>VDFB02271358.1:142662513-143291246 GCA_007258455.2 Sequoia sempervirens | reverse complement strand
TAAAGTGCTATGTAAACAGATCGGATATCCGATTCAAATCGGATATCCGATTTAAATCCGATATCCGATATGTCTGACACAAAATTCATTGCCTAGGGAATAGGCTTGGGTTTGCTTTGGTATTTGGTTAGGAGATACCAATCCTAAAAAGTCAACACAAAAAGCGTGTTTAACAACTTAGTTTGTTTTTCCAGACTTCGCCCATGTGGCTGACGACTTTATTTTTAGCCAAAATTGATAAAATGAAAAGGGTTTGTAGAGGAGATCCTCAGATTTTTTCCAATATAAATTATGTTTTATTTTGAATTTAATAGATTATTATTATTTATTTTCTACTAGAATTATGACAAAAGTCCTGATTGATAGGCTGATTGTAAAACATTTATAACTTTCAAAGCGATTATCATATTTTGGATCAAAACTTGTCGTCACATTCTATGCTTTGCATGCCTATAGGATTAAAATTGAATTTCATGAAATTTTGACCAAGTTAAGGTGGTGGAGACATCTGAGTTTTATATTTTTAAAGTTGTAATAAAATTCATAATTAATTATTTACATGGAAAAAATTACAAAAATATAAATTACATCGGGACCTTGAGTCCTCTACCCCATATAAAATCTCATAAAAATATTATCATTTTGTATGGTTAGGGTTGTCAGAATGATTACCTACTTCCTTAATTTTTTCCTGAAATTTAAGTAATCTTTGTGAAATTGCAAATTTTCACCAAATAGATTTTGTTTTAAAAATAAACCTAGTAGTTTAAAGCGTTAATTTCCCACAGAATCTATTCTTACATGTTTTTGAAATAATATAGATAACTTATTCAAATTTTTACATCAAGTTGCCTAACTCTAATTGTTCTGAATTTTCATTGCCACTTAAGGGCTTGTTTGGCATACCATGATCCTGCACATACCCTACATTAAAATTTATGCTTGTATTTTGATACTTGTATTTTGGGTGCTCCTGCACCACTTAAGATCCATGCTTTTATGGCAGAGATAATTGAGCAAATCTAGAAGAAAATTTCTCTGGTTGGGTACTGAAGAAAAGAAGAGGATTGCTCTTGAGAATTGGGAGATTGTTTGCAAAATAAAAAATAATAGAGGACTAGGAATTAGTATGTTACAACCCTTTAACAAATATTTTCTTTCTAAGGTTGGATAGAACCTTCTTGTGAGTGATAAATATTGGACACTTATTACTAAAACTAATTATATGGGGGAATAAGGACCAATATTGTTTCTTATCGTCTCCCTCTCTCCCTTATGGTTTTGTAATTTGGAATAACTTGTTGAAAATTAGAAATATTCTCAAAAAAGGTTTGTGTTGGAGGGTGGGAAATGGTAAAAGGGTTAATTTTTGGTAAGAAAATGGGATTGAAGGCCCTTTGTTGTCTTTTGTCCATTTTTTTTTGGGTCTAGTGGGTCAATTGATAAGACTAAATGGTATGTAGTTGCATGATTAGATAGAGTGGAAGAGTATAATGCCTAAATGAAAATATTTTCTATTGTAGGTGACTAGTAGGCAAGAAGGGAGGAATAATTTGATTGATCAATTTTTTAAGCATATTGGAGATTGTAATTTCTACTATATGCCCAAAGAGGATGAATTTGTTTGGACTTCCCAACCTTCAAGTTGTTTCTCCATGGCTTCAAATTACAACATGATTTCCAATGATACTAGTTGTTAGAGTAATCATGCTTTAGCTAATAATTAATTAATATTTAAGTGATCATTAGGCCATTTTTTTCTCATGCACTTAAGCTAAAATTAGGAGTTCTTTTTTCTGTTAACTAGAGTGAGGTATTATTAGATAATTATGTCTCATCACATAGGATGTTGACACTTTTCATGATATAACCCCTTTATCATTTAGGGTTGGTCTTATAAATCACTCACCCTCATTGTATTATCTCACTCGATCTCCTTGAAGACTCTTGATATTCATGCAAGCTTTTCATTTTGTAAGTTTTTGTGTTGATGAATAGAAAATATTTGTTTTTGTAGATCTCTTATGTGTAAGATGTCTTTGTTCACTATTTGATCAGGTGCATCTTGTGTTTTTCATAATTCTAAAACTAGCAACCCTTCTTTTGATTGGAGCCTAATATGGAATCGTAGGATCCTCCCCAAAATTAATTGTTTCTAGTGGGTTTCTTCACAGACTAAAATCCTAACTCTTGATAATCTTGTTAGAAGGGAGTTTTAGCTTGCGTTTAAATTCCAAGCCCCCCTCATGGCCCATCAATAATAATTGATCTAAGAGATATTACATGGGCCACCTTACATGATTTTGCTCCTTTGTACCTTGCTTTAACCCTCTTTGTCCATGCCCTAGTTAGAATCCAAGTTGCAAAAACCTAAAAAACAACTAAGTATTGAACTTATCAAGGCTTCAAGCTTTCACGCACCCTCTTAACTATTTGTCATCTCTATTAGCTTTTGATTTCACTTTAATCCAAAAGCATCTATCTAAGTTTTAATCATCCTTTCTACCACACCATTCTATTGAGGTGTGTATGGAGCAGTCCTTTTCCTAATAATACCTGCATGCTTACAAAATTTATCAAATTACTTAGAAAATATTCTCCTCCAACATCAAATCTCAAAAAATCTTACACTACAATTTATTTTCTATTAAGACTTTAAATTTTTAAACTTAGTGAAAACTTCAAATTTATATTGCATAAAATAAATCTAGGTGAATCTTGAAGCATCATCGACGAAGGTCACAAAATATCAAGATTCACCAAACCAAATGCATCCACATAAATGGTTTCTAATTTACTATTTTCTTTATATTTTTCTTAAGAAAATGATGATCTTTTATGTTTACCAAACACACAGCTCTCACAAAAATAAAAATACACATAAAAATAGGAAAAATTGTCAACCAAGTTTTTATTCATAATATTCTTTAAAAAAATTTCACTTATGTGGCCTAATTTGTGTGCCATAATATACATGCATTTTTTTGTTACATAGGTGGAATCACAAACAATAGTGACAATTAGCTTGAACAAGGTTCCTACTCTTGACCCTTTTTCTACCATCAAGTTTCCTCTCACCAACCTACAACTATTTGAATATCAATTTTTTTATGAATTGCTAAATCATTCAATGTAGATACCAAAGTTGAATGTTTTGCTAATCCAAGAATATATAAAACACCTAAGATATTTTTAATTCTCTCATCACAAAAACACTTTATGTTTCCCCATCCAACAATTAGATATGAATTGTTGTCCCCAAGGTATACCTCCCCATCATTAAATTCCTGATATGAGGAGAACCACTCCTTATGAGTCATGTGGTACAAGAATACTGAGTCAACCAACCAATATTCATTAGAAATAATATTACAAGAAATAAATAAAGCTTCATCAATTGATTTTGAATTTTTTCATGGATGAATTCCATTATTTCTTCTTATTTTTGCATTCCCTTTTCACATGTTCCCGTATATCGTAATTCCAACACTTCACTTTATTCGTTCTAAGAGTTTTAGATTGGCCTTAAGAGTTGGAGCTCTCTTCAAACCCCTTTGGTATACCTTAGATCCTTCCCTTTCTTTGGACCTTCCCTTAACATGAAGAGCATCCTTAGAACTATCCATCATGAATTTCTTCTTCATTTCCTCTATCAACAAAGTTGTGGCAAGTGCATTGAACTTGATATTTGATAAGTTAGCACTAGTAGCAAGAATTGTATTGTCGCATGACTTGAGAAATTGACTTAAGATCAAACTACATGAATTTAAATGATTGTCTACCAATTCACCTTCCTTTATTTTTAAAGAAAACAACTTTCTTTTCAAATATAGTTTATTCACAAGAATTTTGAATTGATAAAACTCATCCAACCTTTTCTATAAGGAATAAGTGGCAGGATCTTTTGCTATATTTAATATTATTAAACTATCAAGAAAAATTTTGATTGTCCCTCATTATTTCTTATCCATGTTACCCCACAAGTCTTGGGAAATACTTTCAAGCTTAGATTCCTTTGTTGTCATTATCTTTTGATCTCTCTTGTCTAGGATATCCTCCATCTTTAGTTCCCACAACTCATAATTAGTTTAATTAAACTTATCAATATCTAATCAATATGTGCATGCAATTGTAGCTTCCACACACAAATGTACATAGTAAAATTATTATAACTCTCACTATAGCCATAGAAACCTTCCAACCCATAGGAACCAAAGGTGACCAAGTTATGATACCAAATATTGGGAATAAAAGGTAAACAAATACTAGATAAAAATTTAAAAATTAGTTTTACAAATCTAATATTAAATCCTTTTAATTATGAAAATATATTCAACCTTAATTGTAGAATATTGTATGGAGTTTAATGAAATAAATCAACAACATAAGAAATCAACAAATCACACGAAAATTTCATAACAAAGATTCAACATAGATAAACATTTGCAAGAAAAACTCGACCAAGAAGAGAGGAAAAGTATGTATTATATTCAAAAGAAAAATTCAAATACAACACACTTCCTTTATCTTTCCTTTGTCTTCAACCTAACAACTCTTGTAAACCTATGAAAATTCAATGTAACCTTCTTCCCAAGGTTCCAATTTATAGAGTTATTAGAGGAGGGAAACTAGCAAACAATTTCCCACAACAAGAGGAGCACCAAAATTCCTCTTCCAAAAACTAAATTCTCCATCCCTTGAATTCTCCCTTGGAAACAAAAGAGCTGTCAAATTTGGCACCAAAAATAACTTATCCTTTAAAACTAATAATCATCATCGTGAACACTAATGGAGACTCATTTCCATGCACCCCTACTTGAGGAGTTAATTAATATTAGTTATAAATAACTATTGTTTGTTATTCAACCCCTTCACTACTTATGAATGAATTTACAAATGATAGGTAGAGAATTATTACACCAATAACACCCTAGGCACTTAAAAATACCTTGACAAGGATGTTGGAACATGGTGTAAGGGCACCATAGGTCGTCATGCCCCAAGAGGGTTAAAAAGTTGATCTACATTTGTTTTAAGTTGATTTCATGTGATAAGGTCTAGAAAGACCATTCTATGCTTGTTTAGGTCTAGTTTGAGTGCTTAAGGGTGAATTAGAGTCTAGTTGCAAAATATTGTAAATTTGCATAATGTTACAAAAGTAACTTTTACATTTTGTTGTAAAAGTGGAAGATGAATCGTTGGAACGGATTGGGAAATGTTTAAAAATCCGTGTTCCATCGATCAAGGGGGTTGGTTAATGCATTGATGAAATTTGAAGCAATAAAACATCTAAACTTCTATATTTTCAACATGTTCTTTCTTGTTCCTTTGCATTGCATGTGACTGTACGGATTTATTTGGACCTACAACCAATTATAGATGAATCTAAATTGAATATAATTTTTTTTGCTCTTTATTGCATCCAAATTCATTAAGTTTTGAAGGGGATACAAGCAATTCTCTACGGGTTGGTTTGAAACCCTAGTTAAGGTAGCAATGAGTAAACAAAAATGATTTTCTCCCCATTCCACCAATGAAAATTCTTGAAACTCGGTGGAATGGCATGGTTTTGTGTTTTATTTGATATTCCAATCTTGCAGATATTGGGGTGTTGGTTAGCACATGCAGGAGAAGATTAAAGATCTAAAATCTTCATGTAATAGACCCTGAAGCCCATGAAAAAGTTGTATTTTGTGTTGGAGGAGACAAAGGAAGATTGATTGGAAAGTGGTGCATGTTATTATATGTGTGGGGACCTTGCTTGAGCCAAGGAGTGGTTGGAATACCTTTTGGAAGTTCTTTTGAGATCAATCCCTACTTGCAGACAAGTCAAATTACCCTTTAGGCCTAATTCTAGGACAGTCAAAATAAGACCTATTCTTTCTAAAGGAACCCTAACCCATTTCCACACATGAGTTAGCGAAGCTAAATGGTTGTTTGAAACGACCTTTATGTTATTTTTTCAATATTTTTTCTAGAAGTTATGGAAAAATTAGTCAATTTGGAAGGCTCCTACATCTAATGGTAGTTTACCAAAGAAAGCCTTGTAGTTTGGAGTTCCTAGTTTCTCATGGGGTCTATTGTGTTGGATTTTCCATTTCTAACCTATGTAGGTTCTTCCAAGTGTTGGATAAGATATTTGGTGTATTGATGTCTTATTTGGGGATGGTGACCTTTTAGGGCATGTTCCATTTTGGAAGAGTCTTAAACTTTGAAAGATGAATGAACCCATTGTTGTGAAATATGGTATCAATCATGTATCTTTTTCCCCTGATTTGCATCAAATTGGTATCAGAGCATAGGTTTGATTTGAAGAGGGAAAGTTGAAGAGAAGAAGGGGAAGAGGAGAGTTCCCAAGAAGGGTCTGAGGAAGAGATGGATCATGATGACTTGAGGATGGAAAATATCTTGAAATAAGTCAAGGGAGATGGCCATAAGATCAAGATGGATTTACCCATGTATGGAGGAAAGATGGATAGTGAAGAGCTCCTAGATTGGATAGGAGCATTGGATAACTAATTTGACTATGGAGATGTGCCAGAAGATCAAAGGGTGAAGTTGTCCAAGACAAAGTTGAAGGGCCACACCTTGTTTTGGTGGGATTATGGTACAAAGTTGAGTTGATTTTCATATAGGAGGATACAAGGATAGGGTTTTGTGTGATATAATACCAATGGATGTGTGTCATTTGATTTTGGGGATACCTTGGCAATATGATAGGAATGCCAAGCATGATGGTAGGAAAACTACATAGGTCATAGAGAAAGAAGGAGTTTCCTATACTCTTACACCATTGAAAGAGGAAGGTCATGAATTGCAAATAGGTTTTATTGCTATGTTGGTGAGTGAAAAGGAGTTTGTGAAAATCATGGAGAAGGAAGACAAAGATCCAAAGGTGGGGTCCAGGATGGTGTTAATGAGTCAAAAGGAGTTCCCACAGTCCATGAAGGAGGAAAAGGTGGATTTTGAAATTAGGAATAGGCCCTAAATTGTCATGATAATAGTTGAAATTTCTGATTTTCCATGGGAGATCCAAAGCATGTTGAATGATGATGTAGACATAGTTGTGAAATTGTTCTCATATTCCTTCTTCCCAATGCCAAGTATCAATCATTTAAAGTATTTTGAAGAATATTTATTTGAGTCTAATGTGCAAGTGGAACAAGGTGAGTTGCTAGTAAACACAATGTAGGGTTCAAATTTTTATTTGTTGGGCTGCAAGGACAAAGTTTTCAATTTAGTCACCATCTTAGGCATGTGCCATTTGAGTTTGAGGATGCAAGGAGATTAATATTTGCTAGTAGGATAGTAGAGGAGGTCGTACTTGGGGAAAATAAAGTTTCCATTGCAGATTTGTAGGCCAAGGTATTTCAGTTAGATGTTGCCATGTTGACAAGGCCACTAAAAGAGTGTGAGAAGCAGGGAAAAGAAGTCATAGTCGGTGATGGTGCTCAACAAGTAGTTTTAGTGGACAAGGTTAACATTGTTTTCATCCAAATGAAAGAGGAAGATGTGAACAATTTGCTGGAAATATTGATCTATTTCAATAGTCATTACATGAGGTATCTCTAGAAGGTAAATTGCAATGAAGGTTATCTAACTATTATCTGTTTTGTCAAGGGTTATCTACAGTTGTAAGTAGATTTCAGTCCTTTCCAGTCAAAGACAACATGCTACTTGATTTTGATGCTTCGCAAATACACATTATAGTTTTTGTTTCAATTAATAGGGTATTGTTGAAGGATGAATTTAGAGTTGCAAATAGGGGACAAGCTTATATTGACAAGTTCAAGTACCTTTGCAAAGTATTCAAGAAACCTAAGGTGAAGATGAAGAAAGCATGGGTCTATTTTCAAGAAGATAATGTGCAAGGATCTAAAGAAACCAAACAAGATATTTCATGCATGGTTCTCATGTTGCTACCATCCATTCAAGTGGAGCTTGAATTTTTTCTTACCCGGGAGTATGGTGCAAGGGCACCATAGGTCTTCATACCCCAAGAGGGGTAAAAAGTTGATCTTTGTTTGTTTTGAGTTGATTTCATGTAATAAGGTCTAAGAAGACCATTTTATGCTTGTTTAGGTCTAGTTTGAGTGCTTAAGGGTGAATTAGATTCTAGTTGCAAAATATTGTAAAGTTGCATAATGTTGCAAAAGTAACTTTTACTTTTTGATGTCAAAGTGGAAGATGAACCGTTGGAAGTTGAAAATATAGTTGGTAACCATTGGAACAGGTTGGGAATGTTTAAAAATATATGTTCGATCGATCAAGGGGGTTGGTTGATGCATTGATGTAATTTGAAGCAATAAAATATCTAAACTTTTGTATTTTCAGCATGTTCTTTTTCATTCCTTTGCATTGCACATGCTTGTATGGATTTATTCTGACCTACAATCAATTGGAGATAAATCTACATTGAATCTACTTTTTATTTTTATTTTTATGGCATCCAAATTAATTAAGTTTTGAAGGAGATACAAGCAATTCTCTACGGGTTGGTCTAAAACCCTAGTTAGGGTAGCAGTGAGTAAACAAAAATGCTTTTCTCCCCAATCCATGGGTGAAAATTCTTGAAACTCATTGGAATGGTAAGGTTTTATGTATGCTTTGAGATTCCAAGCCTGCAGATGTTGGGGTGTTGGTTAGCATGTGCAAGAGAAGATTGAAGGTCTGCAATCTTCATGTAACAAACCCCGAAGCCCATGAAAAAGTTATATTTTGTGTTGGAGGAGACAAGGGATGATTGATTGGAAAGTGGGGCATGTTATTAGATGTGTGGGGACCCTTCCTGAGTGAAGGAGTGGTTGGAATACCTTTTGAAAGTTCTTTTGATACCAAGCCCTAGTTGTAGACAAGTCAAATTATCCTTTAGGCCTAATTCCAAAAGGGTAGCCAAAATTAGACCTATTCTTTCCAAAGGAACCCTAACCCATTTCCACACATGAGTTAGAGAAGCTAAATGTGCATCTAAAATGGCCTTTATGTTCTTGTTTCAATATCTTCTCCAAAATTTATGGAAAAATAAGTCAATTTGGAAGGCTACTAGGTCTAGGGGTAGTTTGCCAAGGAAAGACTTGTAGTTTGGAGTTCCTAGTTTCTTGTGGGGCTCTGTTGTGTTGGATTTTCCATTTCTAATCTATGTAGGGTCTTCCAAGTCTTGGATAAGATATTTGGTGTGTTGATGCCTTATTTGGGGTTTGTGACCTTTGAGGGCATGTTCCATTTTGGAAGAGTCTTGAACTTTGAAAGATGAATGAACCCATTGTTGTGAAATATGGTATCAATCATGTATTTCCAACTATACTTCTATAATTATTATTTTAATTATTAATTAAAATATATTTATATTTGTCATTCTTTCTACCTACAAATACAATCTAAAACACAAAAAAAATACCAACCATAACATTTGTTTAGTTTAGATAACTTGCAAGCCATCCAAAAATATCTACCACTTGATCAATAAAATATTTACAAAGTTATGTACTCCTCTCAAATGGAAAACAACTTCACACAAATTGCTATCACATGTCAATGGGTACCTCCTCCATGCCCTTACCAAATATAATACTAATCACCTACTATATCTAGTCACCTACCCATTACTTGCAAGAAAATTCTTGGTGGGCTCATAGGTATTACTTTTTAGGGTACATAAGTGTCATGACCTACATTATATAGGTACAAAATGGTACTAAAATTGCAGCCCATATAGTGGTAGCGGCTATCCAGCACTAGGAATGCACTGGGGCATGGATGCATGCCGCATACATAACATAACTTGCATGGGTACGGTTGCAGCATAGGATTTCATTATAGTCACCTACAGTACCTTTGATTAGACAGGGTGAAATGTATTTAAACTAGGATAAATATTGGTTTTACATCCCTCACTTTGGAAATTTAGTTTTTATAATTTGAATTTTTAATTTTCTAAACTATATGATATTTAATGTTTTAACAAATATTAAAATATATAATATTCAAATAATTATTGAAAGAGTATAATTAAATTATATATAGTTTTATAAATATAATCTAATATAATAATATAATATACTTTAACAACATTATTATAATATTTAAATTAAATATTTTTTATAAAATTTCATAATATTATAATATACTTACTAACATTATTATAATATATTTGAATAAAAATTTTAATATATTACATAATAATATATAAAGAAAAATTTATAACTGATTTTTATATTAAAATTATCCAAAAAAATATTTTTAAAGTTAAATAATATTATATATGATAATAATGTATATTATTTAACTAATTATTCTGTTAATTATTATATAATTATATTATATTTAAATTTATATGAACTATTTAGTTGTTTATTATTATTATTTTTATAATATTGTCATATCATATTATGACAATATAATAATAATAATTAATAAAATAATTATTTAAATATAATATAAATTATTATATTAATATTATATTATATTAAAATTATATATATTATTGTATTATATTGTATTAATATTATATATATATATATATATTGTACACCCTGAGGCAATATTATACTATATTATATTATAGGAGAGGGGGCCATCACCACACAGGTCAAAAAATAATATTATATTATATTAACATTATATTGGAATTACTTAGCCAACCGAGCTAGGGCCCCCGCCCAACATTATATTAATATTATATTAATATTAATATTATTAATATTAATATAATATTAATATTAATATAATATTAATATTATTAATATTATATTATATTATTAAAGCTTGAATCTCATGTTAAATGGTTTTAGATTATTAGTCTTATTTGGATAGAGATATTAATTGTTTGTTGGATTTTATTTTATCTTAGGGTGAAAATTAATTTACTTTTTAGAAGTTTCCTTTTTAAAATTATGATTCTTTTTCAATTGATTTATTGAAAATTTGGAGGCTATATTATCATATTATATTAATATTATATTATTATTATTATTATATTCTTATTTTTTATTATATAATAATTATTATTGTATTATATTATTATTATACATTTTTATTATTATTTTAATATAATTATATGTTCAATATAATATAATTAAAAATATATTTATAATGATTATTATTATATTATAATGTGAGTGAACTCATCAATTTTTTTTCTTAAATAAAGTCTTAAAAATATTATTAAAGTTAAATAATATTATATATGATAATAATAATGTATATTATATTTAAATAATTATTTTATTAATTACTATTGTTATATTTTCATAATATAATATGACAATATTATAAAAACAATAATAATAATAATAAACTAAATATTTCATATAAATTTATATATAATTTAAATATAGTATAATTATATAATAATTAATGAATAATTAGTTAAATAATATACATTATTATCATATATAATATTATTTAACTTTAAAAATATGCTTTTCCATAATTTTAATATAAAAATCAGTTATAAATTTTTTCTTTATATTATATTATGTAATATAATTACAATTTTTATATCACAATTCAAATATATTATAATAATGTTAGTAAGTATATTAGAATATTATGAAATTTTATAAAAATATTTATTTTAAATAATATAATAATATTGTTGAAATTATATATTATATTAGATTTATATTTATAAAACTATATATAATATATTATTGTATTAGATTATATTTATAAAACTATATATAATTTAATTATACTCTTTTAATAATTATTTGAATATTTATTAAAACATTAAATATCATACAATTTAGAAACATAAAAAATTCATAAAGTTAGTAAATTTCCAAAGTGGAGGATGTAAAACAAATATTTATCCTAGTTTAAATGCATTTCACCTTGTCTAATCAATAGTATTGTATAGCTTTTCCCTGTAGAAGATTAATTCATCACATTAGACTTGAATTGAGATTTCACATGAGAATTGACAAACAAATTAAAGAAATTCAAATGCTTTCATTGTGAATGTGCATACATATTATATAAAAATTATAACAAAATTCCCAAAGGCTCCAAGTTTCAACTATAAAATTACAAAAACATAAAAATATGTCTCCAAGTTAAATAGGCCTTTTGCATAGGTTTTAAGGACTTTAGAAGGACATCCAAATGGATTTGAAGTTGTTGACCCTGCTACACTCCCACTCCCTGAACAACCTCCAGTGGCTGTCATACTTCTCTAAGTTATATTTCTAGGTCTACTTCTTTCAACATGTGAACCTCAAACTCCTCACTATCATTATTAGTACTTTCATTGTTGCTCATGAGTTTTCCAGTTAAGGATTGAAAAGAGAGTTGCAATTCAAAATAGAAGAAAAAATAATCTCACAATGCCCTTCCTATGTGGCAAATTTTTTTAAAAAAAACTTGAAAAATGGAGAACAGATGTAAAATGAAGAACTTATCTCTAATGGAGTAGATTTGATGCCCTAGTCTCCTCATTCAACTATTGTTCTCTCCTTTTTCTCCTGCTGCTCTTCACCTCAAGTTTGCAAATGTCAAAATGAGATTTTTTTTTCTTTTTGGTTGTTTTGATAAGTGAAATAGGTTTAGGTTTTGTTTAAAGAGGGGGAGGAGGAGGGATCCTTGTTGGCCTACCCATCCACTTTTTTTTATTTAAAAATGTGGTTTTTTTTAACAACGAAGTGAATGTTGTTGGGCCATAAGGGACAACTAGCCGTCGTAGGTTTGACTATAACGAAATCCTACGCTGCAGCCATACCCGTGCAAGTTATGTTATGTATGTGGCATGCATCCATGCCCCAGTGCATTCCTGGGGCTGGATAGCCACTGCCAATGGACTTGATGTGATTGATGCAACATTTATTAATGATATATTTCACTAGGCATGGTATCTTTGCAGTGATTTTGTAGGGATAAAGACAAGTGAGAATTTCCAAGTGAACTCCCCACATTTTTCTAGGAAGATGTAAATTCCAACCCCTTTGACCTAACAAACTAGTCCTTGTCTTTTGCTTGGGATATTTACACTAAATTTTGTTTAAGAGAGTTTCTAGGAACATGGAGGGAACCCCTCTTTTTTCTTAGGTGCTTGAATTTTCTTCCTTCTATGGTTTAATCATTAAGAAATATTTTGCTTAGCTCTTCGTCATTTATACAATGGAACCATATTCATGGCCCACACACAATATTCAACTTAGCTTTCTATGTATATGGGAACCAAATTCATGGTCCGTTGTAGTGTATCAAATTCCTTTTACATCACATTTTTGTGAATTTTATTTTAAATTATTGTGTTTGTATTTTTGATGTTAAGAGCATACAATTTAGTCTTATTAAGATTATGATAGTTTATATTAAATTTTATTTTTATAAAAGGAAAAGTAGGATTTTTGAAAGGGTTTGAATTATTTTTACATGATAAGAATGATAATATGATGGAGACTAAACAACAAAAAATAAACAATGTTAAGGTTCCAAAATAATAGTAGATTGTCATCATCATAATGAGTTAAAGGCATCAAATGTAGGACATACAACTCAAAAAGCAAGATAGATCAACCAAATTAGGGCACTTTGAAACTAGATTGCTCTAGAGAGCACAAACAACATCATCCAGTGATTCTTTGAAACTGATTTCCTTCATGGAATTGTTCTTCCTTTTTTACTTGCAACTTTGGAATCAAAGAGATACAAAGGATAATTTGAAAAATTCTCTCCCAACTCTACCTTTCTTTTTTCTTTATTTGGAATGGCCAAACTCCACAAATTAATCAAAGAACTGACTTGGGTCTCCCCAAACCCCTCTCCCTACAACCCTCCTTTGGAATTTCTTCTACAAGGGCCTCACACACAATATTAATTCTATTTGTAGACTCTTGAATTTGACCACCCCCATATGGTCAAATTCACCCTTATATTATTCCATCTCGTGTCCCTAAATCATATTAATTAAATATTTGATTATTTGGTTAATATTTCATCCTATTCCTAAGGTCCCCTAAGGTGTTTGATTAATTAATTAAATACCTTATCCCTCTTCCTCTCTAAATTAAATAAATAGTCTAATTTATTTAATTTAGTCACCTTTCCTAAATGAATTAAATAAATTTTTAATTCACCCATCTTCTCTCTCCTTGTAACATCCTCCTACATTTCCCCTAATCCTAATTAGCCCGCTTAATCCCTAGTTAGGATGTGCACATTCCTAATCGTGATTAGGGTCACATCCTCCATAAAATGGAAGTGACTCACTAATTAAGATTAGTCCACCTAATCCCTCATTTGCATAACCTAAATCAATGATTAGACCTAACCTAATCCCCATGCCATTTATGGCATCTACCCTTGGTCAACCCTATTAATGACTTTCTCCTTTTGGAGAAGTCATCCCGATCCTGTTTGGAATTTTAAATTCCAGTTTATTCTTCCTAAGCATTTGGAGGAATTTTTAATTCCTCACATCCCCCCATAAGGAATATTTTATTCCTTTTTCAATCCCCACGAGGATTTGTGAGTAATTTTTAATTCCTCTCTTGTCCTCTCATTGTACAAATGGAAAAGAAACTCCTTTATCAGGAGATCTTTCCCATTCCCAAGGTACTTGCAAGTACCTCCATGTGGCTGCCACCTCATTGCCACTTCATCATCTCCTCTCCACCTCCTCATCCACATGTCATTATGAGATGGGTTGAGATGTCTCAACCCTTGATCTCATACCTTAGGGTCAACCTCGTCCATCCATTCTTTTGGAGGCTTTTCCCTAAAAGAAAAAAAAATTGCTTCATTCTATCATCCCACACTTAGCAAATTTTCATGCACTCACTTAGCCTTCTTGTGACCCATTGTTGCAACCACTTCAAGCTCCCATGTTCCATCAAATCCCACATCCATGAACTCCATTGCATTCTCCATTACATCACCATCATTTTTCATCTTAGTTACATGTCATTCAATCAAAGAAGGAGCACACAAATCAACAAATCAAAGGGCCAACCACTTCATCAACTTGGGAAAGGTAAAAACACTTGATTTATTATCTTTTGTTTGTTCAAGTTCAACTAGGCTAATTATTGAGGTGTTATTTGTGGTTTTCTTGTTTGCATTCCTTCTTGTTGCCATGGGAAAACTTGCTTTGAAATAGGCGATTGCAAAAATGCCACTTCCCAGAACAAGCGATCCTACACCCCAACCATCCGAGACCTACTTGTAGAGGCGAACACGCCTTCAACCATACAAACATGTGAACTTGCTAACAGAATAGGTGATACTGCTTTGCTTACAGAGGAGATTGCGCATACACCCCTCCACTCAAAGGGCGATCCTACAACCAATATATAGGAAACTCTATCCTACACAGGGGCAATCCTATGGTAATCAAAAATGTTAAATTTTCCAATTTATACTTTCGCTTGACTCTGGGTTTAGGTACTAATCCACTAACTCATTTGTCGGTGTTTGTGAGATTCTGCTAACATTTGTGCATCTTGTCATTTGTCCAAGATTGGTGATCAAAATTACTAACGCATTTGTTGTAGGACGATCATTCGAAGACCCCTAGTTAGCTTGTGTGTGTCATTTTTCATACTAATTTAGGCACACTTCAATTTCTTAAAGGGTCAAAGAACATTTTTTGTCATGTCTAGAGTTAAATATTGACGTATGCTCTCCCCTTGCACTGTGCGGTGAGTCTGGGGATCAAAAATCATAGCTAACTCAAGTCTAGTTGTGAGTCAACCTAGGAGTGCTAGCTTGCATATATGCTCTCCCCTTGCGTTATGTGCAATCCTATGGATCATAAACACCTAACATATCCTGCCCTTTAGGAGACCTACCTAGGATTTTATCACCCGGGGGATGATCTCAACAATGCATATCAACCGGGTAGATAAAGGGGGGAGAGCTAAAGTTCTAGCCCAATTTAGTCGCATCGTGTTTGGTGGAGCATTGATTCTAAGGTGATTCCTAGTTAGGTATGAAGGGTTGGTTCGAGTTTCTAGTACCTCGCTAGGGATCTTGATCCACGCTTGTGATGGGTTGGTGTTCACGGTTGTGCCTCATGCACCCTCCTGGTGTATCGAGCACTCCCTAGATCACCTATATGTCCTAGTATAAGACTCGTGTTTAGCTATGACTTGGTGTAGTACAAGGATTGCAGATGACACCCCAAAGCTACTCTCTACATACTCCCTTAAGTTGAGATAGAAATCCTCGTAGTGAAATCCAATAGTTCCCAAGGAGAGAGAGAAGGTGATCCCGTGGCATCCATTGACGACTTTGTGCCATTGGATCTCTACCTATCCTCCTTTGTGAGAAAAGGTGACACTCTAGTATAACAAAGTATTAACCCCTTGGGGTGGTGGGCCTACATCGAGTTTATAAATCCTTGATACTAATTCTAGGCTTGTGTTGTTTGGCGTGTCTTCTTGTGCTATTCCAGTGCGTGTTTTTCAGTCTAAGTTAGTCTTTTCCCACTATTTATTTGTTTGTTGTTTTTGGTCCTTTGCTATAGTTCATCCCTTCCCCAAGGGAAAATCCACTTCTCATAGGGGCGAATTTGCACTATGGATGGACGATCCTGCCCTACAAGAGGAAAATTTGCCTCTCTATCCAGTTTAGTCTAGTCAGTCTGATAGGCGAACCTGCTTCTTCTAGAGGCGAATCCATTGGTCCAATCAATTAGATAGGGGTAAACCCACATAACTAGTTTACAATTCTAGTGAGGAAGGAAAAGTTGCAAAAAATGCCCCCATGCAAAAAAAATTGGTTTTTGGGGATTCAAACGAACATCTAGTTTGAGTGAACCCAAAGGGGGTTCGCTAGAACTCCCCTTTGAGAGAACCCATTAAATGTTGGGTCTGACATTTCCTAGGAAAAAAAGAAAAGGAAAGGGTTGTGGAAAGGGGGTTCACTCGAACCTGCCTTTTCCCCCCTTCACCCTCTCTAGCACCAAAAAACTTCAAAATTTTTCCATTTGAAGCTCGAGTTGAGGATGAAAAATGGAGGAGACTTCACAAACCCAACTGGATGATGGTATTCCTCAAAACGAGCTATCCAACGAATATAATTTTAATATTTTTTGGTTTTATTATGTATTTATTTTTTTAGTTTGATTAAACATAGGTTTTTCACTGGAAATCAAGCTCTCTATTCTGCACATGTGGAAAAATAGTAGATTATCAAAAAAAAATTGAAAAATATTAGTGTACTAGATATTGAAGTCCTTGATCCAACAAAAAAAATTGAATTTCGATACATAAATTTTTTTTTATGTTGTATACAGTTTGCCTATGTCTGAATTGTAATTGGTTTGACTTCGAAACTTGATTAAGGAAAAAATATTCAATAAAACACTATGAAACCAATGGGAAGCACTAGATATCATAGTTATAAATATAAACTCGAAAAAAATAGAATTTTATCCTTCATGGAAAAAAAATTATGTTGTATACCGTGAGCGTCACTCCTTAAAAATGGTGTTTACTGAAAAAAACTAGTTTTTGAAGAAGATGGAAAAAGAAGTGCAATCTATTTCCAAAAAAAATAAAAAATATATATTTAGAATCTACAGACAAAATGTCACAAATCACTAGTTTGCAGCATCTTCAAATTCCTCGTGGTTTAGCCGCTATAGGTGCCTGAATGTGAAGATTTAGTTAGAAAAAATTATATTCAGTGTCCAGTTTGACCAAAAACTGTAAACTAGTATTGTGGGATCAACCATAGGAAAATCCGCATACGCCCATCCATGGGATAGGTGAACCCGTCTTCTGAAGAGGCGTCTGTGTCAGATTCATTCCAATCCTCATCTGTACATCTCAAGAAATAGGCGAACCCATGTCATAGATAGGAAAATCCACTGCTGAGTTTGTTCCATCCCCGTCCATATTATTCAAGATATAGGCAAACCCATGTCCTAGACAGGCATTTCCACATTGTGTCTATACCCCGTCCATGATTTTGAAGGGATAAGTGATCTTGCATCCTAGATAGGAAAACTTGATCATCAAAAAGGTGATCCCACGTTCGCCCATCCATACCAATTCCTATTTAGGTGAACCCGTAGTTTGTTTGGATGATCTCGTAAACCCATCCATACATTTGAAGACATAGGAAAACATACGAACCCTAGAGAGGCGATCCTGCTAAATGCAGGGGTGAACCCAAGACACCTTAGATAGGCGAACCCGTGATCCAAAGAGGAAAATTCACTACTCGCATAGGTGAATCCATTTTCCTTACAAAAACTAGAGTGTGAACCCTCTTGGCCACTAAAATCCTGCCTCATTTTGAGTTTGTTCCTGTGATCAAATTTTTTTTATCATCATCCAATTTCTCATAATTTCCATTTTTGTGCATCTGCATTTTCTAAAAGTCATCCAATCATCGGTTTAATCACATAGGTTCATCTTAGGACATCCCTAGATAGCATATCAATCATCAATCCATCAATATGAATCCCCTAAATGTTAATTCAAGGGATTTTCATCTAATTGGGTTAGTTAATTGACCCTAATCTTTATCATCCATACCCACTTAGGATCGTCATCCATCCTGAGTTCGTAATCATTTGTGGCCTCATCAATCTACTTCCATCTCGAGGTGGATTTGTGTCGTAATCATCCTTTTTTATCATCCAATCCTATCTCATCATCCTGCATCATACAATTGAACTAGTTCAGGGTTAATCTTATCATCTAATTTAATCCAATCAATCCAATCCAATCCAATCCAATCTAATCAATCCAATACAATCAATCGATCCAATCTAATTCTATCCAATCAAAAATCCATATTCATCCTATCGATCATCCAATCAATCGATCCATCATCCTAAAAATCCTTTAATTCATCATATATTCCATCATCACTTAGGTACATCTCAGAGTTGCATGTCATCGTCATCTCCTAGTAATCTACATTTTCATTCCCATTACACAATCATAGGCAAAGAAACTCATGGAACTACAATAGTCCCAAGCTGGTCAACCACGACATCCTTTGAATCCACCCACTAATTTGGTGGATCTTCATAATCCAACACAAAATTTCACCCTCGCCCTTCCCTTTAGGAAGGCATAAATAACCAACCTGAGCTAACTATCGATGAATATCTTAGCGATCCTACTAATGTTAAAATGATTGATCATCTCCTTGTTGAGAGTGGGGATAAGATCCTTACCACATTGCTAATGAGGGGTACTAAGCCACCAACTAGGTTCAATATGTCACAATATGTCAACATCACGCCCCCTCCATCACAAGATCTGCAAAGCTCTCAAGTTAATCCAAGATCATTAGTACCTTAGGTTCCTTAGGTTACCCCACAGGACATGTGGTATCAACCTAGATTTGGAAACAATGTATTTTATCATGTCCTAATTTCAGTCATGAGTGCAACACTTGATCCTAACAATCTGCAAGGCCCTACCAATCCACAAGGTCCTAGTAATTTGCAAGGTCCTAGTAATCCTCAAGGTCCTAGTCTTATTAATTCACAAGGTAGTAACCTGCAAGGTCCTACCCCCACACCATCCACACCACCTCGTCAGCCAAGTCAACCAAGTCAGTCATCAGGGAACACCAGGGGAAACACGTTTAATCCTTTTGTTGTTGCACCTCCTCATATACCCCTTGTCCACACACATCCATTAAACCTACCACCACCGTCATTTAATTCTAGTCATTTGGGCCACAACCATCATCTTATCATGTACCCCAATCACCATCTCAACATCAACCTCAAGGTAATTTGCAACCTTCACATTAACCTCAGGGTAATCCACAACCTCAACACTAACCACAGGTCACCCTACAACAACAACAACCACCATCACAACCTCCACATCAGCCGCAAATCACTCCACAACCATAGCAACCCCTTGTAAAATCCCAAGACAACCCTACAACACAGTACCAATATCAATCGCAACCCCCACAACATTGTTTCTCGCCCTGTTATCATCAACCACCTTCAGAAAACACTTATTATCGGCCGCTTCTTCCACCAGGCACACTTAGATCACAACCTACCACATCCAACCCCAATCCTAACTATTCCTACTACAATACGCAACCATCCCAACAATAGCTACCTTACATTAACCCTCAATAGCCCCCACAAAACACTTACCATCAACAACCTAATCCATAACCACCTCCATACATCTCCCAACAACAACCTACAAATGATTATCAATCTAATACATCTTATTATCAACAACCACCATCCTAGCATGAGGGTGTCTCGTCGTCATACTATCAAGTGTCGCCCTCACAACAACAAGCTTACACCAATCCGCAAACCAGTTACATTGGCCAATATTAGCAAGTCCCTTCATATCCTCCGTCATCATATGATCAATCCTTTCCACCTCCATTTCCTTCATATCAACAATATGCTTCCTATGATCAATCTAATCCAACTGGTCCTCCCCATCAACACCAATCAATAAAGAATGGGAAGACATGAAAGCCACCCTAAAATACTTGCAAGTGGGAACATCAAAGAAATTTGTCAAATTTGAGGATATTTGTCCATATCCATTTGATCCTTCAATTTCCACAATTCCCTTCCGCAAGCATTTTTAAATTCCAAAATTCGACAAGTACAAGGGAAGAGGAGATCCTCGAGACCACTTGCAGGAGTTCTATATGAATTTTCAAGAGGTCCTACACAATTATAACTACCTCCTTCGGTTGTTCCCTGGAATTTTAATAGGACAAGCTTTAGAGTGGTTCATATGCCTACCACGAGGGTCAATCTCCACCTTTGCTGATTTGTGAGAGAAGTCTGTCACACACTTCTCTTTCAATATTGAGAAATATATAGACACCCTAGATCTCCTGAAGGATAAACAATGTGATGGAGAAACATTTGCTAGCTACTTGCAAAGGTGGCAAGCTCTAGAAAGCCACTCAAGTGTAGTCTTCCCGAGAAGGAGTTAGTATGCATCTTTGTCACAAACTCCCATCTTGAGTTAGCCCATAACTTACATCTCCATTGTGTCACCACCTCTGCAAAGGTTATTGAGAAAGGGATCGCTATTGAAAAAGCTCTCATTGCTAAAGGGCTCATCAAAATTTTCAAAGATGAAAAGGACAAACAATCTAGGGATAAGTCATGCTATTGGAACAAAAATAAGAATGCTATTAATGATCGTGTCATAGACACTAAGCATATCCAAGTGGCTAGTACTTATTAGAGACCACAAAATTCTCCTCAATTGCCACCAATCACCGATGTTATATATGTGCCTCAAGGTACACCACGTCCTCCCCCTCAATCCAATCAATCAAATCAAGGGAACACTAAACACACATTCAATCCTTCAAGAGAATCCTTAGATGCATTCTTCAAGAAGTTAGTTCAAGCTAATGTGGTTACTTATCCTATTACCAAACCTTTTGATGAGTCAAAGCCAAAGCCTAACTAGTATAGAGAGAATGGGTATTGTGATTACCACAAGATTAAGGGTCATTCCACAAACAAATGTCAAGGTCTTAAAGGATACATCCAAGATCTTATTGATTCAAGAGACATTGTGGTGGAGGAAAACCAATCCACCTCATCCAATGCTCAGTTGTAAATATTCCAAAATGCCTTTCCCAAGCATAACCCAGTTCCTAGCACGTCAAACACTAACACTAGGTCTAATAATAACAATCAAAACAATAGCACAAACAATATTAGTTATAACAAGATGCCATATAATTATGATAATATTGTTACGTGCATTACCCAAGTAGAGCCATGTGTATCCATTATTTGTGTAAAAGGTAAAGATCCCCAATACATTGTCACCACCCGTAGGACCCACATATCAATTCCAAGTCCTAATTCATCCCAACCAACACCTATGAGCTCGCAGTATAATATCCTTGACCACCTTGGCAAGACACCTACACAAATATATATTCTATATTTGCTAAGGTCTTTACCAATCCATCAAGAGATTCTCACAAAGGATTTACAACACATGTACTAAATGATATTGACCCCTCTCAATTTCAAGCTCTTATGGGAGATTTATTATCTACCTACTAGCTGGGCTTTAGTCAAAATGATATACCACCCATTGACCCGACTCACAATAGTTCCATCCACATTGAAGTCCTTGTCACCAAGCATAAGGTTAAGAGGGTCTTGGTAGATAATGGTTCTACCCTAAATCCATGCACACTAATGTTCATAAAACAAGCGGGGTACACTCATGTTGACTTAGATAATCAGGTGATTACAATCAAAGCATATGATAATGCAAAAAGAGATTCAAAGGGAATCATTTGCCTCCCCATTCAGGTCAGCCCTGTTGTGCAATATACCACTTGCCATGTCCTTGATCTGGACTTACCATACAACCTTCTCCTCAGCCGCCCATGGCTTCATTCCATGTAAGACATCCCATCTACTTATCATCAGTGTCTGAAATTCCCACATAATGGGGTTGAAATTACTATCCATGTGGATCCCCAACCTTTCAAGTATTGTTGTGCTCTTGAAACATCTTTCTTGCATTCACTCCATTGTCTGGGAATAGAAGTGGGAACTCCTCAGGCATCCTCCTCCATTCCATCCACCACTCCATCATCCAATGCACCCTCTACCTCATCTTCCACATCCGACTCCACCATCACCAAAGTCCATATCATTGACAAGGGTTGTGGAGAATACAAGATGTGTACTACGCTTAATGTGGGAACAATGCCTCCCTCTCCCTGTACTTATGGTAGACCATCTGAGTCTTTACAAAAGGAAGAGCCTATGACTAAAACAATTAGCTCTAAGAATGTGGGTTCCACTACATTCCAATCTCCAAAAAATTTACAAGATCAGATGGATGAGGACATCATCCAATGGGTTTACTGAGAAGAAATCAAGCCTTCGCCTCCTCTTCTAGAATACTTCCAAAAAGTTTACCATCACGCTTCCAAGTTAGCAGAAAAATATAATTATCAAGGGGAGGGCTCAGTGTTGATGAACATGAAATGAGAAAGCCTATTGAAACACCCACACATCCTAAACACTTGGGTCTCGGCTATGAAAAGAAACAAGAAGGATTTGCGAAATCCACTAGTACTTTGAACAAAATTATCTCAAAAACCGATTTTCTTGAGGACATACCTAAAGAGTAGGCCATCATACTTTCCTACAATGATTTGGATCTTCCTACCCTCTTCAAATCCACATCTATTTTCTCCATTAGCCTTTCTCTCCATCACCCTGACCTAATTGATTGGGACCTACAAGGAAGTGCACCAATTGATATATTTCCTTCAGAGGAAGCATATGTATACCAATTGATAATGAGTCTTGCATGTAAAAAATTAAATTTTAGCATAATGGAGATAGGAATAAATGTGATCATGAAAAGGACATGAATTTTAACTGGTTATATGATTAGTCCTAAAAGTAATAACTTCAATTTTTGCATGATGGAGGTGTGAACGAATGTGATCATGAAAAAGAGAGCCCAATGAGGGAAGAGATTTTATGAGATGTGTTATTTAACTCTTATGAATTTTCATGAATCTATCGATAGGTGTCAAGAAAGACTGACTATACGTAGAATAGGAAGGAATTGGTTATGAATCTCATAAATGAAATTTAACATGAAGGAGGGGCAATTTAATGTAATTATAGAAAAAGAGACGCAAGTGAGGATAGTAATTTACAAAACATGTTATTAACCTTTCATGCATTCTCTGGACTATAAGATAATGAGTCCCATATTTACAAAATTAAATTTTAGCATGTTAGTGTTATAGGTTTTTTTAATATTATTTTTTCCTACACATTATTAAGCATACTTAAGTCATATGAGATGTGGTTCATGTGAGGACACGTGGCGTACTCCATAGATTATATGTATCACTCTCACCCACACTTAGGTGGTTGAGTCTCACACCCTCTTTTGGCCTTTTATGCCACCTCACAAAACCACTCTCTTGTCTCCTTCTGAGTAGGTCATGCCACCTATTTGGCATTTTCTAAGTAGGCATAACTCCCACCTAATTTGGTTATTTGGGAGTTATTATCCCTCTTGGAATTATGTGCCCACATTCTACTATATAATCAACACTCACCTCTCCCTCCTATCTAGTCTAGATGAGCTCATATCAGATCGGTCATTTCAAGGGAGTGTTGATGCATATTGTATCATTTTGAGTGTGATAATATCATCATTATGTTATTGCACCATATTCCAACATTTCATCCTCTTGTCGCTCTCATGTAGAAGGTTAATCTTAGTTTTGCAAGCAATCCTTGGTGCTCGAGTTCATCAACAACTCTTAAATGGTATCAGAGCATTCAAATCTATAAGCCCCTTCTCAAATTTAGGATAATTCAGTATTGATCTTTTGCTAGGAGCATTTTGAGCCAAAATGGACCACGCCATTGAGTCCAAAAGGCCCCAAAACCCCCGTTTGAGTATATAATTTGCCCAATTTGGAAAAAATTGAATTTGGGGCAAAAAAATTGCCCAAAACCCTGCACACAATCAAGGTGATATATATTTTTTTAAATAAAAAATTCCATTTTTTTTTGATACGCACGATAGATAATATATATTGAAATATAAGAGAACTACAAACGTCTGCAACGCAGGAATAACCATCCACAGACACCGCCGAGCAAGACGACAACCCAACCGAGACTCAAAACCAAGATTTCCACAGACCCAAACATGCATCAACGACCACCCATGAAAACTTGAGGGTAGAGACGAGGGGTCACAGACCGACCCACAACCATCGTTAAACAAAGCTGCCAAAAAAGTGCAGAGGACCACAAAAAACGGCTAGTAAAGACTTCAGACACAGAGCCAACCCTTACATGAAACCATTGACTTCCGCAAAACAGACAAAGCCCTCCACCAGTCAATTCCCTCTGACGGCACCAACTTTAATTTTCGTTTCAAGAACTCCACGGCCACGTCCACAAGCTTTCTGTGGCGAGACAAAGCTGGCCCTTTGAGGTCAAGGAGGAAGGGATACACCTTGACAGCTTCCTCCGTGTCCCATAAGAGAGACAAGTCAGCCGGACGCGGAATGCCTTTGCCTAAGAAGGCCACCTTCAACGTATCTTCAAGGCCACCGAGTAAATCAATGCGGAACAAGCGCTCCATCATCTCCCTTGCCATCTTCTTCGGGTTTCCAAGTCTAATAACACTGCGAGAAAACGAGAGGAGACATGGGCATTGTCTCTGGCATACTCCCTTCTATGCAAGTGTTCATTTCCCAGAATCATCTTAACCGCAACCAACGACACAGGATCGTCCTCGAGCAAAATACGTTTCAGTCTTTGATCTGTGACTTCCCTGAAGGCAATTTGTCTCTCTGTAGCGACCAGAGAGACCGGCGTATCAACACCGAAGCATTCCAAACCATCCAGCGAAATATGTATGGTGAATTTCAATTTTTTCGACCCCTCCATGATAACAGCTACACCCTGCAAAGGAACAAAACAAAACCAAAATGCAAATACCAAACACCGAAATGAATTTAACGGATCCAAAATTAGACCCGTGAGAACCCGCTTGGCCATCGCACAAGTGCCGAAATAATGAAAGGACGATCTTCGCATCCCTAATATGAAGAATGGCTACGGCCGCAGTCCATACTCCTTAAAACCATAATCACTTCAAGTGAAGTGAACCGCCACCCAACCAAGCAACAGTCTTGTCAATGGTTGTCGTACACAACGTGTCACAGAATGGATGTCTTGAAAGCAAAGCCAATCCTCCTTCCTGACGAACATTAAGGCTCCGCTAAAATCAAACCGATCTCATTAAGAAGGCCAACATTTCCTTTCTATGAAATAAGGGTGGCCAAGAGATGACATGGACGTGTCACCTCAGCATTCTCTCACACCGTCCCGATGCCAACTCACACACCCCCAAGATTGGGTGTCAAAAAGAGAGGCAGGGGAGGGGCCCACCCATCCGCCCACAAAAATTCCAATTTTTTTATTTGTTACAAATTAAATTATATTTATTTGAAAAAGAATATATTGTAGGTTTTTCACTTTTATTAAAAATCTTTGTCAAAATTCATTATAATTTTTTAATTTTCAAAAAAATGTTTAAAAAAATAAAATAAAATTTGAAAAAATTAAAAATTAAAAAAAAAATCAAAAGTGAAAAAAGGAACATGTGTAGAAGTACTGCATAGGCCTTGCAAAGCCATACCTAAAGGTACATGGGCCCCACCATTGGGTCCCATGCTCTTAAAGGGTGCAGACGGTTTTTGAAGAAAAGGCTGCCCACTTATTTGGAAAAGTTTTATTTATTTATTTATTAAAAATTTCAAAAAAAGCTTTAAAAAATTTAGAACTTCTTTTCGCGTCCGTACTGTTGTGCCACTGTCTTGGCCTCTACGCTGTACAGATCTAGCCAAACTCGAACTCTATGCCTCTGCCGTTTTTAGCGTCTCTTCTAGCGGTTCACCAATTTTGGCGAAGGTCTAAAATTGAGTAAGTCGACTACATTTAGCTATATTTTTGGCATCTCTACCAAATATGGCGGTACTTCCAAATTTATCTAGTAGTTGTTATTTTTGGAGTTCTTAATTTGGTGGCAATTTTTCCAACTTTGGCAGTGATGTAGTGCTAACATCAGCATCCTCTTCCCTGACTCAGACCCTAATTCATTTGCATTTTTTATTTCACAATCAAACTTTAGAGGCCTCTAACTCAATCATTCGGGCTCCATTTTGTGAGCAATTATTTTTGGTTTGGGGTTGAATTTTGTAGGCTTCATAGTGGTGGAATCAATTTTTTCTCAAGTGTTCCTATTTTTCCAAAAATTTAGTTTTCTCATTAGATCTGAAGGACAATCACCTTTTTTGAACTTCAAACAGTTGTAACTTTCGCGTATAACCTTGGATCAAAGTGATTCTTTTTTTGAAAGTTGATATTTTTTTGAGAACTACATGATGGTGCTATTTTAAGGTTCTTATTTTGAGATTTTATTGTACTTTCAATATTTGGGTCCATTTTGGACACTTGTAAAACTCTGGAAAACAACTCTAGCATTGTAAATGTACTAATTTATAAAGTTCCAAATCATTTTTTGTTGGGGGGATTCTTTATTGAGTGAAAAGGGGGGGTGTCTCTATGTGTTTCTTCTTGCATTTTTCTCTCACATTGCAACAACAATCTAAAATGGATAAAATAGTTCTTCTACTTACACCATACAATTACTTTGAGTGCAAAAATGAAATGGAACTTCACTTAAGAAAGTTAAAATTGTATAGAATAACAATGGGTATTGAAAAAGAACCTACAAAGAATGAAGAAAATCCTAAATGGTTCAACAAGTGTGATGAAGCTTTTGGCACCTTATGCATGGTTGTATCTCCTGATCTACGCTTTCATATTATATCTGCAAAATCACTAGATGAAGTGTGAAATACTTTGAATACTCTCTTTGGTAAACATGATTATTTGAGAGCACATTCATTAGAGAATGAGCTCATAGGATTGAGCCCATGCAATTTTGACACCATTTAGGATTTCTTTACTAAATTGAATGCCATAAGATTGCAGTTAGAGCAATGTGGAGTTAAAAAGGATGACTCATAGCTGATTTTGAGTATTCTTTCAAAACTTGGTCCTGATTATGCAATGTTTGTTTCTACATTTCATGCAATGAAAAGAGCCTTAGGAAAAGGATTTACTATGCCTTCTCTAGGTGAGTTTGTAGCTGATCTCACAAAGGAGCAAGATAAATTGATTCAAATGGGCATTATTAAATCATAAGAAACAAAGGAACCAAGGAGATAGAAAGAAAGATTAAGATCAATCTTCATCTACTTCTAAAGTAGACTCTAAATTCTCTTCAAAAGAGGATTCATCTAAGAAGGAGAAGCTCACTTGTGCATATTGCAAGAGGAGTGGACATGAAGAACATTCTTGTTATAAGAAATATATTGATGAACTAAAACATCTTCTTGAGAAGAACAAAATCATTTTACCTTATCAAATGGTTGATTCAACTTCTTCTTCTAATTCCAAAAATTCAACATTTAGAATATGATAAGGAAAAAGGCCATGCTATAGGGGTAGGTAAATCAAAGGTAAAGCTCTTTGTGCCTCTACAGGTATTGGATCAGGGAGATGACTCCTAGATTATGGAGCTTCTCATCATATGGCTTCTACACAGTCTATGTTCTCTTCTTTTGAGCCTTGTGTTATGCCATCTATTTTGATGGGAAATGATACATAAATGAATGTAATTGGGAAAGGATATGTTGATATCGTGCATGGCACCTTCAATGATCTTTTGTGTGTACCTCATCTTTCAAACAATCTTCTTTCCATCTATCAAATCACTCATGGTGGAACAAGGAAGACTATGGAATTCACACCTGATTCAGTTATATTACTACTGGGATATTTGATCATACATCTCGATTATACACCTTTTCAGACTTTGCACTTGATGATGGTTCTGATCCTTTGGTTGTTGATCACACTCCTAGTGTGAGCTTTTATTTTGAGAACTTTGGCTACTTGAACTTGGGTATTCTCACATGTGATCCAGTTCTTGAGCCTTGCATTCCTTCTCTTCCATCTACTATTGCTTATGAGGATACTTGTGTTGCTACATTCATGGCTTCTTGTGATTCGGTGCAGCAGGATACACATCATCTTCCAAATAAAGCTACTCCGAATGAATACATGATAAACATTGTCCATTTTTATGGAGTCTCATATTTTAAACTTGGGAGACATTATTCATGACATTCATCTTCTCTTTGATGAAGTTGATTCTTCTTCAGTTGTTGTGGATGAACCTTTGGTTCCTCTTGTTCATTCTCCACATGATCATTCATCATAATTTGACATGACTGTGGATACTTTTGAGCAACATTCGAAGGATGCATCTTTGTCTTCAAATGAGATATTAGAGTCTTTGGATCTTTGGATCTTGTTCTAAATACATCTCTACTAGGTTCTGATTGTCATATTCATTAGTGTGGCCTAGAACACTTGATTTGATGGTGATAGCTTTTGACATCAACATGGAGATAGATGAGAAATTTTCAGAGGCTTCTTACATTTTGAGCTTTCTTCCCTTATATTCCTTTTAGGAATGGGAAGACATTTTCTTGCACCTTTGGTTTTGTTTCTTCCTAAGGGGAGGAACATTGTTCAAAAATTGTGGACCATCTTCTACATCTAGTTTCGAGCATCAACCATTTGTGCAGTTGACTACTTGAGGGAAGGCTACATAGTATTTCTTATCCTTTCTATTTTGGAGGGGACTTCTTCCTTACATGGGATTATTTCTTGTGTTGGGAAACTTGTTTTATTTTCTCTCTTTTGGGGAGGATTTTTGTCCCACTGGGTTTTCTCCTTTTCTTTGGTTGTGAGAGATTATTTTGTACCTGGGTACTTAATATGGCCTAGTAGTCAGGACCCATCCTTGTGTCTTTTCACCCACCTAAGCTATGCTTAAGGGGGGGTTTTAGTGTAAGTTTTTTTAATATTTATTTTCCTACACATTATTAAGCATACTTAGTTTATATGAGATGTGGTTCATGTGAGAACACGTGGTGTAATCCATAGATTACATGTGTCACTCTCACCCACACTTGGGTGGTTGAGTCTCATACCCTCTTTTTTCCTTTTATGCCACCTCACAAAACCACTCTCTTGTCTCCTTCTAAGTAGGTTATGCCACCTATTTGGAATTTTCCAAGTAGGAATAACTCCCACCTAATTCAATTATTTGGGAGTTACTACCCCTCTTGGAATTATGTTCCCACATTCTACTATATAATCAACACTCACCTCTCCCTCTTATCTAGTCTAGATGAGCTCATCTCAGCTCGGTCAGTTTAAGGGAGTGCTAATGCATGTTGTATCATTTTTAGTGTGATAATATCATCATTCTATTATTGCACCATATTCTAGCATTTTATCCTCTTGTTGCTCTCATGTAGAAGGTTAATCTTGGTTTTACAAGTGATCCTAGGTGCTCGAGTTCATCAACAACTCTTACATAGCATGATGGAGATATGAATGAATGCAATCATGAAAAGGAAAAGAATTTTAAATGGTAATAGGATTAGTCATGAATGTAATAAATTTAATTTTTTTCTTGATGGTGGTGTAAATGGATGTGATCATGGAAAAGATAGGCTAATGAGGTTAGATATTTTATGACATGTTTTCTTTAACTCTTATTAATTTTCATGCATATATTAGTAGGTGTCAAGAAAGACTAACTATGTGTATAATAGGTAAGAATTAGTTATGAATCTCATCAATTAAATTAACATGGAGGGGGTGTGAATTAGGCTCTATATACATGACCTCATTTATATCTAGATTGTGTTAGGAAAATATGGAAACTATGCAATCAACTTCTATGGTTTCCTAGTATGCTTGTATAAATATAAGATGAGTATTTGGTGTTCAAAATCCTATCAATGTACTTACTATAATTTTGTAGATGGTTTAGAGGTTCATAGATGATGACATAGTCTAGTGCAAGATGTAAATTTTTAGATTTGAGATAAGATTGTTGAGCCATCAAAATTTCTACTCATATGGTAGCATATAAGCCATAAGGGGTTTTGTAAATTTTTAGTGGTACTTGAATGTTTCTTTCTTATATAATTAACAATCAAAGCCACATAATTTAACCATCACCATTATTCACATCTATGGAAGAATTTAAGAGGGCACATTCTTCTAAATTCAATAAGCCTCTAAAGGAGGTTAACATTAAGTGAAACCCTAAGACCTTCTCTATAATGATTATGCACAAATTTCAATGCTAGATATGGTATAGCATATATATTTTTATTATGCTTACACTCACTATTCTTAGGTAAAAGGATTGTTTGAATTTGAACCATTCACATGAAACTATGTCTCTCTCTCTTGGAAATTATTTGTTTACCATTAATTTTATTATTATCATTATCAAAATTATTAGTGATACTTATCACCTATTCTCTAAACATACCCACATTAGTGTGTTTCTCCCTATATACTAGGAAATAAACACATGTATATTTATTTGTCTATTGAATCTTATTAATTTTTAGTATCACATAATCTTAAGCACACAATATTTCAAATCATCCTTATTTTATGATTTTATCATGGATATTGAATGACCAAACAAGTTTCTTGACCATGTTTGGGGAAATCTCTAAAGTAGTCCCAACCTTTCCTTATATCCTAGAATATGTTCTTAGAGGACTACAAATCTACAAAATTTTCATCATTGTCTTCTCTCTCAATGTACTTTTGATTTTAAAAAACACACTAGGCATACCATAAGAGTTTGATGTGGAATAAATAGGTGCCCAACCTTGACACAATATATTGGTAATTAATAAGTTATGAATTAAAAGCATACAAATTAATTAAACCTAAAGTAGAATCACGTGAGTGAAATTTATAGGATTTTTATGTATACAAATTATACAAAACCTTCCCACAATCATACAAAGTTAATTTATACTTTCCATGAAAAGCTATCATAAATTCAAATATAAACAAAAACAAGTTAGGCATACCAATACATAAGAAGATGATGATAAGAATCTTCTAAGAAATCAACTCAATGAGAAGCACAATTGCTAAGTAAAGTTAGACCTATCAACATTATATGGTAGACCTAGGTCTAGAACTAAGGATGGCATATCAATTTGGAGACATGATTCTAGCTCGAAGGAACACAATTTTACTTGTACAAATATATAAATCCGATGTACATATACAAATCAACTTAAAAATTTACAATTTTTTCATTTATAATCAATCCAAAGAACCATACAAATCTTCTCTACTCTTTATTGTGTCAAGTATTGCCTCATGGCTAGACTCATGAAACTTCTATAAGTTCTTGTTCAATGGTTTCTCCCATATTTGATCAAATGAAAATTTGATTCATAGTAATGAAGAATCTTTTTATGCATGTTAAAGTCCTAAAACAACCACACATCAAACTTCTTAATTGGGTGCCTTCTAATCTGTGTTCCAATAACAATCACTAACCCTATAAGATACTCAATATATTTTCTCCATCTATAATAGGGGCCTCCAATTTATTTTTTGTCTCAATACAACAATATAAAAAACAATCCATTCCTTCTTCATTGTCTTCATCTACAATAACTGCATAAGCATCCCTTGCATTGATATGTGCATCCAATTAGATGAATTTAGTCAACAATGTAAAAAGAACTACAAAATAAGATAAAATGTTGAATTTTATTAAATTATGTATGCAGATATTACCTAGTTGAACTAGATCTGATATGTATTCAAATTTGACTAACATTTACATCTCCATGAGTTGTATTGTTGTTGGGTGTTGATAAGTCTCAAGTGGACCTAGACTTATTGTACACTATTCATCAACCCACTCTTTTGACTTACACTCATTTCAAACTTGATTTATACATGGCGAATAAAATCACACCATTTGTCTCATATGAATACACCATGAACTTACATTTGAGCTTCTAAAAGAGTGTATCTCACTCGATTCCATCAATGTACAACATCTTCATATTTTGCAATGTTAGTATCATCTACCAACCAAAAAATATATGAAGAATTAATTTCATTACTTGGACCCATTGTATCCTTACACCATTCAATGATAGATGCTGCATTTTTCAACTTTGAATTTTATTTGTACTTCAACTCTTCTCATGCTAAGGATCTTTTAATACATGCTCTTGCACCATCATTATCCCCCTTTCCATGCTTGGCCTTTGAGAAATTCCACATATTTTGAACACCAATGATCTTATGCATCCTGCTCAACCAATAAAGCATTCGTGATTTCTTGAATTGTGAGGCACAATTATCTAACCATATGATATGTTCCTGCTAGCCAATTCATGGTAGAACATCTAAAATCAACCTTGCACAAACTTTGTAGAATGTGTGTAGTCATCACTGATATAAAAGTGACTCCCTCAAGATCTTCATTTCTTCCTTTATACTTTCATGTGCATGAATGAACGTTACATACACAAATATAGCAACATGTGTGGAGTTGTAATACTATGATTATACCTCATTATATGGTTGTAGTGTGTAGTTATTTACAAAGTCAACAATTGAAATGATGGTATTGAGTGGAAACATGTCATTGCATAACTTGAATTGCAAGTCCAACCGTCGAGATCTATGGGTATGACTTGCATACTAATACACTATATTCTCCAAAAAATAGATATAAATTAATACATTGGTATATTTTCACTCACCAATTCATGCACTTTTTTGCTTCTTTGCCATCTTTTAGATTGTATGCCACTATCTTATATTTTCCAAATCTTTCTAGTTCGCTTCCAATTGCATGTGTATTCTCTATATTTAGAAAAATTGGAAAATTTTGTAATCCACCACAATGTTCACATGTGCTATCCAAGCATAATTTCTTGTAGAATAATTGACCATCCAATATTTGACATAAAATGCTCAATATAAAATCTCTTGAAATATAGGTGGAGCTAGTATCTTATACTCTTACAAAACATCATTGGTATGCAAATCTACACATATTCTGATAAACATCATAATGATTAGAAACTCAATATGTACTACACAACAAATTGTGCATGTCTGATTTATTTTGACATAAAAAAAACTTTTCCATTTTAAAATGCCTTTAACTAATTTTAATTTGAGGATACATCTCTAGAAATTCAGTAATTTTTTTTTTGAATCATATCCAAAAAATTCTTTGGATATGGCTCACATTTTTTAAAAGCAGTTCTCCTTCCTACAACATCTCTTTGATTAGGAGATACACTTGTGTTATTTTTCCAAAATTATTCAATTAGGGGTCTCAAGGCTTCACCGATTGGTTTTATCTTTTTGTGGGAGTCTACTGGAGAATGCCCATAATTAATTGCTATTTGGGTCCTCCACTCTTTCACACCTTCCAACAATTCTCATTAGAGTTTTCTACTTATTTTTAATTCTTGACTTGTCTTTCTAATGAGGCGAGCTTTATTTGTTTGATTTCTTACTATTATTGATGTAATGACACATCATGTGATACTACTATCTTTGGTGCATAAAGTGGAACCCAAACTCTCATATGCACTCATTATATTTTTTATAATAGGTTTTTCACTTGAAACATATATGATATTTCTTAGGTCAAGAATCTTCATAATGGGTCTAAATTTTAGATTTCTCATCATTTCAACAAATAGTTGACATCTTTCAATTTCATTTAACTTCTCAAAAAATAATTTCCATATCCTATTGATGTATCTTCAATAAGTACTAATAAGAATCTTATCAACCATCAGCTTCAAAATATTCTCATCAATATCAATAAAAAAAAAAGGCTTTTATGCAAAATTTTAGGTGTTCTCAATGGTAAAGTTGCCTAAATATTAGGAATTTCTTCAATATTGAATTGAGATGAGGTAAATTGTGCACTTTCAACTTGAGATGGAAAAGACAATGTACCTTCAACTTGAGATGGAAAAGATGGTGTAGTTTCAACTTGATATGTGAACAATTGTGTGCCTCCAACTTGAGATGTGATAGATGATGTACCTTCTTCTTGACAATGGAAAGATGACGTTCCTTCAACTTGAGATGCAAAATATTGAGTGCCTCCAACTTTGAGATTCAATTTCCTCATTCCACAAAGGTTTTACATTTTTTTCCTTTGTGCTACCAACTCATTTTCTCTCTTAGCTTGATTTGATGTTTCATATTCATCTTCAATTGGCAACAATGCTATGTCTTCTTGTATGGTGTTCAATTTCCTACTTTGACAATATAGCCTCATTCTTTCCATTTTCTTAGCATTTTATTCCTCACACTCATCTAGTGTTAGAGTCTTTTGTCATTTCCTTGGCATGATGATGAATCATATATGTATCATTAATTATAAGACATAGAGATTAGTTCTATCATGTGAATTCTCTTACCAATTTTTCTATAGATGTGAATTAAGATTGCATTTAGACAAATTATTGCAAATAAAAATACTTCCAATTAATTCCATTTTTACATCACTAGTGCAAATAAAAAATCATTATTATGAATTGATTCCTAATGTATGCAACCAAGTGTATGGATATTCATAGTATTAAACCAATATGGTGTAAATATATAAGCTATAAGACAATAATTTGAATGTTACATTGCAAGCATTTTATGTAGTCTTCTAGGTGTAATCTTCTGTACTAAATGCAAAGGTGAGGATACTAAAGAATAATAATATTCAAGTGTTTTGAGCATGTAACAATATTCTAAAAAAATTCTTGTTGTGTCCTAATAATAATTAAGGATATTTTCTACTTGAGATTTGTGCATTCATGTTGTAGTCAAATTATTATGTGTGTATTTTGATATACCTATCTATTGTGACATAAGAGATAAAAAAATGATTTAGTTAAACTTGAAAGGGGACTTTGGGATTTAAAATTTTATATCCATAAGAACTTGAACCAATTAGGATGGTAAATTAAATATTGGCTTTACTAGCCAAGGTAGTTGACCCTACTGTGAGAATAATATGGTTGAAACCATTCTTGAAGTTAAATGTTAGACCTTGTTATAGTTTAAATATTTTAAACACTTACCTAATTATGGTGCAAATGTATTAACCAACCATAGAGAAAAAGTGAAGAATCAAAAGGGGAAATTTATTGAATAGGGTATGATTGAATTATTAAGGATGTTCACTTGTTCAAGTAACATTTAGAACAAATAAAGGATCCAAGATTGCATCATGGGTCAAGAAATGACCTAATGTAACTAAGGTTCTATAATTACCAAGTAACACTTGATGCATAACAAAGAAACTCGATAAAGTATTGGGAAACATGACATGTCTTCATTCCAAGATGTTCAAATATGATCAACACTTGATGCACTATAAATAATATGTGACCATAATGACGCTTAATAAGTATTACTACTACTTGAGCTTCATGGATATTGAGTAACACCTGGTGCAATGGAATCATTATGATATTAAGTGAAACTTGATTCATGCATATTTTATTTACCTAGTTAAGATATTCTTGACCAATATGATGTTTTGTGATTGACCAAGTGACACTTGATTGTGCATTGAGAAAATGTGAATTTTTGTATTATTGATGCATGCAAGAATTTAACTTGATACACAAATCCTATATCACTATTATTTATTACTAGGAATGGTATGAAATATAGCACATGAACTATGTTGACAAGGTGGAATGCACAAAATGTAGAAAGACAAAGAGAGAGAACCTTAAAATTCAGGAATCAATTTGACCAATTACACAATTATGTTTTCTTTATTTTTGGCTTCACACACCTTCAAAATCATTTTTGTTTAACAAATTCTTTCATATTAAATGTTGAATTCTATATCAATATAATAGAATTAGTAAAAAAAATGAAAATAATGAGTCTATATTATCAACTTCAAACAAAAATGCATGATAATTAACATTCCAACACTAAAAAAATGAAAATATTAGTTCATAGAACCAAATTTAGCCTAAAAACATACATTTTTCTTCTTCTATGTTGACAAAAAAAATAAAAGTTGTGGAATATGCAAACAATTCAATAAAGATATACATCCTCAACACCATGAAAAAGGTGTTTTTTTTTCAGGTAATGCATAAAATGAAAAATAAAAGAGCATGTGGGTCCTAAATCATGGGGACCCATGCACTTTTTACTATTTTTGTGTCTCCCTAAAATGTGACTATGTTATAATGTGCTTGCATTATCACTTGAATGGAGTCTAACTCCAATAAGAAGAGGAGGGGACAATTAGAGAAGAGACAGAGAGATAGACAGAGACAGAGACAGAGACAGACAGAGACAGACAGAGAGACAGAGAGACAGAGAGAGATGTGTCACAAAGAAATATAGATAGAGACACAACAAGAGTGAGTGAGTGAGTGAGTGAGTGAGTTGCAGGTAGGAGTAGAGAGTGAAGGAGTGACAAAGATAGACATAGGGAGGAAGTAAGGGAGCAATGGAGAGGTAGTGAGGGGATAGATATAGAGAAGTGGTGTAGAGAGGTGAGAGTGAGAGAGAGGTAGGTGCCACCCTAAACCCTCCATCATCAATCATAAATTGTAAACCCTAAGCCCTAAATCAAATACCCTATATCGTAGGCTCTAAACCCTAAATCCTAGGTCCTAAAACCTAAAGCATGAATAATTCTTTAGTAGAAGGACATGTTGCTACACACCAACATGAATGTCCTATTTTTATGATAGTACTCCACTCAATCCAAGGTAACTTAAGTAATGAATGTCCTAGGTGTAGCAGTTCTAAGATGACATGAAATGGATGTCTACAAAGAAAATCATAAATGAGAGAGGAGGGACGGGTAGAGAGGTGAGAGAGAGTGTAGGATAGAGAGAGGGGAGGGAGAGAGGGAGAGATAGAGAGAGGGTAGGAGGTAGAAAGGGGGGAGAGCGATAAAAGGTGAGGATCATTTTTCCTTTAAAATAATGTGAGTGTGTTATTGAAAGCTAGTACAAAAAATAATGTGAGCATGTTATAGCCCACTCACATTATTTTCAACTATAGTAATTTCTAACCTTAGGGTTGGATTTTCCTTGGGCTTCAAATTGTAGCATCATAAATTGTCACCCTTGATGGTTTCACACTAGATTTTTCTCCCTCCTAAGTGCATGGACCTAATTGCACATCTAATGTCCTAAATTATGCATTTCATGGACCATTTGAATATTTATCAAGAAAACCCCTATACAAAACCTGTGAATGGTGATCCTAGACCTGCACAAACACAAAGAACAAACACATTATTAGTCCAATATGCAAGTTAGAAACAACATTCCCCATGAAATTCATTTGAGATATCAAGAACAAGAAATAAATGAAGAACATGAATAAAAACTATCTAATCTTACTCAAAATAAACAAACTCTCAATCCCATGGGGGAATTGGTGTCATTTTGATGTGGAAAATGACCCTTTCCCAATTCCTTGCAAGCTTGATGATCAATGGTGAAGATTTGATGCTCCTTGATGAAATTTCTCCATAACCTAGCTATGAAATCATGAAAATAGATGACTTGATTCAAAACATGGAGATGATAACTTTGCTCAAGTTGTGAATAAAATGCCTAAGATTGTGGATGAGCTTGTGGATCCAAAATCCAAATGAGACTCTTCTATTTATTGAAGAGAATGATGGAGGATGAGGCAAAATGGATGAATGTGAGATCAAACACCAACCAATAGCATAATGTCACTTGTCAACATGTGAGTGGACAAAGGTGGAGCACATTTAGATGAATGTGCACATTAATGCAATTAGGTGGAATTTCAAAATTGGAGAAGTGACAAGTTGGAGGGAGAGAAGAAATGAATTAAATGCCACTTGGCTCAAGAAAAGGACATGTAAGAGGCCTTTAATGCCTTGTTGGATGGACAAGTACTTTTGGGGGGAGAATTCAAGCTTGGAGAATATTCCCACCTTGATACCTTTTTGAATGAAAATTGAAGATTTATTAATTAATTAAATTGATTTTCATGAGCAAGTTGCAAAATCTAGAGGATTTGATGAATTAAGATTAGAATTAATCAGAATTTGATTAATTAAGATGAAGATTAGCTAATTTGACAATTTGACTTAGACTTTTGGATTAATTTAAATCAAAATGAGAGGAAAATGATTATTAGATTTAATTAAATAAAGTTGGATTTATTTAATCAAAGGGGATGGTATTAGATTTAAATCAAATAAAGATTAATTTATTTAATTTAAAGGAGATGAAATTAGAAGATGAATAAAATTGATTTATTTAATTAAAGAGGAGAATATGATGAATTTAATTAAATAGAGACTATTTAGCTAAATGATTAGTAAAGGAGATGATTCGGGAAGAACTGATGTTAGTAAAATAAGGATTAGGTGTATAGGATCAATCGATATATTTTTTCGTGTCTACAAAACCAAAGAAAAAATTTAATATTTTGCTCTTGAGACTTTATACTTTGCAAAATAGGGCTAGGACAATGGCATCTTAAGTGACTTGGTCCCCTTATTTTGGCTCCAATTTTTAATATGTCAAAGCTGGCATTTTATTATTTGAATTTAAAATGTCAAACGTCAACTATTGGGATTTACTTTTTGGTAAATTAGATTAATTGCATATAAATACCTATTCATTCCATCATTTGAAAATTAAGTGAAATCATCTAGCAAGAATTGTAAATAAAGAGCATTATCAAGTAAAGAGTAGTCAAGAGAAGATTTATTGCAACATTTCAACATTGTTCAACATTATGTCAAGTTTTATGTGAGTTTGTTCATGATTATGTTATCATTTTTTTTGTGAGGACTAATATTTGTAGGTCTTCCAAGAAAATCAAGCCAAATTATAATTGAGCTTTGACGAGATGTGCATGAATTCACTCCTTCAAGGAAATAAAATTTGAGTGGTGAATTGCATCCAATTTTTGATTCATCATGTTCATTTACCATTTAGCCTCTATCCCTCAAAAGGATAAGCTATCTTTTATCAAATTTTCCATTATGGAGGTGAAAAAACCAACACAGGCTTTGACTAAGGAAAGACCCTATATGACACAACCCTTCCTCTCTCTTTGAATGTGTAGGTTTCAAATCTGAAGAAGTTTAGAGGAATATTGAAGATCATTTATCCATTGTTGCATTCAAACCCTACAACTTGACAAGATATGAAAACTTAGTTGTCTTAGCATTCGATGAAGATCCAATAGTATGATCTGAAAGGAAGAAACCTTTGATAAGACTTCTGAGGACTATGAAGACAGAATTCAAATTGAGTTACTCAAACATAGGTACCCTGGGTGACATAGTCTTTCAAATTGAGCTCCAAATTTATATGACATGTGCATACAAGTCTACTCAGTTTGTTTTTGAACATTAAATTTGTCAGTGACCTTCTAGATTTGTTGTTTTACATGAGAGTAGTGAATTTGCATCACTAGTTAGTTGCATCATTGAATTTCATACAAAATCCATTTCAAATCATTCCTATTTAGATCCAGAAGGGTTGATTAACTCACCTTTCAAGTTGCAAGTCAATTTCATATCCCCTTAATCCAATCTTAATGTTAAGACCCCATTGTGAAAAACCCCGAAATCCTAACGTGAAGCCCTAAGGTTTCACTTTTTCCACCTTATCACAAACCCAAAGGGTTTAATTGACATTTCAATGTCCAAAGAGGTGTTTTTGAAAAATGTAAAAAATTGACACAATCTTGAGCATGCCCCCCCTCAGTTTTGCATGTGTTTCAATGTCAAGTCAGAAAAACGATGTAGTAACATTGAGCTATTTGTTAGCTTTCTAACCATGCAATTTTTTTCACATTTTCAATATTGTAGGGTTTTGATCTTTAATTTGTTTTGCTAGTGTCTCCATTTTTTTCAAAAACCTACATATGGAATTTTTGGTCTCATTTTTTACTCGTTTGTCTAATTTGAAACAAATTACATTTTTACAAACTAGACTCTATTCTTTGCACATTAAAAAAATATTTTTGATTGGTTTCCAAAAAATTAGGGGGTAGCACACTCAATTTTTATTTTTCATGATGTATCCACTTTCAAAATTAGTAAAAAACTATATATTCATTAAAAAATTAGTAGAAAAATTAGGCATAACTACATGGTGTTAGCTAATTTCTCACCAAAGTGATTTTTAAATACTATTTTTTTTTAACATTTTATGGGGAGCACACCAGATGCTATGTTATGTTTTTGACAAAAACAAGAGCACAAGTTGTGTGCTCCCTCTTTTTGAACCCCTTAATCTCCACCATTAAAAAAAAAATAGTTTAGAAAGTATATTCAAAGCACTACGACTCTTGTTCTTGTTGCACCTTCAAATTTTGAGAATAACTATCTTCAATTTCTCATCAAGATCCGTGTTTCTTGATTTTAAAAAAAGTGGCTACTTAAGACTCCCTTTTAGTCCCCCATCTCCCTACACATACCCTTTGTTCAAGAGATAGTGGAGAGTGGCAAGGTTATGATCTAGAAGGTTGATACTTTAAATAATATATTTACTTATGAAACTAGTGGGAATGGATAAGTTCTCTTAGTTTAAGGAGGCCACATGACTTCCATTTTATATTTGATTCATTGTATATTCCTATCTATGTCATTGCAATACACAATATATGGAACAATGTTATGATAGAGAAATATTTAATTGCAATCCTAATATATTAATGTCAAGTCTCTGGCACCTTTGGAATAACTAATTGGATGTCCATGTAGGTGGTTAAGGGATTATTTATTTATTATTAATCTCTTGATTAACTTGAATACTTGGTGTAATGGAATTAAGAAAGAAGGTGGATTATAATGATGACAATTTTACAAATTATTTATAGTGCATTTACACATCTTTCCCATTCCTAGGCATTAGGAGTCCATATTATACAATAGATTAAAAAATAGAGCACTACTTTGGGGGTGTGTGCCCACTTGAGTTATTGCTAAAAGAATGTTGATGAGTATGGTTGCTATTTAGGGAGGAAATTATTATTTGTCATATGGGTGTGTTGGATTTTTTTCCCTACCATGGGTTTTAGTGGTTTAAGTTTGAGAAAATCATTGATAGTTTTCCCCTTTTGTTCTCTATAAATTAGGTTCCTTAATGATTTTTCATGGGTCTATTTTAGGTTGAGCACAATTATGCTACCAAAATACTATCAAATTGAAGGAAGATAGTTGATATATTATTATAACATGTTGTTTGGGATTAATATCGACTTTACTTATTTTTGATGGTGGAGTTATTTCCTGAAAGGGTTTCTCCCTATACATTTGATGTTATGTTTCCTATTTTATGTGTTGATTATATGACTCTCCATGACTAATTAATTAATAATTACATCATATTTAAATCCATAAATTAGATTTATTGTTGTTTACATTTGCTTTCATTTATACCAATTTTTTGGATTTTTAACATATTTTGGGATTCACATGCACCTCAAAGCAGAGAAAAATGTAATGGTGAAATTTGGATACCCACCCATTTCTTATTAAGTTATGTGCTTATTTGTGGAAATGTCTTGATGCATGCACATAGTGAGAAATGACATGATATTGTGTGAAGTTACACTTATTCTATTGTATATTTATTTATCTACATACATACATATCCCTATACACTTAGCCCTACCCTATCCTTATACACACACACACACATCTATACATTCTCTTATCTACTAATTTATTGCATTCATTTATACACGTACCCTCATTTATTCATTAGCCACCTTGATATAATTGTTTTCTCATCTTGGGACACTTCTATGATTATAGAGGTGACCCCATAGTTATAGAACTATCCTCTTTTTAAAATTTAAAATTCAAATTTGACCAATTGGCTCCATTCATCCTTCTATCTTGAGTCATCTAAATAAAATGTTGGTATAATTTGATGATATGTGCTAGAATTTAAAGGAATTCAATTCATTTATTTCTAATAATCTAGGATAACTTGTTCTCTCTCATCCTAAAGCATTGGATGCAATTAATAACAACACAAATTTCAATTGGTGCACTAAAAGGAGTAATAAATTTGCATAATATAACCCTAGCTTTTTGTTTTCAATCTTTCTATACTTTCTAGGGGATCATGTAAGAGAACTTATCTCCTTGTCATGAATTAACAACCTTTTATGCATTTATAAATACCACCATTCTCTACTTCTTTAGGAAATGTAGAGCATATACTTATCAATTAGGCGAGAAAAACAACACATCATTGTTTGTGGATGAGTTCAAACTGGAGTCTACTAATTTGTGACTACAACTTTGTCCCAAATCCATAAACTAGTTCTCTATTAAAATTCAAATCCAACACAAATTCATAAATACTTCACTCATAGAAAAGCATTTTTTTTGTACATACATAAATCAATCTCTAAAATCTTACCTTAAAGATACTCATTCTTTAATCTTGAAACTAAATAACTCTATCTTCTCATTTACTTTTCTAAAATAATAACTATAATCTATCAAATTTATTAACATACACTAATAATTTGTAAGCATAATGTAATTTTTAATTATTTATTTACATTTCATTAAATTAATCTAAAATTTGTTTTCCTTCACATAGATATATATACACCAATAAAGTTAGGTGGCTTTGGCTTACATATAACTATTTTATGAGTTATAAATGCATTGTCTATTACTTAGTTTATGTGCCATAAAGACAACTTAGGAAGAAATTTGTGGTTTTGTGGTTTCATAGTAATTAAGAATGTTTTGATATAAACAACATATTCATGAGACAAATATCAATTGTTTCTTTCATTTGACCATGTCTTCACGTTTGATATTGTTCATGATTACATTTATGATAGATTTTAATGTGATTGGAAATAGAATCTTTTATACTCCACAATACCGGGTGTTTTGCTTTTGGATTTACAAATGACATAGTATATGAGACTACCCCATACTCCCACTATGTAGGAGGCACCTAACTATGCTTCTAATACAAGACGTACATACCTAACCTCTTGTAGGATTTGAACTTGTGACCTCTCTTTGAAGAGTACAAGTTATCCACTATTGAGACTCACTTTGAAACAAAAATATCTTGACCATGAATAATCACACTCAATTTCCTTGGGACTTCCTCATATTTTAAAATTTCAAAGTTTTATTGGATAGGCAGTGGGAAAAGAGGGGTCATGGTTGGAAAAAAAAAAAATTAGGAGAGTTGAAATATCAATGTAAATAATTTCTTTGAGACTTCCTCATATTTTAAAATTATCAAATTTAAGTGGATGGACAATGGAAAAAGAGGGGTTATAATTGAAAATAAATATTTTAGGAGAATTGAAATATCAATAGAAATGATGTGGTTAATGTTTTATTAAGGTTTGAGCTTTCCATATTTTATTAAAAAAAATCTTCTTTGTGTCGTAACCATTACCTATATCAAGGTAAACATATTTTACACATTCAAATCTAACCAAAAGAAAATGCTTGTGGATGAATTCCTTACAATCTTGGTAACCAAGGTGGACGTGCCTTTCCATGTCCCCTTGACAAAAATGTTTCTGCACAAGCAAAATTTCCACACTTCTTGCTTGTCAACATCACTGGGGGGCCCATGTCCTCCTCTGCAGCTATACATAGAGCTTGTTTTCGTTCAAACTATCATGGGAAGAAAGAAAGGAAAGCCTTTGCATTGTAAATTACAGCACTAGTTTGCATTGGTGATCTAATTTCTCATACTCATGGATAACAGTTTGATTGTTTCAAGGTCAATAATTTTATGTCTCTCTCATTCTATTTGTTAATGTTGTGCAGCCTGCATAAATTTCTTCAGATGATAGATACCTCGATTTTGGTTTAGATCATAAATACAGTTTCAATTTTGCTTTTAATAAAATTAGTTTTGTTAGCAACTTTCTGTGAAATTTTTTACCTTTCATAATCATAGACAACATTTTGAACAGGTAAATATACTTTGATAAATCTTGCATAACATTTCGTTCTAAAGGATTTTTAAGCCTTGTTATATCTCATATGAGTACCGTTGCTCATTTGTTCTTGTTTGTGTTGACTGTTGAGTATAGGCTTGGAGGACTAGAAGATATCAAAGCGAGATTGATTGAGGCAAGGAAGGCAAGTTATGGTGCTTACAACAGTACTAATGGATATGTTTGGCGAGATATTGGAAATAACACAAATTGCCTAGCCTTTTCTGGCTCTCTAGATTCCAGTGCCTTTAGTCAAACAGATACCAAATTTGGTGTGTGCAAAATCAATGAGCGTAATGATTCTTTTGAGTCCATGGTGGATGGTACTAAAAGAAAGGAGCCCCGGGAGAGAGCCAGTGTCTACAGAGAGGCACTCACCAATTTTTTAGATATTTGGGATGCCAACCTCCAACAACAGGTTTGTAGCTCAGTAAATTATTTCTAGACTTAACTGGTTAGACAGTAGACTTGACTATGAATGGGGTTAAAATGTAGTAAACATGTTTTGAATCTGTACATATACTGCCTGAATTAATGTCTAGAAACAATGTGCAGTTTTTAGCAATCTAGCCATCTTTAGAAACTGTATAAGTGGAAAGTTTTCAGAAAGTGGGTAGCTTGCTCTATAATCTTGGGCTTTATGGCCGAGACTAGGCATTATCTAATGGGTATTGTGCAGTTAGAATTTGGGTAGTTGTGTAGTTAGAATTTCCAAAGGGGCATTTATAGAAGGATTATGTCAGGTCTTATGTAGCAGGGGCAACCTAGGGCATAGTCAAAAGAAGCAGCTATCCCTCCACATAAAAGCCTCACAGGTTTCGGCTTTATTAGTTGGGTGCATTTTTTTCCCTCATTTTGGGCCAGGTCTATCTAAGATTGAGTAGAACTTAACCAGACTAGATGTCCTTATTATTGAAAAGTGCAGATTCAGTCCTACATATCTGGAGTAAATAAACCCAGTTTCTTATAGGTTATCCATTTGCCCAAGTAGTCTGATCCATTTAGGAGAAAATAAATCAACTGGATGGGTTGAAATGGGTTTAGGTGGTTATCTCTTGACAGTCAAAGATGGCAGACTCTACCTAAAGGCAGCCAAATCCAAACTCATTTAGATTATTTACAGTTTAGTCCAGTTTGTCTATCATCCAGCCAAACACAGCAAAGGAGAATGAACTACTAAGAAGAAGGTCCTCCCAGTCCTAGATCTATAAATCTGATATTCTATCGTTAGTTGAGAGTCCTTTGTCCCAGAGGACATTGTTTAACTTCCTACTCACAGATCTATAAATCTAAAACTCTACATTCGGTCATCGGTCGAGTCCTTCATCTAGAGAGGGCTTAATAGTATTCTGTAGTCTAGCAATCTGCTATGTAGTATGTATCTATCCAGCCAAATCCAGCAAACAATATTGGAGAAACCTTATGACTAGGTAATGCAGAAGTGCATTTTTTAGAAGGGAAACATTTTAGTTAAGTTCTAACTCCCAAATAGGATTGGCATATCTGACTTTACTGGTTTTACATGTTTGATGTTATATTCAGACAACATTAAATTTTGATTTCCTATGTATATTCATTGCTAGATTGCATGGTTTTGTACTTGGAATTAATCAAACTACTTTTTGGTTCTCGCAGGTTGCAGAGGTACTTGGCACAGGAAAAAACGTTTTGTTTACAAGCCATTCCATTGGAGGTACAATTGCCACTTTGGCCACACTTAATTTTGGAGAAATATGGTAAGGACACCCCTGTTTTTTCCACCACATTTGGTTTTCCTCTAATTGGAGATGAAGTTCTTGCCAGATCAGTTCGTAGGCAGGGGTGGGCCAATCATTTCTTCAATGTTGTTTCAAGGAGTGACATTTTTGCCAGAACTCTGTTGGCTCCTTGCATATCTGTGTCTAAATCTTTGGAAGCTCTACTGTCTTACTGGCAGAGGTCTGCTAAGCAGATGAATGATGATGATAATGACATTCAAATGGAGGAAGCCCCTCCTGCAGACTTGGACTTACCCATGTATTTACGCACTGTCCTGCATCATGCTTGTGCAGTGGTTAACTTCACCACTGTTGCAAATATGGAACTTACAAACAAACTGATAGCAAGCCTGAAGCCTGCTGTAAAGTTGAGCCCTTACAGACCCTTTGGGTATTATTTGTTTTGCTCAGACAAGGGAGCTCTTTGTGTTGAAAACTATGAGGCTGTTTTGCCCATCCTATTTTATTCCTTGTTTACTGCTCAAGATCAGGCTAATATCTCAGACCACACTGGGTATGGTAGAGTCTTCCATGCTGACACAAGTATTGTTAACTTGGAAGGGCTTTCAAAGCTTCCCTTATCACAAGGTGCATTGTCTTCTACCATGGAAATCCAACTAGATGCTCTTGGACTTGGAATTCAACTAAGTTTCTTGACATTATTCATCTTACTTTTTAATTATCTGCAAACAAAAAAAAGAATTTAAGTGTTATTTCACTTAGCTGAACAGAAATATAGATCACTTAACATTTTCAGGTTTTGGAAACCTATCATTAGATCTATAATGTAGCCTGCAAGAGTTAGTGGCAGATCTATTCATCATGTGTTTACAAAGATAATACACAAATTACATGTTAAATTAATCCTGTGTTCTTTGTATTTCTTCTCAGGCCAGACTTTCCCTAAGAGCTGCAGGAGAGGTGGAAGAAAAGCTTATAGAGACCCGCAACAAACTAAAGGCAGAACTGGCAAAGTTGGAGGAAGCAGGACATATGGAAAGACTAAGAGATTATAGAAACAGATGTGAGAGGATGAAGATTGTATACTATGACGCTTTCAAGGAAGTGATTTTCAAGGAAGAAAAAGAGAAGCTATATTTTTATGCTAACCTTAGCAGGCTTAACCTTGCTGCCTTTTATGACAGGTTAGAAGAAATGGTGGAGACTCATCAGGTGCCTGACAACTTTCAGTTCATTGAAGAATTGATTGAAAAGGCAACAGAGTATAGGCTTCTGGTGGAGCCGCTTGACATTGCCAATTATTACACGCTGGGCAAGCATGAGGACTTGGGACATTATATTAAATCTGGAAGGCCTCGTCGACTTAAAGCTATTGAAAACTGGTTGGCAGACTTAAAATCCGAAGACAAGAAGCAGGCTCTACTTCATAATCGATAACAAATAACGAAGGACTACTACTTTTGGGCTCGTGTAGAAGAAGTTTCATGGTTCATGAGTAATCCAAGGGAAAATCCAGAGGTTGTAAAGACCAAATGCAACGAATTCCAGAACCACGTGAAGCAAATGATTGAGAAGAATGGGTTGTGTGTGGACTGTGGAGGAGGTTGTGATGGAAGAATCCAGTTTTGTGAAATGGTGGAAGAAGCTGAGCCCACAAGACCAACAAGCCTCCCCTATCTCCTCTATCTTTGAAGGCATAAACTAGTGCCATTATCATCCGATCTTGCATGAACTAGTGCCTAGCTGATACTATGATACTCTGGTTAAAGTTGAGCAAGGGGTGTTTCACTTTAATGTTCTTACACTTTGTGCTTCTATAGTGTGTTCTTTCTATCATGTAATTAGTTTGTAGTTATGTATTAATATTTTGTTAATTTAATAGTTTGCGATTTAGGTAGTTTATGTTGGAATATAATATTTCAGCATAATTTAGAATAAGTAGTAACAGAACTGGGCATGTATTGTGTATGTATGATCAAATAATGTTTAGGTGTCCATTATGTTTAGTTAAGTCTAGTTTCAAATTAATTAGCTGATTTATAGAAAGATTGTTGGGTTTTATGTATGTATAAATATGTAACAGTGATTGATGAATAAAGATGTATGAGTTTATTTGCAGTTCCATTCTCTGTATTTCTGTTATATTTTTCTATTTTGGTATCAAGCAGTGAGTGTTTTGTTTTTTGTTTCAATTTTTAATAGTTTAGATATTGATAGTTGAAAAGAATTGGTTTTATAAGTTCATATTTAATATTGTAAATCAATTCAAATATAATATATTTTTATGTTTATTTGTGTCACTTACAAATATGATTTCTATTATTATTTTATATAGATTTAATTGAAGTTTCTACACTTAAAGCATGCTATCTACACTTGTTGATATAGGTCTTTGAATTTAATTGTTTTTTTGTAGGTAGATTGTTTTTGTTTTATTGCTTTTGTAATTATTAGCTTCTCTAGTTATTTAAGGATAGTAATGTAAATTCACTACATACAAGTTTAATGGTCGACGATAATCTAATGGAGGGACATTTGCATTCTAAACTTTATTTTATTATTTTATTATAATAAATGGTGAACTTGAGTACTAACATATATATATATATATATATATATATATATATATATATATATATATATATATATATATATATATATATATAATGTTAATAAAAAGAGTCCATTTGAGAGCCATGGCTTCTTTAACTTTTTAATAAAGTTCAAACTTGGGAATAAGATATCTGTGCTATTTCAATTTCTTTCTTTCTAACCTTATGCTTTATTTCAATCTCCTTACGTTAATAAAGATCATTAATTGCTTGATGTAGATTGAAAATCTATTTGGCTCCATTAACCCATTCAAAGATGTCTTATGATGTGTCATAACCTAAATCATAAATTTGGTAAAAAGTCATGTCTATGCAAATCCATACATGATCATGCTCTTACATGTATCATAGAATCTTTCATAAGTAACCCCATATCTTATAGTCATAATGACGTTAGATGTTCATATAACTTCGTACACAAATTACAAAGTATTTGACACATGACCAAAAGTGTCACCTCAAAGTGGAATGCTCTCTTTCACATATGATGAAAAATAATAAATAAATACAACAAATAATTAAATACAGAACATTGAGAGGCAAGGTTGAGATACTTTTACCAACATCAATTAGATCAACTTTATGGTTGTAGAAATGGTTGAAAACAAGAATCTTAGACAATACAAATGATCTAGATGACTTTGGTGTCAATTATATTTATTTTAGTGTTCCAAATAAAAAATTACTAGAAAGATGTGCAAATGATAATATGATAATGCTTGAATTTCCTTGAATTTAAATGATGTGCATTGAATTGCTCTAGATTCTAGTACATAGCAATAAATCATATGAAACGTGTACCAAGTTGACTCATGGTGGAAATGAAGTGGGCAAGAATTGATAAAATTTGAATATGAATTTTTTAATTTAAGGGATCAATTCCATGTGGTGTAGCATTGATCTCATGTAACAAGATTGACCAAAGGTAGAGGTATGCTAATATCAATATGGGGAATGAATGTTTGGACATGAAATTTGTAATAAATGCTAATTATGTGGGAGTATGTGTGTGTACAAGTAAGATATAGTTGAATATATAGAAATGAGTGTAAATAGAAAGTAGGAAATGAAACTAACTTTGCACAAGAATGTGTCATTTATCAATATGTAATTATATCAATTTAAACTAAAAAAAATTGAAGTTTTATTTATACTTAACAAAGAAAACTATAAAGAATAAAAGCTACCAACATATAGTTGAATAAGATCTAAAATAATACTCTCAAGGATTACATTGTCACCATACAAAGGGCTGAAAGTTAGAAGTAATAAAGAGTCAATGCTTGAGCTAAAATACTTGATGACATAGGTCAAGGTGGTTGTTGTCCTAAAATTGTTTATCTTGGTCTTGAATTTGTTGAAATTGATCTAGGACCATTACATTTTTCTTTGATAATTCTTGAAGTTGCAAAAATAAAGAACCAACCTGAAAAAATATGTCAAAGTAAAGCCTTAGAGTACCAGTTACTTGAAAATAATTGCTAGAAAACACAACAATAAATATAACCTTCCAAATATGTTTTAAAATAGCTTTTCTATTTAAATCAACAATCACATTACCATGCATACCAAAACCAAAAGTAGTTTCTATCCTATTCAACTCATCAAGAAAAATAGCAAGAATTTTTTTTTTAAATCAGTCTATTGGAGAAAACAACTGAAATTTGACATATGACCTTCCGTCAAAAAAGAGATGTAAAACTAAATGTGAATTGGTATGGGTATGCAAATATAATCATTGCAATATTTAATTTCAATATTTATTAAAGTGTATTCTATTTGTGAGTTGTGGGGTCGACTGATGCCATCAATGCCTAATGGCTATCTAGTAATAATTCTTATATGCAAAATTAAACCATTGAGGAATTTTCAACCGAGTGTGGGAGTAGGAAAACTAATTTGGTGGGGATGAACATTTTTAATCTAATAAATTAGCAAGGCCTTGTCTTAGATAGCTTCCTGGAAAAATCGGAGATAATTATGAACATTTTAGGAACAAGTAGTGGTAGGGGAAGTTTAAAATATTGTGGATGAAGATCTTTTTTCATTTTTCATTCATTTGTTGTGCTATTTTAATTTTGGTTTAGATCACTCTATTTTGAGTCTTTTTATGTGTGTTGTGTTCTGAATTTTTAGTTGGGCTCTTCCTTTATTTCTTTTGAACTTATTTGGCATTTTTATGTTTGTATCTTTGGATGGGACTATTTCTATTAATTTATTTTTGCACCAATTTGTTTAGATTTTCACTCCTTGATCTTTTCATAAGACAAATGAAGAATAGGGCATAGAAAGGAGTGAGAAGAAAACCTCGTAAAGTGTTTTACACTATGTTGTTATTTTTTTCTATGCATTTTCCCATCTTTAAATTTGTTTCTAAAAGTTTATCCTCATTTGGATTTTCATGTGCATGTTTGTATTGAACAAAGCTCGAATACAAAGAAAAGAATAAGCAATCCAAAAGGGGACTGCACTAGAAGGAGAATAAAAAAATAAATTTAGTGAACAGGTTGTAGCACAACTGAGACAATCAAAGGCTAGAGTATGAAATTAACATACAACCATTCTAATAAGAGTAACAATAGTTGTCCCAGCCTTAAACAACTCAAATGATCAAGCTAGTTGAACCAGCCACATACATTATAAAATAGCAACTAAATCATAAATACTCAAAGTTTAAACAAGCTTTCTAGAACAACACAAATATGTTTAAAGGGTATGCCCAAGTATCGGGTAATCTTCCCATGCTTAATTTGCATCCATTCTTTGGGAATCCAATGTGGGGCCTGATCAAAATGAATCATGAGAAATTCGGTTTTGTGATGGGAAAGCTTTGAACCCAAGATAGATTAGTACAAATTTAGGACTACTAAGACATTACTTATTTTTGTTTCAGAGTTTTGAACAAAAAGCATGTTGTCTTCAACAAATTGGGAATTAATCACCACTACATTGTTCGGAATAGAAATACCTTTTATCAACTTTATATAATTAAAATTTTGCAGCAAATAACCAAGTGCATCAATAACAAAAACATAGAGAAATGGTGATAGAAGGTAGCCTTATTTCATGGAGAGTTGTAAGGGGAATGTGTCAATCAATGAATTATTGATTACCAATTGGGAATTTGCATCTTGCAATAATATTTGAACGTTTGCATATTTTAGGACCAAAACCCAACCATTACAATATTTTGATGATAAATCTCCACCACATTCTATCATAGGCTTTATCAAAATCAAGTTTTAGCAAAAAAGCATCCTAACTTGATTGTTGTGCATTTTTTTGCTATGGATGGAGATAATAAGTAGTAGAATAGAGTATAATGGAGAGAGCACTTGGCAAGTATTTTAACCCTTAGTTTTTCACCGATTATTGAATTTTTCTAAGGATATATTTATTTATAGTAACCGCTTATTATTATGACTTTGATTTGTTTTAATGTATTATAGGTAATGAATGAATTGATTTGTTGTTGTGATAAATTTAAATTTTACAGATAAAAGATGTTATGGTTTTGTTTCAATTTTTTAAAATTATTTGTTTATGGTTTAGATAGAGTAGGTAGTTATTGGATAAAAATTCTTTTATTTTTTTTAACATATGGTTGCTAATAGATTTTGAACTCGAAATTTTATTTTGCGCTCTACCAGGGTTTTGAATTTTCTACATTTTTTTGAAAGTTTTTGGTGCATGGACAATGGTGTGGGGGAGGGGAGGAGGAGGGGGGGCCTTGGGGCTCCCCTAGTCATGAGTGATAAACCTGATGCATGTGTTGCTTCTTGAACCATCGATTTTCAGGTCACTATGGACAACTCTAGCTCTTTTAGGGTTTTTCACCTAAAAGGAGAGAGATAGGACCCAAAAATGCATGAGGTTCATTCAATTAATGTTATGTGTGATGATGTCTAACCTAAATGAAGTAAAATAAATGCAATTGACTGATCTAAATGAATTAAAACAAATACAAAAGTGCAATTTAAAGCTATGTTTGAAAACACATTATGTAATGCAATAATGAACTAAATGAAGAAAATATGCAGAACAAAAAGAAAAAGGATGAATTTGAGTGCACCTGGAGACTTGATGAAGAATCTAGAATTTTTTGGATGTTGTTTGAAATCACTAATTTTTCACAGTGGGACTCATTCGCCTAGGGTGGCGAATTAGTCCTCCTCCTAGTAAAACAGTGTCAGAAACTAGTTTCTGACAATTGGGATCTAGAATCTGACAAAACTCAGATTTTCAATCCTAAGGTGGGACTCATTCGCCACTGATGGTGAATCAATCCTCTCTCAAATTTCTAGAAAATTAGGAGACAACTCTGTAACACCAAATTTCTAAATATTTGGCACTTGTCGAGTTGCCAAAGTCAAATCTATAGGAGACGAATAGAAAACCTTCTTCAAGCTTGAAATAGACTTGAGTTGATTTGAAACACCTAGTTTACTTTGCTTTCCACTTTTCAACACATAAATTCTTGATAAATCTACATACCTAGGTCTGAAAACAAACATGCAATAAGGGCAAAATGGTTTAAGGTTAGTGAATAGGGGTTTGCCTTGGTCAAACCCCACTTTTGGTAATCAAACCCTTAATGAAATAATGAAATGTAAAGGAATGATAAACTAACAACATGAAAATGCTATCATCTTACCAAATCCTTGATAATACAAGTCTGAAGTAATGTTAATGGATGCTTCAAAGTGCTTGAATATTACTTGAATTGATATTGTAATATGCTTGAATGCTTGAGATTGCTTGAATGAATGATGAGATTGAATGCCTGAATGAGGAGATGTAAAATGAAGTGAAAAATTCCTATTTATACAATCTTGTGTCATAGTTTCCCGTTCATACCTCATCACAAGCCAACATCAAGTGATTTTTAATAAAATATTGAAAATAAATTTAAAATATTTTGAATTTGGGGCCAAGGGGGACTCATTCACCACCCATGGCGAATGGGTCCCACCTAGGACCTAAAAACAAGTGTTAGGAATTGAGTTGCATTTAATATTGTTTGTCGGGATAATATCAAAAAATACACTTAATTAAAGCATATGAGGGAATAAAGGGGTCATATAAGTCATAAGAAGAGATAAATAGTGAAGTTGTGCCTAGGAAAGCATGAAATCTTGGTACAAGACTTTACAACACTTCAAAATAGGACTTGATGATGTGTAAAAAGGTGATTTTTAGGTGAATTGTAATGAATAGAGTCTAGAAGAATGTAGAAATGTCTTACAACACTTCACAACACCTTCACAAGACATCATTATTTGAATTTTAGTACCTAAATATGCATGTTCAAGCCATGTTGAAACATAAAATCAAAGAAAAATATATCAAATACCATGAAAAAAGACCTAAAAGTCCATCAAAATGACAAGGGGCCATTTTTCTATAGCACATTTAGCCCCCACTTTAGTGAGAGGATGAACTTGCTTCAAACTCACACTAAAGTAGCCATGAACATTGAGAGGAGGGTTCAAATGCACTTACATTAGCAAGATGGAATGACAATGATCAAGAGAGATGATCAAGCCCTCAGGATGAAGATCCCATGTCAAACTAAACATAAGAACAAAGGAACACACAAGTGTTGAGAACCATATGAAGCTTCGATCACTAATCCAACTAGTTGTGAATAAGATCTAGGCTAAAAGAGAATGTGTACTCACTCTAGGGCGAAAGAATAGAGGACGGTATGTTGGGTGAGAAGGCCCAAATGTACTCACTCTGGGGCCACAAAACTATTTTTTCGCGAAGTGAGAAAGCCCAAAAAGGTAAGATACATACACTAGTTGGTATGCACTCACAAACACAAAAGTGGCTATGGGGAAAAGTCATACCACTAGGTGGGCTTCCCACTCAACCATGTTAAAGTTATACCCATTGATAACTTTAACAAGGCACCACAAAAAATGTTAATGAACAAAAAAGACAAAGGTACCACAGTCATGCAAGTTGCATTATGCAAGGTGGCAAAATGAAAAAATGTAAAAGATGTTCAAAGGAGTCTTGTTAAGTTTATGCAAGGTCAGTCACTTAGGGAACATTGTGTGTAATGTCTCCAAGAGAGGACCAATCAAAGAATAGTATATTCACAACTTAGGGGATGCAGTGCATCGCATCAGGCCACCAAGAGGAATGCAATATGCCAAGATAGATCACACTTATGAAAGACATCACACCCAATGCCATCCACAAAGTAACAAATGCATCACAAAAACAACAAGGCTACACTAGGAACCAAGAATGCAAATGAATTATGATAATATATTCCCCCCACTTTAAAGGAATTGCTACACATCGTTATGTGAAATTACTTAAAAGTAGAGAAGAAAAGAAAAAGTTAAAAAGAAAACAAGACACAAGAGCCAACTTGGAAAGCCCTATGCCAAGTCATATGTTTTGAAGTTAGGCCGCGTCATGTTAAGGAGAATGAAAAAAAAAGAAAGGGAGTTGCCCCTCGGAAAAGAAAGCACACCAAACACATAAGGGATCTATGGATTTGGGGTCATTATGTTTGTTGCTGCAATGTTTTTATGAAAGAGCTCGGAACTGTCATCATTCCCCAAATACACATAGAATTGGAAGAATGACACAAATAGAGCGAAAACAAAGGACAAATAAAGTCCATTTTGAGTCAACATGGAAGAGACATTGTGGTCTCAACACTTTGCATCATCCCCAAAAGGAAAACACAAGTGAAAAGGAAATGAAAAGGAAAAAAAAAAGGATTTTGGGTCAACATGTAGGAGACATTTCGGTCTCAATGCCTTGCATCGTCCCCAAAAGGAAAACACAAAACAAAAGTGAGAAAAACAAAGATGTTTTGGGTCAACATGGAAGAGACCTAGGGCATCTCTACGCTTTGCGTCATCCCCAAACGGAAATCACAAAACAAAAGAAAAGAGAAAAAGATAAAGACCTTTTGGGTCAACATGGAAGAGACATAGGGTGTCTCTACGTTTTTCATCATCCCCAAACAAAAAACACAAAACAAAAGGAAAAGAGAAAAAGACAAGGAACGATGATTAGAAGAATAGAGGTGTGAATAGAAGAAGTGTACAAAGAGAGGGAACATCAAACACATGTCACGAGGGAACACGAGACGCACATGAAAGAAAAATAACAAGTAATGCAAGTGTAAGTCAACCATTAACTAAGTTAGTGGTTTCTCAATCTTAAAAGGTAAGCAGAAAATGAATAACATAGTTAAGAGACAGACAAGTGCATTACAAGGACAAAGGCTAATAACTACTTGTGTCCACAAAGGGGAAAAGAAGTATGAGCTAAGGATGAGGATGGAGAGGATCATGTGATAGTGAGAATGAAAAATCCTTCAACTATGGAATGATAAGGAAATAGTGTTTTAAGGGATAATACGAAAGCAGTCAGTATTGGTGAAGTGACACTTATCTAGTATCTCATTCAATGTTTGAAATGCTTCCGTTCGATGTCCAAGAATGCGATGATATTTGCAACATGGTATGTGGGAATTTTCAGGATGAATGACCAACCTATTGAAAGGTGGTAAGAGTATAAGACCTTTGTTTAAAAGTAGTTGAAGTCTCCTTTCACATTCAGGTGGAGGATGTGTAGGAAACTTTAGCTTCTTCAATTTGTATGGTTGTTTTCATTTGCTAGGTTCTCCTTTTTCATGAATAGAAGGAGGAAGGGGACCCATAGGGATCCTAACATCCTTATCATTAGAAGAAGAGAATGGTTGTTCACGTGGAAGGAGAATGTTCAAGTTAGGAGGAGGATTCAAGATCACTGTACTAGCATTTCGAAGTCTCCTAGGTTGAAGAGGATGTCTATCAGGATGAGAAGGATATTGATATTCTAGTCCTGTTGTATTTGCTTCGGTTGGGTTTTGTTCCATAAATTGATGAATTTCATGTTCATATTTTGTGTCACAACCTTTTTTACTCAAGATAGTGAATTTTTTACCATATGTTGCTTCAAGGTTTATGGAAGTGTTTGTGACTTTATGATCATAAAAGGTGTTTGAGTGTGTTGGGTTAAAGGAAATAGATCCTCTTTAGGGAGGAACCGTAGGTCCATCATTGATTTCAGGATGTAAATATGCAAAGTGATCAGGAGGTGCAATAGGAGGAAGATCTTGTTACTTCATGGAGGGATGAAAGGTTGCATTGGCTTCTAAGTTATCAAGGCAGTAATTGTAGAACTGGTTCATGCTAACATCATCTTCTCCAATGATGTCTACATCACGAGGAGGAAAATAATGAGGAGTTGAAGGAGCATGAGGCAACTCAATGTCATTAGGATCACAGCCAAAGGCACAATTGGACATGTCGACCAAGGATTTTAATGAATTACAAAACTTATTGAAAGAAAATGCCATGATGCAAATAAACTAATATGTAATAAATGAGTAAAAATAGAGATTCTGGAAATTAAAATAGAATGTAGGAACAATAAACTAGAATATAGAAAAATGTCGAAAAGATGTTTGAAATTTTGTCTAAAAAGTGCAGAGGGACTGATTCGCCCAGGGTGGCAAATGAGTCCTAGTATGCAATTTTTTTGTGTTTTTCAGAATTTTTAAGATGATTTTAATGTTCTATAGAATGCAACTAACGATGCAAAATGCAGATTTTCTATTTTTTCAATGAGATGCAATGAAAAAATCAAATATAAATGAAGTTTACACTAATTCAATATGAAATACCTAGAATGCAAAAATAAAACAATGACCTAATTGAATGTTGATGCAAATGTAAACTAGGATGCAACATGAGAATGAAATCATAAATGCAAAGTGTCTAAAAGTCAGGTTCACCAAAATGAACCGTCGATTTTCAAGTCACTATGGACAACTCTAGCTCTTCTTGGGTTTTTCACCTAAAAGGAGAGAGATAGGACCCAAAAATGCATGGGGTTCATTCAATTAATGTTATGTGTGATGTTTTCTAGCCTAAATGAAGTAAAATAAATGCAATGGACTGATCTAAATGAATTAAAACAAATGCAAAAGTGCAATTTAAAGCTATGTTTGAAAACACATTATGTAATGCAATAATGGACTAAATGAAGAAAATATGCAGAACAAAAAGAAAAGGGATGAATTTGAGTGCACCTGGAAACTTGATGAAGAATCTAGAATGTTGTGGATGTTTTTTGAAATCACTGATTTTTCACAGTGGGACTCATTCGCCTAGGGTGGCGAATTAGTCCTCCTCTTGGTAAAACAGTGTCAGAAACTGGTTTATGATAGTTGGGATCTAGAATCTGACAAAACTCAGATTTAAAGTCCTAAGGTGGGACTCATTCACCACTGATGGTGAATCAATCCCCTCTCAAATTTCTATAAAATCAGGAGACAACTCTGCAACACCAAATTTGTAAATATCTGGCGCTTGTCAGGTTGCTGAAGTCAAATCTATAGGAAATAGACATAAAACCTTCTTCAAGCTTGAAATATACTTGAGTTGACTTTTCTTTCCACTTTTCAACACATAAATGCTTGATAAATCTACATACCTAGGTCTGCAAACAAACATGCAATAAGGGAAAAATGGTTTAAGGTTAGTGAATAGGGGTTTGCCTTGGTCAAACACCACTTTTGGTAATCAAACCCTTAATGAAATAATGAAATGTAAAGGAATGATAAACTAACAACATGAAAATGCTATCATCTTACCAAATCCTTGATAATGCAAGTCTGAAGTAATGTTAATGGATGCTTCAAAGTGCTTGAATATTACTTGAATTGATATTGTAATATGCTTGAATGCTTGAGATTGCTTGAATGAATGATGAGATTGAATCCCTGAATGAGGAGATGTAAAATGAAGTGAAAAATGCCTATTTATACAATCTTGTGTCGTAGTTTCCCATTCATACCTCATCACAAGCTGACATCAAGTGATTTTTAATAAAATATTGAAAATAAATTTAAAATATTTTGAATTTGGGGCCAAGGGGGACTCATTCACCACCCATGGCGAATGCGTCCCACCTAGGACCTAAAAACAAGTGTCGGGAATTGAGTTGCATTTAATGTTGTTTTTTGGGATAATATCCAAAAATACACTTAATTAAATCATATGAGGGAATAAAGGGGTCAAATAAGTCATAAGAAGAGATAAATAGTGAAGTTGTGCCTAGGAAAGCGTGAAATCTTGGTACAAGACTTTACAACACTTCAAAATAGGACTTGATGATGAGTAAAAAGGTGATTTTTAGGTGAATTGTAATGAATAGAGTTTAGAAGAATGTAGAAATGTCTTACAACACTTCACAACACCTTCACAAGACATCATTATTTGAATTTTAGTACCTAAATATGCATGTTCAAGCCATGTTGCAACATAAAATCAAAGAAAAATATATCAAATACCATGAAACAAGACCTAAAAGGCCATGAAAATGACAAGGGTCCATTTTTCTATGACACACTTCTATGTTTTCTAACAAGTTTTCCTTTGGTATTGTTTATGGGACCCTAAATTTGGTTATTGTCCCTGCTCGACCGATTGACTAAGTGTTTTTCAATAAGGTGGGTTCATCTTCTTGGGCCAATAAAGTTATTGTATCTAGGTCCTTTTAGGTTGAAGGAAGTATTGTTCTAGTAGTGCTACATTTATAGGAAGGTATTATGGTCAATTTACTTGATGTTTTGATGGATGAGGTAATTTTTGCTATGAATAATACTTTGGTGGGTATATTCCTTTAAACCAAATATTGACTAAGCGCTCAAATGGTTTGTTGTGGTGTGGAAGCTAAAGAGAAATTTTTCTATCTCTGCAATAGTGGATGGTATTTTCTTATTTCATTTTCTTAATAAGGAGGATCTCATTAAAGTTCTTATAAAAGGCCCTTGGTTCTTTGATAAAGGGGCATACAAATAATTTATCCCTTTGTAAGTGAAATTTGAGTTTTGACCCTTTTGTTGATCTTTGTGTGGTTTCCCCTACTTGGTTTTGTTTTCCAAGGTTGCCTCTAGAATTTTGGAGCCCTAAGATTCTTTAAAGTATTGCTAACTCTTTCAAGCAAATTTTATCTTTTGATAAAGTTACCTTCGTAAAATTCGAGAAAAATTCAAAAAAAAATTAAAAAATCAAAGTTTTTTGGTTGAAATCCGGCGCTTGTAGTTTACAGGCGGCCACCGCCCAGCCGCCACCCAGCGGCCTCCACTGCACTGCCGCCGGACCACCTCCGCCCGCCAGAGCCACCCTATCGCCGCTCCCGTTTCAGCCCCCACGGGCCTTAGTTCTCATCCCGTGGCCATATGGAGATCCGCAGGCCACACTTTGCCCCCAGCCGGGATTCCAGCCCTGTGGTCTGGTCACATGTGTGACCAGGGGCTCGGCCCCAGGAGCTAGCCGCCAGCCCCCTGGTCCGCCCAGGCGACTAGGGGCCGAAATTTTTTAACCCCTGAGGGCTTCACATGGCCAAATCAAACTTTTTCAGAGCAGTTTTACGGAAATGCGCATAACTTTCACATACGGCGTTATTTTTTTGCAAATGAGATATCACTGGAAAGCTGTTTCTAAGCTCTACGCATTGGTGCTGGTGAGATTTTCTGGTTTTTCTTTATTGATGCTTTTTTCTGCCTCGGAAGTCAGATGTTTCCATTTTCACTCCGAGAGACGTATTTTTTGACTCGCTTATCCGTTTTTTGAGATTTTCGCGGCATCGAAAAGCTGGTTTCAGCCTCTATGCAGATCTGAGGTCATTTCCAAAAAATGTGTAACTTATTTTAGGCATGCATTCAATTTTGTTTCGTGTGCTAGGTTTGCATTTTTTATTATGTTTCTGTAATTTTGCATCATCTCCTTATGCAATCATTGGGTATTGTAATAAAGAACTGATATAAAGTTCCATTAAGGGGGGTTCTTGCATCCATCTTTCATTTTGGTGACAACTCGCATGAGTTTGTCTAGTTTCATGTTGTCTCCTTCTAGCTTCTTTCTTGCTTAGCTAGACACATCGTTGGTTTGTTTCGGTTCACACTTCACATTGGGATTTTATAGTTCTTGATCCGCATTGGTTCAAATCTTTCCCATTTGAAGGCCATGTTTTAATGGTGAATGTTCCAGAATCTTGATGGTACTCATCCTATGGGCAGTTTTAGTTTTAGTTTGGCATTGGCTTCGTGAGACACAACTTCCAGATTTGTCATCATTATGGGTCCATTCATCTTTCATCTATTGTTGCTTACAGATCCCAGGGTTGATCCAGTATGTGAGTTTCCAGTGTTCCTTGGCATCGGGTCTGTTGTTGCATTTGTGATTCCAATTGGTATCTTGCAAATAGAACTATCTTTCCTTGCTTGTCGGATTTGGGGTTCCAGTGTTGCTTCATCAGAGTTCTTCCAGTGCTTCTTCACAACAGTTCATCTCTCTGAAGGGGGGGTTTCCCACTGGGTTTTCTCTCTCTTTACATTTGTACATGAGTACCTGATCGGGCCTTGTTGCCGAGACTCATATTTGCATAATAATCCGCTTCTCCCTAAGTTGCACTTATGGGGGGGTGTTGGTGTAATTAATTATTAATTACACATTTGCATAAGTTTACTTAGGTTTATTTAATTCTTAAGTTATAGGATCTTATCTTTATCTTATCGAGCTATCGTGTTGCTCAAGATAAGATTAGGTTGTTGCATCTTTGCTTTTATAAAGAAAACTATCTCTTGTAATTAATGGTCTTTTCGAATTTATCAAATTGCATGTTTTTATGCAAAGCTTCTATTTTTTCGTTTTCCTCTTTTGTGGAAGGTCTATTTTGGTTTACAATCAGATCTTGGTTTTATAACATGGTATCAGAGCTCCAGACCTGTAGCTGCTTGTTCGTGATCTAAAGATATGGCCTCTCTGTGAGTTTCAAGTGCAAGGGTTTCCACAGGGATCTTTTCTACAAGATCTGGGGGTAGACATCTTTTTGGGACACTATGGGCTCAAACGGACGTCGCCATCGCGTTCACAGCATCCCAAAACCCTAGAAATGCCTGTCAAATCATCCATTTTGGTGCAGTTGATTCGGGAGGCAAAAAGTTTTTGTCTGGGGGGCCGTACGGCCTCCCCAGCACGTAGATCGAGGCACTTTTTTTTGAAAAATTTCAAAAAAATATTTAAAAAAATTGAAATTTTTAAATATTTTGTGCATCGCCCACACAGAAGGCAAGCGGCCACTGCTACGCCACTCGACGGCCACCGGGCGGTAGCCACCAACCTGCTGCTGGGCCGAGCCAGCCCCCGCGGGCCCCCAGCAGCACAGGCGGCAGTCACATGGGGGACCAAGCGCTATCCGCCCATCCCCCTGCCGCTCTCAGCCCCCAGCGCAGGTCCTATGGAGGACCAGTAGATCCCCCCTAGCACCAGCCCGCCAGCCCCTGGTCGTCCACAGGACCAGGGGCCCAAATTTTTTCATTTTGTAGGGGGGCCAATTTTTTGTGGCGACAGCCAGACGACCGTCAATTTTATGCTCATGAACCACTGACGTCAGCATCCGTACAGCCCTCATATGCCCCCTCCTAACCCCAGTTTGCCCTAAAGAAATAATTTTTTTTCTTTTGGTCATAACTTGGGCATACGGTATCGAAATCGGGCAAACGAGATATCACCGGAAAGCTGGTTCCGAGCACTTTCATTTGGTGTAGTTTATTTTATAGTATTTTTCTGTTTTACTGCATTTATTTTTGTTTGAAGTCAGATGTACTTTTTATGCTTCCGAGCTCATAACTTTTTGCCACGATCTTTGTTTTTCGCCTCGTTTGAAGTGTTGGAAAGGAATTGAGGAGCTCTAGGTTGATGTCCTTGAAATTTTTCTATATCTATCCCAGGTTTATCACTTAGTCCATATTTGGCCTGATGGGTTGTTTGGAAATTACTTGGATTTTTTGGTAGTTAGGAGAGTGCATCTTGCATCTTTGCACTTCGTTTTCAGTAATACATCATTCAATAATTGCTTGTTGCTTCATAGATTCCAGGGTTGTTCCCATTTGGAGTTTTCGAGCGTTCCATGGCATCGGGTCTGCTGTCACATTATCATGATTCTAGTTTTGGTTTCAGTTGTAGACAAAAGTATCTTTCCTTGCTTGTCAGATTACGGTTCCAGTGTTACTCTACAGAGTTCTTCCAGTGCTTCTTTGCAACATGACATCTCATTGTAGGGGGGTTTTGTCCCACTAGGTTTTTCCTTCTCTACCTCATTCTTGCATTTGTAAATGGGTACTTGATCAGGCCTAGTTGCCGAGACCCATCTTTGCTTTCATGCATCTTATTCTAGTGTTTTAGCTTCTTCCTACGTTCATCTTAAGGGGGGGTGTTAGAGTAATAAGTTATTATGCTTAATTAATTACATCATATTGATTAATTAATTAAGTCACTTATTCCTCTTTATTACTTAAGCTAAACTTAGGCACATTAATAATTAATTAATTATTAAGTGTGCACACTAGGGTTTCTTGTTCTCCTTCATAAGGATTGATCTCTTTGTAATTATTAAATTCTCTTAATGCATTTTTTTACACTTTGAGGTTCAGAGAACATCTTCTTTGGTTTTTCATATCTTTTGCATGTGACAGGTATCTATCTTCCATGCAGGTGATCTTGGTTTTCTAACAGGGGTCTCATCCTTCCCTTATTTTTTTGATGGTTTATTCTACTATTTAGGTGAATTGTACTCTTGTAGGAAAAGGGAGAAAGAAGACAAGTGGAAAAATTTAGATGTGGGTGGTGATTTTAAACAAGGGAGGCCTAACCAAAGGGAAACATACTCTAGAGAAACAATAAGAGAAGTTTCTTTGGGAAAGAAAAGGACACTGGAAAAACTTTTAGGGAAAATAAAATGAAGAAAATAATTATTTTATTGGAAAAGGGGAAGGTTTTTCTCATTAAGAATAGCTAACCAGATTCAGCTGGTGTATTCTAGAAGATAGAAGGATTTTCTATTGTCCTTATGATTCAAATATTAGCTTGGAATATTAGAGGACTTTATAGTCCTCATAAAAAAAATACTATCAAGAGTTGTATCATTGATAATAAGGTTGATATCCTTCTTATTCAAGAAGTGAAGATGGTTGAATCAAAATTTTCTCAAATTTTTGGTAAAATTTGACATGTTGTTGAGTTTTATGTCATTCTTGCGGAAGGTGCTTTTGGTAGGATTACCACCTTGTGGAACCCTCTTTTCCTCTTTGGTAGAAAGGTAAGTAATTGTAGACACAACTTGATCATCTCTTACAAATTTAAATTCTAATGACAATTGGAAGTTGGTTAATGTTTATGCTTCCAATTCTAAGCCTACTAGAAAATAGTTTTGGGATAACCTCACCAATATAATAAGTCTTTAGCGTAATTGCAATTGGATTCTTGTGGGATAATTTAACACCCATCCTTTTCCTTATTAAAAACTTGGAGTAGTTGATGATTATTCAAATTGTATGGTGGATTTTTTTATTTCCTATCTACTACTAGTCTTATGGATGTAGAGCTATAAGATACTCCGCTTATCTGGTCTAATAGAAGAATGGGGAAAATGATATATTTTTGATCTCTAATGCTTGGAACATTCTTCCTAATCTTAGTCTTAAGGCTCTCCCAAGAGTGGGATTGATTATAATTCCCTTCTTCTACAATGAGATAATCAAATAAGAAAAGGTCCTTATCCTTTTACATATGGATTAATATGAGCTTCTCACCTAGAATTCAAACAATTGATTTCAGATTCATGGATGAACCTTGTTCAAGGTACTCTCATGTTCCATTTGGCCCAAAAAATCAAGCTAGTTAAAAATAAAGTTTGAGGTTGGAAAAAAAATTCTTTTGGTAATATATTTCATAAAAAAGATCAGCTATCTAAATATTTTAAGGACCTTCAGGAGAAAATGGATGTTGGTTCTTATGACATGGAGACTTGTTTGAAAGAGAAAGACATTAGAGAGGAATGGTGTAGACTCATGATAGCAGAAGAAATTTTCTGGAAGCAAAAGTCATAGATTCAATGACTTACAGAAGGAGATAAGAATACTATGTTTTTTCATTCATTAGTACACCCTTAAGCACAAAAGGAGAAATAATATTAGAATTCTACTTAATTTGGATGGTAGCACCTTAAACACTGATGAGTAGATTGTTGATGTTGTTGTTTCATTATTCAAGGAGACCTTTCATGATAGTTCAGAGGATATAAATTGTTTTCATGACATTTTTGAAGTGATTCCTATTGTGTTAGGTGAGAGGGATAATGATAAAATGGTTAAAGATATCTCTAAGGAAGAAGTAAGGGATGTTGTCTTCTCCTTTGGAGATTATGAGGCCCTTGGTCCTAATAGTTTTCCTCCTTTCTTTAAGGATTTCTAGGATAGTATTAGATATGATCTTGTGGTAGTTGTTAGAGACTTCTTTAGCCCTAGTAGAATTTTGAAACAACTCAATATTAACTTTATTGTCTTGGTGCCTAAAAAGGTAGAAATTAATAATTTAGTGAACTTCAAACGTAAAAGTCTTTGTAATACTATTTATAAAATATTCTCAAACCTGGTTGTTAACAAAATTAAACCTTTCCTCCACTTCCTTATTTCTCATAATTAGAAAGGTTTTGTTTTGAGGAGAAAATTTTTGGATGCTATCCTCACTATTCATGAAATCATCCACTCTATGGAAAGCAACAAAAACATAGGTATGGCTCTAGAAGAAGACATTTCTAAAGCTTTTGATAGAGTTTCTTGGTCTTTTCTAATTGTTGTTATACATAATTTTAGGTTCAAAGGAAATTTTCTATAGATTATTAAATAATGTGTAAATATGCCCAAGTGCTCTATCATGGTTAATGGTATTCCTATGCGATATTTCTCATAATTATTGTTGAAGTCTTGGGAAGAAACATTGAGAAATTAATTCATACTAGTGTTCTTAAGGGGGTTAATTCCAACTTTTTATTTACCTCCTTTATCTCACTAGTAGTTTATGGATGATACCATACTTTTTTAGGTTTCTTCTATTGTGGAATCTAGAAAATGGAAAAATTCATTGAATATTTATGCTAAAGCTTCTAGTTAGTATATTAATTACACCAAGAGTGCTCTATTTCTTCAATATTGAAGTTGCCCTTAAAAATATTATTGATAGAATTTTGGGGTGTCAACATAATCAATTCCCTGCTACATATCTTGGTCTCCCTTTGTCTAATAAGAATTTTAAAAATAACTATTGAAATGGAAATGTTGAGAAAGTCCAAAAAAACCTAGTTGGATGGAAAGGAAAATTGTTGGGTCAAGCTAGAAGGTATCGATTGCTTAAAGCCTCTTTACAAAATGTCCATGTTTATTTTCTTTATTTAAGATCCATGCTTTCATGGCAAAGATAATTGAGCAAATCCAGAAGAAAATTTCTTTGGTTAGGTACTGAAGAAAAGAAGAGGATTGCTCTTGAGAATTTGGAGATTGTTTGCAAAGTAAAAAAGAATAGAGGACTAGGAATTAGGATGTTGCAACCCTTTAACAAATATTTTCTTTCTAAGGTTGGATAGAACCTTTTTTTGAGTGATAAATATTGGACCCTCATTACTAAAACTAATTATTTGGGGAATAGGGGCCAATTTTGTTTCCTATCGTCCCCCTCTCTCTCTTATGGTTTTTTAATTTGGAATAACTTGCTAAAAATCATAAATCTGCTCAAACAATGTTTGTGTTGGAGGATGGGAAAATGTAAAAGGGTTAATTTTTGGTAAGAAAAAGGGAATGAAGGCCCATTGTTGTCTTATTTCCATATTTTTTGGTCTAATGGGTCAATTGATAAGACTAAATGGTATGCAGTTGCATGATTACATAGTGTGGAATACTATAATGTCTAAATGGAAATATTTCTATTACAGGTGAGTGGTAGGCAAGAAGGGAGGAATAAGTTAAATGATAAATTTTTAAAGCATATTGGAGTATAATTTCTATTGTATGTCCAGAGAGGGTGAATGTGTCTAGACTCCCCAACCTTCAGGTTGTTTCTTTGTGGTTTCAACTTATAATATGATTTCTAATGATACTAGACATTGTTAGAGTAATCATGCATTAGAGATAATAATTAATTAATAGTTAATTGATTATTAGGCTAATGTATTCTCATGAATTGAAGCTAAACTTAACAATGCTTTTTTTTGTTAACTATATTGAGCTATTATTAGATCATTATGTCTGATCACATAGGATGTTGACACTTTTCATGATCTAATCCATTTATCATTTATATTTCCTCTTATAAATCACTCACCCTCATTGTATTGTCTCACTCGATCTCCTTGAAGACTCTTGATACTCATGCAAGTTTTTCATTATGTAAGTTTTCATGTTGAGGAATAGAAAATCTTTTTTTTTACAGATCTCTTACGTGGAAGGTATTTGTATTCATTGTTTGATCCCGCATGTTGTGCTTTTCACAATTCTAACACTATCAACCTTTCTTTTGATTGGATTCTAATGTGGAATCATAGGATCCTCCCTAAAATCAATTATTTCTAGTGGATTTCTTCACACAATAAAATCCTAACTCTTGATAATCTTGTTAGATGGGAGTTTTAGCTTGTGTTGACATTCCATGCCCCCCTCATGGCCCATCAATAATAATTGATCCAAGAGATATTACATGGGCCACCCTGCATGATTTATCTCCTTTGGACCTTGCTTTAACCCTCTTCGTCCAAGCCTTAGTTAGAATCCAAGTTGCAAAAACCTAAAAAATAACTAAGTATTGAACTTATCAAGGTTTTAAACTTTCACTTACCCTCTTAACTATTTGTCATCTCTATTAGCTTTTGAGTTCAATTAATCCAAAATAATCTATCTAATTTTTAATTGTCCTTTCTACCACACCATTCTATTGAGGTGTGTATAAAGAAGTCATTTTCTGATAATACTTGCGCACTTACAAAATTCATGAAATTGCTTAGAAAAATATTCTCCTCCAACGTCAAATCTCAAAAAAAATATCGTACACTCTAATTTATTTTCTATTAAGACTTTGAATTTTTAAGCTTAGTGAAAACTTCAAATTTATGTCACATAAAAAAGTCTAGGTGAATCTTGAAGCATCATCAATGAAGGTCACAAAATATCAAGATTCACCAAACCAAATACATCTACATGAATGGTTTCTAATTTATTATTTTATTTATGTTTTTCTTAAGGAAATGATGATCTTTTTGTTTACCAAACACAAAGCTCTCACAAAAATAAAAATACACATAAAAATAATAAAATTTGTCAATCAAGTTTTTATTCATAATATTCTTTAAACCTTTTTCACCTATGTGGCCTAAATTATGGTGCCATAATATACATGTGTTTTTTGTTACATAGGTGGAATCACAAACAACTGTGACATTTAGCTTGAACAAGGTTCCTATTCTTGATCCTTTTGCTACCATCAAGTTTCCTCTCTATTCATATGAACTCTTTTGTGAATTCCTAAATCATTCAACTTATATATATAAATTAAATTTTTTTCTAATCTAAGAATATGTAAAAAACCTAAGAGATTTTTTATTCTCTCACCACATAAACACAATTTTACCTTTTCCCATCCAACAATTAGATATGAATTGTTGTCCCCAAGGTATACCTCTCCATCATTAAATTCACGACATGAGGAGAACCACTCCTTATGAGTCATGTGGTAGAAGCACCCTAAGTCAACCAACCAATATTCATTAGAAATAATATTACAAGAAATAAATAAAGCTTCATCAATTGATTTTGAGTTTTTTTGTGGAGGAATTCCATTATTTCTTCTTATTTTTGCATCCCTTCTTCACATGTCCCCTTATATCGTAATTCCAACACATTACTTTATTCTTTCTAAGAGTTTTAGATTGGCCTCAAGAGTTAGAGCTCTCTTCAAACCCCTTTTGGTCTACCTTAGATCTTTCCCTTTCTTTGGACCTTCCCTTAACACGAAGAGCATCCTTAGAACTATCCATCGTGACTTTCTTCTCCATTTCCTCTATCAACAAAGTTGTGGCAAGTGCATCCAGCTTGATATTTGATTTGTTAGCAATAATAGCAAGAATTATGTTGTCCCATGACTTAGGAAAAGAACATAGAACCATAATACAATTATCTTTATCTTCTATATTTATATCTACATAGGGAAATTGAATTAAGATCAAACTAAATGGATTTAAATGATTGTCTACCAATTTGCCTTCCTTCATTTTTAGAGAAAACAACTTCCTTTTCAAATATAATTTATTCACAAGAATTTAAAATTGATAAAACTCACACAACCTTTTCTAGAAGGAATAAGTGATGGACTCTTCTGCTATATTTGACATGAATAAAATATCAAGACAAAGTCTAATTGTCCCTCATTATTTCTTATCCATCATACCCACAAGTCTTGGGAAATACTTTCAAGCTTAGATTCCTTTGTTGTCACTATCTTTTGATCTCTCTCTTCTAGGATATCCTCCATCTCTAGTTTCGACAACTCATAATTAGTTTCATTGAACTTATCAACATCTAATCGAGATATGCATGAAACTATAGCTTCCACACATAAATGTATACAATAAAATTACTATAACTCTCACTATAGCCCAAACAAACTTCCATAGGAAGCAAAGGTTGCCAAGTTATGATACCAAACATTGGGAATAAAAGGTAGACGACTACTAGATAGAAATTTAAAAATTAGTTTTACAAATCTAATATTAAGTCCTTTCAACCTTAATTATATAATAATATATGGAGTTTAATGAAATAAATCAACAAATCACATGAAAACATCATAACAAAGATTCAACGTAGATAAACCATTGCAAGAAAAACTCAACCAAGAAGAGAGGCCAAGTATGTATTATCTTCAAAAGAAAGATTAAAATACAACACACTTCCTTTATCCTTGCTTTGTCTTCAACCTGGCAACTCTTGTAAACCTATGAAAATTCAATATAACCTTAATCCCAAGGTTCCAATTTATAGAGTTATTGGAGGAGGGAAACTAGTAGACAATTTCCCACAACAAGAGGAGCACCAAAATCCCTCTTCCAAAAACTAAATTCCCTATCCCTTGAATTCTCCCTTGGAAACAAAAGAGTTGTCAAATTTGACACCAAAAATAACTCATCCTTCAAAACTAACAATCACCATCATGAACACTAATGGAGACTCATTTTCATGCACCCCTACTTGAGGAGTTAATTAATATTAGTTATAAATAACTAATTTGTGTTAGTGAACCCCTTCATTGCTTATGAATGAATTACAAATTTTAGGTAGAAAATTATTACACCAATAACACCCTAGGCACTTAAATATACCTTGACAAGGATGTTGGAACAATAAATGACATACGATTTGTAAGATTGATGAGACCTTAATCTTAACAATTGTAATCATAACAATATATTAGATGTCTAAATTATATTAACTCTATTCTATAAAAAAAAAATCTATTAATATTCACAATATATAAATATATTTGACAACAACTACATATTTTTAAAAATTGAATATTTCAAAATGAACTCAATCTTCTATCAAAATCACTTAACTTATATTTTTTACTATACTTCTATAATTATTAATTAAACTATTAATTCAAATACATTTATATTTATCACTCTTTCTAACTAAAAATACAATCTAAAATATTTATTTCATTTAGATAACTTGCAAGCCTTCCAAAACTATCCACCACTCGTTCAATAAAATATTTAACAAGTGAGAATTTCCAAGTGAACTCCCCACATTTTCGTAGGAAGATGTAAATTCCAACCCCTTTTGACCTAACAAACTAGTCCATGTCTTTCACTTAGGCTTAGGATATTAACACTAAATTTTGTTTAAGAGAGTTTCTAGGAACATGGAGGGAACCCCTCTTTTTTCTTAGGTGCTTGAATTTTCTTCCTTCTATGGTTTAATCATTAAGAAATATGTTGCTTAGCTCTTCGTCATTTATACAATGGAACCATATTCATGGCCCATGCACAATATTCAACTTAACTTTCTATGTATATGGGAACCAAATTCATGGTCCGTTATAGTGTATCAAATTCCTTTTTACATGATCACTTTTTTGTGAATTTTATTTTAAATTATTGTGTTTTTATTTTTAATGTTAAGAGCATACAATTTAGTCTTATTAAGATTATGATAGTTTATATTAAATTTTATTTTTATAAAAGTAAAAATAGGATTTTTGAAAAGGTTTGAATTATTTTTACATGATAAGAATGATAATATGATGGAGACTAAACAATAAGAATTAAACAATGTTAAGGTTGAAGATTGTTAATTTCTGGATTTTTGATTGATGGAAAAAAGCTCTAACACAATCAAAAATCCAGAAATTAACAATCTTCAGCACTATGGATTGTGGAAATCTAATAGCATTAATGTTAAGGTTGTAAAATAATATTAGATTGTCATCGACATAAGTTAAAGGTATCAAATGTAGGACATACAACTCAAAAAGCAAGATAGATCGACCAAATCAGGGCACTTTGAAACCAGATTGCTCTAGAGAGCACTAGACAACATCATCCAGTGATTCTTTGACACTGATTTCCTTCGTGGAATTGTTCTTCCTTTTTTACTTGCAACTCTAGAATCAAAGAAATACAAAGGATAATTTGAAAACTTCTCTCCTAACTCCACCTTTCTTTTTTCTTTATTTGGAATGGCCAAACTCCACAAATTAATCGAAGAACTGACTTGGGTCTCCACAAACCCCTACTTTCCTCAAATTCCCTCTCCATACAACCCTCCTTTGGCATTTCTTCTACAAGGGCCTCACACATAGTATTAATTCCATCATAAGAGGGATCATTCTTCTCACTACTACTCATTGAAGGCATGAGAGGATAAGAAGACACCTATTACATGACCAACCTTGAGGAAACTATGGACAACTACTAATGAGTCCTTGTAGACAATATTTTGTACGCATTTACCCAATTTAGAAGATAAGTTAATCGACAAAGGGAGTACCTTATCCACCTCCTCTAAAGCAAAAAACCTAGCAAACAACATTCATTACCTAGATCTAATTAATGTATCCACCATAAATAGTTGGCTAAAAAATCCATTAAGGCCTCCTCCTCCTAATATTTGAATAACAATCTAAGAAACCTAACCTTAAATATTTAAACCTTACTAATGCATTACTTTTTAGGATTAATATGTGATAGCTATTTTTTATAGAACAAGCTATCCTTATTGAGAAAACATGGGTCATATAAGAGAATTTCTACATAGTCCTCATAGTTCATGAAAAAGATAAAAAATAGTTCCTTCATCATCGTCAAAATATCAAATTGGACCCTAGGTTTCCATTTTCATTGGGACCATTTTAAAAAAATATCAATATTTAACCTACCTACCTCAACAAGTCAATTCCCTAGTTTGGAAGTCTACTTATCAATAATAGAATTAAGCACATAGAGTGGAAGACCCTTGTCATCCTTAGACAAGGTTAGATAATGAATAAGAGTGTACATAGGTCCACACCTTTAATAGTATTTTCCTAAGACTTCATCAATACACACAAGCATCAACCTCGACATCTTCATCCATCTCAAAAACTAGTCTAACCCTATTCACAATCTCCAAGGCCTGAACTTTGACAAAACCCTACAAAAAATCCTCATTTAGACAAGAATTTCACCCAATATCCAAACTGTGTAAGGGGAAATTGATAAGCATAAGAAAATAAATGTAAACAAATTAAACAACATTTAATTCAAACAAAGATTAAGATTCATACCCATTACTCACAAAATGAACAGTATAAAAACATGAATTCGATGAAACAATGTTTATCAAATGAAGAACAAACAAAGAATTCATTTAACTACATTGTTACCCATCTTGTGTCGAAGTGTATTCGCAATGATGTTGGATCGTTGTTGTATCAATGTGAAGCCTCCATTTATGTGTTGCAAAATCTCCAAATGTGTGTTGATGTTGATCGAAGATGTGGGTAAAAGCTTTGAAGAAATCAATTGCCAATTCAACATTACTTTTCAGTGCAAAAGATGCCAATTCTCCAATCATTTTTTAGGATGAGGAGGATTGTTATATAGATTTTACAATTTGAGATGAACGATCGGGATTGTGTAGTAGAATATCTATTAGAAAAACAAGGACAAACAACTAAGAGGGGGGGTGAATCAGTTGTCACAGATTATTTAAACTTTTCAAACTTAACTTAATCTTAGATTTGATGCATGAACAATAAACCATAATCAATCAACACATCAGAAACACGGAGAACACCAATATTTTTACGTGCAAACCCCGTTAGGGGAAAAACCACGGTGAATGTTAGTCCACAATATTATACCCTGTTAAAAGCATAGAGAAGAATAATGGGAACGCACATGCATTCAAGCACACTGCCTAGAGCTCACTGCTCAAATACAAGAGGGATCACTACCCAAAGAAGAGAAATACATATTAGATCCACAGTGTATGAAATGAGAAAATAGCTTCTCCAAAAGCCTAATTACAGTTCCAATTAAGCACATAAATAATCCTTCACACATTGCTCAAACTACTTCACACTCTACTCTGTAATCAAATGATTAGATCATTATTCGCACATTTTCTCTTCCTCTACTCTCACACACTTATGCACACACTACACTTTGCTCAAACAATCACTCTTATATATTTGCAACATGAATTTTATCAACTTAATCTGCCAAAAGAAATATGAAAATATAAAACATATATGCAATGTCGGCCCTAATTTACAATTAATTTTTAATGTGAATCAAACACTATCGGCCAATATTATGTTGTTCCCTAGAACAACATCCTCGAGCAGGCCAAATATTCAAATTTTAATCTCCAAGGATCCACCACACGTTACAGCCACCATGTCAGCCAAGAACATGAAAACCTGAACACACATGAGAAAAATCTTCAACCACAAACACATCGATCAACGCGGACATGCCACAAAGATAGAGAATGATCTAGAAGCATCCAAAAGCAACAAGAACCAATAGAGAAACATGCACAACAACTAAAATTACTAGAATCACATCAAATTCAATCAGGAATACTAACTTAAACCATAGAAAAACTGTTAGAACACAACTGTTCATAACACGATCAAAACTTCACATGGACCTCTAAAACTTCTGGTGGGTAAACTAGATACTCTCAGAAATAAACTCTTTAGTCCACAATGATTGATCATGAATGTACTAAGCAAGACACCTTCATGACCTTCACTGTTCCACTGGCAACCTGCAGCTCTTTCTTTAACAATTTTCTCAATATCCTAGACATATATAGCCTTCAATACATCAATGTTAATAGCGTTGACATCAATGACAACCACATATCAGCAATACAACCACAACATCCAACAATCTCCCCCTTTGGCATTGATGGCAACACATGATGTGAAAAACACCATCAACACAACTCTCAATCAGTACTTATTCCCGCTTAGATTCTGACTCTTCTTCCACAACTTCTTCTACATGATCTTCACCCCACAAGGCTCTTCTCCCCAGATAATTCATAGTTTTTCACATGACTCTTCTCCCCCTTTGACATCAATGGCAAATATAAACATTATATTCCCACATACAAGGTCTGGACCACATATCTACACATCTGACTACTCCCCCTAAGTAGCAGCCACGAAAACATCAATCCGGATCAAAATATAGCTTTGAAGCATACATATTGATGCAAGTAAATGCATCTCTAGTTCATATCAAGAGGAGTAATCACCCCTATCATCCCTCTAAGATAATGAAAAGTATCCTTTGGCAACGGCTTGGTGAAAATGTCTGCAACATGTTCGTTGGTAAGCACATACTCCAATCTAACTTCTTTCTCATTCACTTTCTCCCTCAAAAAGTGAAACTTAATTGATATATGCTTGGTCTTAGAGTATAGCACTGGATTCTTCGATATGTTTATTGCACTTGAGTTGTCACAGTATATGGCAATAGGTTTATCATATACTACTCTAATGTCTTTCAACATCTATTTCATCCACATCACTTGAGTACAATTACTTGTAGCAGTAATATACTTTTCCTCAACAGTAGATAGGGAAATGGAATTTTGATTTTTGCTCAACCAAGACACCAGCTTCTTCCCTAGGAAGAAAGCACCACCACTATTATGTTTCTTGTCATCTACATCTCCTACCCAATCTGCATCAGTATATGCACTCAATGTAAGATCATCATCTTTAGGATACCGAAGCCCAAAATCAACTGTTCCTTTCAAATATCTAAAAATTCTCTTTACAACAGTCACATGAGATTCTTTTGGATCAACCTGAAATCTAGCAACCATACATACAACATTCATGATGTCTAATCTAGTTTGAGTTAAGTAGAGAAATCCGCCAATCATTGACCTATATCTTGTTTGGTTTGCCTTAGGACAATCATCATTTTGTGTTAACTTGCATCCAGTTAGCATGGGTGTACCAACAGGCTTTGAGTCTTCCATGCCAAACTTCTTCAGTAACTCTCTCACATATTTGGACTAAGATATGAAAATCTCATTGTCTAACTAAGTGACTTGCAATCCTATAAAGAACATCTCTCCAATCATACTCATTTCAAATTCACTGCTTATTTCAGTAGCAAACTTCATACATAAATCATCATCTCCTCCAAAAACAATGTCATCAACAAAGATTTCAATAATCAACTCTTTATCATGATCCAACTTAAAATACAAATTGTTGTCAGCAGTACCTTTATTGAATCCAAGCTTCAGTAAGTATTTGCCCAGTCTAGCATACCAGGCTCTAGGAGCTTGCTTGAGCCCATACAAAGCTTTCTTCAATCAGAAAACCATGTCTTCCTTGTTAGCCAGTTGAAATCCATCTGGTTGTTCAACATATACTTCTTCTAACTCACCATTCAGAAAAGTTGACTTCGCATCCATTTGATAGAATTTATAGTTCTTATATGCAGCATAAGCAAGAAATAATCTTATAGCTTCAATTTTGGCAATAGGGGAAAATGTTTCTTCAAAATCAATACCTTCCATTTGTGAATACCCTTTACATACCAGTCTTGCTTTATTCTGGACCACTTCACCTTGTTCATTTAGCTTATTCTGAAAGACCCATTTAGTACCAATCACATTTTTATCTTTAGGTTTGGGAACAAGAATCCATGTATCATTCTTTTCAATCTGCATCAGTTCTTCCTTCATAGCTTCAGTATTCATCATTGCAAGCTTCATTGACATTTTTAGGCTCAGTTTTGGAAATCAGGCAATACTTTTATGCAATCCTTCTAGTTTGCACACCTTTATTCTTGTCTCCTATAACTTGATTCTCTGAATGATTCAATCTCACATACCTCAGATTTTTAGGATTCACTCACACTTCTGGTTCTTCTGTTCTTCCTTATGCACTTCCACTTGTCTGTCCTTCTTGACTTTCTTGATTTATCGAAACAACTTGAACTTGATTATGTGTCTGAGCATTGTTCCCTTTGTTTGAACTATCTTGCTGGTCATCTAAATCATATCCATAGTATCTAGATGATCTAGCAGAGTCCTCATCAACTCTGACATTTGCACTTTCAACCATTTTTCTCAATCTTTTGTTATAGCATCAGTAAGCCTTGCTCTTGGTAGAGTAACCTATAAAGATTCCTTCATCGCTCCTTGTATCAAACTTCCTATGTCCTCATCTCTCTTAATGTAGCACTTGCTTCCAAAATTTTTGAAATATTTAACAATAGGCTTATAACCAAACCATAGCTCAAAAGGAGTTTTACTAGAAATACCATTGACATTTACCCGATTTAAAGTGTACACAGCAGTGTTTATAGCTTCTCTCCAATAGATGTGAGACACATTTCCTTCAATCATCATTGTTCTAGTAGCATCCAAAATTGTTATGTTCTTTCTTTCTACAAATCCATTCTGTTGAGGGGTTCGGGGAGCAGATAACTATCTTTTGATTCCATGCTCTTCACAAAAAGAATTGAACTCCCTAGAGGTGAACTCACCACCTCTATCTGACCTTAGGCACTTTATCTTCAGACTTGTCTCATTCTCTGCCATAGCTTTGAAACTTTTGAAATTCTCGAATGCTTCTCATTTTTCTCTTAAGAAAGCAACCCATATCATCCTAGAGTAATCATCAATAAGCAGCATAAAATACCTTTCTCCTTGTAGACTTCTAATTTTGGAGGGACAACATAGATCAGTATGCACCAGCTCCAACATTCGATTAGAATGATGCTTTTTACTCTGAAAAGAAACTCTAGTACGCTTACCCATCTAACGTTCCTTGCATATTGTATGAGCATACTTCACTAGCTTAGGTAGATCTCTTACTACTCGAATGGTGCTTACCTTGACTAAGCAAGGATAGCAGCAGAGCTAGGTGCATCATATGCTATAGGTGCATCATATAATAATACAAAGACGTATTTACAACCTCCTTTCTGAATCTCTATCACGATCATAAGCAATTAGAGAACCAACTGGAGAGGGTTTGGTGGGGATTGTAGTTGAATTGTAGGGCCCCCTAAAATTCTATGGGCTCTCCGATGAAACTATTGATGCTATTGGATTTGCTGCTAAAGAGGGAAGGGAGAGAAGCAAGATCGTACAATGTTATCAAAATTCACATGACACAGCCTCCTATGCCATAACCAACTTTCATCAAGTACTTGAGCAATTAAACAACTTGCATTACCAGCACTCAAGTTAAAAATATTACCTCGTGTCTTTGTACCTAAAGCAATCATATTTCCAGAACTTCCAAGTATCCTACATCTTCCATCCTTGAACTGAAGATCATAACCCTTGTCCACCATTTTTCCAACACTCAACAAGTTATGCTTTAAGCCTTCAACATAAAGGACATCATTAGTGTTATGTTTACCACCAAGACAAATAGATCTTCTGCCATGGATCATACCAGCATTTTTATCTCTGAATCTTACAACCCCACCATCATATTTCTCTGGACTTACAAATTTTCTTTTGTCACCAATCATATGATGTGAGCATCCATTGTTAATAACCCACTCATCCTTTTCTTCAATTTAGGTTGCAAGAGCTTTCTCAACTTTAGCAAATTCAGTAGCCATCAGACCATTTTCCTTGATAGCAATGAAAACCCATTCATCTTCATTTCCATTTTCTTTATCATATTCTTCATCAATCACACCTTCAAAAAAATAGCACTTCTTTTGAAATCTAGGTTTGTAAGGTTTAGACCCAGGAACTCTTTCAAGACACCTTGAAGCAAAATGACCTATTTATTGCAAGAGAAACATTTAATAGGCAACTTTCCTTTATACTTACCTTGTCCTTTGCCTTCTTTCTTCACAATCAATCCTTCCAACTCTTCAACCTCTCTTCCTTCTTCTTCAATTTGTTTCATCTCTTCCTCATACTTGAATGTTTTTCTAGAACTTTCTCCCAGATCATATCTTTGCATGTTTCTTCTGGATACAGAAGCCTTAAACGAAAATTCAGTCTTAGGGGTAGAATCACCAAATTCACTTAACTCAAAGGCAGCAAGTTTACCAATCAGTATATCCCTTGTCACATTTGTTACTGATCTGAGCTCTTCAATAGCATGAGCCTTTAACTTGTAAGAGGGAGGAAATGATCTAAGCACTTTAGCTACAATTTCTTATTCATCCAAAATACCACCGGCACATCTAATACCCATCACAATTTCATTTACTCTTTGCATAAAAGAAGAAATATTTTCATCTTCACCCATCTTCAAATTTTCATACTTGCCTTTCAAAATTTGTTGCTTAGAAACCTTCACATGTACATCTCCTTCATACAAAGTCTCTAGCTTTGTCCAAATCTCATGAGTTGTCTTTAGACCTATCACATTTGTCATTTTTGGATCCGTTAGAGCACTCAGCAAAGCTTCAATAGCCCTGATATTAGTCTCAGCTTCTTTAATCTCATTCGGAGGGGAAGGACCATTATGAGGAATAGTATATCTGTTCTTTGTAATTTTCCAAAGGGTTCACCACTTTCCACAGAGAGTAGTTTGTTCCATTGAATCTAGGAGTGTCCTTCTTGTATGATGACATCTCGAATCACCTCAAGCTTTTAAAATTCTTCAGAGGAACCTGCTCTGATACCAATTGTTGGAAAAAAAAGGATAGACAACTAAGAGGGGGGCGGTGAATCAGTTGTCACGGATTATTTAAAATTTTCAAACTTAACTTAATCTCAGATCTTATGCATGAACAATAAACCATAATCAATCAACACATCAGAAACACAGAGAACACCAAGATTTTTATGTGCAAACCTTGTTAGGGGAAAACCACGGTGGATGTTAGTCCACAATATTATACCCTGTTAAAACTATAGAGAAGAATAATGGGAATGCGCATGCATTTAGGCACACTTCCTAGAGCTCACTACTCAAATACAAGAGGGCTCACTTCCCAAAGAAGAGAAATATAGATTAGATCCGCAGGGTATGAACTGAGAAAATATCTTCTCCAAAAGCCTGATTACAGTTCTAGTTAAGCATAGAAATACTCCTTCACACTCTACTCTGCAATCGAATGATTAGATCAATATTCATACATTTTCTCTTCCTCTTCTCTCACACACTTATGTACACACTACACTTTTCTCAAACAATCGCTCTTATATATCTTTAACATGAATTTCATCAACAACTTCGTTGGCCATAAGAAATATGAAAATATAAAACATATATGCAATGTCGGCCCTAATTTACAATTAATTTTTTAATGTGAATCAAACACTATTGGCCAATATGATGTTGTTCCCTAAAAAAAAATCATCGAGCTTTCCAAACATTCAAATTTTAATCTCCAAGGATCCACAACACGTTACAACCACCATGTCGGCGTAGAACATGAAAACCCGAAAACACATGAGAAAAATCTTTGACCACAAACACACCGATCAACGCGTGCATGCCACAAAGATAGAGAATGATCTAGAAGCATCCACAAGCAACAAGAACAAACAGAGAAACATCCGTAGCAACTAAAATTACTAGAGTCACATCAACTTCACTCAGGAATACTAACTCAAACCACAGAAAAACTGTAAGAACACAATTGTTCATAACACGATCAAAACTTCACGCAGACCTCTGAAAATTCTGGTAGGTAAACTAGATACTCTCAAAAATAAACCCTTTAGTCCACAACAATTGATCATTAACGTACTGAGAAAGACACCTTCATGACCTTCATTGTTCCACTGGCAACCTGAAACTCCTTTTTTAACAATTTTCTCAATATCCTCGACATATACAGCCTCCAATACATCAATGCTAATAGTGTTGACATCAATGACAACCACATATCAACAACACAACCACAACATCCAACAATATCCTGATCAATGGTTGAAATATGTTGAGAGGAATTAGACTACTTAGTTAGCTTATGTGATTGAATCAATTAAGGATGTTAATTGATCAATCAAAGGAAATAGATTGCCTAATATGGGGAATTGAGGAAATCATGTTGAGCCTTCAGTGGGATTGAAGAATAGATGGAATAGTTAGGAAATAATCAGAGTGAGCAATCGATGGTCATAATTTTCTCAATCATGAAAGTGGGTGAGGGAAATTAATTAATTAAGCCTTTTTGAGTTGAACGTGCAAGTCATGTTTGAATTTTACAAACAAAGTTTCATTTGTTTGTTTTGACCTTTTTGAATGGTGTTTGAATAATTTATTTAATTATTCATGTTTGGGGGAAAGTAGTTTAATTAAACTATTAAGTGTGAATAATTTAATTGACTTAGGGGAATAAGGTAAATTAGTGACATAATTAAATAATTGATGTTATTTAATTAATTAAGATGAATAAAGTTAGATTAGGACTTTATTAAATAAATGAAATTTATTTAATTAGTCGAAAATGATGAAAAAGTGAACTAGTTAAATAATGTAATATTATTCAATTAATAGAGGAAATTAGGCTTTTTGATGTAAATGATGTGAAATGTAATGATATTAAGTGATAATGATGTCAATGATGATAAAATGTCATTCAGGATGTGCGATAAGTGTTAGGTCATTTTTACATGTCTACATTTTTCCCCTCTTTGAGACAATGTATTGGTTGCTTTATTTCAAAGAATTCAATGTTAAGATCAAATTTTGAAAAAAAATTATATGCCCCACTATGCCCTGATGGTCAATGGAAAGATGGTAGGATGTTGGGCTGCCCCCTTGAGAAGTTGGCTGGAAAAATCATTTTTCGGGTCAGGCTCACGACAATGTTTCATTTCAATTTAGATGTGTAGAGGATAAAAATTTAAGCTTATAGGACCCTTGTTGATAGTTCAGATGTTCCTGAGAGCTCCTAATTTCAACCTAGGAGGGTTTCCTAGGTAAAAAATTAGAGTTTAATTTATCTCATTTGCATTATAAGCCTTTAATAATTTCTTGCCTCTGGATTTCTTGATTTTGCAATTGTAAGGAGCTATGGCAAGGATTCGAGGAGCCCCACATTGCGCTGATGTATTTCGCAAGTTCAAGAGGCCTGTTGGCGTTGGTGCACCAGTATGTACCCTTTTCTTTCCTATTTTCATCTTTCTCTTTCTAAGTAATTAATGCATGAAAAAAATTAGGTGAAAGCAGTAGTTTTAGAATTTTTTTGCTTTTGAAATATTTTGCCACTTTTTATGTTTTTACCTGTATCACTCTTGAATTCTTCTATCGCCTTTTAAGTAAAATGTTCGCTTTTGAGAAAAAAAATTGCTTTTGTTTTCACCTTTGATTTAAATGTATGCTTTTGACTTTATTCATGTAAAATAACTACCTTTGTGAAAATTGTTCGCTCTTGAGAAACATTTTTGCTTTTTCCATTTTTAGCTCTTTTGATTTTCTTTGCCACTTTTTCCAAAAAAAGTAACCTCTTTTGCTATTTTTGGAAGTTGGAGCCAGTTTGTTCTCAATATTAGATTCATTTTGTGTTTTCATAGAAAATTCTCAATGTCGTGGGTTGGATGGTTGCAAGTGCTTCTCAAACCGCTTTGCTTGAGAGAGCGACGACCGCACAAGTTGTTTGATTTGATCACTATTTTTCATGAGCTTGAGTGAGATGCACTAGACACTGTGGGGTTGACACATAAATATTATATTTCATTGATTAGATGCCACATAGCGATAATGACCGCTCTCATTGAGAGGTGGCACTCTAAGTCATCTCCTTTCATTTGTTGACCGGTGAGGCCACCATCACCTCAGAGGATGTACAGAGGATTCTTTGTGTTTTGATTCATGGAGAGATCATGACCTATTCTGTATGACAGGGTACACATGCTATGCGATGAGTCCTTGATGTTAGACATCTTTGATTTTGGCAGTTAGAGATAGACTTGTCTCCCTTTGTTGGCAGTGCAGATCCTATGTTATTGGTTCTATGTTTCTCATTGGTTGGGGTGTGTGTATTGAGCAGATGTTTGAGCATGGCACTAGGTATGCATGGGCCCCACATCTTCTTGGACATCTTTACATAGATATGGATGAGGTTTTCTAGCAAGGGGGCATTTCCATTTTCAATGGGGTTACCTTACTTCATGTCTGGGTCTGGGAGCACATCTTGGTTACTAGGCCTAATGGTATCTTGGATCAAGATCCACAAGATCCTTACTCTTACAGATATGGTGATTTTCTTCATTACACTTGGCTTGGGTAGCTACATTACTGGTGTCACATGATAGATGATATTTTTGGTTTCATTTGGAGGTCATGGTTGGATTGCAATGCATGACATGATGATCAGGAGTAGCTTCCATTTTGTGACACACTCATTGGTTGATTGGCCGAGTTCATTCTTTTCTTGAGAGATATCTACCTAATCAAGTACTTTTCCAGTTTGGCGAGTGACAAAGTCATCTTGCTAATGATTACTAGGCCCGATTTGGGAGAACCACTTGAGAGGTCTGAGTGTGGGGACCTAGACTGATTGTGACATAGCCAAGGTATAGTTTAAAGAACTTTCCCCATTTGTATGGAGGTGGCTTGTGGGACCAGAAGATGCAAGGACCACACCATATTATGATTAGTGGTGGGCTTTTCAAGTGCCTCTCCATTTCAAAAATCCTATTGGTGCTATGCCAACTATCGGGAGAGTAGGTATTAGTTGTCAGCGAGGTGAGAGACAGTGAGTTAGGATCATTGTTGAGCAGCTGGATAGAGCAAGGTAGGATAGACAACAAGATGGGAAGGATGATCCCATACAACAGGATCAGGCACAAGGTCCTCCTCCTCCACCTAGTGATGCAGTGACGATAGCACAAATAGTATAGTTGATAGTGGCCAAAGATGTCAAGATCATTACGAAACAAGATCTAGAGGCACATGTTGATATTTTGACTACAGAGCGATATGCAGCTAGACAAGAGAGGAACACAACTTAGTAGGACCTGGCGACAAAGTGATAGCAAAGATTAGTTGTAGATATCTCTTTGTTTGTGTTTTGATGGCTCAGCATCAGGCTGAGCAAGAGTAGTTAGTACAAAGGGTTACTTACTATCAGACACTCTATGAGGCTTTCATCCCCTGAGCTCAACAACGACCTCATTTTGGAGAGCCTAGTACACAGAAAGGGGCCGATTTAGGTGGGAATTCAGTCTGATGGTCTCCAGTCATGCCACAACCATCCCCTCATCATAATGAGCATCTGTCAAGATCTCCACTTCGGGATGGTCAATAGGGCTGAGTGTTTTTTATCTTTATGATGTATTTTATATCAGATACTTTGTAGACATATTTTGTATATACATTCATTGGCCCAGCTAAGGCCTCGTATATATGTATTTTTTTTGTATATGATATCACACATGCTACCTTATGATGTATATGACATTCTCAATTTTGATGATATTTGAGATATACCATGTTTCAATTCGACTTTATTATGTGTTATCAGATGATCATGGATGATGATATATATATGCTTATGTTTTTGTACTTTTCTAATGTATGCATATGATGTGGATGGATAGATGATTTATGTATCTATATGATATATGATGTTTTATTATGTATATGATGGATGTTTGATGTATATGATGGATGATGATATCTTATATATGTGATTTATGATTATATACAATACATGGTGTTTTATTGCTTTATTATGATCATGATATGATGATATTGTGGATGCAGGATGGATGTGGTACTAATGATATTTTGATGCAGGATGGAGCTGTTAGTTAGAAGAAATGTTGGATGATGGATAGAAATTTGATGTTGTTAATTATTGATGAGTTTGCTTTTGCTTTGCATAGAGGCATCATATCTTTAACAATCCTTTTTGATGTAGCAAATAGATACGATGCACCGAGGTATTAATAACCATGATGTCTTTGTATCCATTGCATGGACTTTGGACCAACACACAAAGAGTATTCTTGCTCATACTAGACATATGAAAACCCTGTTAGAATATATGGTTGAGTTGTGTTAAAACATTTTGGACCAGCTATAGGGAGAGGTATGAAATACCTAACATGCAACTACTACACGAATTGTCTCAAAACAACTTCCATACATAAAACAAATCAAGTATTCACCCTGGTAGTATCACAAAAACATCTCACAATCATCACAAACATAAATCGACAGTTAATGCCACCATTCCTTCTTCTATAAATCCTTATGGACATCCTCGAGAGATCCTAGGAATGTGGTATTATGATAAATCAAAAAGATAAGACTATAAAAAGATAAACAATGTTATAGTATCAGTTTCCATAGTTGTTGTTGATGTTTCATGATGAAATCCATTGATGATGTCTATCATAGGAAAATTTTATTCGTTAAGACTCATGTTTAGGATTGTTGATATGATTTTTAAGTGGGTATGGTAGTCTATACTTAGTCATTGTTTTCACTTGATAGTTTTCTAATTGTTTCAATCTTCACTTTGGAATTTTTTATTTTGATGTTTTTTTTGTTTGTTGTTTGTGTTGTCAAAGGGTGAGTGACAATTTTTTTATTATGGATGAAATTTTTTTTGTAGTTTATGACAATGGGGGTAGGACCTTTTTGGTTTTCTAAGTTTATTTGATGTTTTTGTTGTTTTTTCAGGGGACTAACCAAGGGCCTCGAGTGCTCATCAAATATGGCCTTGCCTATGTTGTACACTCAATGGCTCATAGCTCGCTTGGTTTGATAAGAACATGTTTTTGACTTTTTTTGTGTTGTGAATGTTTTTGGATTTTGAATTTTTTTACTAAATTGAAAGAAAACATGATAGATACCTAAAGGGACTGACATAAGGCCTTAGGGGATTATAAGCTTTTCCTACGTTGTACACGTAGAGACCACATAGTTTGACTAGTGTTGACTCAAAGCATAACATATTTTTTTGATTTTGATTGTTTTGAATTTGTTTTGATTTTGTTTGTTTTCTAGATGTTTTTTATTTTGATAGTTTTTACCGTGATGGAATTTAGAAGGATCCAATCTACTATTAGTTTAGAAAGTTTCCCCCAGTTTGAGACAAGATTACATTTATTAGGGGAGACAGATGTTGATGGTGCAACAATTTTCAACACTTAATCAATCATCAAGCCATGGTTGGTGTACACATTTTATTATGGGACAAAATGGGTGAATGCTTTAGATAGTGTTGATAGATAAAAATGCAGGTCTTATTCAATCATATCGCATGTTTTCTAGGTTTTCATTATGATACCTATCCTAGAAGTGCCACAAAGTGATTTTCACTTAAAGCATTTCATTTCTCTTTTTTTTTTCTTGCTTTTTGATTTTTTATCTTTTTTGTTGGGATACTTTGAAGTGTTTAAGTATAAAACCTTTTAAGATGATTGTTGTTCAGCGGTTCATGAGCTAAAGGTTCCCCTTCAGGAGTAGACAATTGATAAGCTCCAAATCCATAGCTTGTTGTGATGATGAACAAACTAAGCCAGTTGTATTCAAACTTACCTTTTCCATCTTGATTCAGCTATACCTTCTATTTCTCTTTGAGTATCAAGTCACCAACCTGAAAGTTTATGTTTTTGATCTTTTTATTGTAGCTTCATTTGAGCTAATTTTGATAAACCTAAAGATGGTTTAATGTGCTCAAACACCTTTCATCTAGGAGTTCCAAATCATTTAATCTAGAGACTCGATACTCTTCATTGTTGTCCATGCCTTTTAGTGATATTTGCATTGAGGTGATTTTGACTTCAATAGGTAAGATAAATTCATATTCGTAGACCAAGGAAAAAGGTGTGGCACCTATAGGTGTACGAATACTAGTTCGATAAGCCCATAGGGATGGGTTTAGTTTCAAATTCCAATCACGATTGTCATCATTAATAATCTTTTTTGGTATTTTTTAGGATGGTTTTATTAGATGCTTTAGCATAATCATTTCGTTGGGGATAGTAGCGCGTGGAGAATTTGTGTTGGATAGAAAACTGTGAACAAATTTCTTTGGAATCTTGGTTTTTGAATGGGGTTCCATTGTCCATTATGATGGTTTGGGAAATTCCATATCGACAAATTAGATAATTCAAGATGAACTTAGATATATGTTTCCCTGTGATGTATGTCAATGGAATTGCTTCTCTCCACTTCATGAAGTATTCATTTGTAGTGATAATGAACTTATGCCCATTTGATGAAGCAAGAATTTCTCTTACCTACCAAGTCTAATCCCCGCTATGAGAAAGGCCATGGTGTTGTGATAGGTGTCAGTTCCTATGTTGATGTGTGAACAAGGTCACAATGTTGTTGACACTAACATCATTTTTGGAGTACTAAATGCATTCTTGCTCCATGGATGGCCAATAGTACCTTATTCTCAGTAATTTTTGTACTAGGTTAGGTCCACTAGAGTGGGATGCACAAATTCCTTTGTGTACCTCTTATAAGGTGGTTTGTGCTTCTTATGTGTTAAGACATTAGAGTAAAGTGCCATCTAAACTTTGACGATATAAGGTGTCTCCTAGAATTGTGAATCAGGAAGTCTTATGGGAAAAGGTTCTCTTCCTGGTTGTTGTCAAGTCAAGAGGTATGATGCCATGTTGTATGTAGTCATATGTATCTTGGTACCATGGTGAATTAGGACCAACAACAACACACACTAGTTCTAATTCTGGGATATTGAATGTCAGTATGAGCAATTGCTCCACAAGGAATTCATACTTAGAAATGTTATGTGGGATGTCGAGGAGCAAACCTATTGTTTCCATAGTGTTGGTTGCTCTGTTGTTGATCCAAGAAACTTGTTCAAAGGTGATGGTGACAAAATATTGTTTGAAATTGTCCACCATTCTTTTATATGGTATCATCTTGTCATCCTTTGTTTGATACTCATTGTTTACTTTCCTGATTGCCAGTTGAGAGTCTCCATAAACCTACAACTCTTGTATCCTCCATTCAATGGCCTTCTTTAGTCCTATGATTAGTGCTTCATACTCCAAGATGTTATTTGTACACAAGAAAGCAATTTTGTAAGCCTTAGGTATACTATCTCCCTGTGGTGTGAGAAATAAGATACCTACCCCTGAGCCATGTTGAGTGTGGGACCCATCAAAGTACAAGGTCCAACAGCTTGTCTATTGTGTTAACAGTATGCTTTCATTTGGGAAGTCTGTTGTGAGAGGCTAGTGATCTTCCATTGGTGCTTTCACTAGTTGATCTACTATAATCTATCATTTGATGATTTCCTGTTTATGTACTCTATGTCAAACTTGCTTAGTATCATTACCCATTTAGCAATCCCACCTGTTAGAGTTGCTTTCGCTAATAAGTACTTTAGTGGATCTACTTTTGAGATCATATTTACTTGTTTGTTCAAGATATACCTGTGAACGGGTGAAAAAATGTGTTAGGAAACGAGAAGCAAACAAAAGAGTGAAAAAAACAAATATAAACACCCTACACCTCAAGATTGGCCTACTTGGATTCAAAAACAAAGTAAATATAACAAATGAGGCTGATTCACCTTGTCTTGAATTGATCCTTTGGTTGGCCCTTCGATCTTTGATGTTGTATGCTCCTTTGATGGCAAAAGATGCAAGTGTGGGATGTAAGAGGGATGGAAAATAGGTGAGAATGGATGCAAATGCAAGTATTTAGCTAAGTATGGCTCAAAAGAAAAATTTGCAAGACTTTGGCTAGCACAATGATCTCTCTAAAAATGAGAGAAAAGAGGGTGTATTTATAGAGAATTTTGGATTCTCTAGAGAAATGGATGGTTGAGATTAAACCAACAAGGCCAAGATGTAGGGCTATGGTGAGTTGAGAACTCACAAGCCATCATATCTTGATATGTGGCATGTGAAGTGGCTTGAAAAATATGTGTAGATGAGTTGGAAGGAGAGTACATGACATGGAGGTACTACATAGTACCTTGGGATTTGGACAAGATCTCCTCATAAAGGAGGTCCTTGTCCCCATGTGGGTGAGAAGACATGTGAGAAATTAAAAATTCTTCAAATATCCACATGGGAATGAGAGAAAAAATTTAAAATTCTTTGAGATGCATTGGGGGATTAAATGTGAATTAAAAATTCACATAGGGAAAAGGGTGCCTTCTCCAAAAGGAGAAAGCCTTTAATAATTTGACTTATGACACATACCATAAATGACATGGAGATTAAGTTGACCTAATTAAGTGATTAAGGTTATGCAAGTACCTAATTAAACAAATTAATGACATATTAGAGGCAAGTGGAAAATTATGGAGGATGTGACCCTAATGATGATTAGGGGTGTGCACATCCTAACCACAAATTAATTATGATTAGAAAAGGGTTAGATTTCACTTGTGACTTGATGTGACAAGTCAAAGATCACATGGAGAAGAGAAAAATAATTTTAATATTCCTTGGAAGGATAAAAGGAATTAAAAATTCCTTGGGAGATTGATTAGGCTAGTTAATGAAGGATTAGAGAAGGGTTAGGTGGCTAAGAGAGATTAGAGGCCAACTTGCAAAAGTTGGAGGATGTGACACATCCTAATCAAGGATTAGGCATGTGCACATCTCTAATGATGAGATTAGAAGATGGATTAGGATTACATAAAAATGATGGAAGATGTGACATATGAAGAATTAAATAAATGTCATATTTATTTAATTCATTTGATAAAAAGGGGGAGGTATTTAATTATTTAACTAGATACCTTAGGGATTAGAAGAATTTTAGAGGTATTAATTAAATAATAGTGATATTACTTAATTAATGCGAATAAGGGGATGTTTAGATGAAAAGAGATAAATTTGGATAAATTAAGTGTCCAAATTTAGGTGTCTAAAATACCATCTCAAAAAAAAAATTGTAAAGACAATAGAATGACACACTCTTTCTATGGGTGAATAGTTCAATTCATAGCCCACCAATTTATAGCTGATGTAGTAGACTGCTCTTTCTTTGTTGCTGTCATCTAGTTGTGCTAAAAAGCTCCTAGTGTTGCTTGTGTTGTAGATACATACAGTATAATTGTTTTATCTAGAATAGGTGGAATTAATAATAGAGGAGTAGATACTCCTTGACTTGCTGGAATGCCTGATCACATCTACCATCCCACTTGAATGTGATGTCTTTGTGTAGAAAATAGGTGAATGAATGACACTTGTTTGCCAATTGTGTAATGAATCGCCTGATGGACTGTAGTTTCCCTTGTAGACTTCTTAGTTGTTTTAATTTCTTTGGAGGAGGAATTTATAATATGGATTTTACCTTTGAAGGATCAAATTTGATGCCTCTTCTTGATACTATGTACCCTAGCAGTTTTCTATATGTTACTTCAAATACACACTTATTTGGATTGAGCCTCAAGTTGTACTCTTTAAGCTTGTCAAAAACTTTTGCTAGGTTGGTCAAATGGTTTTCTCTTTTGATGGACTTCACTAGTATGTCATCCACATAATCTTCCATAGTCATATGTAGCATATCATGAAATATTGTAGTTATCTCTCGTTGATAGGTTGTCCCTGCATTCTTTGGATTGAATTTCATGATGTTCTAGCATAAGGTCTCCCATGCACAAGTGAATGATATTTTATGTTGATCGTCAGGGGATATCTTTATCTGATTATATGCAAAGAAATCATCCATTAATGGACACATTTCATGTCCTATAGTTAGATCTACAATCATATCAATGCTTGGAAGAGGTAATTCATCTTTTGTGCAAGCCTTGTTTAGATCTCGAAAGTTCATGCAAATTCTTATGCCCCTAGTGGGTTTTGATACTGGTACTAGATTCGATATACATTCTGAATAATCAATTGGTCTAATGAATCCCACATCTAGTAGTTTCTTCAGTTCTAATTTTACTAAAAGTGTTATCTGGGAATGCATCTTTTGTAGCTTCTGCTTTATGGGTTTAGCTCTAGGAAATACAGCTAGGTGGTGTATGACCAATGCTAGATCTAGCCCTGGCATGTTTGCATATGTCCATGTAAAGTTTATCTTCCTTTCATTGATGAATGTTGAAAAGTCCACCTTTTCTTCTGGATCAAGTGATGCTTCATGGTATGTGATTTTGGGTGTTTCTGCTATGCCAACATTGATAGGTTCAACTTCTTCAACTAGGAGTGTCGACTTCTCTTGATATTCAAAAATAGAGAAATTGAATCCCCCATCCTCTGGCACCTCAAAGACATTTTCACCCTTAGATTCATCCTTTATTTTTCTCTTTTTTAGGATCTGACAAAGCCACATCGTGGTTTTCCCTAGGAGATCTCATTTTTATTTTCACATTGTCCTTTTCAATTTTGTGACTAGAGGACACAATCTCTCATCCAAAATATGCTTCCTATTCGAGTTCCATGACAAACATTACTTTATGATCTCCTGATGGTATATCAGTTTGAAGTCCCATAAACTTTGTGATGCCTTCATCATTCTAGAATTGATCCAAAACAGGTGTATGATGTTGTTGGTCCCAATCTATTAACTGTGGGTAGCAAAAGGGTAGGTTGTCATCATTATCTATAAAGTTTACAGAAGTTGCCGAAATAGTCAATATAGCTCCGGCATCATTATCCCATTGAGTATCTAGGTCATTGTCCCTAGAAGCGAGGGAATCCCATTCATACGTGTTGGAGTTTGTTTCATAAGTATAGTCTTTAATATAGGTTTGCTAGGTCGGTTAGGGACTATACTTATTCTAAAGCTTTAAAATACATCTTCAATTGGTAAATTGTTGTTTATAAGATGGTAGGTATCTAATTTCTTAATGTCAGTAGAAGGAGCTCCTTTCTCAAAAGAGGCACATCCAGTGTTTGGAGTAACCATGTCTATCGAACCATAGCCTAATCCTATGTTCTTCTTTCTTTGTTCCACTATAATAGGTTCCCATCTGCCTTGTTTGTGTTGCCCAAGGCCACCTTTTCCAGTGTATCCCATTTTTTTAGCCATCTAATACCCTTTACTGCTAGGATAAATTGGAAAGGGTTGTAGTTGTTATGGTTCTTCTTGTTCTTCTTTGTAGATCATTGACGAGAGGTCCTCTTTGAATATTTCCTCATCCTTCATATCTCCCCACTTGGTAAAGAACGTGGGTTTGACTACCATTGTTATTTCTTGAACATGTTTGTTCTCCTCAAGCCCTCCATAAAAATTTGGTGTTGGGGGAAGCATTCCAAAGCAAAAAGATTTATTTAAATGGTAGTTTTCGCTATCCTTTTCATGTACTTGAATCTTGGGATCAAATTTTGGTTGTTCACTTGATGTTGTTTTAGTTGAGGCTGATGGTAGTGTTGATGGGTCAACATATGAGGAGTGGAATGATATATCATTACTAGGTATTTGATGGATTTTGTTGTATTTTTCTTCCAATTTTGTACAGTAGTGGAAGGGTTCAGGATCAACATATAATGTAACCTCCTTTCCCTCATGAGGAAATTTTAGAAACTATTGGAATGTCAAAGGAACTACTTGTAGTGCATGAATCCATGGGTGTCATAGAAGAAGGTTATAGGGTAGCTCAAGGTCCATTACTTGACATTTTGTTTTTGTTGTTGCTGATCCTATCTGTATGGGAAACCTAATTGTCCCTTTTGAATTTCTTTCCAGGTCATCATAATCCCTTATAGTGATGCTTTTTCCCTTGTCAATTGCATCATCAGAATACCTTAGTTGTTTAACAAATTTTAAGGTACAAATGTTTAGACCTGCACCGTTATCTATCAATACTCTTTTGACCTTATGTTTGTGGACACCAACCTATTTATGCTTGGTTTTGGAATGATTTTTGTGGAAGGTATTTCTCAAAAAAGACTAAATGATGATTGGTCGTGATTTTTCCAACCTTGGCTTGAAACTAATCAGGATTGAGGTCATTAGGGACCAATGTTTCCAAAGCTTTCTCTAGTATTTCCTTATGCACATGTGATAATTTAAACAACTCTAGGATGGATATTAAAGCAGGGGTCTTCTTTAGTTGTTACACAATACTATAGTCATTGGATGACTTGGTTGTGGGTTTAGGCAGGGCTCCTTGTATTGTGACTTTCCCTTGATGAGTAGTTACATTACATTCGGGAACCATGCCTTGCACAGTTAGCACATGTACTCTAGTGTCATCTACTTGGGAGAGGTGTTGGAAAAGGTGCCTCAAATTTACTGGATTGATCAAATTCCTGCAACAGTTGTGTTTGTTTCTCTATCGTCCTGCCAATTCTTTACCGATGGGAATTTGTTCTCAATCCCATCAATGTTTTGATGGCCTTTATCTATTCACTATTGTGTCTTATCGGTGTGAAGTGGTTATATTGTCGGGACTCTATTTCATGTCTCCCCAATGGCCCAAAGCTATGACTTGGTCGTCATCGACAGGACTTACTCTCATCGAAGAAACTTTATCTGGGGTCTCTTTGATGGCTCGATGGAATGTGAAAGAACCTCGTCAATGAGACTTAGCCTTATCGATGGGACTCTACCTTGAGTCTCCCCAATAGACCAATGGGTTGTGATGAGCATGTTGGTGACTCTCATCAATGTGACTTGGATTTGTCGGTGGGACTCTATCCCAAGTCTCTCTAATGACCCAATAGCTATGGTGAGATTACAAGATCGCAGAAAGTTAGAACCTTGGAACCTCAGGTCACAGGTTTTGAAGTTTCTAAAACCTTTTATTAACTGACCGATATGACAATTTGATAAGATTCATTGGTGTGACTTCCTTATACCAATGGGAGATGATTTTTTTCCCCCTGATATGGTGATGGTTGATTCGGTAAGTTGTGAAGAGCTTCTTGGTGGGACCCGATTGATGTTGAGGTGGAAAGCGATGGTTTGTTGTTGATTGTGGACGTTTGGTTTAGAGAATGAACATCATCAGAGGGACTTTTTGTTATTGAAGAGAGAATGAAAGAGTCTCTTTGATGGCTCGACATGGTTAATGATAGTTACCTATTAGGTGAATCAAACCGGTTATGTATAGTTGCATACGAGAACTAAATTAGTTGGTTTCCTAGTTGGCCTAGAATGCAGAACGAATGTTGGATTAATAGAAATAATTCTGGAAATATTCAAAATAGGGGGGGACTCTCTCTCTCTCAGTAGTTTGATTGGACAAAATCTCTTCCTCGATGTGAATCTATGTTGTATACTGTAAGAGTATTGTAATAGTGTGAAGAATGTAGTCAACAGAGAGGTTGATTAGAGAAATGTAGAGAGAGAGAGGGAGACATATTTGCGGAGGGGTTATGTTTTCAAGTTCTTCCAAATAAAATAAGATGTTAAAATTTGTAAAGGCCTAGAGCATGTGATTGTATTTGTAACTATTTTATTGTTAAATAATACAATGGTGATCTGGGCTTTTGGAGTGCGGGGTTTTTTACTCAAAAGGGTTTTCCCCACATAAATCTGTGTGATCATATCTTCTATTGTATCTTTCATGGTTTTTTTGATAAATTTGTGTTGCATGTTGTTGGAACTAGTTGATATTAAAAGATCTAAATTTGTATGAGCTTTTCTCAAAAGGATCAACGTGGGAAATGAACTATGTCTGATTCTATTGTGGCATACTAGTACGTGACTTTGAGGAAATATAAGACAATAAAGGCTACTGAAGGCACTGCTGATCTTTGGTGTTTCTTTCTAAGATGATTTAAATTTCCCAACAAGTGGTATCAGAGCCATATTTTGGAATTTATTTGTTCCTGGTGTTTATGGTTCTGGGTATTCCTTCTATGAATATTTCTTAGTGTGGAAGGCTTGAGGAAATATGAAGGAATTAACTGATGGATTGATCATTTGGTGAGTAGAAATTCTTGCTCTTTTGTTTGAGTTCCAAGAGACAACGTGCAAAATTCTTGCTCTTTTGTTTGAGTTCCAAGAGACAATGTGCAATATGGAAGATGGAGAAACTTGAGTTGGTCATATTGAAATGATTTGACCTGAAGCTCGTGACTTGGCAACAGTATAATCTTGATGCATGGGGTGGAATATTTTTCTTCGTGGTTGTGTTGCAGCAAAGCTTCCATATTGGGTGTCTGTGTGAGAGGATACATGATGATATGGAGAAGCTTGGGTTGTTGTTGAGTCATGGAGTAATGTGCTTATGCTGGGTTTTTTCTTGGTATTGAAAGGCATAGTTTTATGATACCCTGATTACATGAAGGCTATGGAGTTGATCATTGGATGATCTGAAAGCTTCTACAATAGCTTCTCTCTCAGATGCATGTGCATGTTGGTGGTTTTAGAGTTTGTTTGATATGGGCCTAGAGTTCCTAAACAATTGTTTCCTTTCAAGGATGTTTTGTACTTGCATCGCTCAGATTCATGTTCTTTGGATTTGAAGCATTTTATAGATTCTCGTTTAAACAATCTATGGTTATGCATATTCATGTTATTCCATTGTTCTAGTTTAACTATTATGGTGTTTATGTTTCAAAATTTTGATTCATCTAGATGTGAAGTGGATATGGGTGTGCATGGGTGTTCTCGAACATTGTGGTTTTGCAAGTTTTACATGGTCAAGAAAACTTTTGATTTTGCCGAGCTATTGTTAAACTATTTTCTAGACCCTAGCTTTTGGGGCATTGTTGCATGAGATAGTTGCAGTTCTGCATGCATGCTTCATGCATGGTGTGAGAAGGTGTGATTATTTCTCTACGTGGGAGTGTTAGTAAGTGACTTGTCACAGCATTTTCATGGTGGTGCTTGGTGGATTCCTAGATTATGGTGCTCATTGTGGACGTGATTGGAAAATTGGATCTAAGAAGGATTTGGTGCTTGAGTCATATTGTCTACAAGGTAAATTCTCTTTGAGATCTCAGTTTGGTAGTTTCTAGTGCGATGTTAGGTTTGCATGTTACAGTGTTTTGGATCTACGAGTTATGCAGTTGTATGGATTGATCACCCATTTATTTTTAGTGGGATAACTTGGAAGTGGACTGTCTATATCCACGAGGTTGATTCAATGTTGATGCAGATTTGTCAGTTGGCCTTGTCTCTAGTCACTTGTGCATTGGTGTGGTTTCTTTGAGATGAGAGGTTAGATGGTAAGAGAGTACCTAGATAGTCAGTGTTGGAGACCTATAGCATGTGTATCACGATGTCATGGATAGCTTGGGTACAGTGGTTTGTGTAATATTTTGATAGTGATGGTTATTTTTGCTTGGTTTTGGAGATCTTGGTGCTACTTGGTATTGTTGTCAGATGGATATGTTAATGAGTGGACCTGGAGAATTTTCAATATAGCATATGTTTGGTCATTTTCTTGGAAAGCTTGGTATCATAGTTCAGTGGGAGCTTTAGCAGCAACTATGTATTCATCACTATGTGGTGAATGATCTTATTTAGTGTTGCAGATGTTACTAGGAGCTCTTAGATCCTATTGCTACAAAAGAGCTCTTTCTCATTTTGCATGGACACTATTTGAAGATGTGTAACATCTTGGAGCCATGGAGGACTCTTGTGAGTCTTTGTTCGAGGTGTTGGTGGTGCTTGACAGGTGATGTGGTTTAGAGTTTGTTTTATGTCATGGTATACTCTTGATTGTGCATTAGAGTTTTGGCATAATGTTTTTCTCTTGAGACCATGTTATGTCCACCTGGAGCATGGGATCTCCTAAGGGGGATGGTAAGATCATGGTTTCATGATAATTTCCTGGTTTAGATGATTGGAGCTTTGACAGTGGTCTGGTAATTATTTGTGTTTTGGGTACATTGATTATATGCCTGAGAACTTCATGATAGTACAATGAGTAATTCTCTATGTTTTGGGTATATTGATTATATGCTTGAGAACTTCATGATAGTAAAGTGATGCATTTTGGAGTTTAGCATGGAGTGATTGTTAGTAGGTGCTCATGGATACATGGAGAATAAGCTGAGGCTGCAATTCTCTTGAGATGAGAAAAGTATACCGAGATGGTTACTCTTGGTGAGATTTCAGCAGAAAGTCTAAGGAGCCTACACCTTGGTTGGACATGAGTTCAACAGAGACCAATGAGGAGATTTCTCTTGGATAATTCATGATGACTCAGTTACCCAGGAGGAGTATTCTCATTCCCCACTCTTGGTCTACTCATTAGATTATCATTTGAAAGGTATCCATTATTTCTTTCAAATGTTTTATGTTCGTCCTTTGATTCTCATGGAATGAGTTGATTCATAGTGATTGGTTTTGGATACTCATTTGAGGATTGGTTTATCATGTGTCTATATGTTGTATCTTTCATAGTTATGGATCTTGAGCTATGTAGTTAATTCTGAAGGATTCACAATGAGAGATGGATAGCATGGATATCTCCTCGGGTTAGTATTTTCTTTTATGGTGATCATAGGAGATGGTATTGGGCTGATTTCCTGAGATGGGAAATGGAATAGTTTGATCTTCTTTGAGAGGCTTACATCCATGTTGATTACATGATATATATGCTCTGTTTGATCTTGTAAATTCAACAATAGTGTGTTATTATGTTGTTCTCTTTGGTGTTTTTTGAAGGATATCTTACTTGATACAGTTGGCATTTAGAGGTGTGTGTAGAAGGATTTTCTACAGGTATATGATGTGTATATTTTTCTCTTTGTGGTCTTGGTTATGGAGACTTTTGGTGAGAGTTATTCTTTGTAGGTTATTAATTTAGAGTTTTTGCATATCATTGTGGATGGTTCCTTGATACTACATGTTTACACTTTCTATGTTATGTTATTGGTAGACTTGGTATGCCTTATTCTTTTTTAGATTCGCATTACCCTTGTAGTGGGAGTTCCTGAATATGTTTGGTCTTCTTCCACTAGTTTGTACATGGAGCTTGTAATTGTGGTTGATGGGTTGGTTGTGTGTTAATGCTTGTTCTAGACCTACTCCAACATGATCAAACAATCAAACATTAGTCAATAAACAATTCTATAACAAACATTCCCCATGAAATTCATTCAAACACAATGAACAAGAAAACAAAGTAAAATATCCAATGAAAACTAATGAAATCTTATTAAAAAATTCTCAAACCAGCATCCCATGGGGGAATTGGTGCTTCTTTGATGTATATAGAAGCCCTTTCCCAATTCTTTGACAAACTTGATGATGGTTGTGTGCTCCTTGATTCAAAATGTTGATAAACTTGCTAAGATTGATGAAATCTATGAAAAATTGGGTGAAAATATGGATGAACTTACTCAAATCTGTAGCTAGTAACCTTGCATAAAGTTGTGGATCCCAAATCAATAGAGAAGTCCTCTATTTATAGGAAAGAAGGATGGAGAAATGAGAAATAGGAAGAATGTGGGATTAAACTTGAACCAATGGCATTGTGCCACTTGTCAACATTCTAATGAAGGAGAGTGGTGCACATTTTGAACAATGTGCATGTTAAATACATGTAGGTGGAATTTGAAATTCAAAATATGGCTTGTGGAAGAGGAGTTGTAAGATGAGTTAATGCCAAGTTGGCTCAAGAAAAAGGACATGTAAGAGCCTTAAATGCCATGTTGGAGGACAAAAGTCCTTTGGAAGGGAGATTTCAAATTGGTGGAATATTCCAAGGATATGCCACATTTGAATGAAAATATAAGAATTAATAAATCAAATAAATTGATTTACATGTGCAAGTTGCAAAAGCTAGAGAAAAGGAGGATTAGTGTTAGGAGTTAATTAGGATTTAATTAACTTAGATGGAATTAGTTGATATGACATTTGATTTAGATATTTAGATTTATTTAAATCAGATGAGAGAATAGTTGGGAGGTTAATAATTAACTAAATAAATTTGATTTATTCAATTAAATGAAGAACATTGGATTTAATTAAATAAAGTTGATTTATTTAATTAAGAGAGATGACTTTAGGATTTAATTAAATAAAATGATTTATTTAATCAAAGAGAGAACATTATGATTTTAATTAAATAAAGTTAATTTATTTAATTAAAGGAAGAATCTTGTTGAATTAATTAAATAAGAATTATTCAATTAATTGGTTAGTAAAGAAGTGATTAAGGAAGAATTGGCGTTAGTGAATCAGGATCGAGTGCATGATATCAATCAGTAAAATTTGAATGTCTACATTTTGGCCCTCTTTGAAGCAATGTACCTTCTATGTTGGTTCAAAGAATAACCTTGTGGAGATCAAAATTAAAAAAAAAAATTATTATTTTTTGGATGCCCCACTGCTACCCCAATGAGAAGAATTACGTTGGTATACTACCCCCTCGAGAGATGGATGAAAATTTGGATTTTTGGGTGATTTCTCAAAAAAAAGAGGACAAGCTACCTGACGAGTCCAAAAAGGCTCCACGACACTGAAAATATGTCAAAACATGAAAAAAGGATGGGAAACAGGCCTCGGTTGGGAAAAAATGGTGTCGGGGGCACAAAACCCTAGTTTGATGGCTAAAAAGGGGCAAAAAACCTTAATTTTCATGCTCAAATAGCCTTGGAGGGGTCACTTTCCATTCATTTTTGCATTCACACCTTGAGATTTCTAGCTTTTTCAGCTCTGACCCTCATGCAGAATGGCGCAAAGAGTGCTTCCCTGACACAATTCTGAGCGAGTCTGTGTGCACTAGAGACCTCTAGGCGTAGGACTAGTGGTATGTGACCCTAACTCAACTTTGAGTTTTGACTTTTAGGCACATTTATTACGTTTTGAAAAGTGACACCGCATCGCAATTTGACCTTAAGGCTCCAAACTCCAAATGGCGACATTGCAGTCCATTTTAAGATTAGGGTTTTCAAGTCAAAATGGCTTGCTAGTGCAAATGGAAACATCGCGGTTTGCTTTGCATTTTTAAAGGTTGTAGTGTCATTGTTTGGAGTTTTCAAATGGCGATGCCTTTAAAAATAGAAATGCATTCATTGTTCTTGTGTCAAAAACTTCAAATGGGATCAGGTCTTTTTACGAAATTTGACATCGTGGCTTGATGGGTGTAGAAGGATACAAAGCATGTGCATTCACACAAGCATCGACCTTCGGTGTTGATTAGATTGACCGGTTTGCACGAGTTATGACAGGAGCACTTGGGGGAGATTGTCCCTTGGTATGTCACTTATGCACCTATCATCTAGACCCACCTAGAGATGATGACAGCATTGGATGAGAGGTGGCACAGCGAGACCTTGTCGTTTCACCTTCCCACTGGTGAGGCGACTGTCACATTGGAGGACATATGGCGCATCTTGTGGTTGTCGATTCATGACGATTGAGTTATCTATGACAAAGATGCTGGTAGTAACACATAATTTGATGTCCTAGGGTAGAGGAGCTCACACTTTCTGAGGGTCAGCTTGATTTGCATTACTACAAAGGTCAGGTGCTAATTTTTAGGTTGATCATTGCGACCATTATATGCGGGCTAGTGGCTCCAGATCGACAGGGCAGATACTTCAGCTTGGGATGGGGTTTGGCCTGGGAGAGAATGCTACACAGGAGGACCTTGCTTGCTTGGGGACAAGTGATGTTGGCCTCATTATAACATGATTTGCATGATTTTTCCTACTGCGACAGCTGATCGATTGGTACCAGCATTACATTATTGCACATATGGGCCTAGGAGCATATTGTCATGCTCCAAACGATGGTCACTATGGTCGATGTAGAGCCCAATGACCTAGCATTTTGGAGGTATAGGGGCGGCATTACCATGAGGAACACAAGATAGCTAGGCCTACCAAACTAGCACCGAGTGATTAATGAGACAACAATGTTTACCTGGAGGCCTTGGTTATAGATGTCTATCTGGTATGATGACGCACAATATTTGTTCTTTTCCAGACAATATCGAATGATGCAGGGGCGTGAGCACATGATGATAGAGCACTACCTACCAGATAGGGTAGCCTAGTAGTTTGGAGATATTCAGGATCGGTCTAATGATCAGTATGTGTCCATCTTTTCTCGAACATCCAGAGAGACCAAATGGGGATGGATGATTCCAGCGTCCAATGTAGTCGAGAGCTTCAGGAAGTTGGTGGCTAGGCCATGGGCCTATGCTCAGGAATAGGTAGATCCAGGAACTACATGTGCCTATGATGATTGGTTTAGACCCCCACTATGGCTTACAACTCTAGGGGTAGCGCTTCCATAGAGGAGACCCTAAGGCAAGACCACTAAGAGAGCACAAATGGGACAGGTTCCTGGAGCACCTAGAGGAGGTGGAATGCCTCCCCATTAGCCAAATCAGCTAAGAGATCAGCAGAGGGACCAACAACCTCCCCAACCACATCAGCCACTACAGGCAAACCCATGGAATGCCCAGATTCAGTAGTTACAAGGGCAGATATAGGGTTTACAAGGGCAACTACAGACAGTAATAGCCAAGAGGGACCAGGCTAGATAGCATGTCTAGGCACATACTATAGAGATAGATCACGAGCGCCAACAGAGGTAGGTAGCAGAGTTACAGCTAGCCCAGGAGGTTGGCCGGAGGTAGCAACTAGAGAGTATGGTTACCACGTCCCAAGGGAGGACAGTACCTATGCAGATGTACCATGAGACTGTCAAAGAGGCTGAGTACTATAGGCTTCATTATTGGTAGGTTGTACCTGTGGTAGCTTGAGTGCCAGAGTACTCTCAATAGATAGGGTTGAGATAGATAGATGATCGAGTCGAGAGATAGGAAGGCGAGGGGAGTAGCAACCAGGGCTAGCTACCACATACAATTTTTTTATCGCAACATTCGATTCTTTTTGGGACTCACAGGCTCCATTTTTTATAGCCCTGTGGGCATTGTACACTGATTGATATAAATACACATGATTTAGATTTGTACCATGACAGTGATGATTTTTTTGATATATGATATGATCGATTTATGATGCGATGTGTCTACTCTATTTATGCTTTATGGATGGATGCATTTTGATATTCTATATGCGATGTGATTCTATATGATATGATGCGATGTATGATTATGCAGATGTTCATGGATGTTATGGATGCATTTCTTTTTGTATTATTTCTATGCACTTTTATGATAATTTATGGAGTATGGATGTATGGATGCATTTTTTTCTAAAATGCTTAGACAAATAGATCTATATTATGCCCCTAATGGATGATGTTATATGTTATGATTATGAGATGTATGGTATGTTATGACATGCCCTTTTCTTTTTCAGTATCCCTTTTCATGTATGACATGATGATGCATATACGGATGATATGATGATGCCTATATGATTATGCAATGGATGAAAATGTATGGTTTATGAAATGCTTAGAATAACCAATCTATATTATGCAATGATGAGATTGCAATGCATGTGAGATGATCAGTGTTTCTTATTATATATAATATGAATTATATGCAACATGTTGTTGGTTTTTGGATGCAGGATGGATGCATTGGTATCGTTTTGAATAACTATCATGATACCATGTTAGCGTGGAGAGAAGAAAGAAGAAGTGAGATGATGACAATAGGATCCAACAAGTCCACGATCTATGAGACTTTATTAGAGGTGAGGATGAGAGATGGATGATGATGGATTGCTTATCAAGAATTGGGATTTTAAAAGGGATTACTTACCTTGTGTTTGATAACACACATAGGCATGATGCATCAAGGTATAAAGAACTAGAATGGTGTTGTGTCTAGTGTGATGGACTTTGACTTGAAAATCAGATAGGAGTATCCCTGTTCACACCTAACGTACAAAACCTTATTTAAAATACAGTTCAGATATTTCAAATATCTTGGACCAAAACATAAAAAAGAAAGTATTCCTATGTGGTCAACAAGACACCTAAAAAACCCTACCTACAGACCAAACAAAGTAAGCATGACCAAGGTTGTATTACAAGAGTATCCAACAAGCACAGTAGAAGAAAGATAATGATCGTTTCCCCATTCCTTTCTCTCTAAATCGTTTTGATTAGACATCATCGAGAGGTCATTGGAATGAGCACAATAAGATAAATCAAAAGAAAAGATCAAGAAAACAAATAAGTCAATGTTCTTCATACCTCTAGCCAAGACTAAACTAAGGTGGTGCCTGATGTTGATGTCCATTGTAGGAAGGATGCATCCTAGGACATGATGTTATCAAATGATTTTGGGATTGACTGGATGATAGGCTATTAATACCAACAGTTGACCAACTTGTTTACCTACTGACCTAGACTTGAGACTTTGACGTTTGAGTTTTCACTTTTAAACTACTAGACTTGTTTCTAATTGTTTCACCAAACGTTGAGGATGACTATAACTTATTATGAGTGGATGTTTATTGCGGGTGAATGTGAAATGGGACAGATGGATTTTTTGAATGTTTTTGATGTTTTTGAGGCTATTTTTGGTATTTTCAAGATGTTTTAAAAATGTTTTGATTTTCAAAATTTCCAATGTTTTTGTGTTTTCTAAGATTTTGTCCAAGAACCTAACCTAAATACCTATCCTAGGGACCTCAAGGGTCGATCAAATATTAGCCTTTCCTACGTTATACACGTAGAGACCACGTAGTTCGACTGACACATACTCATTTATTGATAAGATATGAACAAATGGACTGCTAGTTTATCATGATAGACTCCTAGAGGACTAATCTAAGTGTCTCGGGGGATGATCAAAGATCAACCTTGCCTATGTTCAGAGCTCGGAGACCCATAGTTCGACAAAACAACTCTATTTTTTACTTTTTCTGACTTTTTGACCTATTTTTTGGTTTTGATATGTTTTGGATGTTTTTTGGGTTTTCTGATTTTATGAATGTTTTTGGATTTTCTGATTTTCTAAAAAAAATTAAATTTTCTGATTTTCTAAATTTTTTTGGATTTTCTAATTTTTTGATGTTTTTGTATTTTCTAATTTTATGGAAGACTTCAAGAATATACACAAATCTGATACAATGTAGGTATAAGAACATGCCTCCAACATGGTGCGATAGACTACTCTAATATAGGTAGGAAAAATTGACCTTAGGAATGTGCCAAGTAGTACTAAGAGGGGGCATGATACGAACACATGATCAAGCTATGATATGGACGTGGATGAGTGATCAATGGAGATATGGAATGTAACAAATGGATGATGTAGAACAAGCTAAAGAGACCATGGCGGATGGAGAGTTATTATTTACACAAGGTGCCTTTTTGTCAGGTTTTCACCAAGGTACTTGCCCAAAGTGCCACCGAAGTGGTTTTCACTAGAGGACGATTTTTTTTCTTTACTATTTTCAATCATTTTTTTGATTTTTTTGGATTTTTTGGATTTATACCTTGGAATTTTAGGCATAAAACTTTTTGATATGGGAGCTATTCATAGGCTCCTATAGTGGTTCACCTTCTGGTGTGGATAGTTGATATGCTCTTGACTTGTAGCTTGTTGTGATGATGAAGGGCCCCAACCAATTGGGTTCAAACTTGCCCTTGTTGTCCAGATTTGGTACATTTTGTTTATTATCTTTCAATACAAGCTCTCTAAATTGAAAGGTCTGACTCTTGATCTTCTTGTTGTAGCTTCTCTTGAGATGGTTTTGATAGACCTGCAAATGGTTTAAGGCATCCATGTGTCGCTCATCCAATAGCTCCAGCTCATTCAACCGTGACACCCGATATTCATCATCTGTGATGAGGTTTTGCAATGATATTCTTAAGGATGGGAGCTCAATCTAAATGGGAAGGATGGTTTCTAATCTGTAGACTAGGGAGAATGGATTTTCACCTGTAGGTGTGTGGATAATCGTTCGGTAGGCCCATAAGACGAGATTCAACTGTAGGTACTAGTCACAACCAGCTTCATTGACTATTTTATTTAGGATTTTTAAGATGGTTTTATTGGTAGCCTTAGCTTGGCCATTTCCCTAGGGGTATTATGGAGTGGAAAAGAAATGTTGGATATTGAACTTTTGGCATAGGTCTCAAACATCCTAGTTTTTGAAAGGTGTCTCATTATCTAAGATAATGGCTTGAGGGACATTATAGCAAAAAATTAGGTAGTTCAAGATGAACTTGGAAATTTTTTTTCCTATAATGTAGGTCATAGGGATGGCCTCTACCCACTTCGTGAAATACTCTATGATAGTGATGATGAACTTATGTCCATTAGATGAGGTTGGGGGATTTTTCCAATGAGATTGATCCCCCATTGTGAAAAGGGCCAAGGTGTAATGATTGGGTTGAGCTCCTGAGCTGGTGCATGGATGAGATCCCCATGCTATTAACACTGCACACATCTTCAGACATAGTCATAAGCTTCCTTCTCCATTGTAGTCTAATAGTACCTAGTCCTCAGTAGTTTCTTATCCAAGGTCATCCCACTCGAATGTGACCCACAAATGCCATTACATATCTCAGTTAAAGCAGTCAAAGCTTCCTCAACATTTAAGCATTGTAAAAGGGTTCCCTCAATACTCCTATAGTATAGGGTGTCTTCTAAGGTTCAGGGTGATATCAACGGGGAGGACTCCTATTCTCAAGTAGGTGTATATATCATGATACCAGGGATCACCGAGACCAATGATTTCACACACGAATTCAGACTCTGATACCTCGAATGTTGGTACGAGAAGCTGCTCTAAAAGGAATTCTTGCTTAGGGACGTTGCATGGGATATCTATTAGCAACCCAATTGTTACCATAGCATTTGTTGCTCTATTGTTTTCCCTTGGTATTTTCTCAAATGTGATGTCGATGAAGAACTTTTTGAGGCTTTCCTCTAGTTTTTTGTATGGAGTCAATTTTTCATCCTTCATTTGGTAGTCATCATTGACCTGGTTCATGATTAGTTGTGAACCTCCATAGACTTTGAGTGCCATGATCTACCACTATACTGCAATTTTGAGTCCTATGACAAGAGCCTCATATTTTGCAATATTGTTTGTGCAAGGAAAAGATAGCTTATATGACTTGGGTATGCAATCTCCTTGTGATGTAATGAAGAAGACTCCAACTCCTGACTCAAAGTACATTTTCCAGTGATCTACCACACTTAGGTTGAAGATTGACTCATTGAGGAACTCTGATATAATTGGATTCTCTAAATATATTGATGCTTCTATCAACTAATATGTAATTACTTGTCCTTTGATGGCCTTTCGCTCTACATACTCAATGTCATGTTTTGTTAGGATCATAACCCATTTGGTTGTTTTCCCTATCAGTGTTGCTTTAGAAAGTAGATACTTTAGAGGATCTAACTTGGCAATGAGTTTATCTAATGTGCTAGCATATAATGTCTAAATTTTTCTGTGGTGAACACAACTGCTAAGCAAGCCTTCTCAATGGATGTGTAATTCAACTTGTGACCCACCATGTTTCTAATGATGTATTAGATAGCTCTCTCCTTCCCATTTTCACCATGTTGAGCTAAGAGAGCACCCAGGGCTGTTGTTGTTTCTGATATATACAAGATCAAGGGCTTGCCTGGAATTGGTGGCATGAGAACTGGTGGTGTGAGCAAGTAATCCTTGATCTTATTGAAATCTTGATCACATTTCTCGTCCCATTTTTATGCTACCCACTTGTGGAGTAGATGAGAATATGGGATAGCCTTATCTACTAACTATGCTATAAACTGGCAGATGGATTGGAGTCTTCCCTGCAAACCCCTTAACTACTTCAATGTCCTTGGTGCCTCCATCTCTAGAATTGCTTTGACTTTGGCGGGATCTATCTCAATTCCCCTCATAGATACAATGTACCCTAGTAACTTTCTTGATTGTACCTCAAAAACACACTTTTTTGGATTGAGTCTGAACATGTATTCTTCTAGCTTGTCAAAGGTGGAGCTTAGAGCTGGTATGTGATCCTGACGCTTCTTTGATTTAGCCAATATTTCATCCACATAGTCTTCCACAATTTTGTGAATCGTGTCATGGAAGATCAATGTCATGGCTCTTTGATAGGTAGCTCCTGCATTTTTCAACCCAAATGGCATCATGTTCCAGCAATAGGTTCCCCATGGACAAGTGAAAGTTTTTTTGTGTTGATCATCTTTGGCTATCATGATCATCTGATTATACCCTGAGAATCCATCCATTAGTGATAGAATTTCATGTCCTATTGTCTGATCCACAATCATTTCAATATTAGGAAGAGTAAAGTCATCCTTGGGACATGCTTTGTTTAGATCTCTGAAGTCTATGTAGATGTGGATTCCCCCAGTGGGTTTTGAAACAGGAACAATATTTGAAACCCACTCTAGATAATCCATTGGCCATACGAAACCGGCATCAAGGAGCTTCTATAATTCAAGTTTAACCAGTAAAGCTATTTGTGTATGCATCTTTCTTAGTTTTTGTCTTACTGGTTTTTCTTCTGGATAGACAACTAGATGGTGAACCACTACTTCCGAATCAAGACCAGGCATGTCTGCATAGGTTCATGCAAAGTTTACCTTTCTTTCCCTTAGAAAAGCAGCTAGGAGTTCTTGTTCTTCTGTCAAAATTGATTCTGCACAGAAGGTTATATGTGGTGTTTCTTTTGTTCCCAAGTTGACCAGATTGCACTTCTCTGCTAAGAGTGCTAACTTCTCTTGATGAATAGCACTAAGAGGAAGGTTGAATCCCTCATCCTCTAGTGCCTCAGAGAGGTTTTCACCATTGGATGTGTCCTTTTTTTTTACTATTTTTTGGTCTAAGAGTGCCACAGTGTGGTTTTCACTCAAAGACCTAGATATTACTCTTAAATTTTCACTTTTGCGATTGAGGGATTCAATCATTTCCCCATAATATTCATGTGTGTCAAGCTCAATGTCAAATCCATCTTGGTGATCTCCATATGGTATCGTATCCCACAATCCCATGAATTCTGAGAGAGCCTCATCATTTTTGAACATGTCTAAAATTGATGGTCCGCGTTGGTCGTAATCGATGAGTTGGGGATAGACTAAGTTTAGCTCATGGGTTTGGTTGCTTGACTCAAAAGATAGGGTATTAATCATGAGAAGGGAGGAATCCTCGAAGCATGGGTAAGTTAGTGAGGGGGTCCTCAAAAGGGTAAGTAATTGATACTGGAACTGAGGGGGAAGCTTTGACTTTTCTAACCGGGACATCTTTGCCAAGTATGGTTAACTTTAGAGGAGTACATCCAAGGCCAAGATTCCTTATACGCTTCTTAGGAATGATAGATTCTAGAAGACCAATGTCATTTTTCCCGAGTTTCTTTTTTTTATTGTAACCCCATCCTTGCATTATTTGCAGTCCTTTGCTATTATCATCCATGGGAAGATCAGGCACGGGCCTTTCATCTTGGTACAACAAACTTGATATGTCCTTTTCATCCACCACTTCCTGACTTAGGTCCCCCCAACATCTAAATTTGGAGGGGTCTTCTTTGAAGTTTTGGCTGAAGTGTCAATTGGTTGAGGTTGTCCATGGGACCTAGGATATTGAGGTAACTCTCCTATTACAAAGGCACTTTTCTTCATTTTGTAATCCCCACACCCATTGTCTTGGATAATGACTTTGATATCAGAGATGTCAGGAATGGCGGGTGTCTTTGTCTCAAAAGTGGAGGCTAAGGTAGATGGGTCTACATATAGAGTTGTAGGGCCTTCATCATTTTTTGGGACTTGGGGGATCTTGTAGTACTTTGCTTCTAGATTTTTGCAATAATAAAATGGCTCGAGATCACCATGGATTGTGACCTCTTGATTTTGATAGGGAAAGTTGACACATTGATGGAAGGTAGAAGCGACATCTTGCATCCCATGGATCCATGGGCACCCCAGGAGGATATTATAAGGTAATTTAAGATCAAGGACTTGGCAGGTAGTTTCCATGATAGTTGGCCCTACTTGAATAGGGATTTGAATAGTGCCTTGAGACACTCTTTCTTGATCATCATATGCCCTGATCATAATACCTTTACCTTTTTCAATGATGTCCTTGGAGAATCCAAGATTATTTATTAGCTTGAGAGTATAGATATTCAAACCTACACCCCCATCCACTAAGACTCTTTGACTTTATTCTTATGGACCAAGACCTCAAGATGGAGTGTGCGGTTATGAGATGGTTGTGTTGGGAGGTCCTGATCAAAAAATGATAGGATATGTGGTGTGGTGATGTGTCCGAACATAGCTTGGAATTGATTTGCATCAAGATCTGTGGGGACAGTGGACGAAGCTAATGATTCCTCTAGGATCTTCCTATGTGCAGGTGAGATCTTCAATAACTCCATGATGGAGATCTGAGCAGGGGTTCTTTTTAGCTAGTCCAAGACATTATAACCATTGGGTATGGATTTTAGATTAAAGGTTGGTGTCTTGGGTGGTTGTAATGGTCCAAGAATGGTAACTCTTCCATCGTGTGTGGTGACTCCATAGTCGACTCTTGCTCCCTTGACATTGACAACATTGACCCATTCATCCAAGGATGCAACAACATGGTCGTAAACATGGTTTACATTGTTATACTTTTCCTTTCCATGGTTGTTCCCTTTACTATGATCTGGCATTAGATTCATGTATATCTTTAGGTCTTGGTTTCCTACAGGTTATTCAACTTTTATGGTTCTGTCATCGATAAGGTCTTGGATCAAATTTTTTAGTCTCATGCTACTGGCCATCGTGTGTCCCTTGATTTTATGAAAATTGCAAAGGTGATTTTTGTTATACCATGGTGGTTTCACTTGGGGCTCCTGATAATTCTCATAAATGGGGATTTTAATGAGATTCTCCTGTACCAATTTTTTCATGACATATTTGATTGATTCCCCAAGGGGTGTGTATTTTTGTTTGGGGGGATACTTGTTTCATGGGGGTGGTCCCCCTTGATTATTCAAATTTTTGACCACTTTATTATTGGGTGGTTGTGATATTCTGTTGCCTTGTGTGTTGTTTTGGTTATTGGTTTGTGGTTATTGATATGACTATGTGTTTTTCCTTGGGGCATTGATGACCACTTTGGCGTCAATGACACCATCGTTAGTGACATTTTTGTTCTTTTCCCATGTGCGAGGTTTTTCGTTATAATTGGTTGATGGGTGGTTGTCTTGATAAGTAGGTGTCCCCCCTTGTGTAATAAGGGATCTTTCGATATTGAGCGCCTTGGGGATCAACTAGTCATATGTGGTGATGCATTAAATTTTTAGATGGAAGGACAAGGTTCCTTCGAGATTAGCGATGGTGGCGAAAATTTGTTGTTCTTCTAGCATATTCCACGTGCTCCTGTTGGCCTTGGATCACCATCATTGTAAGAAGGATGTGAAATTTTCCCCCTTAGCTTGTTTGAGAGCAGATAGTTCTTCTAGACTTACGTCCATGCCAATGTTGAATGTGTAGTTCTATATGAATGCATCCATAATTTCTTGGAACTTTTTGATTCTGGGAGGAAGGCGAGAGAAAATTTTTGTTGGTCCAACCAGACTTCAAGGGAATAGTCGCATTAGATAAGTGTCATCATATGAAACTTCCATATAGTGTACCTGGAATTCCCTAATATGATCTTCAGGAGTACCTGTCCCTCGATATTTGTCAAATTTAGGGATTTCAAATCCTTTTGGGAATGGAACCATCACAATGCTTCTGTCAAATGGATAAGGGCACAAATTTCTTGGCATTTTTGTTGTTTTTCCATATTGGAGGTCTAGGACTTGTTTTGAAAGCAATTTTATTTGTGCAGACACATGATTTTATGGATCGGGTGGTGGGATGAATGTGTTTTTGGGTGGTTTGATCATTTGAGTGGCACGTGGGGTGTTTTGCATGTTTTTGGAAGGTTGTTGCAAGATTTTTTGTGCGATCAATGCTTGTTGGTATTCCTACAATTGTTCTTGTACCAACAACACTTGTTGGTCTTCTTGTTGTTGGGCTTGTTGTTGTGCCAACAATGCTTTTTGTTGGGCTAGTAATTGAGTTGCTTCTTGTTGCACTTGGTATTGTTGCAAAGCTTTTTGATAGGCTTTTTGTTGAGCTGTTTGTTGTTGTACTTGATATTGTGCTTGTGCTTGAGCTTGTTGTGCTTGATATTGGGCTTGTGCCTGAGCTTGAGCTTGTTGAGCAACTTGTGCAGCTTGGGTGGCCTGTGCAGCTTGTGTAGCTTGGGCAGCTTGTTGTTGTTGCAATAAAGCTTGGGCTTGGGCAGCCTACTATGCTTTTTGTGTGGCTTGTTATGTTTGTGCTTGTTGGGCGGCTAGTTGTGCAGCTTGTTGATTTTGAAATTGTTGAAATGCCTTTTGATAGGCTTGTTGGGCAGCTTGCAGTGTGATGTATTGGTTTTCCATGTTTGGTTTCGGTGGTGGATGTGGAGGATTTGGAATGGTGTGAGATGTTGTGATCAGAGTTTGTTGGGATGTTTGTTGAGGTGTTGTTGGATTGAGGATAGGGGGTTGTGTGGTAGTTATGCTAGGTCCTTGGGAGACCACACTTATAGATGGTGCAGTGATTGATTGTGTCATTTGGATTGGTGCCACCTAGTGTTGTGATATTGATGGAATGATCGGAGGATTTTGTATGTTGATTTGATTCACAATTTGAGGATTGTTTTGATTTTGTTGATTGAGGATTGGTAAGGGGGGTTGCCCAAAACTAAGAATTTGTGTGGATGTCAATGGTAGGGGGAAATGGTGGGAAGATGGGTGGAGTGTTTCCCTAAGAAAGTGATGATGAAGGATCAAAGATTCCTCCTTGTCCAAATAGTTCCCCTTGTTCTTGTGAAGTCATGGGGAGAGAGACTTGTTTGTTAAGGGAATATATGTCAATGTTGCAAGGAAAGCGGATGGATTGTTGGTGTCATGAAAGACAAGCGAGAAGTATGGGTGTTTCGGATCTTGAGGGACGGATTGACCCAAGATGGTGTTTGCATAAAATTCTTGGTTATTTACAAGGGGGTGTGTTTGAAGAGAATGAAGCAATGAACTCCCCTTGGAAACTATGGGTTTACATGGAGAATGAGATGAAATTGGTTGTGGGATGGGTTGAATGATGCTTTGGAAGGAAGGTGTGAATGAGACCAGTGGCATAATCCCAAGAGGTTTCTCCACAATACTGCTTATATCATAGTTAGAAGGGAGTTTAGCCCCTTCCTTTGCTAGTTCTAACATGTATTGTGAAGGATTAAGCCTCATCATTGTGTTGACAATTGTGCGATTTTCAATATTTTGGACCATTTCTATGATTTCATCTTGAGTCATTCCTAAGACATTGTTGGTTATGTCCTCCACTTGGCAACCTCCCTCTTGAAGATCTTGTGGAAGTTGAGGAAGATTGAGTGGGGGATTGCTAGATCCTAAGGGGTTGATTTCAAGTGCAATTTGACTCAAGTCACTTGAAGTGGATGTTTCTTTGTTTGTTTCAATGTGCTTGTGTTGATATCTAGTTTGGACCATAAAATAAGGATCAATTTTCAATAATATGGGAGGTGAACCTCTAACTCCTTATATTGGTCTAAACTTTAGGTACAAAAAAGAAAGTCTAAGATGTTGAGGATCAAGGGTGGTGATGAGATAATGAAAGATGAGTGGTGTGAATGTTTGAACTCTTAAGAAACCTTGAAGGAGATACTAAATATTAGGACTTTGGATTTTTTATTTTGGATTTGATTTTGACTTGACTTGGATTTGATTTTGATTTGATTTGGATTTGATAATGAACTCATAAACTCCAAGAGGTTAGATGTTGTCTTGTAATAAACTTTTCCACAAGGTGATAATTCAACTAAGGGTATGAAGAAGGATGCATCCACACACACTTAGTCAAACAAAATGATTTTGATTTGATTTAATGATTTTCCAAAAGTCTAGTATGAAGGATTTTTCCAATATTCCAAGAGTTGTTTGTGAGATGGGATTTGATTGATGTTTCAGGATGGATGAGAGTGTTGATTTTGATCCTAAGTTAACTTAGAATTTTATTTACAAGACCTAGGTATTGAAGAACATGCTATACTTCCAAGAACTTGCTAACCCTACAAAGTGAGATACTCAAAACATTGAAAAATACTTGGATTTTTACAATAATACAATGAGTATAAGTTTGGGTTATTCTTTGATGCACGTTTGTAAAATTTATAGAGCAACCTTTCTCTAACTGCGTAAAGCATAGACTGACATTTCTTGAGATTTCTTGGACTAAGACGCTTGTTTCGGTTGATGGAATTTGGTTTTGGAATTTTTATCTTATAAGAAATCATTTGAGAAAACACATGTGAGGTTCAATTTGTCTTTTATTCTTGTTTAATGAGTCCTTTTTACCAAAAGCACTTTATTGCTTAGCTTTTGAACTAAATGTCTAGTGTCTCAATTTATTTTCATCCCACAAAGTCCATTATGTGGAAATCAAGAGAATCAAGGCAATAGTTCCCTAATGTTGACTTTAGAGAGAAAATTGAGATATAAATCCAAATACTTAGCAACCTCTAAGGATGAAATCCCTAGGGACAAGCAGTAGCACTTGGATTTTTCAAACGTATTTGCTTCTTCTAAAGCTTTGAAATTTGGATGTCCTTGATGAATGTTTGTTTTCAATATTTTGGATCCAAGCAATGTGTTTGACTGACTCAAAATTGCACAATCCTAGGATGGAAAAGAACATATTTGTTGAATTCCCACTTGGATAAATCCAGCTGCGCTTATTCAGAGCGGATGACTAGAAGCTTGACTACACTGGCTCCCCTCCACAACACTCACGTATATGGGTCATTCAAGCTTCAGTTCTCATGAATATCCCATGATGAACTTTTCATCTCTACAAAGAACTGCAAGTATGTGGGATGACTCCAGAGGTCTGACCTCCTGACACCAAAAAATATTGGAATTTTTGGCTACTACACAATGGCTTGTAATAAGTGCATTTGGTTCAAAGGACATGATGATAAACTCCCTTGAGAGGTCTCCCAACCCTTAGAACAAGGGTTTTATGCATCATAAAGATACTGGGGGAGATTTATCATGCATCACTAAGTTGATTGCAAACTTTCCTTGCAACCACAAATTTGTATAGCGGTTCGAAAGAGCCTGGCTTATGCTCATTATCACTTGGGTCATTCCCTTGGGGTGAGTAATTTTTCCCACCAATGAAGGCCCTCTAAAGGTGAAAAAAAAGTGAATAATCACATTCGTATTTTGATCAATCTTTGTTTGCGTGAACAAAGAGAGAACACACGTAATGTACTCACTCACACTAGCAATATTTGTTCAAATTTTAAGAGCCCAAATTGAAGTGTGGAGGAAATATTTTAGACAACCTAATATCACCAAAATACTTTTGATTCTCAAGATCGTCATGAAGCACAAGAGAAGTGCATACGCCTTTAAATGATATTAGTTTGTAAAAAAGATTACAAAATAGGAAAGACACATGTTCATTTTAGACTTCAAAAGTAGTAATGGGTTCTTCTTATAGCACCAAGATGAAATGTTTGGAGTTGTTTGTTCAATTATTAAAACCCAAAACCAAATCTAGTGAGTTTCTAATGTTCTTTTTAACCCTTTGATTGTTCTTTTTAAAACCCAAACGAAATGTATGAGTCCTAAAACTGAAGATAACAATATCCTAAAGATGGGATTATAAATGCTCCCAAAGTGTTTAGAAACACTTGTTACAATAATGAGATAGTTTCATATGAAATCTTCTCCTTGTTTCCTTTGTCCCTTCTTGATCACCTCAACCTACAAAAGTTGGTCAATCTATAGAAAAACAGAGCCAAAAACAGGTTAAAAGTTCAAGGTGATCAAAAATAAAAAGCACATGTTAAAATAAACTTGAAAGTTGACCTTTCACCCCAACCCAACATCACAATCCATGAAGGTGTCATTGTTTGGAGATTCAGCGTCGCTCTATTGAAGATAGCATTGCTCTATGGAAAAATAGAGACTGCAATTGTGTCACTATTTCGCTTCAACATCGCCCTTTGGAGTTTGACAGATCTGGCCTTCAGGAGAATCACTGCAACGTCGCTTTTTGGAACTAAGGTAGTGTCTCTATATAGAAATGTTAGACTGATAGCATTGATGTTTTTCCTTCTCAACGTTGTTGTTTCTTGAAAGCACAAAAATTGGAAAAAAATAGCAAAATTAGCCAAAAAAATGTGTTAATTTTGAAAGATTCTCCCTCCTTCTAGCACCAAAATGTGAATGCTTAGTCTAGACCTGCTCCAACATGATCAAATAATCAAACATTGGTCAATAAACAAGTCTATAACAAACATTCCCCATGAAATTCATTCAAACACAATGAACAAGAAAACAAAGTAAAATATCCAATGAAAACTAATGAAATCTTATTCAAAAATGCTCAAATCAACATCCCATGGGGGAATTGGTGCTTCTTTGATGTGGAAAGAAGCCCTTTCCTAATTCCTTGACAAACTTGATGATGGTTGTGTGCTCCTTGATTCAAAATGTTGATAACCTTTCTAAGATTGATGAAATCTATGAAAACTTGGGTAAAAATATGGATGAACTTGCTCAAATCTGTATATAGTAACCTTGCATAAAGTTGTGGATCCCAAATCAATAGAGAAGTCCTCTATTTATAGGAAAGAAGGATTGAGAAATGAGAAATAGGAAGAATGTGGGATTAAACTTGAACCAATGGAATTGTGCCACTTGTCAACATCATAATGGAGAGAGGAGTACATTTTGAACAATGTGTATGTTAAATGCATGTAGGTGGAATTTGAAATTCAAAAGATGGCTTGTGGAAGAAGAGTTGTAAGATGAGTTAATGCCAAGTTGGCTCAAGAAAAATGACATGTAAGAGCCTTAAATGCCATGTTGGAGGACAAAAGTCCTTTGGGAGGGAGATTTCAAATTGGTGGAATATTTTGAAGATATGCCACATTTGAATGAAAATAGAAGAATTAATAATCAAATAAATTGATTTACATGTGCAAGTTATAAAAGCTAGAGAAAAAGATGATTAGTGTTAGGAGTTAATTAGGATTTAATTAACTTAGATGGAATTAGTTGATATGAAATTTGATTTCGATATTTAGATTTATTTAAATCAAATGAGAGGATAGTTGGAAGGTTAATAATTTAACTAAATAAATTTGATTTATTCAATTAAATGAAGAACATTAGATTTAATTAAATAAAGTTGATTTATTTAATTAGGAGAGATGACTTTAGGATTTAATTAAATAAAATGATTTATTTAATCAAAGAGAGAACATTAGGATTTTAATTAAATAAACTTGATTTATTTAATTAAAGGAAGAATCTTGCTAAATTAATTAAATAAGGATTATTCAATTAATTGGTTAGTAAAGTGATCAAGGAAGAATTGGCGTTAGTGAATCAGGATCGAGTGTCTGATATCAATCAAGATAATTTGAACGTCTACACTGTGTTGTTGGCATGAGTTTATTGATGAGGATACCTTTGAGGTATGAATAGATTGGATGAATTAGAACTTGTTGTTTGTGCTATTTTCAGTCACATGGGTTGATCAGTTGGATGGGAGCAATCAGTTTTGTGGTTGTTGTTCTAGTTGGTGTTTTATCTAGTTTTTTGGAGGACTTCACAGTCGTGTTAAGGTTGAAGCCTTGAAGTTGATGTTATTGATGATTTTGTATAGCTTGTGAGCATAGCAAGTGATGGCAGTATGTGATAGCCTTGGCTATCAGTTTGATTTGTTGAAGGTGTCTTGCATTAGAATGATGCAGATACACTATGGATTTTTCCTTTCCTTTGCTGGATGGCTGGAACTATTGCCTGAGATGATGGATATCTTAAATGTTGATACAGTAACTTCTAGCATTGGAAGGAGCTAGTAAGTCCTTCATCAAGTGGGATCATGTTGGAAAATGTGCCTCAAATTTACTGGCTTGATCGACTTCCTACAACAGTTGTGTTTGTTTCTCTATCGGCCTGACAGTTCTTTATCAGTGGGACTTTGTCCTCAGTCCCATCGATGGTCCGATGGTCTTTATTTGTTCACCGTTGTGTCTTCTTGGTGGGAAGTGGTTAGATCACCGGGACTCTATTTCATGTCTCTTGGACAGCCCAAAGCTATGACTTGGCCGTCATCAGTAGGACTTACTCTCGTTGAAGGGACTCTATCTCAGGTCTCTTTGATGGCTCAATGGAACATGAAAGAAGCTTGTCGATGGGACTTAGCCTTATCAGTAGGACTTTTCCTCTATTCTCCTCGATAGATTGATGGGTTGCAATGAGCATGTTGGTGACTCTCATCAGTGCGACTTGGCTTTTTCGGTGGGACTCTATCATGAGTCTCTCTAATGACCCAATAGCTATGGTGAGATTGCAAGATCGTGGAAAGTTAGAACCTTGGACCTCATGTCGTAGGTTTTGAAGTTTATGAAACCTCTAATTTATAGACCGTTATGACAAGATGATAGGCTTCATTGGTGTGACTTCCTTATATCAGTGGGAGACAAATTGGTGTCCCACCAATATGGTGATGGTTGACTCGATAAGTTGTGAAGAGCATCTTGGTGGGACCTAATTGATGTTGAGGTGGAAAGTGATGGTTTTTTCCTGACTATGGACATTTGGTTTAGTGAATGAACATCATCAAAGGGACTTTGTGTTATCAAAGAGTGTATGAAAGAGTCTCTTTGATGGCCTGACACAGTTAATGATAGTTACCTGTTAGGTGAATCGAACGGGTTGTGTATAGAACTGCATAAGAGAACTAAATTGGTTGGTTTCTTGGTTGGCCTGGAATGTAGAATGAATGTTTGATTAATATAAAGTGTTATGGAAATATTCAAAATAGAGGGGACTCTCTCTCTCAGTAGTTTGATTGGATGAAATATCTTCCTCAAAGTGAATTTTCACTATATATTGTAAGAGTATTGTAACAGTGTGAAGATTGAAGTTGATGGAGAGGTTGATCTGAGAAATGTAGAGAGAGAGAGGGAGATGTATTTGCAGAGGGGCTATGCTATTGATTTCCTCCAAATAGAACAAGATGTTAAACTCTATAAAGGATTAGATCCTATGATTGTATTGGTAACTGTTTTGTTGACGAATAATACAATGGCAATTTGGGCTTTTGGAGTGTGGGGTTTTTTTACCCGAAAGGGTTTTCCCCACATAAATATGTGTGATCATATCTTCTATTATATCTTTCATGGTTTTGTTTGATAAATTTGTGTTGCATGTTGTTGGAACTGGTTGATATTAAAAGATCTAATTTGCATGAGCTTTTCTCAAAAGGATTAATGTGTGAAATGAACTATGTTTGATTCCACTTTGTGGCATAGTAGTATGTGTCTTTGAGGCAATATAAGACAATAAAGGCTACCAAAGGCACTACTGATCTTGGATGTTTCTTTCTGAGATGATTTAAATTTCCCAACAAGAGGGTGCTTAGGACGGTGTCACCATAGGTGTAGTTGGAACTATGATAGTCTTTTTCATTCCCTTTGTCATTTTTCTTAGCATGGTTAGGAATTGGATTCATGTAGATTTGGAGATCTTTGTTTCCAGGATGTTGTTCTATATCAAATTCTTCCTTGTCAATTAAGTCTTGCACTATATGTTTAAGTCTCATACAGTTATATTTTGTATGTCCCTTGATCTTGTGGAATGTACATAAGTCTTTTTCATTGTACCATGGTGTTCTAAAACTCATCTCTTCATAGTTTGTGCACTTGTTTAATTTGATGAGTTTTTTTTTAACTAATTTGTGCATGACTGTCTCAAGTGTTTCTCCTAATGCAATAAATTTCCTCCTTGGTTGGTTATATTTTTTTTTTGTCCTTCCCGATTTGTCTGTTGGTTATCCAATTTATTATTTTGGGGGTAATTGAGTTAATTGTTTTGTACATTGTTGGGAGCATAGTTTTTTTGTGCAACTTGGGCTTTGTTTTGTGGTCCATTGGGATTTTGTAAGTTCCATACAACTCTAGCATCAACTACTCCATTATTAGTAACATTTTTGTTTTTGGCCCAAATCTTGGGTTTTTCATTCAAACTAGAAGGGTTGTCTTTTGAGTTGTTTACTTTAATAATTCCTCTTGCTATGAGATTTATTTCAATGTGTACTCCCTTTTAAATAGTCTCTTTGAAGTTATTGGGGCACAACATGGTGAGTTGGTAATTGATTTCTGCTTGGACATTGGAAACAAAGATATCCACCAGTTCTTTGTTGGGAATAGGCCACTTGCACCTACTAGCTTTATGTCTCCATCTTTGTAGGTAGGATGTAAAGGATTCCCCTTAGATTTGTTTAATATTGTAGAGGTCAGTGACGGTGCCATCCTATTCTATGTTGAATGAGAAGTGATTCACAAACTTGTTAGTTAATTCATCAAAATTCTTAATACCTGGTGATATATGGGAGAACCATTCCATATCATGACTAGTAAGACTGTGTGGAAAAAGTCTCACTAGGTAGGAGTCATTGTTTTTCACTTCCATGAAAGCTATCGAGAAAATTCACACATGTTCTACCGGATCGCCTTTTCCCTTGTACTTGTCAAATTTTGGTATTTCAAAATTTTAAGGGAAGGGGAGCATAGTAATAGAGCGATCAAAAGAGAATGGACATATATCCTATAGAGTGTAGGTTTTCTTCAGTTTTCTAATCTGGATGTCTGATATCCTTTAATTTAGGGCTTGTAGTTGCATACCTACCTCTATGCTTAATACATTTGTTTGGGGACCTTGTGCATAGTAGCCTTGTTGTCCCAAATTGTTTGTTTGGTCATAAGTTGAGTATGGTGGAGGTATAAGACCTTAGTAACTATGTTGGGTAGAAAGAGGGTTAATTCCTTGTTGTATGGAAGGAGTATTAAGTCCTTGTTGATTGTAAGGAGGGTTAAGTCCTTGTTGTGTAAAAGGAGGATTAAGTCCTTGTTTTGTGAAAGGAGGATTAATTCCTTGTTGATTGTAAGGAGGATTAAGTCCTTGTTGATTGTAAGGAGGGTTAATTCCTTGTTGATTGTAAGGAGTGTTAAGTCCTTTTTGTGTGAAAGGAGGATTAAGTCCTTGTTGATTTTGTTGAAGAGGGGTACCTTGATAGTGTGTTGGTGGTACACTTGGTTGTGGTTGACTTTGCTAAAGGGTACCCTGGTAGTGTGCTGGTGGTACACCTTTTTGTTGGGACAAATTATATTAAAGGGTACCCTGGTAGTGTGTTGGCGGTACACCTTGTTGTTGGGATGAATTGTATTGAAGGATACCTTGGTAGTGCATTGGTGGTATCCCTTGTTGTTGAGATGAATTATTTTGAAGGTTACCCTGGTAGTGCATTGGTGGTACACCTTGTTGTTGGGATGAATTTTTTTGAAGGTTACCATGGTAGTGCATTGGTGGTACACCTTGTTGTTGGGATGAATTGTATTGAAGGGTACCTAGGTAGTGCGTTGGTGGTACACCTTGTTGATTTGATATGTTGTTTTAAGGATCAATATATGATGCATTATGTGGTATGTATTATCCTTACAATGGGATATTACCTTGTTGTTCTATTGTTGAAAATTTTCTCATGTTTTCCATGTTGTTTTTTGGCATATATTGAGTTGGACCTCCTTGATATTGTTGGGCCATTGTTGCTTGCTCGATTTGAGATGGTCTCCTAAACAAAAAGTTTTCCATTGGTTGTTGTTTAGGTTGATCATTTCCTTACAAGAAGATTGGTGGCATGTTTGGAATCTCCACTGGTCTGGGTGTCTTTCTCAAAACTAATTTATCACCTAAGGGAAAGAGGTGAGGATCTTTAAGACCTTCAGCATTAAATTCTATAAGTAGTTTAGCACCACTTTGTGCTAATTTGAATAAATAGGCATTTGGATCCTTTCTTAGCAATTTTTCCATCAGTTTAAGTACCTTGGGATTGTTGGAGTGTTGAAAGAATTCTTCCTCATCTATTTATTCCTCACTATCCACCTCTTCTATGACCATGTCCTTGGGATTGTTGGAGCGTTGAAATAATTCTTTCTCGTCTAGTTCTTCCTCACTATCCACCTCTTCTATGACCATGTCCTTGAGATTTTGGTTTGACTTGTCCATCATTTTTGGTTGTCTATGGATTACTTCCTCCTCACTTGGTGGTTGGTTTAGTTCATTTCGAGGAGTTATAAGGTCACTTGGTCTATACCCCCATGGGTCACTTCTATCATTTGTGGTGTTTTTTGGGGGCATACTAGTGCTACTTTTGTTTGCTTCCATCTTTTTTATATATTGAGATTGTGTGGTTTTCATAAACAAGTGTCAAGATTTTGTGGAAGTTGGTGGTTTCTAACTTATGAATTAATGCTTTATTTTTGGGATTTTCTATTTTTTTGAGTGTTTTGGGATTTTATGTTTTAAAAGGATGGTATCTATTGCCACACAAGAGGTGGTAATACAAGTCTTTTGACCGCAAGATCTAATTTTCATTCCTCTTTGTCTAGGATATTAGTTGTGTTTCTCCACTGAGTTCTTGTTTCCTTTCTCTCAAATATGAAACTTCTCAAATTACTGATAATGCTTGATTTTTCACCTTCAATTTGCATGAGGTTTGGTTGTATAATGGGTGTCATAAGAATTGGTTGTTGAATTGGAGCAGTTGGATGCCAAATGGTCATAAAGTGAATGATGAAGGTGTTGGTATTTTGATATGGTTTTTGTGATACTCAAGACCCTCAAGTTTGAGTGATGTTTCAGATGTCTTGGAAATGATACTATTTTTGGGACTCAAAATGTTGAAAACTTGGACTAATATTCCACTTCATTTTTCTAGAGGATATGTTTTGAAGAAACTACTTGAACTAGCCTTAAGGTTTAAGCAAATGTTGATATCTTAGAATTTTGAGTGAAGGAATAATCTAAGGTTGTGTTTTGATTTTGAATCCTAAGACTAGTTTGGTGTGTTTTATTGTGCAAATGGATATGGACTAATGTAGATATGACATGTTTTGAGAGTCTAACTATTTTTGTTCTCACAAGATTTAACCATTTTTAAGATTAGTTTTTTCTTTTCACCAAAAACAAGGTAAAAGCAGAAATCTTAGAATAGTAGTGGTAATTTCTATCAAAAGTGACTAGATTTATGTTAATAGCAGCCACGTCTTGAGGACTACTACGGTAAGATTTCTCAAAAGTAACTTTTGTTTCAAGTTTTCTATCTAGTAAATAGTACAGGAAAAAGTGGTGGTTTTGAGAAAAAGCAACCAAATTTAAGTCAACTATAGCTAAAATAATAGATCTAGTCTGGTAGTCTTAGAATTAATAGTAGAAATTTGTGTCAAGTGTGTTTAATTTTGCAAAAGCAACAATGTTTTGACACTAACTGTCAAAATCCAAAGATCAAAGTGGACTATTTTAGATCAACTAGGGCATTCTTAAGGTCAAAAGCAACAAAAACAACAACAATAGTGGTTTTTGTGTAGGTTTGCTCTAGTTTTATGTTTTGATGGTAGTTTGGATAAATTTGCAGATTTGATGTCTCATTTTTTATTTGATTTTTTTTTTGAGAATTTTGGAAAGTGATAATACAACAAAAAAATAAAAACTATTTGACCCTAAATTTCTATAGCTTAAGCAAGTTTCTTTCCACAAAAGCTCAAAGTTTGTGAAAGTCAAAATACTAAAGCTATAGTTCCCAATGTTGACTTTGTTCTTAATGTGACTTGAAATGTAAGCCTAAATATTTGAAAACCTTTAGAGATATTTCTAATATATATTTTAAGAAGTGCAAACATAGGGCTCTTTTCAAAGGTATTCACACTAAGTCCAAAGGGTTTGAGTTTTGATAATCATGTTCAATGCTTGTTTTGATGTGTTCCTTTTAAATTAGGGAAAGTGTTTGATGTCCAAAGTAACCAAGAATTTTGGAAATTTTGTGAAGAAAATTTACAACCTAGAGATAGGCACATTCTTTTAGGTGGGCTTACCTCATGCCCCAAAGGGATGGTTTTGCATGCAACTTATGGAGAGTGTTTTAATCCCAACCATAAATCAGACTTGGTAAGTAACTTCTCGAAAGTAAATTTCAATTTACCACTTTCAAAGAATGTTTTGGCTAAAAATGTAGCCTCTACTACATTATTTCTTAGTCATGCTCAGGGGATCCAACGTTTTTCTAGCACCCAGCAAGCCACTTAAGGCTTTAACCAACTTACCATGGGCTCTATATACACAATGGTACCTCCCCTTTTGTGAATGACATTGATGGCAAAGTAATCATTGATCAAGTCATTCAGCATTTAGCCTTGACCATTTATATAGTGGCCTCAGTGAAAAACCGCTTTGAGTCACCTTTAAGTTCTCCAACGCAGGATGTTTCTCAAAGGAAAGCCCTCTAAAGGTAATGCTTTCAATTTTAAAACAAGTGTGAAACTCAAAGTGTTTTTTGTCACCCAAGATCACCAAAAAGATGTGAGTGGAGAGGATAGACACTTATTTTTCCAAATACAAAAAACACATCATACAATTCATCACAATATTCTTTTTAAGCCCCTCGAGCGGCACTATCCAAAAAAAAATGAATGAAGTGTGAACAAGATAGCAATTTTTTTTTATGTGCACCAAATTTTGAAGTGTTCTAGGTTGAAAAAAAGTAGATAACAATATGCAAATAAAAAATGTATTTGTCTATTTTTAAGCACCAACTTGAGTGTTTCTAACAACCTTCTCTTAATGTGTTCAACAAAATAAAAGCATTCATTTTGTCAACATAATGAAAGCGTTGGTGAAAAGAAAGCATTCCATTTTATGAGCACCAAAATAAAGTGTTGTTCTAATCTATGAAATCTTTTGAAAAGTTCTTTTTAAAGCACCAAATTGAAAAAAAATTCCCTAAACTAGAAAGCTTTTGAAAAGTTATTTTTAAAGCACCAAATCAAAAAATTTCCCTAAACTAAAAAGCTTTTGAAAAGTTATTTTTAAAGCACCAAATTGAAAATTTTTCCCTAAACTAGAAAGCTTTTGAAAAGTTCTTTTAAAGCACCAAATTGGAAGCATGCAAGTTGTGGGGTTCATTTTTATAGCACCGAATTGATTTTTTTTTCCTAAACTAGAAAGCTTTTGAAAAGTTATTTTTAAAGCACCAAATCGAAAGCGTGCAAGTTGTGGGGTTTATTTTTATAGCACCAAATTGGAAATTTTTTCCTAAACTAAAAAGCTTTTGAAAAGTTGGACTTGGACCATTCACCTTCTTTGCAATAAAATCATTAGTTGTTCTTGATGTAAAGTGTACCATATCCCTACAAGAGCTACACAAACAAATTCAGAAACACAAAACATCCAAAACAAGCACTTGTTAGTATTAGAAATGAATAAAAGTACTTGCAAATTTAAATAGAAAAATACACAGAGAAAAAGTGTAACATTTAATCAAAAGCGGCCCTATTATTTTTAGCAAATGTGGTCCTTATTATCAAAAGCGGCCTTTTCATGTGCAACTGTGGTGAGAAAATTCAAAGGCAGCCCTATTTCTGAAACAAAGTAGTTAGAAAAATTAAGAGTGGCCCTGTTTCTGAAGCAAATGCAGTTAGAAAATCAAAAGCATCAAAAATGAAGGAGAGATAGAGTGAAACTCCTTTAGCTTTTGCATGAAAATTTCTCAAGTGTGTTTCTGGAAAATGCATCTGTGTTCAGAAACTTGCAACTGCTCAATTAAAACTCATAAAAAATTTAGTGTTAAGGATCAAGGTCCCACCAAGCGTTGCAAGAATGCGTAAGGGAGAAATTGATAAGTGTACGATAATCAATGTAAATAAATTAAACAAGATTTAATTCAAAACAAAGACTTAGATTCATACCCATTACTCACGAAATGAACAATATAAAAACATGAATTCAATGAAACAATGTTTATCAAATGAAGAACAAACAAAGAATTCATTTAACTATATTGTTACCTATCTCGTGTCAAAGTGTATTTGCAGTGATGTCGGATTGTTGTTGTATCAATGTGAAGCCTCCATTTATGTGTTGCAAAAGCTCTAAATGTGTGTTGATGTTGATATAAGATGTGGGTAAAAGCTTTGAATAAATCAATTGTCACGATTCGACATTACTTTGTTGTGCAAAAGATATCAATTCTTTAATCATTTTTGAAGATGAAGAGGATTTTTATATAGATTTTACAATTTGAGATGAAAAATCGAGATTGCATAGTAGAATATCTTGATCAACAGTTGAAAGATGTTGAGAGGAATTAGATTGCTCAAATAGATTTTGTGATTGAATCAATTAAGGATATTAATTGATCAATCAGAGGAAATAGATTGCCCAATCTATGGAATTGAGAAAATCAGGTTGAGCATTCAGTGGGATTGAAGAATAGATGGATTAGTCAAGAAATAGATGAATTAGTCAACCAATCAGAGTGAGCAATCGGTGGTCATAATTTGCTCAATCATGAAAGTGGGTGAGGGTAATTAATTAATTAAGCCTTTTTTAGTTGAATCTGCAAGTCATGTTTGACTTTTACAAACAAAGTTGCATTTATTTGTTTTGACCTTTTTGAATGATGTTTGAATAATTTATTTAATTATTCATGTTTGGGGGAAAGTAGTTTAATTAAACTATTAAGTGGTAAAAATTTAATTGACTTAGGGGAATAAGGTAAATTAGTGACATAATTAAATAATTGACGTTATTTAATTAATTAAGATGAATAAAGTTAGATTAGGACTTTATTAAATAAAATTTATTTAATTAGTCAAAAATGATGAAAAAGTGAATTTAATTAAATAATGTAATATTATTCAATTAATAGAGGAAATTAGGGTTTCTGATGTAAATGATGTGAAATGCATTAGGTGATAATGATGTCGATGATGAGAAAATGTCATTCAAGATGTGTGATAAGTGTTAGGTCATTTTTACATGTCTACACAAACTAGAAATGTAAAGGGGTGTCATTACCACAACACAAAGGTGAACAAGGGGCTTAGCAAGAAATGAATCCAAATTTTTTTAATATTAATATTAACATACAATGAACATTTTTTAAATAAATTTATATTTATATTACCTCCTAGCAAAGTTCAATTCTATTATGTTTTTTTATTATGGTAAAGAGGAAACAATGGTCTTGAGCCCTATACAAAGGAGCCCCAAGGGTAGAGCAAAATCAAACCAAAACATGTCAAAAAAAGCAAATTAACGACTTTTGGTATTATATAAAAGAATGAGTTCAACTTAAGCATAATCAAAAAATTTATAAAAAAAGCATAGAATTTATGGGTTGAGGGATCACAAATATTAAGAAAGGAACTTATACATATCCTCATAATTTTCTAAATCATCAAAATTTTCCCCTTATTTATTTAGTTTCATCCCTTATAGGACCAAGAGGGTGGTGGTAGACTTGTACATGTATTTGGTACTAAACTTCATCATGACTTCCATTCTTTTCTCCATCTCCTCTAGATTGGATTTCACTTTCTCCACCTCCAGCATAATTTGTAAACAACACTCACAATTATGTTGTTCTACAATAGGGACATTAGGAGATTCCTCGTTCACAATGTACATGGGGGCTTTAGGGAGATCTTTAAATCCCATATGGGGGGTTTTAGGCACATCCTCAGTCTCGAGTTCAAAGTCAGGATCATTCATCTCATCGAACAAGTTATTTCCTTTTAACCACAAAGGAGAAGGCTCAGTGAAACTATCAACAGATTTTACCTCATTAACAAAAATATCCTCTTCCTATTGGGAGTCATTGGATATTTCCATATCTTTCATATTAGGTTGTTGGACTTCATCCAATCTTATTGATCTTTGCATAGTTGTACCTTCGGTGTCCTATTTATTATCCTTCCTCATGCCCTTCTAGTCCATATTTTTGGATTAATTCTTAGATGGAGTATAGAGGGTTGTGCCAAAAAATTGGTTTTTCCCCTCTAGGCCATTTTCCACAACAAAACCTTAGACATTTTAGATTTTTTATCTTTCTTGTTGGTCAAATCTCCTTCCAGCCTTCTCTTCACTGATCCCTTGTTGGGTTCTTGCTTATCAAGGGAGAAAATTTTAAGAGAACAAAGCCTAGCCACCACATCTTATGAAAGATTATAAAGTTGCCCCAATTAATTGCCTCTCAAAGAAATTTAAATAATGCCACCAAAAATAACCCCTTTAATTACCCTTATTAAGAGGTAAAAAGTAAACATGAGTTCATTTGTGCCAATTGCATTTTGAAAATTGTTTGGAGGGACAAATCATTTTGGAGCTTCTAAGCAAGATGGTGATCCCTCTACAGTGTCATCGATTCAAGCGGGTACGACAACATAATTGGCCAATGGGATACGGACCTCCGGTAAGAATTTTGAAACCTTGCTTTGTAATTTCAAATTGAATTTTTTCCACGTTTTTAAATTGGATTTTGAATTTCAAAAATGTTTTAGCACTTCCGAAGTTTTTCGTGGCCCCTAGATTAGGAGTTTTGGCGCTTCCGCCAATAGTTTTGGCACTTTTGCCAATAGTTTTAGTGCCTCCAAGGTTTGTTTTGGCACTTCAGTTTTGGCACCTAGGAGTGCCAAAATGGCGCTTCCAAGCAGCTAGGGGTCAAGTTTTAGGGTTTTGGCACTTTGGCGCCCTGTTCTAGCACTTTCAACTAAAATGGTACTTTTTCCCTTTTGTCTGGCACTTTCAACTGAAATGGTGCCTCGACATGATTTTCTAGCGCATCCACCAGAAATGGCACCTCCAAGCCACAGAATGGCGCATGCACTCGAAATGACGCCTCCACGATCTGTTATGGCGCTTTCAAGATAGAATGAATATGTTTGCTATTTTCTCCCTGAATTTTGATGTTTAATTGCTTTCAATCGTTGATTAAGTTTTTGATGATAAGATAGATGATGTAGTAACCTCATGATAGGTGAGATGCACTAATGATGATGTTGTTTTGATCTCATGATAGGTGAGAGTCAAAACAAAAATGTTGACGAGATTTGATGAAAATCTCAAGAGGATTGATAGGTTGATTGATTTTGATGTTCAATTGATTTTTTGATTTTTCTTTGATTGATATGTTGATTTGCAATGTTTTTGAAATGATAGCAGATAGATTTAGATAATCTTCAATCCAAAGAGCAGTTTTCGTTGACATGGGAGATGATACCATAGTTGTCTCATGCTGAGAGAGACATTATTGAGAGATATGGTTTGTCCTCACTAATTGATATGCACCGGGTTAGGATTAACCATGGATTGTTGATAGCACTAGCAAAGCGGTGGCACAGCGGCCACAACACTTTCCATCTACCAACTGGAGAGATGACTGTCACACCAGAGGATGTATACATGATTTTGCAAATTCTCGTGGTTGATGACATTGTGACCTATGACTCGATAGAGTAGAGAGGTATGTATGTGTTATGCCAAATTTTTCATGATGATCAAATCACTAGATGTTGGATGCCATGGTTAGATATTTTTTCTAGTGATGTACCTTTGTCTTTCGTTCTTGCAGGATTTGCTGGTGGATTTTTATGTCTCGACAAGAGGGCAAAGGGGTTTTCTACTGGTTGGGGGTGCACACTAGAGTAGATGGTTCAGTTCGGGACCTATTTTGCTTGGGGGTCATGCATGCTTGCTCACCTATATCATGATTTGCACTAGGTTTTATGTCTAGGAGGAGCCAGCTTGTCTGTCGGAGTCACATTGCTCTAGATTTGGCCTTGTGAGCACATTGTGGTTACACGGCCTGAGACTAAAATATTCCAACCATTCAGGAGGTCATACATTTATTGCTATGTCGACGCAGTTGTCCAGCATAAGCTGGGAAAACTAGAGTATTGGAAATGAGTTCTCAATGATTTGGATGCAGTCATCTGGCGGCCATATGTGGATTGTGAGTAGTGGGCAGAGGACCATCTAGAGGTTCTCTATTTTATGACAGCCAGATATCTTATTGGGAGGACTCCATACATCATTGAGATATTTTTGTTACTGAGGGTATTGAGACAGTACAGTCGAGTGCAGGGGATGTCGTAGGGATTAGCCCTGTATGCACGTAGGCAGCAACATGTCACAGAGTGGGGACCAACATTGTCCTATGATGTTGCATGTGAGTACATGCATTTATAGCCAGTGCTTAGGGACTATCATCCAGAGATAGTTGAGGGTAACAAGAGTGATGAGTACACGAAATATTATGGTCAACATCCATTTTTGAGGATTTTGAGGCCTGACGAGCCCATGTTGTCGTTTGAGGATGACAAGGATAGACCAACCAGATGGAGACGAGGCAGGGATGATGGAGGTGGTGAGGAGGGAGAGGGTGGAGATGCGGGTGATGATTATGAGGGAAGAGATGACAGGGGAGGAGGAGATGGAGGAGGTGGAGGAGGTCATCCTCATGGTCGTCTCAGTTTCAATCTTGAAGTGTCTCGCAGGAGGCAATCCCCAGTTGTAGTATCACAGTAGTGGGTACACATACGCCTGCCTTCTCAGCAACAGTAGTCACATATCACTACTTTGCACACACAGGTCTAGACTGTTCAGGGGCAGCTGACACAGTTACAGGGGAAATTACAGACGTAGACATAGCTATTGACTCATGTGCAGACATAGCTCTCACAGGCATAGGGTCAGATTCAGACTTTGACAATTGAGAGAGATGTTGCCTGACAGCAGTTGGTAGATCTATAGGGTCAAGGACAGGCACAGGGACAAGCCCAGGGATAGGTTACAACACCAACTGTAGAGAGAGATGCTCTGAGATGACAAGTTGAGCAGGCAGAGGCCATTACAAAGAGGTTATAGTAGGTTGCTACAGCCAAGAGAGCAACAGATTATTTCAGGGAGATACGCCACACTTCTTAGGAGCTTTAGTTTTATAGGGATTGATATCAAGAGTTGGTCCCACTTGAGCAGCAACAGAGGTTTACCCGGTGTCGGACCAGCAGATCTCAGTCTCGAACAATGAGCATTCGTGTGACACAACCATTACCAGGGGATCAGAGAGATCAAGGTTTGGGTCCCTTAGGTGCAACAGGGGGTACAGGTTTAGTGAGGCCAGCAGCGTCGAGAGGCAACACCACATAGTTTCAATCATTTTATGCTATGCCATGATGTATACACTGATTTTTTATGATATCACCCTTTAATGTTGTATTTCTTGACATTCAAATATCCTTGTACATTTGACATATTTTTGAGATATATATGCAGTGATGATGATGATCCTATGTGTTTATGCATGTTGATTTATTCTGATGGATGCATTTAATTTTCATGTCATTTATGTTATGCGATGCTTCATGATGATGATATTATATGCTTGTTACCTAATTTTCACCTGCAGGCTCAGTCAAGCAGGATAATCATCTGATAGATCTTTGAGAGGCCAAAGGGAACATTCACACAGGGGAAAAAGTCATGAATCTGATGTCAGGTTACAGGAAACTTAGTTTGGAAGCCTGCCTTGTTCAAGTTCAGTGTTGGAACTATAAATTTCTGAGCTTTTTCACATGTTTTCCATAACCTTAAGTTTCCATTGGAATCCTTTTCATAAATGTACATGTTTATTTTCATATCATTTTTCTCATATTTTTCCCATGTTGCCCATCGAATCCATTGAGTCACGCATCTTTTGCATTCTGGTTCCTATCGGCGTGAGTTCATTAGGCTCTCCCCGATCCATGTTGTGTCTTCTGCTAGCAAAACATCTGTGTTGCCTATCGGCAAGACGTTTTAATGTCATGGTGACTGAATTTCATTCACTGGCAGTTATCAGCATAATAGTTTCATCATCTCGGCAACGAGAGTGTTCATATCGGCATGAGTCAAGATCATCGGTGTAATGCTTCACCAAACATGTCATGTTTCACCGACCCATGTTTGAAAGACACATATCGGCATAGGAGTCATATTCGGGTGAAGGTCATAGTGAAATATGAATGTCTTGTCGAAAGGCGTATCAAAGGTTCTATCGGCAAAGGATTGAGGCATCGATATAACGTCACAGCGATCTCCACATGTCATACCGACTGTGCACAAGTATTCATTTCGGCCAAATTGATGAGTGTCGGCGTAAGGTCATAGCGAAAACATTTTGTCTCTCTGACTGGCACATGTGGAAATGTTTCGGCCAAGCTAAAGGTTTTTGGCAGGTGGTCTTGGCAATTGAGCATTGTCTTATCGACCGGCAACGAGGAATGTACATTGGTGAGACTAAATTATATCGGAGTAGTGTCTTGTCGAAGACAACTAATCTTGCTGATAAGATGTGAAGGGGATCATCAACGACAGGTGGACTCAGTCGGTAGGAAAACTAAAATGTCTTGGTGACGTGCCCGATCTCGCCGATGGAGCACAGGAGGACTTTGTCGGCAGGAGTTTGCTGTTGTCTTGGTGACTCAGGAGATAAAGGAACTTTTGGCGGAACAAGGTGGATTCTCTATAAGGTCTTCCCGACACCATTAAATTACAGAGACAGTGAGTTAGAACAAGGTGCATTTCGGTGAGAGGCTCCTTGGGTCTCAGCAAATGGAAGGCACAAGAAGTACATATCATCAAAATGTATTGTAATCTCTGTGATATCTCACCAACCCAGATGAGCTATAACGAATGTGAAGATGAAACTAAAAGGGAATAAAAGAATACTATATGGCTTCGTTGTGACAAATGGAATGCTACAGTGATGTGCGGGAGACAAATGGGGTTTTAGGGGTTTTTGATATGATGTCTTCACGACTCAGATGTGTTATGGTGAGGCACAGAAGACCAAAGGGATGATCAGCGATATTGTTACCTTCGACATACTCACTGGGATGTTACAGCGAATGATTGATGAAGTCTTATGCACTATGGCTGACATGAAAATTCCTAATTGCAACTATTTGCCGATATTGGAATATGAAATGATGTGCCTGTTCGGATACTGATGTATAAATAATTACTCTCAATTGTAAATGAAGTAGTAGGTACAATAGTAGGATAGAGTAGACACAGTTTAGAACCATGTTTCGCCAAAATGAGATCATGTTGCATATGTAAAATCATGGAGATATCAATGGAAGTTTTTTGATGTGTTGCAGTTGTTTCTGGTATTAGTTGTTGGTCGTGTTTATTGAAAATATTATCGAAGTTGTCTCCAATTGTGATGTTCTCTGATTGTTTGAATTGGTGTAATAGGTTTACCTCCAGTTTGTCAGTACACATTTGTTGTAATTGTATGATCAATTAATTGGTTCTTTCCAGTAAAGATTAAATCCTCTAAGTTGATCATAGTAATTAGAAGATATCAATTGGATCATTTAAGAAGAACTCGGTAATTATAACCTTGCATGTTTATACAAGCTATAAACCAAATCATATGTTGAACAGCTTGAATTCTTGCCAGAACAGAGCATTTATCTCAGATTTCTCTTGACTCTGCATACCCTATAAGGCACTGGTCTCACCATTCACATCATTCAGTCTCATTCATAGTTTTTTTACATCTATTAACTGAGCATATTAGGTCTTAGTCTTCAATTTAGTATACAATTTATTCCAAGTTTGATCCATTTTGTCCACTTCAATATGCCATTGTGGATAAATTGCTGTAGGAAAGAAGATCATAGGTTAAGTTTGCTTCATCTGTTATAGGTACACCCACCTAGGTCTAGCAACGCCTGGAGAGTAGAAGGTCTAATTGTTTCAAACCTTGTTATGTTACCCTAAAACGTTGTGAAAGCTTGGCAACCTTTTGTGGTTCAAACCTGCATTTTTGAGAGCTAACAAATTGGCACTCTGCTAGGGAAACATATCAGAAAATTCGGTTGAAGACCACATTATAGAGTCATTAAAGCAAAGGTTATAATTTGAGAAGATTCAGAAGGGGTGATTCCGTTGGGGAAAAGATCAAAAGTAATCATTTTCCTACTTTTGGAAAAGTAGGTGGCAACTCTGAAAGAAACATTGCATTTGTTCAAATATGATAGGAAAAAGATCCTCAATGATCTAAAAATGGAGGGTAATCAGGGTGGACCTATTGATCATGACACTCCTCAAGTTGATTATGAATCTTTAACTTTTGAGGAGGTCAAAGCACTGTATGAATCTCAGAGAAAGGAAATAGAAGAATGGCAGAGGAAAAGGCTGCAATTGGACCAGAATGAATATACAGATGCAGGAAGATATTGGGCCCCTCAAGCACCTGATATTACAAATGGAAATTTCTACAATGGAGGTGATACATATCATGCACAGGAGAGCACTTATCCTCCACAACCATTAAAGCAAGAAAATGATTATCCTGTCTGGACAAAGATTGGAAAATTATCAAGAATGCCAGTGCGATCAGTGTCAAATGCAATTGGCAGTTATCAAGAATGTCAATGTGATCAATGTCAAGGGCAACACAATTCTGTTTCTCTTGGAGATATTAGCCAGAATCTGCAACAAGGTATGTATCAGAACCAACAATCTAGAGGTGATGAATATTTCAAAAGTCTTTGGGATGCTTTTCTTGACAGAAGAACGTATGGTGGAGAAGATTTCACTTCTCTGTACAATAGAATGAGAGAAATTTGTATACAGTTACCTTCTCACCATAGGCCTACAAGGACCATGTTTACTGAGCAATTCATAAAGGTATGGGAGCCTAATTTAGTTCATTGGTCAGAATTATCAATACAGCAAGTTTGTGATCACTTGAATAAGTTCATTGATGCCATGGAGAGGAAAGAGTATGGGGACACTACCAATGTTGATTCCAATTGTTGTATTTCTTATGAGTATAGAGGAATTGATCAAGCAATGCATCCAATAGATGATGAGGTATGTGCAAGTCAGTATGATTCATGTGATAGCTTGCATAATAAAGATGAAGGTACAAGATATCTCTCTTGTTTGACAGATTGTGACAGGGAAAGTAGTGTGTGTTATGAGGGATCAAATGAGTGTTCAGATTTTGAAGATACACTTGAGGATTTTGATCTGTAGCAAGGGGATCCTTTTACCTCTTATGAGGATCAGGATGAAGAGGCAATGGGAAATGTTGATAGTGAATTTACAATGCCTCTAGCTGCAGTTGAAAGCTACAACGATACATGCGATGAAGAGGAGGGTTGTAAATTTGAGAATGGTTTCCAAAAAAATTTAGGCCCATGGCATGATGAAGATTTAAAATAGGATCAGATAATTTTTTGCAAAGGTTTGCCCCAGAATGAATTTCAGGTATTTTTAGATCCACTTGATGTTGAGAAAAAGGTATTTTTAGATAAACAAAGTGATGTGTCAAGTTATGGAACAAGTGACTGTGCTGGTAATTTTTCATTCTCAATTGATCCTGGGCCTCTTTTTGATGATGACAAAAGTGATGAGTATGACTGTAATAATGAAAATGTGGAAATGTGTTTACTCAGCTGTGAGCAAATTTCAGATTTGTTGACTCTTGACTATCAGAGATATACACATGAAGCTGATCCTGAAGTTCTTTATCCAACTTGCATTTGTTTTGATAGTGAAAATTTTTTGTGCAATGATTCATATGATTCTCAGTTCCTTTCTCAAGTTGATAGTGAAACCTTTGAGGTTGGCCAAATGCATGTGTCTGTTCAGAATGAGGTATGTGTTTTTGAAATTTCTAACTCATGTGGAGAAGACATTTGTCTGCATACCAAGGATGATAATGTTCCAGATTTGATTGGTCCATATATGCTTAATATTGAAGGTTTGATTCATAGGGGTATCAAAGAAATGCAAAGGGTTTCAGATTTGCTTGTTTCAGACAATGTTGGTCTGACAAAATTTTTTGTTTCTCAAGAGGGGCACTTTGATTGTGAAATTTTAATACAGCTGATTGAATGCTTTATGATCCATAACAGTGAGAAAGATAATAAGGAATATTGTAATTCATATGCATGCATCTTGAATGTTGAAAATAATAGGGGTTTGTCCCAAGATGTTGAAGAATTTGAACTACAGGATGGTGTAGGGATTTTGGGCCAAACCGAGCATGATGATACTCTAAGAACTTGCAATAACAGTGACAGGAAGGATTGCATGAGTATCTTCAGGAAGAATTTGATGAACTCAACACAAAACCAAGTGTTTGACAGGGGAAGGCTTGGTTTTAGTTTCAAATTGTAACAGCTCAGGAAAGGTGAAATTGAAACACGGAGGATTGAGGGTTGCCAGTGCATGGAAAACTCTTATGTATCCTCTCTAAATTTATTTTCCATGCACAGTAGTTTAGGGTTCTGGTGCATTTCCATTTTGCATTCACCTCCATCTTGCATTCATTTTTCATTCATTCCTTCATGCTTCATTTCCATTTCCATTCTGCTCACTGGCTCATTTTATGTTTGGTCTAGTCTGCTCAACCAAAGATTCTGGATCCTTGCAATGATTTGACTATCATTCATCCCCAGATAGAGCCACTGTTGGAACTATAAATGTCTGAGCTTTTTCACATGTTTTCCATAACCTTAAGTTTCCATTGGAATCCTTTTCATAAATGTAGGGGTTTATTTTCATATCATTTTGCTCATATTTTTCCCATGTTGCCCATCGAATCCATTGAGTCACACATCTTTTGCATTCTGGTGCCTATCGGCGTGAGTTCATTAGGCTCTCCCTGATCCATGTTGTGTCTTTTCCTAGCAAAACATCTGTGTTGCCTATCGGCAAGACGTTTTAATGTCATGGTGACTGAATTTCATTCACTGGAAGTTATCGGCATAACAGTTTCATCGTCTCGGCGACGGGAGTGTTCATATCAGCATGAGTCAAGATCGTCGGTGTAATGCTTCACCGAACGCGTCATGTTTCACCGACCCATGTTTGAAAGACACATATCGGCATAGGAGTCATATTCGGGTGAAGGTCATAGTGAAATATGAATGTCTTGTCGAAAGGTGTATCAAAGGTTCTATCGGCAAAGGATTGAGGCATCGATATAACGTCACGGCGATCTCCACATGTCATACCGACTGTGCACAAGTATTCATTTCGGCCAAATTGATGAGTATCGGCGTAAGGTCACAACAAAAACATTTTGTCTCTCTGACTGGCACATGTGGAAATGTTTCGGCAAAGCTAAAGGTTTTCGGCAGGTGGTCTTGGTGATTGAGCATTGTCTTACCGACCAACAACGAGGAATGTACATCGGTGAGACTAAAGTATATCGGAGTAGTGTCTTGCCGAAGACAACTAGTCTTGCCAATAAGATGTGAAGGGGGTCATCAACGACAGGTGGACTCATTCGGTAGGAAAACTAAAATATCTTGGCGAGGTGCCCGATCTCGCTGATGGAGCACAGGGGGACTTTGTCGGCAGGAGTTTGCTATTGTCTCGGTGACTCGGGAGATAAAGGAACTTTCGGCGGAACAAGGTGGATTCTCTATAAGGTTTTCCCAACACCATTAAGTTACAGTGATAGTGAGAGGCTCCTTGGGTCTCGGCGAATGGAAGGCACAAGAAGTACATATCGGTAAAACGTCTTGTAATCTCTGTGATATCTCACCGACCTAGATGAGCTATAACGAATGTGAAGATGAAACTGAAAGGGAATAAAAGAATACTATATGGCTTCGTTGTGACAAACAGAATGCTATAGCGATGTGCAGGAGACAAATGGGGTTTTAGGGGTTTTCGATATGATGTCTTCATGACTCAGATGTGTTATGGCGAGGTACAGAAGACCAAAGGGATGATCAGCGATATTGTTGCCTTTGGCATACTCACAGGGATGTTACAGCGAATGATTGATGAAGTCTTATGCACTATGGCTGACATGAAAATTCCTAATTGCAACTATTTGCCGATATTGGAATATGAAATGATGTGCTTGTTTGGATACTGATGTATAAATATTCACTCTCAATTGTAAATGAAGTAGTAGGTACAACAGTAGGATAGAGTAGACACAGTTCAGAACCATGTTTCACGAAAATGAGATCATGTTGCATATGTAAAATCATTTAGATATCAATGGAAGGTTTTTTGATGTGTTGTTGTTGTTTCTGGTATTAGTTGTTGGTCGTTTTTATTGAAAATATTATCGAAGTTGTCTCCAATTGTGATTTTCTCTGATTGTTTGAATTGGTGTAACAAGTTTACCTCTAGTTTTTCAGTACACATTTGCTATAATTGTATGATCAATTAATTGGTTCTTTCTAGTAAAGATTAAATCCTCTAAGTTGATCATAGTAATTAGAAGATATCAATTGGATCGTTTAAGAAGAACTCAGTAATTATAACCTTGCATGTTTATACAAGCTATAAACCAAATCATATGCTGAATAGCTTGAATTCTTGCCAGAATAGAGCATTTATCTCAGATTTCTCTTGACTCTGCATACCCTATAAGGCACTGGTCTCACCATTCACATCATTCAGTCTCATTCATAAAAATTTTACATTTGTTAACTGAGCATATTAGGTCTTAGTCTTCAATTTAGTATACAATTTATTCCAAGTTTGATCCATTTTGTCCACTTCAATATGCCATTGTGGATAAATTGCGGTAGGAAAGAAGATCATAGGTTATGTCTGCTTCATTTGTTATAGGCACACCCGCCTAGGTCTAATAGCACTTGAGAGTAGAAGGTCTAATTGTTTCAAACCTTGTTCTGTTACCCTAAAACCTTGTGAAAGCTTGGCAACCTTTCGTGGTTCAAACCTGCATTTTTGAGAGCTGACATTTAGCATGAAAATCCTCCAAGGAGAAAATTGGCAAGACCCCAGAAGTGTCATGGTGAGTGGAATTCACCTGCAAGTTCCTATCGGCAAGACTTCAACCATCGTCCCGGTGATAAAGGTTATGTATATCAGCAGAGGTTTTTTCCTTCAGGATGAAGTCTCAGCGAAGATAGAGGGTCTCACCAAAAGAATGTTTTCGGCGTATGTAGGTGGGCTTCGCTAGGAGGTATTACCAAAAAATGAAGGTCCCGCCAATAATTGTTCGTGAGACGTGCGTCGAAAAAAGGAAACAGGCTCGGGGAAAGGTCTCCCCGACCACGTGATGTCTCCCTGACAGAGAAAAACAGACCCTTCGCCAAAAGATGATGAGCTCGGGAAGAGGTCCTGCTGACAGATGGGGAGTCTCACAGAAATGAAAGGGGTCTCGGGATAGCGTTGTGCTTTCGGTAAGATCTCTCACCGAACATATGATCTCTTGCCAACAGATAGAAGCAACACAAAATAAAGAGGGCCCTCGATATGACTAAGGGATCTCGCTGAGATGTCTCGGCGATTATAAAAAGTCTCCCCGAAATGAAGAGATCGGAAAAAAGTGAGGAAGGCTCGGCATAGGAAGGAGATCCTGGCAAGAGGTCTGGGCGAAGTCAGGATGTCTCCCCGACGGGAAGCAATTCGCCAAAGGGAGGAAAGTTGCTAAGAGGTCTCGGCGACCAGCCAGGGCCTCGCCGAGAGTAAGTGATATCACCCTAGTGTTTCGCCGATGACCTGAGGTCTCACCGAAGAGGTGTGAGAGGTATCGCCGTAGGTCTCCCCGACTTGCTTGTGGTCTCGGCCAAGGTTGATGCCTTCACCGTAATGTCTTGGCGAAGACATTTAGTCTCACTAACTAGATGGGGGGCCTCAATATGTTTGCCCTCGGTAGGACTCTTGCCGATACCAGGATGGGCCCTCACTAAGACAAAATCAGTTCAGCAAGACTCTTACCGAAACAAAAGGGGAGCTTGCCAAAGGACAAAGCATTCGCCAGATGGTCTCAGCGACCCAGTGGGGTCTCACCGATAGAGGAAGCCTCAGTATAACATTCTAAGTCAGAGAAAGGTTTCCCCAACTCGGTGTTGTCTGGCCGACAGGAGATGAGCAGCTCGGCGGAATGAAAAGAACTCGGTGTGAGGTCTGGACGAAGTGAGCAGGTCTCGCCGACCAAAAGGAGCTTGCTGAAGGATTTTTCCTTCAGCAAAAGGTCTTAGCGACCCATGGATGTCCTGTCGACTCAATATAGGGTCTCAACAAAGAATGCAGGGCTCGGTAGAGCAAAATGCGTCGGGGTGACATCGGCAAACTTCTGCCGATATGGTTTGTAATATCAAGTTTGAGGAGACTTCAGGAGGAGGTTGTACACTCGGTATAATGTCTTACTAACGGGCGATTGTCATGGCGATCACAGAGGTGATATCGGTATGTTTTTAGGCTCGATAAGAGCTCTCATCGACTGTCACATGCTATGTTGATGGCTTCAATAGGAGCATAGTCGCATCGGTGAGACACTTTCAGTGTCTCACCAAGATGCAATTCTTTTCAAAAGAGTTTTGACTTCTTGCAGAGCCTATGTAGAATACGCTCGACCAACTAGGAGGAGCTGAGACGAGCCGTGGCAGTCTAATCAAAATGAAGAATGTCAACGGGATAAATGCAGCATGTATAGGGCATTTAAAGCGTTCAGTCGAAGTGGTTCGAATAAGACACAATGCCAGGATCAGAATGAATGCAGTGGTTGTGGAAAGATCAGAAGGCTTCTCTAGGCAATAAATCTTCACCGACACACACAACAAGGACACGCAGGGTGTAGCATTAAATTCAATCAAAAGATCTAAGAAAATCTATCCCGAAGACTGATATTTTGTAAGCCCTAAGGGGCCGACACATTTTGATATATAAGGCATTTTTTCCTTTTTGTAAATAGTTTGGATTATGCATCCAGAAGAGTTAGTGATTATTATCTATCCTTCCTCAGCCGATGTATACTTTGTAACCCAACTAGAATCTGGAATGCAACACAGATTTTACCTTGGAAGCTAGTGTTCATGTTTGTACTGCTCTCATTTCTGTATCTTTCTTTCAATTATGCAAATCTTTAACTGTGTTTTATAAGTCTGCACTCATACCTTAAAGCTATGAAACTTATCTTTCCTCCCTAAGATGTGTATGTAGATCAAACCTGTTAAGAATGATGCATAAGTCTAAAAGAAGTTGTTCTGAGTATGTGAAATAGTAGCATTTAAGCTTTCCCAGTGTATTTTCCTCTTGTTTCATTTCATGATTTCCTATCAATACGGTGTATCACCACAGTTTAGTTCCATTTTCGTGTACTCCTTCTCCCTTTTCCCTTTACAAGATCATTAGTTTAGGTGATACCCAAAGGAAGCCAACCTTCTTCGAAGGTTCATTTCAAATTTAGGTGACCCATAGCCTTGAAATGATCCCATGTGTCTCTAGAAAGCTCAATTTCAATCTCTATGCATAGGGTGCATTTCTAGGTGACAACAATGCCATGGATGCAATACGTGTTATGATCCTAGGTTTCTATGCAAATGCCTACATGTTGTTTTTGTATTTTTCCAATGCAATAATGTATGATGCAATGGATGTTAATGCAAAGATGAGTGAACCTAATAATGAGTGACTTTATATGATTCTGTGGATATATGATATGCATGGTAACCTATGTTTTTGTATTTTCTAATGCAAATATTATGATCTAATGCATCTATGTAATGAATGAATTATTATTTTACATATGTTGATGCCTAGGATGTATTTCTAAATGTATATAGATGAAAGTGATATGATCAATGCATTTGTTTATCTTGGATTTTTTGTGATGCAAATATATGATTAATGACCTAAATGAATACCTAGATGATATGATAATGCTATGATTTATTTCCTAATGCTTATGCCTCTAAATGATGTTTTTGGTTATGTCAAATGTACTCAATCTGTTAGTGATAAAAACAACATCAGCCCTAGAAAAATCTATAAATTCCATTACGGCAACCAAATATGAATGCAACCTAGATATGCAATCCTAATAATGCAATAGTGACATCCCAGTGATTTATCGTGCTTATTTTCATCATTCAGCCTTTAAGGATGTTGAAAGTGAGTACAAACATCGATGGTAAAATTGAACCATGATGACCTGAGTACTACTTCCATAATGTTTGATAGTGCAAGTTAACACAAGCATCTAGGTATAATTAGACCAAGATGACCTAAGCATCCCTTGCTTAAACAAACAAGAATTAACTATTTCCCTATGTGAATCCGGAATGTCATCAGTGATACTTTGTAGAGCACGTCCCACGACGATTCCCATAATATTAATGATTAACTCATAGGCAGCAGACAAAGAAAAATATCACTCTTGATCATAGCTTTTCTAGTTCTTTGACATCCTTGAATTTCTCTTGAGAAATGATAGCAACAATCATAATACAAACAATTTCGAACATTCGTGTGAAAGTGTTAAAACCATGATTTTCCGTTGTTTTTGGATTTTTAAATTTTTTGACTTTTAGGTTTTTTCTTAGATTTTGACCAAGAACCTAACCTAAAGACCTATCCTAGGGGCCTCAGGGGCTAATCAAAGATTAGCCTTGCCTATGTTATACACGCAGAGACCATGTAGTTCGACCGAATCAACCAATTTATAGGACCAGGATATAAACAGACACTTAATTACAATGAAATGTGACAACGCAATTCAACAAGGTGACTCTGTTTTTGGCTTTTTGGATTTTTGACCTTTTTAGGGATTTTCTAAATTTTGACCTGTTTTTGGATTTTCTATCAGGACAAGGATGTTTGATGTGTTTCCAATGGTGATTAATGTTCTATGTTTGATTTCATTATGATCAATGTTTTCATTGTGTTTGTTTTCTTGTTGTTTTTCCGTTGGTTCAAACTCAAGATTTGTTGCCCCTAGTGAGGTTAGGATTTTTCCCCCAGTGGAAACAAGCCAGTTTATTATGGATATGCACAATGTTCAATAAGCCAAGGTGAGATGAGACCAATGCAACAAGGTATGCATATGCAGCTTAGATGAAGGATGTGGAAGATAATGGTACCAAGCCAGTGATCAACACATGTTCCCATAGAGGAAGAAGCCAGCCTATCACAAATAGCATTTGTTGCCAAGTTTTCACCACTTGCTTTTATTGCACTTTTTCATATTTTTTTATTTTTTGATCTTTTTTACTTTTTCATTTTTTTTGTATTTTTCCTTTTTTGATTTTTTTTGTCATCACCAAGATGCCTGTTTGCTAGGTTTTCACCAGGGTGACCATTTTTTTAGGACATTTTCTTATGTTTTTTGGATTTTTTTTAGGACTTTTTCTGATGTTTTTGGATTTTTTCAGAACTTTTACAGAAGTTGCGGTCGATTCATGCATAGAATTTCTTGAGATGAAGGTTGTTCATGGGTTCCTCAAATTGATCCCCTTTTGGCATGGACAGCTGATATGCTCCTAAACCATAAGCTAATATAATGACAAAGTTCCCCAACCAATTTGGTTCAAACTTGCCTTTCTTCTCTTTGTCTTGTTGATTGTGGGGGTTCTCCTTCAACACTAAGTCACCAACTTGAAATGTTCTGGGTTTGACCTTGTGATTGTAACTTCTAGACATACGTTGTTGGTAGACTTTCAGGTGATTCACTGCATGTTGGCACCATTCATCTAACAGTTCTATTTCTTGCAATCTAGAGACTTGGTAGTCTTCATCAGAGATGATACCCTTCAAGGAAACCTGGAGTGATGGTATTTCAACTTCAATAGGTACAATGGCCTCAAGCCCATATACCAAAGCATATAGTGTAGCTCATGCTGGTGTAAGAATACTGGTGTGGTATGCCCACAAAGTAGGGTTCAATTGGATGTGCCAATCACGTCCCACAACATTGACAACTTTCTTCAAAATCTTCAGAATAGTCTTGTTGGAAGCCTTTGCTTGACCATTCCCCTGGGGATAATATGGTGTAGAGAAGTGATGTTGGATATTGAACATCTCACACAATTCTCGCATGTTTTGATTTTTGAAAGGTCTTCCATTGTTAGTGACTATGGATTGGGGAATGTCATACCTATATATGATGTAGTTGAGGATGAATGATGAAATCTTCTTTCCAGTGATGTTGGTTAAAGGACCAGCCTCAATCCATTTTGTGAAGTATTTTGTAACAGTGATGATAAACTTGTTTCCGTTTGATGAAGATGGATTAATTTTACCAACAAGATCTAGTCCCCATTGACAAAATGGCCATGTGGATGCAAAAGGTTGAAGTTCATGTGTTGGTGTATGGATGAGGTTGCCATGAATCTAACATTTCTAACATTTCTTCACAAATTGGAAAGACTCCTTCTCCATTGTTGTCCAATAATATCCTAATTGAAGAATTTTCTTGGCTAAGGTTAGGCCACTTGAATGTGTTCCACAGACTCTCTCATGGACTTCTCGTAAAGTCGTTTCAGACTCATCACATTCCAAACATCATAAGAGAGTTTTTTCAAGACCTCATTGGTATAGTACATCCACTATAAGTGTATGTCAGGTGGCTTGGCGAATGAGATTGCATTTTTGGTTTCGTGACAATTCAAGTGGAAGAGTGTTATCTTTCAGGTAGGTATAAATTTCGTTGTAGATTGAGGTGTTGGTATCAGATAGGTGACAGATGACATGGGATTCGGTATTGTCATAGGCAGGGGAAAATAGTTATTCCAACAAGAACTTGTAATGGCTTCTTTTCTCTGGAATTTAAAACAAGGAAGCAATGGTGGCGATGGCATCGGCGACTTTATTGTCCACTCTTGAAATCTGCTCAAATTTGATATCCACAAAATATTTCTTGAAATCGTCTAACATTCTCTTGTAAGGAATCAATTTATCATCTCTTGCTTGATAATCATCATTGACTTGGTTAATGACCAACTGAGAATCCCCATACACTTGCAATTCTACGACCTTCCATTCTGCAGTTGTTTTGATGTCAATGATTAATGCTTCATATTCCACCATATTGTTGGTACAAGGGAACATCAGTCTGTATGATTTTGGTATGGTATGTCCTTGTGGAGTGACAAATAGAATTTCGGCTCCTGATCCATGTTGGGTGTGTGATCCATCAAAGTATAGTGTCCATTGTTTCACAGCCACAGTAAGAACATCAACATCTGGAAATTCAATGTGTAAAGGATTATTATCTGGTAATGGTGCCTCTGCTAACTGATCAGCAATTGCTTGTCCTTTTATGGCTTTCCTATCTACATATTGGATATCAAATTCACTGAGTATCATGACCCATTTAGCTAATCTCGCTATTAGGTTTGCTTTGTTGAGGAGATATTTGAGAGGATCCATTTTGGCTATCAACTTGATGGTGTGAGTCAACATGTAGTGTCATAGTTGTAGAGTAGCAAATACTACCACTAGACAAGCCTTTTCAATGGAGGTATAGTTGATCTCATATCCATTTAGTGTCTCGTTGATGTAATAAACTACTTGTTCTTTTCCTACTGAGTCTTCTTGTGCTAATAGGGCTCCCAATGATGTCTCTATTGTAGCAATATATAGAAGTAGTGGCTTCCCTTATGATGGTGGTACTAGGATAGGAGGATTCATTAAATATTGTTTCAAATGGTTGAAGGCTCCTTCACATTGTTCATCCCATTGGAAAGAAACATTTTTATGTAGCAGATGAGTAAAGGGATTAGTCTTGTCTGCCAGCTGTGAAATGAATCTGTAGATTGATTGAAATCTCCCTTGTAGAGAATGGAGTTGGCTAATGTTCTTTAGTGGTGGTATTTCCATAATGGCTTTGACTTTGGCTAGGTCCACCTCAATTCATTTTTTTGATACAATGTAACCCAAGAGTTTTGTTGACGTCACTCCAAACACACATTTCTTGGGATTTAGCCGCAAATAGAATTTTTCCAATTTGGTGAAAATTTTATCTAGGATCTCTAAATTCCCTTCCCTGGTATATGATTTGGCCAATAAATCATCCACATAGTCTTCCATAAAAGTATGCATCATATCATGAAAGATTCTTGTCATTGCACGTTGGTAAGTAGCTCTTGCATTCTTCAAGCCGAATGGCATAACATTCCAACAGAAAGTTCCCCATGGACAAGTAAAGGAAGTTTTATCTTGATCTTCCCAAGCTATTTTGATTTGATTATACCCAGAAAAGCCATCCATCAGTGACAGTATACCATGTCTTGTCGTCAAATCTATTATGATATATATATTGGGCAAAGGAAAATCATCCTTAGGACAAGCTTTGTTAAGATCCCAAAAATATGTGTAGATGTGAATGTTGTTGTCAGGCTTTGAAACTGGTACTATATTGGAGATCCACTCGGCATAGTCAATGGGTCTAATGAATCCAGCATCTAACAATTTCTTCAACTCTGCCTTTACCAATAGTGTGATATGAGGATGCATTTTTCTCAACTTTTTTTTGGCTAGTTTCACTCCTGGAGGTAATGATAGATGATGCATGATGAGTTACGGATCAATTCCTAGCGTATCAACATATGACCAAGCAAAGTTGATTTGTTTCTCTGTGAAAATTTTGAGAAAGCTTGGCTTTTCCTTATCTGTCAATGATGCTGCTAGATGGATATTCTTCACTATCTCTTCATTTCCAATGTTCATAGACTGTGTGGGTTCAATCAAGAATTTTGAGCTTTCCTAAAAATGTTTTGGGAGAGTATCAAATCTTCCATCCTTTGACACCTCAGAGAGGTTTTCACCATTGGATGCGCTCTTTGTTTTTACTTTTTCCAGATCTAACACTGCCATTGAATGGTTTTCAATATCAAATATATTTCCTATATTATTCATTTTGCAGCTGGATGATTTGATACTCTCCTATATGGAAACCTTGTTACGATGTTCATTAGTGGAATCTATTTCAAAATCATTAGCACAGAGGAAATTGATGGTGGTGTCATCAGTTGAAAATGTAGGGATGTCAAATGTTTCATTTAGGTCCCAATCTATAAGCTCAGGATGCAATAAGGCTAAGCAGTCACTAGACTGGTTAATATTGGAAATGGTAAGGGTTTGGATATTGATGTCTTCAATTTTTCCAATCACAACATCAAGGTCTAGAAGGTAACTCTCTTTTGAATTATATGTTTCACTCTGAATTGAATCATCTACACTAGAGTAATCAAGGTGTTGCAATCCAAATTCAAACAGTCTAGAACCTGACCCTTGTCCTTATTCGAGTAGGGGTGCATATTTATGTACTACATCAATGTATTTATCATGAAATTACTCTTCTGATAGTGAATACCACTCATATTCACTGGAATCAGTCTCATGCTCTTCACTGGTTTATAACTGCAGGATTCTTTCAACCATCTTTTCTTTTGTGTCCTCTTTATAACCTAGTCCAGTTTTGTCTTTTGGATTGATTAAAAGGGGTTGAATTGGGTCTATGATTCCCTCTTTTCTTTTACCCATAGGACCTTTCCCTTCATATCCCATCTTTTCCAAGATAGTGAAACCTTATCCATATTTAGTTGTTTGCACAGTTGCAGTCGCCGCTTGGGATTCTTCTACATCTTTATACAGCCAGTTTAGGATGTATTTGTCTTCTACTTCATCAAAGTTGGTGCTCTCTTTTATGAACTGCCCATCAAATTTGGTAACTAGTTGTGGAGTCTATTGTGTTGATGTAGAGGGTTGTCCATAATCTTTTGGAGAAGAACAGTGTGAAAGACACAAGGATCATTCAAAGAAGTATTCACCAACACCTTTGTCTTTCATTTGAACTTTTTCATCAAATTGTTTTGACAAGGAATTTAATTGGGCTTCAAGATTTGAGGATGTGGATGGAATAGATTCTTCTTTCTTCTCAGACTGTTTAGACATGGAACTAGATTGACTGTCATGATTTGTGGAAATGACCAATGGTTTAGACGAGGAACTTGACTGGCTCTGATCATTGGAAGTAGTGGGAATGGAAGCTTCTCTATTATGAGGCACAAAGATATCCTTGACAGATTTCAGGGTATTGCAATACTGGGGACTATTTGAATCAGTTGAAATGGTAATTTTTTGACCACCATAAGGAAACTTTAGGCACTGATGGTATGTTGAAGGGACCACTTGTATTTCATGAATCCATGGTCGACCCAATAGTATGTTATAGGTCAAATCCTTGTCTAAGACTCAGAAGATTACATCTTTCTGGATTGGTCCCACTTGAATAGGTAGGATGATTAACCCTTGTGAAGTTCTTTCCTCATCATCATATGATTTTATTGTAATCTTTTTCTTTGAATCAATTGCATTCTCAGAAAATCCCAAGGCATGAACAAGTTTTAAAGTACATATATTCAGGTCGACTCCTCCATCTATTAGGACGCATTTGACATGATGTTTATGGATTGGGACTTCAATATAGAGAGCAGCATTGTGGGGATGAGAAATGGATGCGTCATCATTTTTGGAAAAGGATAGGCAATGTGGTGCGGTTAAATGTCCCACCATGTCTTTGAACTTACAAACTTCCAAATTCCCTGGCACTGTTGTGTCCACTAGGGATTTTTCCAAGGTCTCTTTGTGGGCAGGTGAAATTTTTTGAGCAATTCCAATATGGATATCTGTGCAAGGATCTTCTGTAATTGGTCCACTATATTGTATTGATTGGGTGATGCTACATATGTTTTAGATGAACCTCCTTTTAAGACATATTTGGCTTGTGCTCTTGTTGTCACATTCACTAGTACATTGTCTTGTTTCCCATTGATTTTGATGACATTGATTTGAGTATCATTTGCATTTGTGTCTGGTTGGATGTCGTTGATTTGATTTTCAAGGATAATGGACTCTTGTTCTGGTTCAATTGGAATGTCATGGATCGGATCATCGTTTGCAGTAATGTTTTGTCTATCATGAGTTTCAATGGTATTCATTTGGTTTTCCGCCATTGAGATATCGTTTATGATAGTATCATGGACATAGTTTATGTTCTTTTCCTTGTTATTTGTTGTAGAGGACTCCCCTTTTCTGTAGTTCGGTGAGGGATTTTTGAATGCTCTGTGATCAGCATTTGTTTGGAGTCCCTCTATTCGTATGATTTTGGCATTTATCAATTCTTGTATTTTATGTTTCAATTACATGCAGCTATGCATTAGGTGACCTTTGCATCGATGAAATTCACAGTAATGGGCATCATTCCACCGTGATGATTTTACTTTGGGTTCGAATCCTCGAGTGTCAGGTAGTGTTATAAGGTTATTTTCAAGAAGTTCTCTCAATGCATATTTATTTGATTGACCCAAAGGAGTGAATTTTCTGTGGTTTGATTGAGTTTGATATGGTGGAAATTTTGATGGAGTGTTACTTTGATTGTGTCCACTTTGGTTATTAGACAAGTTGAAATTTTGATTAGTTCCTTGATTGATTTTTTGATACATCTTGGTTGTGGTTCCTAACAAGTTGAAGATCGGTTTGGCATTATGTGTTTCAACATTACCATTGTTGGTATTTTTGTTCCTTGTCCAAAATTTGGGTTTTTAATTGTTATGATGGCTAGATGAACTAGCATTGTTTGATCCTTCATTGTGAATTTTCAACACCCCTCTTTTGACTAAGGCTTCTTCAATTTTGACACCGTTTTCTACCATCTTCTCAAAGCTAGGAGGACATTGCAATTGCAACCTATAGCTCATTTCACTATTAAGGTTATCGATAAAAAATTCCACCTTTTCGTGTTCGGGTATGGAACAAGCATAATGAGCAAATAACCTTCTCCACCTTTGGAGGAATACAAGGAAAGATTCTCCTTGTTTTTGTTTGGTATTAAAAAGGTCCTTCATGGTTATCTCATGTGCAATGTTATAGGAATATTGTGCAATGAATCTATTAACGAGTTCTTGGAAGGATTTTATGCATGGTTGCAACTTTGAGAACCATTCCATGCAATGGCCCCTAGACTATGAGGAAAGAGTCTCATTAAGTATGTGTCTTCATGAGCAAATTCAAGACTCATTGTTTGAAATTCTCGCACGTGGTCTATAGGGTCTGATTTCCCATTATATTTTTTGTATTTTGGTAATTCACAGTTTTGAGGAAATGGTATCATGTTTAACCTTCTATCAAAGGGATAAGGACAAATATCTTGTAACAAGTATCTTTTTGGAGTCCCTCCTTGCATATCTTGGAGTTATTGTTGAAGGTTTTGTATCTGATTTGTCAAGGTAGTCATTTGATCGGTAGTAAGCGTTTTGGTTTCAATTTTCTTTGGTATGCTCTTCAATTTGTTAACATCAAAGTCATTAGGTAACTTAGCCCCTTGGTTGGCTAACATCAAAAGGTATTTCTCCCCATCTTTTTCAAAGACTTTTTCTAGGAATCTATGGAAATTGGGGTCTTGATTTGCTTGTTCAACATCTTCTTTTGTTATCTCATCTGTTACTTTTCGAGAAATCTTATGAAAAGGATTTTCCTCTGGTTCAGCCATGGTATGTGGAGGTTCAGTTTCTTTGTCCTTAATTTTTTGTTTTTGGGACCTTGTTAAAATGGGCATGCAAGTGATTAAGGTTTGCTAATCTTTTATCGTTATTTGAGGATGCCAAGGAAAATACCTAGGTTGAATAGAATGATGAATTATATTGATGTAACCAAGGTGACAAAATTTGATATAAAGTGTATTGTTTCCAAGATGAAGGATAAAAACCTTGATGGGGAAACTCAACTTTACTATCAAATTTGGGATGTTGATGATGATGGGCACTTTTAGATGTTTGATCAAATTTTAGGTAAAATGTTTCACTTGAATAAGTTAATTTCAACAAATTTTTGGACTCTAAAGGATAATTCCACACTTTAGGATATTTTGAAATTTTGGTTGCAATTGTGAAATGGTGAGTGAATTTCCCTCCTAAACAAGATGTTTGAACCTTTGGAATAGTCTTGGATTTTGGCAATAATAGAATGAATATAAACTAGGGTTGTTCTTTGAAGCTTTTCTATAAAAATTGAAGAGAAATTTGTCTCTAAATTCATAAAGCATGGAAAGACATTGTTGATGTTCCTTTGGACTAGGAGTTATGGGTTTTGGTTTTCGAATTTTAATTTTTCGTAAAGCCATTAGGTAAAAACCATGTTTAGACTCTTGTCGAGGTTGAAAATGGTTTTGCACTAGGAAAATGCTGGAATTTTAGTTTCAAAATGACGGATGGGAATGGTATTCAGCTCTCTATTTTCATGTTTTGGTGGAAGCATCATTACAGTGGGTGGAAGCACTAAAAAGGCAGAAGTGCTACAGGAAAGCTCAGATACGCCACAGAATGGCTTGGAAGCGCCAGATAAAATGGTCAAAGCACCACAGAATGGCTCAGGTGCGCCACAGGATTTTGAGGTCAAAGCACCACAAAAAAGATCAGATGTGCTGGCAAATAGGGTGGAAGCGTTGTAACAGAGGATGGATGCACCAGAAAATTCAGTAAAAGTGCAATAGAAAGCACTGAAAGCACTAAACTAGGGAATGCAACAGTTTGTTTCCAATTTGTTTAATTTCTCTATTTTTTTGGTAAAAGGATAGTTTATTCCAAGATGATGTATTCTGAATCACAGTTTATGTAGTTTTTCCAGTGTGTAAATTTTCATTTGAGGTTTGTTTTGAGAACAATTTTACAAGCACAATCAAACACACCATACATTCCCTAGGGTTTTGATAGACTATATTGTCTTGGATTCCACACGGTTTTTACCCCAACCGCACTTATCTTTAGCGGATGAATTCAAAATCTTGGCCACACAGGCTCCCCCTTACATCTCACTCTCTTCTCAGGTCAACCAAGCTTCTAGCCTCCATGAAACTCCCATGGTAGACTGATCATCTCTACTAAAGACTACAAGAATGTGGATGCCTTCACACCAACCGGTGTTGTACCTAGAGAATAGATAAAGGATTTGGCCAATTCTATAGCAAGGGTTCTAGTAAGGAATTTTCATTCATAGGAGTTGACCCAACGTGGTGAGAGACCATTGTTTCCCTTCTCTTCAGAGCCAACCGCATGATATTGGCGTTTACTCCAATATCCACATTTATATCCTGGCTGAAAATACTCTTGGCTTTAGAGTGTTACTGGTTGAGTCGTTCCCTTGGGTGAGTACTTTTTCCCCAAGCCAGGCTCTCTAGGATAAACAAAAGTGAGAGAGTATACCCATAGTTTGATCCTCTTTATTCCACATGAATAAAGAGAGAACCCCCGTCGTATACCCTACGCACACTCGTAGATTAACAAAGAATGAGTCTGGATTTTTGGTCACCCAGTCAAGGGGAGAGCATATGCCTACCCTTCCAAACAGGTAGTAAACATGGTGTTCATTCCTTGCTAATTAATCTGTGTTCCTAATTTAAGCAAGAAAGAAAGATAAAATCCAGCCCTTGCATCAAATTCATTAGTAGTTTCTCATAGATTATCTTTGGCAAGCGTTCTTGAGTGTCATCAAGGTCTTTGATAGTGTTTTATGCAACCTGCAAAATAGAAAATCCAACATTAATTTTTCATTCTCGGGAAAAATCATAGAAACATATGAAAGCGCCAAAACAGTAAGCAAAAGTGCAACAGAATTAATTGAAAGCACCACAAAGTTAGGCTGAAGCACCACAGAAAAGGGTCAAAGCACCATAAAAACTCCCTGAAGCATCAGAACAGTCAGTGAAAGCACTAAAGAATCTTTCATGATTGCCAAAGAATTAAGCATTTGTGCCAGAAAAACTCACGTCTGAGGCTGCAAAACAAAACTTCCAGAAAATGTCAAAATAACAGGGGCTAGGCCCCACAGTGGGCGCTAATTTATGTGTGTTATAAAATATGCGTGAATTATATCAAAACAAACACACTTAGATGAAAATTATTTCATTAGGGAAATTCAAATTACTCAAATATAATTTAATAACAGAATTTCCTAAAAACTTATCATCTTCCTCTATTCTCAAATGTCTAAGTAATTCATGCCCTTACATCTTGTTCTTGCTCAAACCACTGAGATGTCATCTAAGAAACGAGTAGCCTATCCATTTACAATGAAAATTATAAACCTACATCTACATGATTGGATGATTACTAGATGGAATGATAAAGTGATATGGTGAAATGTATAGCTGCATGCAAATGATATGAAATGGAAGATAATGCAAAACTATACTTATGCTAATGAGATTAGAATTGATTCTACATGTTGAATTGAACTATGAAATACCTAAAGTAGTCATGATCCCAACAAAATTGATAACTAATCCTAAATGCTAAGCTAAAAATGCAAATAAAGCTCTAAGAACTCAAGTAAAATTCTGCAAAATAAGATTATGCAATTGCTCCTTATTGAAAAAGTTGTAAATTGGGCTCAATTTATATATTTTTCCAAGGCATTGGGTGAGTTGGCAGCCATGAGTGATAAAGATTTAATCTTGAGAATCCGATGGAGAAGAATGAAGAGGATGGAGAAAACAAGGTAAATGTTCCCTTTAATAAAACCATTTTACCAAGTGCAAGAGCGAATCATTTGTATGAAGGAGCTATGTGTCCTCAAGGTGGTTAAATTGTTGAGGATAATTATCCAATTTAGAAAATAATAATAATCATTTTCATGTGACACATGGTGAGTTGGAGGGTGAGGTGGGAGGTGGTTAGAAAAGTATGTAGAAATGTGATGGAATTCAAATTTAAAAATTTGAATTAAGTGAGAAGAAAGTTAATTAAAATAAAATAAATTATTTAGATTTTCTCATTTTAATTAAATTGTGAAAGAGGTGAATTGGAATAGAAGAATTAAGATGAAAGGAACTATGTAAATATATTTGATTTATTTATATAGTAGAGGAATAAAAATTTATTAATTAAATAATCAATATTTAATTAATATTCTCCAGATCAATTTTGAGTGTATACACTTACTTTTCAAATCAAGGTTTATTGTACTATGTTAATTATCTTCAACATGAGATTATAGTGTTAATCACTTTTTTGGTTGCACTAAAAGTAAGATAATATTCTAGAGAAGTATAAATATTTTTTTGTTTATTGATGTTTGATTGGGAAAAGGGATCTAGGTCCTAAATCACATTTAACCCAATTTTTGATGAGGATTAGAAATGATCTCAAATCCACTTGACTACAAACCTAGTAGGAAGAGTCAGAATGGTGGATCAGAGTTCTATTCTTTGTGGTGTTGTTTGATTGATTATGGTGTGTGTGATGATTGATAAATTGACTAAATTTGAATATGCAATGATGTTCCTAGGTAAACTATGAAAATGTGGTAGTCTGTTATGTTTTTTGAGCAATTAAATGCAACAAGACTATAACATAATCTAAAAATATAGAAAAAAGACAATAGGAGCTTGGTATATAAATTTGAAGTTGAATTGGCTAGTCTAGGGCATGGTGCACCCTAGACTGTCCTCTTGTTTTCTAAGATATGATTTCACAAGCTTGAGTTCTCTAATTTGTTGCTCTTGTCCTTCGAGGCTCACTATTAGAACCTTGTTTATTGATGAGAAAATCCATTTTCCTTGTCTTGATAACTTGTAGGCTTGAATGCACTAATGAACAATTAGTCCTTTATTTCCCTCCAAATATCTTCATATCTAAAAACCTACAAACATGATAGAGAGAGAAGAGCTATGTCATATAGGCTCTTGCCTAATTCAAACCCCATTTTGGTATTTCTACCTCCATAATGGTTATGATGATGTATAAAGAGAGCTTACCCTTGGTCAAGTAGAGGCTAAATGATAACAAGTAATAATTAAAAAATTGGTTCAATTCACCACTCAGATCTACATTCCTTGATGGAATAAATTCATATACTTATCACGTTCAAGGATAATTTGATTAGATTGATTGAAGTCCTATAAGTGTTAGTGCTCACAAATAAATGATCACAAAACATGAACAAACATAAAAAGATGATTGATGCTTGATATGAATGAATACTACTAAAATGTTGATAATTCAACTCTTGACTACTCTTGAGTTCTTGACAGTAATATTAATTACTTCTCCAAAATTGCTAGTGTTTGAAATAATAAAAATACTTTGTATTTATATGCAATTCTTCTAATTTCTGAAATATCAAATATCGATAGGCGATAATTGACATTATAAATTTAAATAATAAAATACTGACACTGACATATTCAAATTGGAGTCAAAAAGAGGTGGTCTAGGGCATGGTCTGTCCTAGACCAAACCCATTCTTATCGGGGCCCAAAGTGTCAGAGAAAATATTAAATTCTTATTTCTATTTCTCATTGTTTGATTTTTTGAAGATGTTTGTAAAATGGGTGATTAAATGCATAATTAGGTCCAAACACATAGGGGGAGCTAAACCTAGTGTGAAATTTTCAAGGGTGAAAAATTTTGATGCTACATTTAGCCCCCACTTTAGTGAGAGTATGAACTTATGCTCAGACACACTAAAGTACAAATAGGTCAAGAGGGGTTCAATTATCCAAATATTGAAGAGATAGGATGGCATTGAATCTAGGGGATGCACTATCCCCCAGGATTTAAGATTTTGTGGCAAGACAACATAAGGATAAAGGAACACACATTAAAGATGTAATAAAGTATGAAAAACATGAAGAAAACACGATGAAGACATAACATAACATAAAAATACATAGACACAATGAAAAAAATAGGCAACATGATGTAAACATTATGTAGAAATGATGCAATCAAAATATAAACATGAAAAAGGGGTATGGCAATCACATACTAGTAAGCTCCACAAAAATCTTACTAGGATCCATACCCAAGGCATTCATGAGTCACATGATAAAAAAATATGATATTTTTTAGGACAACCATGAACCAAAGCATCATAGGTTAGAGAATTTCAGTATTCATTAGGTGAGCTTTCTAAAAGTAGCAAATGATCTAAACACACAAGGGCTAGTGAGGACCAATTTTCACTAGGTGTGATCCCATGTCAACCATACCACGAGTTATAGTCTCAATAACTCTGATAAGGAGTTGAAATTTTTTATCAAAATTCCAAGCCAACACATCACCAAGTTCAGCATGTGTAAAAAAAGTGAAGCACACAATGGAATACATGCCCCTACCTTAAATTAATTGCTAACACCAATTGTGAGCAATTACCTTTAAGGTAGATTTAGACAATATATGCAACATGAAAATATTGGTCATGGGAGCTTATTCGAAAACCCTATGCCAATGATATGTTCCTAATAGAGCTAACTCATGACAAGGGGTTGCCCCCAAGACAAAGCCACATAACAAGATAAATGATGACACATAAGGGATCCATGGATTTGGGTTTAGTATAGACCTTTGATATTATATAATATTATTATGCTCAAAATTGGCATCATTCCCCTAGATACCCGTAGAACTAGAACATGATGGAAGAAAGACACATAGAGATGACAAAATGAATCTTTTGGGTCAACATGGAAGAGGACTAAATTCTTCAACGCCTTGCATCGTAGCCAATAGGAAAACACAAGATAACAAAAATGTTCACGATATAAAGAAGAGTGGAGATATAAATATATGGATTTCATGATAAATTCATTTTCTTTGTATCCTTGTGCCAACGAGAAAAAAAAGGGTCATACAAAGAAAACTAACAAACACAAAGACACGCCAAGCAACACAGTATAGGAGATCACATCATATTTAATCAAACACATAAAAATTATAATACACAAAGGTACAACATATGTGAGCTAATCTAAAGAAAATCATTTGTTTCATCCATAGAACTTGTTTACAGTAAGATGCAACAACAATATACTCAACTTTAGCAGTAGACAAGGAGACTAAATCTTTCTTTTTACTCGACCATTCCACCAATTTGCATCCAAGAAAGAATGCACCACCACTTGTACTTTTTTTGTCATCTACACATCCAACCCAATCCACATTTGTATAGGCACTAAGTGTAAATTTAGTATCTTTAGGATACCATAATCCATAATCTAGAGTGTCATTCAAATATTTGAATATTCTTTTAACAACATGTGTTTCCTTAGGATCTTCTTGAAATCTAGCCACAAGATAGACAACATGCATGATATCTAGTCTACTAGCAGTCAAATACAATAGTCCACCAATCATAGATCTATACTTGCTCTATGAGCCTTAGGTGAATTACCATCTTTACCCAATTTGCAACCAATCATCATAGGAGTACTTGCTAGTTTGGAACAATCCATCCCAAACTTCTTCAACATCTCTCACATACTTAGACTATGAAATGAAAATTCCTTTCTCTATTTGATTAATCTGTAGCCCAAGAAATAAATTCATCTCCCCAAACATAGACATTCCAAATTCTTTTTGCATCTCTTCCACAAACATCTTGCACATATTTTCATTTCCTCCAAAGATAATATCATCAACATACACAACTACAATCAATATTTCATCATTTTCAATCTTAAAGTACAGATTACTATCTGTCGTACCTTTGTTAAAACCTTGTTGAATCAAATACATGTCTAACCTCACATACCAATCTCTAGGATCTTGCTTCAATCAATATAAAGCTTTCTTCAATTTGTACACCATATCCTATTGATCTAACAACCAAAATCCTTCTGGTTGTTCCATATAGACTTCTTCTAGCCCACCATTCAAAAATGTTGACTTGACATCCATCTGATAGACCTTAAAGTCTCTATGAGCAACAAATGCCAAGAACATCCTTATAGCTTCCATTCTTGCAACCAGAGCAAAATTTTCCTGAAAATCTATGCCTTCAACTTGTGAGTAACCCTTATACACAAGCCTTTCTTTGTTTCTAACCACTTCTCTATTCTCATTCAACTTATTTATGAATACCCACTTTGATCCAATGATTTTTTTGTCTACCGGTCTTGGGACTAATTCCCAAATATGATTCTTCTCAATCTGCATAAGTTCTTCTTTCATTGCTTCCTTCCAATGTTCATCTTTACATGCTTCACTTACAGTCTTTGGTTCAATCTCAGAAAGTAAACATAGATTCACTTCAGCAACAACTCTACTTCCAATTAATACACCTCTTGTCTTGTCACCAATAATCTGACTTTCTGATTGATTCTTATGTACATATCTAGGTGTCTTAGAGGACATCACCGGAGCATCTTCTTATCTTTCATTTTGTTCATCCTACTTCTCTTGCTCATCTTTTTCATGTTCTTCCACAATTTCTTCTATTTTTACACAATCTTGTTCATCAGATACATATCCATCAATGTCAATAGAATTCTTCATTGTCTCATCAACCTTGACATTTGAACTCTCTACAATATTTCTCAATCTTTTATTGAAACATCTATATGCCTTGCTTTTAGTAGAATATCCAAGGAAAATTCCTTCATCACTTCTTGCATCACTTTCCCAAAGTTTCTTCATCTCTTCTAATATAACATTTGCTTTTGAATGCCTTAAAGTATTTAATAGTAGGAATTCTTCCATGCCATAGCTCATAGGGAGTCTTTGTACTGTTTTCTCTTGCTTGAACTTGATTGAATACATAAACAGCAATATGAATAGATTCTTTCCAACAGACTTCCGATAAACTAGCCTCAATAATCATTGATCTAGCAGCCTCTTGAATTGTTCTATTTTTCCTTTCAACAACTTCATTCTACTGAGGAATTCTCAAAGTAGATAATTGTCTCTTTATTCCATGCACTTCACAAAACATATTATACTAATGGAAGGTGAATTATCCACCTCTGTTAGACCATAAGCATTTTATTTTCATGTTCGCTTCATTTTCAACCATAGCTTTGAATGCCTTGAATCTATCTAATGCATCTGATTTCTCTCTAAGAAATGTAACCTGTGTATATCTAGAATAATCATCAATTAAAAGCATAAATTACCTTTCACCAAGTAGACTTCTTACTCTTGTGGGACCACAGAGATTTGTGTGAACTAAATCTAGTAGTTTGGTAGTAGACTGTTCCTTTGATCTGTAATGATTTTTTGCTTTCTTTTCAAACTAACAATTCCTACAAATAGCATTAATAGGATTTGTAATTCTCGATTAATCTCTCATGGCCTGAACAACACTAATCCTTGCAAAGTTATAAAAATTCATATGACACATTCTCCTATTCCATAACCAACTATCATTAATCTAATTCATAAATCGTCATCCATCAGCACCCTTAAGTTGATAGATATTCCCTTCAGATTTCTTTCCTGTAGCAATAAATGTCTTGGATCCTTTTTGGATCTCACATCTTTCATATACTTTTCTACACATCTAACCAACACTCAACAAATTATGTCTTAAACCCTTACCATAGTAGACATCATCAGTATGATGCTTAGCATCAAAACTTATTGAACCTATCCCACAAATTTTAGCACCAGTATCATCTCCAAACATAACCAATCCTCCATCATATTTTTAAAGCTTAACAAACTTACTTTTATCACTAGTCATGTGATGTGAACAACCACTATCAACTATCCAATAATTTTTCTCTTGTTTAGCATGTAGGGAAAAGATAACCATACCTTCATTTTTCTCCTTCTCTAGAGGGCTTTCCTTTACCTATTTTTTAGAATTAGTAGAAGTAGGTTCATCCTTAATCGTCAAGAACAAGCATTCATTGTCATCAAGATATTCATATTCCAAATCCTCGTCAAATATAATAGCATTCTCATTTACATAATAAGCTCTGTTAATATTCTTTCTTTTCTTTTCTTTCTCATATCTTTGTTTATTCCTTTTATCTTTTTCTAGACACTTTGCAGCATAATGACCTATTTCTCCACAACTAAAGCATTTAAAGGGCAACTTACCTTCATACTTACTGGATCCTTTCCTCATCCTTCTTACAAAGATAGCTTCTATTTCATAAAAAATTTCTTCATCAAGATCTTCAACTTTTGTAGCTTTAAAAGTAGTCTCTGATTTGCATCCATTCCTTAGACTCAGCTTTCTCATCTCATAAGATGTCAAAAATCCTAACAACAAATCCTTAGTATAGGTCTTATAATCTATAGTTTGATCAATAGCACTCACCTTCTCACTATAACCATCAGAAAGAGTTCTGAGAATCTTCTTTACAATCTTGGTTTCATCTATAGTAGCACCAAGTCCTCATATTCCAGCCACTATCTCATCTAATTTATGTACATAAGCTTTAACATTCTCATCTTCAGACATATGTAGAAGATCAAACTGTGTCTCCAAGTTTTGTATTTTCACTTCTTTAACTCTTTCATCACCATCATGTGCTCTTTCCAAAGCATCCCATACTTCCTTAGCAGTCTTCAAATTTTGTACCTTAATCAACTCGAAATGTGCCAGACTATTCTTCAAGATGTATTTTGCCTTAGTCTTCACTTCATATTCTTTAATCTTATCAGGGGTACTTGGACTATTAGTAGGAGTGTAAGGATTCTTGTAAGCTTTCTCCACATCATATCCACAATACTCTAGATATTCTTCCATCAATACTTTCCAAATACCATAATTAGTTCCATTGAACCTCGGATAATCATAAACCATTTTTCTAGCCATCCCGAACCTTCCTCAAGTGGTTAAGCTCTTCACCAAGGAACCAAGCTCTGATACCAATTGTTGAATAGGAAAACTGAGAGAGGGTGAATCATTTGTCACATAATTAAACATTTAATTCAATCATCAAAACTAATTCTTAATATTTCTTAAATGATTAATCATCAAATTCCAATGCAAAAACTTAAATCCAACACACAAATACAATAACACTAGATCTATGTGGAAAACCCAATGAGGGAAAAACCACGATGAGGATTAACTCACACTATAGAGAATATCAAAACCGATAACAAGAGACTCACTGCCTGAAATAAGGCTCACTACCAAAATATACTCATTGTCCAACATGGCTAACAACCTAGAGGGCTCACTACCATAGAGATACAAAAAATAAAAAAGAATACTTGTTACAAAGAGACTACAATCCTAATGCAACAAAGGATTCCACCACAATCACTTGCAGACATGCATGAATGATAGAGTTCACCTTCTTCTCATTGTATCTGAAAACTCAGCATTAAGCTTCGCACTGATCTGCCACACTCCAATCACAAACACTCATTGAATAGAATCAATGTCACATCTATCTGCACTTTCTCTTTTCTCTTATCACTCTTCTTCTTTGCTCTTGTATATTTCTTCACCACTAACTCATCTTGTATTTATTTCATCTTCAACTTTGAAACATATCCAAAGTCAGCCATCCAAATTCAAATTTAAATTACCCCAATGCCAAAAAATCCTAGGGTGGAATTAGAATGAGGGCGACCCAAGCACACACTTCAAAGGACCTAGAAATATCCAACACACTTCATCAACCTTGAAAGTAGTATTTCACACAAGGTCTGCCAAACCAATGTAAAACAAGTATAACCATTAAGCACAAATCTTCCAGATGCTAAAACTATCTTCAATAGAATCAAAGAATCTCAACTTTAGAACTGCAAGTCATAAGACTTCATTAAACAAAAATCCAGACCAACAACATTTCTCCCGGACCTCAACCAAAAACACAAAAACCACAGTTTACAACTGGTGAACACAACTTGCACTGTACAATGAATCAATAACCAAAAATTTGGATATAGCATCTTCTAACAACCATGAACAACATGTCTAAACCGAATAAACCTAGGAGAAAATTCAGACCAAAACCCGGAGCAACCACTAAATACCTGTAACATATCTTTATTACAATTTTCTTGACATATACAGCCAACAGCAACTAGTTGATAACCAGTTGACCAATATACATCAATGACAACACCTTCAATATTTCCATTCTTGCAACATAGTCTATCCCCTTTCACCATGGATTATTCTAACCCTCGGAATAACCTATTAACCTCTACATTTATTATGACACTTCTATTTAAGTAATTCAAAGTAACTCTATAATCAACTTCACAAATAAAGCATTAACTTAATATAGTACATATTATTAATACAATCACCCATTCCATAATATGGAGTATATACATACATTCAAACAATAGCATTCCCAAGTCTAGACTTATCAAGAATCTTTCATGCTTCTCTAAAGAAGATAACCAATTCATAATAAAATAGTCCAATATACTTTTCCAAACAAGTCATACAATCTTTTCAAAACATAAAATGCATAATGGAGTAGAAGTCAACATGCCTATATATGCAACACTCCAAAAGATCAAAGTGGATTCCTAGCTTAGATTTCATCAAATCATCTTGCAACTTCTCAACTTAGTCTCTCCAAAACTCTCAAAAACTCTCTCAAATCTCTAAGAACTCTGATAAGCAGCAGAATAATAACTCTGAAAATTACCATCAAGAATGCATAATGTGTCCCCTATGATGGAGAATGCTCCTCTATTTATATAAAAACTTGAGCAACTTCTGGTTGAAAACAAGCTCACAAACATGCCACTTCTTAAGCAAAAGAGTCGACTCATCATGATAAAAGAAAGATGGTGGATTCTTAAACAATGACTCAAAACAAATGCATAGCCAACTGCCTCCTCCACAGGACAGCAGGTTATTCACTCAAAAATACAAGGTTAAAAAGCTCCACAAATCGACTTACTTCAGCTAGCATTACTCTTGACATTCTTTTCGCCTTATATGCTAGAGAATAAACTCATAACAGACTTCTAAATGCAAGATAAGTTCATATTTTGGTGCCACATATTATTTTGCACCCCTATTCTGGTGTTTGCAGTCTGAAGACCAAGTCAAATATGGTTTACACATTATATTCCTCACTGCATTCTTAGTATTGACTAAGTTTTTGCAATTCATAAATTTGATTTACTTTAACTTCACGTGCTTTAACTAAGTGTTGATTTTGCATGCTTTACACAACACTTTAATCTTTTATACAATGTCATTAATATATGTGCCTTCCTTTGTTTGTTACGCTTTGTATTTTACCATATGTATTGCACTATATATTACGCGCTTGATAAGCTTTTCCAATGCTATACAAAATGATAATATATAATATATATATTAGCTTATAAGATTATATAATGATTTATTCGATATTTGAATACATTTACACATATTTATGTATATTCCACATAATATTAATACATGCATACATATATATGTGTGTGTGTGTGTGTGTGTGTACATTTTCGCTAATGTAAATACATATGCAAACATTAATATATATTCATATTATATATATATATATATCATCGCCTCACATTTAAAACACATATATTTCTAAACCCATCAATCAACATATATACATGAACTGTATATATATTATATATATGTGTCACCTCCGTCCAATCGATATTCTCATGCATATGGGTAATCTTCCCATGAGCATGTGTAGATACGTCTATCTATGTATTTACTCATGTGTATGATTTTATTGTAGACATGTACATATATACATTTTATGTATGAATCTCATCAATTAAATATAAACACATAAAGAACTCACACATTCACAAGAAGACTCCAACACTTTTAACCCAAATCAAGAACGTTTAGAGATAAAACCATAACCTATTCCAATCAAGCACAAACAAAACTAAAGGTAACTTACCATTCCCAAGCTATTGACCCAACTTGACCAAACTAGAAGTGAGTGTGTGAAAGTTTAGTTAGGCTTATTAAGGGTTACTAGACCAATTTCTTCTCCTGAGTGATATTTTCCCTCTCTTTTAGAGGCTTGAATATGTTTTTGCATCCAAATTAGTACATTTCAACAGTAGTTAGCCAAAAACAATACATTCATTTGCATCATATATTTTTCATAATCAAAATCATTATAAAACATCAAATGGAATCAAACATTTATTCATCATTTTTCCAAGATACATAAAGCATAAATACATTCATTTAAATCATTTTTACCCAACTAGATAAAAGTAAATTAGTAACACAATGGAGTGTAACATATTCCCCCTTGTGAACCATCATCCTAGTAGCAGACATAAACATAATCTATAAATATAAACCTAAAAAAATAATTCTCAAGAATTCTCAAAAGCATGCAAGACATGAGGAAACCTCTACTTTATCTCAACATAGTCTTCCCAAGTGGCAAAATCTTCTACATGCTGGTCCCACTGGACTTTGCATTGCAAAACCTCTCTATTACGTAAATGAAGCTTGCATGTTTCAAGCACCTTGAGAGGCTCAATTGTTACCACTCCAAGGTCCATTACCAATAAATCATTCCAATCAATAGCATGGTTATCCCTCGGTACATACTTCTTAAGGTATGAGACATGAAACACATTATGCATCTTGGAAAGAGCTAGTTGCAACACAATTTGGTATGCAACAAAGTTTACTTCGTCGAGAACCTCGAAAGGACCTACGTAGTGCAAAGCTAGCTTGGATGAATTTCCAAACTTGATGGAACTCTTATGAGGTTTAACTCTCATCAACACCTTTTCCCCTACTATAAAATTTTTGGGTACCCACTTGGAGTCTACATAGCTTTTTTGCCTATCATTGGCTTCTACTAACCTCTGCTTAATAATACCAACTTGCTCCTACATTTTTGATAACATCTTTGGCCCAAGGCTTATCCTATCCTCTAGCTTATCCCAGCTTATAGGAGTTTGACATTTTTTGCCATGCAATGCTTCGACTGGAGCCATCTTGATTGCAGAATCATAAGAATTGTTATATGAAAATTCAACCAATGGTAGATAATCTTCCCACTTATATTGTTGATCCATGCAATACATCCTCAATAGATCTTCAATCACTTGGTTGACCCTTTCAATTTTTTTTATCTATTTTTAGATGATACGCTGAACTTATGTTCAACTGAGTCCCAAGTGAGGAGAAATTTTTTTTCCAAAAGCTAGATGTCACACAAGCATACCTATTTGAGATAATCTTCTTAGAAATCCCATACAACTTAAACACCTCTTGTATAAATTTTTGAGCTATGACAAGAGCTCCATTAGTTAAATTCCTTGGAATAAAATGTGCTACCTTGGTAAGCTTATCCACCACCACTAGAATGATATTATACTTATTGCTTGACATAGGAAGACCTTTCATAAAGTCCATGCTAATGACTTGCCACTTACTTTAAGGAACATCATGAGGATACAAAAGACCTACAGGGTGATGATGTTCTTCCTTTATCCTTTAAAACTCTAAGCATCTTGCAACAAATCTTGTAGCACCCCCTTTCATTCCCTTCCAAAAATGCAATGGCTTCACGTCAACCAACATCTTAGTCACACCAGGATGTCCAAAGTATGGTGCATTATGAACTTCTTTCCACACCAAGTTCCTTAACTCTTCAGAATTAGGTATATAAATTCTCCCCATAAACCTTATTAATCCATTAGGTTCAAAGTGAAATCTGTTTTACCTTGCATCTTGTGGATTATTCGAGAGTGCTTGCTTGACTTGTTCATAAAATTTGTCACCCTTGGATTTTGGCAATACCTATCCCTTAAAGTTAGTTTGAATTGATACCATTGAAGTGATATGCCTCCTACGGCTTAGGGCATCGGCAACCCAATTCTCTTTTCCCTTGATGTAGTTGATATTGAAGTTATAGTCTGATATCAGCTCCAACCACCTCCTTTGTCATGCATTCATATTTGGTTGGGTAAATAAATACTTCAGACCATGAATTCAAATGGATTTCCCAACAAATAGTGTCTCCACATTTGCAATGCATGGACAACTGTTGCTAACTCCAAATCATGCAATGCATAATTTTTTCATAAGGCTTCAGATTCCTTGACTCATAAGCTGACTTTCCCTTCCTGCATCAAAAATCCTCCTAAACCTTCACCTGATGCATCGGTAATGATAGTAAAGTTTCCCTCTGGATCAGGTACCTTCAATATCAGTGTGGTAGTCAACTTCTCCTTGAGTAGGTCAAATTTTGCTTGACATTTTTCTAACCAATCAAACTTCTTCCCTTTCCTCTGCAATGAAGTAATAGGAAAAGTTATCCTAGAAAAGTTTGCAACAAACTTCTGATAGTAACCAGCTAAACCCATAAAACTTCTAACCTCTGGTACACTATTAGGTACTAACCATTCGAGCACCATTTTTATTTAGATGGATCAACTGCAATCCCATCATCTAAAATAATGTGACCCAAGTTCTACACTTCCTTTTGAAAGAAGGTACACATAGAGAGTTTTCCATATAGCTTATGCTCTCTTAATCGTTGGAGAACAATCTCTAAATGTTTACAATTCTCTTCTTCATTCTTGGAATAGATTAAGATATCATCCAAGAAAAATAATACAAACCTATCAAAGTAGTCCCTAAATACATTGTTCATTAGGTTCATGAGTGTTGCAGGTGCATTCGTAAGTCCAAAGGGTAGGACCGTGAACTCTTAATGATTGTATCTAGTCTTGAAAGTAGTTTTGAAATTTTCTTCGTCTTTGATTCTCAGTTGATGATAACCTAATTGTAGATCAATCTTCAATAACACTGTCGCTCCTCGCATTTGATCAAAATGATCATCGATACATGACAATGGGTACTTATTCCTTATTGTAGCTTTGCTAAGCATCTAATAATCTATACATAAGTGTAACATACCATCCTTCTTCACAAAGATCAATGGCACTCCCTAGGGTAAAACATTGGGTCTTATCAATCCCTTGGACAATAACTCCTCCAACTATGCCATAAGATCCATTAATTCCATTGTGGTTATCCTATAAGGTACTTTGGAAATTGGTGCAGGTGCACCCAAGTTTTCAAATGTAGGTCAATAGGTCAAGCATAGGCATTAGGGTCTTTTGGAATTATTTTGGGTCTATTTACATTAAATAAGGTCAAATGAGACCATTTTCTATGTAATAGGTTGATTTGTGAGTCATTAGTGCTAAAATGTAAAAAGTTGCAAAAAAGTGTAAATGTTGCAAATATGCACATAATGGAAGATGAAGGGTCACCATTAGGAAAGAAGATCAAGAATTAGTTGAAACTGATTATTTATGGTATGTAACACCTTATTAAGGCCTCACACAAGTCGAGGCAAGGCAGGAGTTTGTTTTGTAATGGTAAATCATGAATAAAACTCTGTTATTTTTTAGAAATTACTCGTAAAAAGTTGTTGCAGGTTGTTGTATGGACTTGTACAGTCATATTATTGAGAGGAAGTCATTGGATTTTATGGAGAAATGAATCTAGAGCATTTTTTTTTTCATTCAATTTCATTACGTTTTGCTCCAGATATTTCAAATTTACTCCAAGTGGTCAAGTTCAGATTTGAAGAGGGAAGCAGGCAATCAAAATTTAATATCTCTTAATTTATCTGATGAAATATCATAAAAACTGTTGTGAAGGTCTATGAGGACATGATATTCAAGATTATATAAGTTTCAGGGTAAAAAAATACATTCTTCTTCCTTCTTGAGAAAGCCCTAGGCTGTCCCAGGGTGTTTTTAGTGAATTTGTGAGTGAAAAAGGTGGTTTTAGGTAGTGATTTGTTGAAATCTAAGTCATCCAAGTTCGGTGAAGGTTTTTGAAGCCTATTCAGACCTATAATGATATGTTGGAGGCTTTGATACAGTGAGAAGAGGTTTGGAGAATTGGTTTCCAGAAAACCCTCATGAAATTGAGCATAGCTGGCCCTAAAGTAAGGGTTTCAAAGTTTGGTATTTAGATCTGCATATAGGAAGTTAAAACTAGTTGATTTGGTGGTTTTTAGGTCTGATCTAAGACATTTTTAAATAAAATTAGGAGTGCAGCAAGTTTGGAAGGCACTTCCTTTGTAAATAAAGCCTAATTAGGGCTTGTATGATAGTGGTGAAAATTGTGAAAACCCTGTTGTTTGGGGTTTGGAGCTTTGAAGGCTACTTGAATTGGTGTTAGTTGGTGTGTTTGAATTTAGATCCACCCTATCCTTTCATTAGAAATAGGTTTCAACCCTGGTACTAGGTCGATGAAGAAATCAAACACTCTTGGGAGGCAATCCAGGTAGTTCTTCTAGAAATACATCAACAAATTTTCGTAAGATGGGATATTTCTCCATATCCATTTCTCCAGATTACACCACTTCACCTTCTTTAGTATCTTGGGGGTCTTGTGGTCCATAAAATACAACATTATCTTGAGATATGAACTCTTTGCATTCCTTAAGTTTCTCCATTTTGACTGTGAAGAGTTGACAACCTTTCTTCTTTGCTCTATGCATTTGCACATCAGAAATCTATTGCAACTTGATTTCTCTAGGATTTCCTTGCAACATCACCCGATTACCTAGATCATCTAAACACTCTATTGTTTTAGTATGACAATTTGCTTTGGCTCTATGCTTCCACAACCATTTCATTCCTAAGATAACATCATAAGAACATAAGGGATCTACATACAAGTTTACTTCCATAGAGAAACTCAAAATTTCAACCCATGCCTCAAATAAACATTGATCCACTATTGCTATTGTCTGGTTTGCATACACTACAACCCAAGAATTTTCCATAAAACTAGCCTTTCTAGAAATTAGATTAGCTATTCTAGGTGAAACAAAAAAAAAATTGGCTCCAATATCAATAAGAATGGAAATAGGTATACAAAACAAAGTACCTAGAATTTCCACCGAAGTGATCTGGTATTTTTCTTGTCGATTTTCCAATGTTGCATGGATCCTTTGCTGAAATGCATCCCATTGAGGAGGAAGTGAGGTACCATGTGGTTGTGATCCTAATGGTCTATTGGGACATTGATTAGCAAAATGATCCCCACCACATGTATAGCATCCCCTTAATGGTCCCCTCTTTTTCATTGGCCTTACAGAATTACCACCATTCCCTCTAGCTTCGTTATAGTTATTGTTGTTGCCGTTGTTAAAGTTGTTTCCTCGGTGATCCTTCCTTGGGTCATTCCAATTATTGTTGGGTCCCTTGTCCCCTTGCCTTTGAAATTCCTGCCCCTCATTTAACTTCTTTGGAGCTTGATTAAATTGAGGCCCAGCAAACTTCTTTCAATTCCTCTCTCGGTATTTTGAGATGGCTTTAATCTTTTTCTCTTGCTTGATTGCCTTCTCATATCCTAGGTCCATGGTGGTCGGACCATGTACATCCACCTCACCACCTATTTGACCATTCAGACCCATAATAAATTTCTTGATAAGAAATCACTCATCTTTTCAGTACATTAGTACGTACCTCAAGAGACGAGTGAATTTCTCCTAGTATTCATTCATTGAAGAATCTCCTTGTTTCATATTTTGGAAATCAATGAGATTTTGATCGAAGAAGAGTTAGGGTAGCCTCCTCTTTTAGAAAATCTCAACAAAATCACTTCAAGTTGATTTTAAGGAACGAATACCAAGTTCCATCTTATTCATCCACTAGTTAGAGTCTTCTCCTTCTAACTAGAAGGCTCCCCAAACAGCTTTAGTGACCTCAGAATAGTTCCTTATTTCAAAGTAATTCTCCATTTGAATTAACCAAGCCTCAACCTCTTCTTCACTGGTGCTTCCTTGAAATTTCAGAGGGGTAATTTTTCTCATGTCCCTAGATAACTCAATTTCCAAATGCTTCCTTTTGGTTCCCTCCAAATATGATTGTGTCCTATCACTTTCTTGATCACTAGTTTGAATGCGATCATAGGAATTCTCCCCTTCTTCATTGTTGGGAACTTCTTCATTATTTGGGACTTCTTGTTCCTTTCTTCCTTTTCCCCTCACTTCTTTTTCAAGGTTTCCTATCCTTGCTCTTGTTTCATCCATGATTGTCAACATGTGCTCCAACTTAGCTTCGGCATTATCTAGACCTTGTCCAACTTCTTGACTTCCTTTAAGATTAGTTCTTGTCCTAACCATTGTTTCAAGTAAAAGCTATACCTGGAGGTTCATCTTTAATTAGATCCTATCGTGGTTTACTTTATGTATAATAAAACATTCCAAAAGATAAATATTCATACATAAGAAATTTCATTGAGGATCTCATACACAAGTGCTAATTAAAAAATGACTTTTTCATTTATTCATAAGGATTTCAATATCCTATTTACATTGAATGACTTTAAATAGTCAAGAGGAGAGTGTCAATCATATTCACTCTCAGATACATAACTATGTGAGGTGTAACCCTCCAATTTTTGCTAAAATCTATCATCAAAATGGTAATAACCCTCAGATTTATCTTCAGATACATAACTCTGGGGAACATATCCCTTTGATTCGTTACTTGAGGCTATAACAATAATTTCAGACATAGGTATAACACAAGGGTCCCTAAATATCAATGTTGGACTAACACTACATTCTGAGGGCATATCCCTAGAAAGTGATAAAGAGTTTGATTTGGATAGAGAAACAGATGGTAGATGGTTGAAGTTGGAAGCCTCTCTCATCCTTCTTTTCTCTTGACTGATTTGCAAAAGGGTGTGACGAATAGTCTCAGTATCACTTAGCCAAATGGCGTTGTCATGATTGGTTCCCTCAATGGTTTGAACAGGGGCTTCCTTTTCCTTCTTGTCCCTCAAGTAGCGATCATTTCCAATCACTGACTTCCTTACAGTCATCTTGAGACGCACCATCCTTGCACAAGAATTTTCAAACATTAGACTCATATAATTTTGGAGGGGAAAAACATAGCGAGCACATAGGTTCCAGAGCTGAAACCGGTAGCTCTGATACCATCTGTAACATGTCCATTGTTCTACTCAAAAGTTTTACTATGTTTTTACCTCAAGTAAATAAACTATGTTGTCAACATTTAAGCAATAAAATTTATCTTTTCAAATATAAAGATAACATGCACATTTGAAATAATCATCATTCCAAACTTTCCCATTGCATTATAACAAAGTATTGTAACTTTCCAATGCATTGATTTCATATTATATAATTTCATGATAACATTTCTCTTTAACAAGTTTCCATAGAAATGGATACAAAAATACATACATGGCTCATATGAGCTTACTAGAAAAAGATATACAAATGATCCAAGTGTCCATCAAATATTGTTTTCCTACTGATGATGAGAAGCATCACTCAAGCACTTTTTCGCCAAAAATGGACTTATTGCGGTCCCCTGCACATCTACCTAACTGGTAAGATGGCCCTCCCTTTGATGAAGAGATTGGTTTGGTAACTCCATAATAATAATGACCTTCCCTAAGTTTGGTGTTGTGTCCTCCATATCTAGAGTTGTCACACAATGGCTACAACCTACACATATGACATTCCCTTCCTAGTATGTAAACTTGTATCATAGTGAACTGACAGTGTAAATAGTGGCAACTTACATTACTTTGGCCAAAGTATTCATCACCAAGGATTTAGAGTGGATGACACATTCTCACCCACCTTTCTAGCTCAATTTGTATTGACCATTCATAATCTATGCATAGGCTATCCCCTTTCACCATGGATTATTCTAACCCCAGGAATAACCTATTAACCTCTACGTTTACTATGACACTTCTACTTAAGTAATTCAAAGTAACTCTATACTCAACTTCACAAATAAAGCATTAACTTAATATAGTACATATTACTAATGCAATCACCCATTCCATAATATGGATTATATACATACATTCAAACAATAGCATTCCCAAGTCTAGACTTATCAAGAATATTTCATACTTGTCTAAAGAATATAACCAATTCATAATAAAATAGTTGAACATACTTTTCCAAACAAGAAAAACAAGTCATACAATCTTTTTAAAACATAAAATGCATAATGGAGTAGAAATCAGTATGTTTGTATATGCAATGCTCCAAAAGATCAAACTAGATTCCTAGCTTAGACTTCATCAAATCAGCTTGCAACTTGTCAACTTTCTCACTTACTCTCTCCAAAACTCTCCCAAATCTCTAAGAACTCAAAGAAGCAATAGAATAATAACTCATAAAATTAGCATCAAGAATGCATAATGTGTCCCCTATGATGGAGAATGCTCCTCTATTTATACAAAAACTTGAGCAACTTATGGATGAAAACAAGCTCACAAACATGCCACTTCTCAAGCAAAAGAGTCAACTCGGCATGATAAAAGAAAGATGGTGAATTCTTAAACAATGACTTAGAACAAATGCACAGCCAACCACCTCCTCCATAGGACAGCAGGTTATTCACTCAGAAATACAAGGTTAAAAAGCTCCACAAATTGACTTACTTCAGCTAGCATTACTCTTGACTTATTCTTTCTACCTTATAAGCTGGAGAATAAACTCAAAACAGACTTCTAAATGCAAGCTAAGTTCATATTTTGGCACCACATATTATCATGCACCCCTATTCTAGTGTTTGTAGTTTGAAGACCAAGTCAAATATGGTTTACACATTGTATTCCTCACTACATTCTTAGTATTGACTAAGTCTTTGCAGTTCATAAATTTGATTTACTTTTAACTTCATGAGCTTTAACTAAGCATTGCTTTTGCATTCTTTACACAACACTTTAATCTTTTATACAATTTCATTAATATATGTGCCTTCCTTTGTTTGTTGCGCTTTGTATTTTACCATATGCATTGCACTATATATTGCACGCTTAATAAGTTTTTTCGACGCTATACAAAATGATAACATATAGATATATCATCTTATAAGATTATATAATGTTTTATTCGATATTTGAATACATTTACACATATTTATATATTCCACATAATATTAATACACACACACACACACACACACACACACACACACACACACACACACACATATATATATATATATATTTGTATGTACGCTTTTGCTAATGTAAATACATATGCATACATTAATGTATATATTCATATTTTATATATATAATATCCTCACATTTAAAACTCATATTCCCAAACCAATCAATCGACATATATACACGAAGTGTATATATACATATATATATATATATATCACCTCTGTCCAATCGATATTTCCATGCATATGGGTAATCATCAATGAGCATGCGTAGATATGTCTATCTATGTATACTCATGCATGTATTTACTCATGTGTATGATTTTATCGTAGACAACTACATATATACATATATATTCATTTTATGTATATATCTCATCAATTAAATAGAAACATGTAAAGAAAAACTCACATTTACAAGAAGAGTCAAACACTTTTAACCCAAATCAAGAATGTTCACAGATAAAACCATAACCTATTCCAATCAAGCACAAACGGAACTAAAAGTAACTTACCATTCCCAAGCTATAGACCCAATTTGACCAAACTAGAAGCGAGAGTGTGAAAGCTCAGTTAGGCTTATTAAGGGTTACTAGACCAAGTTCTCCTGAGTGATACTTCATCTCTCTTCAAGAGGCTTGAATCTGTTCCTACATCCAACTTAGTACATTGCAATAGTAGTTAGGCAAAAATAATACATTCATTTGCATAATATATATTTCATAGTCAGAATCATTATAAAACATCAAATGGAATCAAACATTTATTCATCATTTTTTCAAGATACATAAAGCATAAATACATTCATTTAAACCATTTTCACCCAACTAAGTAAAAGTAAATAAGTAGTAACACAATGGGGTGTAACACATCATTGCTTCATTTGTACCAACTAATAGAATCTAATAAATGCATTAATATAAGGTACTTGCGCCATTGACATTACCCTAGCATGTTAGTTTTTTATCAAAATCTTACGAATTACATCATCAACTAGATTTGCACACAAGCAAGGGAAAGTTAGGTAGCAAACCACTTGCAACTATACTCTAAAGTTCATAACCCAAATACCTAGATAGCATCTACAAAGTTTGGCGTTGTAAATGAGCCCTCATATGTTAATCACTAAAATGTCCTCAATAGTCCCCAACATCATAATAGAATCTTGACCTTCCACAAATTGTATCTTATATGAACCTTTATGCAATTTCACTACTTTTGCAACATAATCATGAGTTACCACAACCAAGATAAGAGAACAAATTACTAGTCCCAATTACAAATGTTATGCCTTTTCTAACACATCATTCACCAATTTTTTTATTTATATTTTTAACAAATAAAAAAAAATAACTACCAACAAAAAAAGTCTTAATGGACTATTCTTAAGACATCATCCAATTTATTAGTGAAATGTCAATTTGATCAATAACTAGCATATATATCTTAAAAATAATTTATATAAAATGCGTGGAGAGATATCTTCTAAGTTGTCTATTTAATTATTATATTATTATATTATTAATATTTTATTTTTACAATATCTTCTAGCTGCCTATTTAATTTATTTTATTATTATATTATTAATATTTTATTTTTATTATTATCTGAAGTTATGGTTATTATATTATATTTTTATTAAATTTTATTTTATTATTATATTATTATATTATAATTATCATTATTATATTATTATTATATATATTAAATATTAGAATGTGGTATTATTATAATATTATATTCAATTATTATTATTATTATATTATATTTTTTATTAAATTATTAAACATTATTAAATCATTGTCCTAATTGAACCCCAAACCTTATTAAATTGTTCCCCTAATTGAATATTAATTGTAATTGAACCCTATCCTTAGTTCAACTCTATTTTTTAGTAACCCTACATAATTCCTTACCTTTAAACCCTTACTATAATTGAACAAAACCAAAGATATAATTATCAAGATATCTATTTTTTCCATTACCAAACTTCAAAAAATGGCAACTATGAAAGAATAGATGCTATAGAAAATATTTAATAAAATATTATCAATAATAATGTTATACTAAAGGTTATAGTTATAGTAATAGTGTTAGTTTTAGAAATAAGATTAGTTTTAGGGTTAAATTTACATATAATGTTTGTCATATGTAGGTTTAGAATTAGAGTTCAAATGGTTATGGTTATGGTTATAGCTATGGTTAGGGTTACATTTAAGGTTATAGGTAGATTGGCATATAAAATAATCTTTGTTTTCCTTTTCTAGTCTATTATTACAATGTCATTTGTTCAATAGAACATGACCAAAATTGATGAAGAAAATCAATGATTAAATGTAGTGTTAATTTAACTATTTTAAAATAAACTTAAAATAAAATGCATGACTCATTTTATTTTGTTTACATTGTAGTTGCAAATTTTAGATTGTTATTTTATTATTATCATTATATTAATATAATATAAAAATAATAACAATATTTAAAAAATTATGTTAATATAGTTTTTTTAATATTGTATTTAATAAATTTAAAATTATTGTATAATTGTATATTTCATAATAATGTTAAATAATATTACATTAAATATTATTATTATAAAATTATATTAAATTATATTATATAATTATGTATGTTTAATGATAAATTAATTAATTTATTATTATATTATATTTTTATTGTACTATTAATATTATATTATATTATTATCATATTATATTATATTATTATTATATTATATTATATTATTATCATATTATATTATATTACATTATATTATATTATTATTTTATTTTATTTTGATATGTAAGGTAAGTATTATTATATTGATTAAAAGCTAAGTGCAAACATCTGCCAAGCAAGAAAAGATCCGTCATAGCCAAAAAAATCACCACCTTCCTTAACAACAGTTGTCACCATCAAATAGGCAAAAAACACATCGAGAGCATTGTAGAACTACCAAAACATAAGCATGAACAAAAGATCACTAAAGAAACTACGTCGCGACCAGCTACTACCAATAAACAAGAAAGTCCAAACCCTACCCCCAAAGCAAAAAACTTCCAACACTCACATTACAAAAACTTGTTTAATTTTGCAAATTCTTCAAACTCAGATTTCCAACCTATTTCTCCAACTGCTACTAGACCAAATAATTTTTTAAGAAATTTGAACACAGCCCCTACCAGCATACAGTGATGCATCAAACCCAGCCCATGCAAGTCTAGAAGGAAAGGGAAAATCTTTATCATGGCATCTTCATGAATTTATTCCACGTCACGAGGCCTTGGGAAACCTTTGCCTTCTATTACCACACACGGGGCTTCATCCACACCTTCGACCAAGTCCTCCTGGAACATTTTCACCAAAAAATTCTTTGCAACAACCTTCAAAGTCCTCAAATCCAAAATGGAAGCCAGGAAACGCGAAGAGACATGTAGGTTATCATGTCCATACTCCCCAATTTCCAAGTAGCCCATGCCCAAAACCATCTTCACAGCCGCAACCACCAACGGATCATTGTTTAACATAATTCTTTTTAATCTCTGATCTGTAATTATCCTAAACACTGCTTGTCTCGCCAATGACTTCAAAGAAATTGACATGTCTGCTCCAAACCAAGCTAAGTCTAAAACTAAAACCTCAACCACAAACTTTGAGCTCTTCGCCATTAACCTTGTTGCAGAAAAGGCATTTGGCTTTGGAGAAAACAAACACACACAGACACCACAACCACAAGCAACAAAAACCACATGCCAAAAAAGCCTTTGGCCATCAATAAATAAGTAGACTTTACCTACCATACCGCCACCATCGTCCACAAATGGTACCCAGACCAACGTGTGGGACATCCTTGCAATGATAAGAAAATCCTTCCCCATTAATTTCACTCCAAAAAAAAAAACTCATGAAAATAGGTGTCGTATGTCTTTAATATCATGTCGAGAACCACCGACAAGACCCCGACACACCTTCCAAATACACTGCCACCGCATCCCTTCAAATGACACTCTACCACCGTGACTTCCAATGCCACCTCCCTCCACCACCTTGGAGGGACACCCTCATTGCCACCCAGTTATATTATTATTATATTACATTAATATTATATTATACTATTACTTCTTGTTTGTGAATTTTAATTTATCCAAAGGTGTAAATTAATTCACTTTAAATTTTGGTGGTTATATTATTATTATTATTATTATTATTATTATTATTATTATTATTATTATTATTATTATTATTATTATTATTATTATTATTATTATTATGTATTTTTCTTAATATTTTAATATAATTATATGTTACATATAATATACATATAATTAAAATTTTACTTCACCTTGCATCAAAATATTATTGATATAAAATTAAAAGATTATACTATTTTTCAACTCTTCAATTATGCATTATTTTTTCAACATTTTTAAAACCCATAAACTCATTTTCAGTTTAACATTTTTAAAACCAATTAAGAGATTATCTCATTTTCAGTTTTCCAAGCATTTTTAGAACCAATTAAGAGATTATCTCATTTTTAGTTTTCAAATAAACATTTACATATAAAATAATCTCATTTAACATCTCTTAGACTTAATGGTTTTAAAGAAATGTATAAGATTTTTTTACATTTTTAGAACAGATTAAGAGATTATCTTATTTTCAATTTTCAAATAAACTTTTAGATATAAAATAATCTGATTTAACATCTCTTAAACTTAAAGGTTTTAAAGAAATGTTTAAGATTTTAATAATAATAATAATAATCTTGAAATGATCTGAAAAAAATCTAATTAGACATGTTTTATGTTAAGAAATTATATAAGTTTAAATTAATTAACATAGAGTTTCAAAAAAATCATGAAACATGCTTAGGTTTTGAATAATTATAGTTGCAGAAATGAAACTATCAATATAATAAAAAATGATTGAAAAAAATCATGAAAATGGAAATGAAACCATCAACATAATAAAAAATGATTTAAAAAAAATCATGAAAATGGGCTTAGGCTTGGTTGAAGTTAAACCCTAAACATATTCAAACAATTATTCCTCCCTAGGCCTCAATTAAAATCACACTGCTTTGAGTTTAAAAAATTTATATGACTGCAGAGATAAAACCATATGAATAAACCCTCTAACTCTAATGAAAATAGAAGGCTTTGGCTTTGAAAATGGTCATAGGTGTATAAATAAACCTCATGCATTGTCAAACAACGATTAACTCTGAACTCAAGAATCACCATAAAGTTTGAACCATACTGATATGTATACCAAACCTAGACATACATGCATAAATCTCATCCATTTAGATGGCATATATATGAAATGCATAAACCAAATATTCTGAAACCTCAAACAATCAAGCGCCCACACTTACAGAACAAGAAACTTTCTTAAGTATAATCAAAAGATTTTTTTAATTAAAAATTTACATATTTAAAGGTCATGATTGTTATATTATCAGTATACAATAATGTCTCATGATATAAGAATATCTCTAGAATTGTTCAGGTATTCTATTGAAATTGGAAAGATATTAAAAATCTTTAAAAATAGAAAAAACAGCAACAAAATATGAAACAAAAACTGCATGAACATCACAGAATTTCTAGTTCGCAAACTAGATATCAATATGAGCCTTAAACTCCAGTCTACAATAACATTAGCAAATTGAATGCATTGCTTCTTTATGATGACGTATTGACATGCAAGTTTTGACTAGAAAAGAAAGTTGCATCATTATGAATGTCAGAATAGTTACTTCTAAGAGCATAAATGTGAATTTGTACCTATGTGAGAGTAACTAAATGCAAGAAAGAAAAAATCAATAAAGGCCAGACTGGCTAGTAAAATACAACTTGTTGCAATATGCTTTTAGAGATGGTTCAAGCTACAACCAATGGAAGTATTTTTCTTTTGTAGTTACCTATCCATAGATTTGTGCTCTAGTTCCTTAAAATAGTATGAATCCTAAAGTTACAATTGCATGGAAATATAACATTAAAATTGAAATGCTAGAATTGCTTGGGCAAGATAGATATGCATATCATGCAGAAATTTTCCCAAATAGATCTTACAACGTATGAATTTGTGACAACCACATAACCCAAAATAGGAGCTAGAATATTATTACACATGAAAACATAAAGGCCCCAATAATGACAAACAAAATAAAAAGAAATATCTTGGCACACCAAAGCTGATTTCCCTGCAACTGTTGTGAAGCTTCCTCCAAAAAAAAACCTTTCAATTATAACAGGGCAGAGATAACACTTTAAAGCTTAATGGTGCCGCTAATTGTATATTTCTAAACCTTATGTCAAATAAGTTGGGCCCATGATGAATAAGTAATCTCATAAAATTGTTTTCAATTCACTTGCATGTAAAATATACACCCAACACTATAGTTAATAGCATACCTTTAAAGGTATCATTAACATGTAAACAGGGGGTTGCAAACTTGAGAAAAACTAAATAGCTACCTGAAAATCATGGTGGATGGAAATAGGCAAAGCGGAAATAATGTGAAGGCTAAAATAGCTCCTATTTTCTAGGTGAGTGACCCTATAGAATGTTGATGTTGCTATACTGGCAGGAGAATCTTTCTCTCCTAAAAATTGCAATAAATATATATTATTTTAAGGAAGTTGACCTTTGTGAAAGGGTGCCTCATTTCAAATATTATTTTATATTTTATTTTATTCAAATGAAGGCCGACTTAATCAAAATTGTGTGGGATAAAGAGACGTATTATTTCATGAAAAAGGATGACTTCTTGTGAAAGGGCATCTTGTTTGGGGGAAGCTTTATCAACTTGTATATATAGAAGGTGTTGCTCTCTCTCATCTCATTCATTCATTATTCAAGCAATTTCGCATAAATTTCTAAAGGAGTTTGATAGCTACAGCAGATTGACTTGAGGAGAAGTTTGATACTCTTCATTGATTGTGTATTTGCATCAAGAAGTGGTGCCATTGTCATTGTCTTGTATTGGCCTTGTCATCGGCACCATTGTAAAGCATTTTGTTGCTACTTTATTCAATATATAGGTGATATATTGTTGCTAGGTTTTTTTCCCTCAAGAAGGAGGGTTTTCCTAGGGTATATGTTGTGTTCTATTGTTTGAATTTGTGTTATTTCTGCTTAACTTAATTCTAGCCATAAAATTAACATAGAACCCTCACTAATTAGTTAAGAATTTTTCTCTAAATCTAAAAGGGGTCCAGGTTCATCATGTGTATGCAACAGTCTAAAAATTATCAAATTAATATGTCCTTAGCATAAATTATCAAATTGGAGTTGGTTGAGGAATATTTGGCAGTGGTTGCCATGATTGAGTTAGATGATTTGAAACAACTAAAAAAATAGTTCTAACATAGCTCTTATTTTCTGGGTGAGTGAGCTTACCCTCTTTAATCAGTTGACCTTTTTCAAAATCTAAAAAGTGTCTAAGTTCATCATGTGTATACAACAATCCAATATTTATCAAATTATTGTATGTCCTTAGCATAGATTATCAAATTGGAATTGGCAGAGAAAGATTTGGTAGTGGTTTCCATGACAAAGTTAGATCATTTTAAACAACTAAAAAAATAGTTCTAAAATAGCTCTTATTTTATGGGTGAGTGACCCTATAGAGCCCTCATTAATTAGTTGATTTTTTTCTAAATCTAAAAAGGGTCCAGGTTTATCATGTGTAGGCAACATTCGTATAATTATCAAATTAAAATATGTCTTTAGCATAAATTATCAAGTTGGAGTTGGCAGAGGAAGATTTGGCAATGGTTGCCATGACTAAGTTAGATGATTTGAACCTTAGGTTTCTTACAGCTAGCTTAAAAATCTTAGAAGACAATTTGAAACTAAAACAAATATTCCAAAATCACTTCAAGGTCCCAATAGTACCCTGCCTCACCAGAGGCCCAATGCAAACACAATTGCCCCTCCCCCCATGCAAGAAAATTAAACAGATATTCCAAAATTACTTCAAGGGCCCATAAAGCTCTTTATCATATCCAAGGAAGTTGGGGCCTGATGAGAACCTTACCTAGAGTGTGTAGCATATTCTAATGCTTAGGTGGAAGCAGACAAGGGAGGAACTTCTTGTGACCTCAACAAAGAACAAACTCCTCACAATCCAAATGAGGGAACCAATTTCCAAAGTTGGTCCTCAGTAGGAGCATAGCAGCCAAGAGCAGTGTCAAGAAAGATGAAGGTAGTCTTATTAAGTGGTGGCAGTTGGCATGGAGTCAATTTTTAGTGGCCTGTTGGTAGTAGACATGGCTCAATTCAAGAAGAGCTAGAGATGGTGAACAATGAGAGGTAATTATGCATTATCATTAAATTTTTTCAACATTTATAATCCAAACCAAAGCTGCAAAAGTCAAAGTCAAAATCAGAAGACAAGAATGAAGTGAGAAAGCACATATATTCGCCATCACATTGGCAGTTACATGTATTTAGGGCCTAGATTTATTTTAAACTTATAATTTGCTTGCTAATAACACATAAGGATGGAATAAATAGGTTTTGAGGGATGTTTTCCACCAAAACCATGAACTCCCTGATAAACTTAATGTGACTCGAGCAAGGATGGAGGAGGGGGATGTTAGTGAACTAACCTGTCAACAAGAGAAAGATTATCGCACAGAATGGGACAAAGTTTTGAAAAAAGAGGAAATATTTTGGAAACAAAAATCAAGAATTCAATGGCTAAAAGGAGACTGTAACACTTCCTTCTTCCACATATCGGCCCTTAAGCATAGAAAAAGGAACCAAATAAAAAGCTGAAAGATGATTTATGAGTTGAAGCCACTACTCCAGCCCTAATTGGTCAAGTGGCCTCTGGATATTTCTAACACGCTCTATCTAAGCCTATGGAGACTCCAAACCCTGCTGCTAATGACCTGTTATTGGACACCATCCCTGCTATTCTAAATAATTTTGATAATGTTGATATCCTCTGTGTTGTCACTCCTAAGGAAGTCAGGTTGATTGTGTTCAACATGGGTGCTTTCAAGGCCCCTAGACCAAATGGTTTTCCTTCAGGTTTCTTTCAAGAGTATTGGGAAATTGTGGGAGAAGACTTGTTTCTTGTTGCCAAAGAATTTTTCAAGTCTGGAAAACTTCTTAAAAAGTTGAACCATACCTTTATAGCCCTAATCCCTAAAAATGAAGACTCCAAAGCATGGCTAACTTTAGACCTATTAGCCTATGTAATACCAGCTATAAAATTTTCTCCAAAATTCTAGTTAACCACTCATAACTGTTTCTGGATAAAATGATTAGCCCATGCCAAAAAGGATTTGTCCCAGGTTGACATTTTTGGATGTTACAATTGCCACTCATGAAATCATGCACTCCATGAACTATAGTAATTGTGCTTGTATGGCTTCCAAGCTCGATATTTCCAAAGCTTATAACAAAGTTTTATGGAGCTTTTTGCTTTAAAGTGTTATATAAGTTTGGTTTCAATCAAAAGGTGGTGAATCTCATTTTTAAATGCATATCTACTATGAGGTACTTTGTTTTTTTCAATGGGGTTCCTCATGGTTTCTTCAAGGTTGGACATGGAATAAGATAGGGAGATCCCCTTTCACCATATCTGTTTATAATGGCTGTTGATGTTCTAAGTGGGGAATGTATCAAGGATGCTTACTAAAGAGTCTATTATGGGGGTTAAACCTGCAACCTCCATTGAACTATCTACTATACAGCAATTCATGGATTATACCATCCTCTTTGGGAAAGCTTTTGTGGTTGAAGCAAGGAAGTGGAAGAACTACCTAAACAATTATGCTTCTAGTTTGTGCCAATACATAAATTACAACAAGAGCATGATCTACTTCTTTAACAGCTCACAAGCTATTTAGGATAGGGTGAATGTCTTTCTAGGTGGTAAGAGTGTGTCCCTTCCTTTTGTGTACCTTGGTCTCCCTCTCACTATTAAAGAATTCAAGCCTGGCTTCTAGAACTTTTTCCTTGAAAGAATTCAAAGAAAATTAGCAGGGTGGAAACTACCCTTAGCCACGTTGGTAAGTTGCATTTTTATTTAAAAATCTCCTTGTTGCTACTCTTCAATAGATTCCAGTTTATTTTCTATCCATTTTCAAAATTCCTAGATATATTGTTGAGAAGTTAGAAAGAATTCAAAGGAACTTTCTTTGGTTTGGTATGGAGGAAAAAAAAGAAGTTGGATTTGATAAGTTGGGATACGGTCTATCTCGCTAAATCTGGTGGGGGGATTGGCATAAGAAAAATTCAACATACCAATAAAGCTCTGATTGCGAAGGTTGGACGGGACCAACTAAGTAACATAAAGGAATGGTGCTTGTTCCTAAATGTGAAGTATCTAAACAATTGTCCTCTGGTCAAGTGCCTCTCTGATGACCATCCCAAAGGTTCTTTGATTTGGAACATATGTAGGATTAAAAACTGTTGCAAGCTGGGTTGAGATGGAAGCTAGGAAATGGACGTAAAATAAGATTCTAGAATGATCCCTAGCTACTTGAAATTCCTCTCTCTCAATCTAATTTCAAGAATTTGATGGTTCCTACTGTGAGGTTCTTCGAAAATAATTTGAGAGACTACTTGGATAGACTACATGGCTCTATGAAATGGAAAAATGTTAGAGATGTGTTGTCTACTTTCCCTTGAGCTAAGGCCCCAAGCTAGGACTTTGCAGGACATTCTCTCACTAACTAGAATCCCCATCTCTAACTTGGAGGGTGAATTCTATTGGACAAAAGAAAGCAAGGGCCATCTTTCAATCAAATTTTCCTGTAGCTTGTTGTCAGTGCAAGGAATTTGGAACAATATATGGAAACAAATTTAGAACAAACAGCTTACACCAAAAAAAAAAATTGGTGGACAGCAAGTCACAATAGAATCCTCACTCAGAACAACCTAAGAAAAAGGGGATTTCAAATCTTGAATAGATGTATGCTATGTATGAACAATGAGGAGTTTGTCCCTCATCTATTACTCCATTGTTTGTTTGCTACTAAAGTCTAGGAGTTAACCTTTGGAAGATTGGGTGTGCATTAGACTATGAATGGTGACATCAAGAGTTTTTTTTATAACTACAATAGTCCCTATCTTCATCCTCTTCCTAAGGAAATCTGGTGACAGATTCCCCCCATTTTATGTTGGTGTCTATGGAAAGAAAGAAATAATCGGATCTTCAAAAATGTGGAAAAAATTCCAAAGGAGGCTTTTAGTATTTCCCTCAAACTTATAACTAAGAATGTTTCTTTATATGTTTGGAAACCCCTTAACAAACCTCCCTCAGTATGGGATATTAACATGGCCAAATCCTGGAATAAGAAATTGGAGCTCAACTCCTTCGACAACTCAAAAGCTTTGGCTAGGCTTAAAACAATATGGAAACCCCTTGATAATGGTTGGCACAAACTTAACTTTGATGGTGCGGCAAAAGGTAACGCTAGGTTGGCTAGCATAGGTGTCATTATCAAAGACCCCAAGGGTAATTTGGTGGGTGGGTATGCCGGTGGCATCAGGCTGTAAACCTTTATGACAATTGAGGCAACAACGTTGTTCAAGGGAGTTAAAATTGTTGTCAAGGTAAAAGCACAAAGTTGTGTCACACTTGAAATCAGCCAACTTATCAATACATTTGAATTTAAGTATTTCTAACTAAAAATCAATTTTGATCAAACATGTGATCTAATAAGATTCATTCTAGCTAAGCTAGATACTTCCACAACTTTTTCAACAAAAATTATTGGCTAAAAATATATGGAGCACCACTTTGAGTCCAATTTACCAAAAAAATAAAATTATTTGAAAAACTTGAAGTTTCAATAACTCCTACTAATGTGAATAGCTTTTTTTTTTAAATATAAAAATACCCTTTTGTAGTTCTATAAGTGTAGTTTTCAAAAATATATTTATTTTAATATTTTAATTATTATTTATATTGTATTTTTTATTTTTACCAAAAATAGGTTATCCCTCCCGGGAAGTTCCGGTGTTGCACCCTTATTTTTGAACCTATAAAAAAAAAAGGTTATCAGCACAAAATATTAGGTTGATTACCATGCCAAGGGAAAATACTAAAACTTATTAAAAAATTAAAAAATAATATGATGCACTAGATAAAAGAATCTATTTCAAGATGGTATAATTTTTTCCATTTTAGATAAATATTTAATATGAAAGTTGATGTCCTATGGAAACAACTATTTTTTTACTCAAGCACATTTTAATATTTATTTAAAAATATATATTTATCACAATTGGAAAAAAATCATATCCATGCACTAAAGTTTCAAGTTATAAATACACACAAAAAAATTGAAAGAAAAAAAATAAAATTTACTATAAAAATTTTGACGTCCCATGCATTTTATCAGCAATTAAATTATAGTGTTAATTTATTAAAAACTAGTTTAAAATCATTTTTTTTTTTTTGAATACAAACATAAAATATACTAAAAAATACATATTTTACTAGTTTACATCATTTCAAAATTCAAAACATATATGCCACTTTTTAGTGATTCAAGTTTAAAAGTTGGATCAGTGTTGGTTGTTTCCTTTATAAAGTGTGACACAGCTTTGTGCTTTTACCCATCAATCTTGGCATAAAAAACCTGCACATCGAAGGAGACTCCAAGGTTGTGATTGACTCCATCAATCACAATCACTGCCAAGGGTGGAGTATCAAAGACATATTATTGGATACAAAATTCTTGCTCACCAAACTTGAGAGAAGGAAACTAACCCACATTTTTTGTAAAGGGAACAAGGTGGCTGACTCTTTGGAAAACCTAGGGTCTTCCTGGGTTCTATCCAAATTTGGAGAAGTATGGGGGCTCTCCCCATGAACATTCAAGGGATTATCCTTGGGGAACAAAAAAACACTACTATTAATGTTGAGATCTAACATTTCTATCTTGAAAAGGCACACGCAGTTTTACACCTTGAGTCTCATAATGATGTGGAATATGCATGTTGATGTGCAGGGGTGTTGGAGGAAACTTGGGTTGTGGTTAGGGGTGTTCGTGGTGCTTGGATGGTCTTTTCACGAGCTTCATGTGTTGTCTTGTCACAAGTACGAAGTTCATCTTTTGAACCACATTTTTTGGAACATGCACGAGGCCAAAATCTCCATTATACCTACTAATAATAATCTGCTAAATGTTATTATGACCTTTGGCTAGGCTTCCTTGCACCTAATCAATATTTACTACGGCCCCACGGCCCTAAACGCCTTGGAAATGACTATTGGTACATGCTAAAATCTTGTTGCCTTAATTAGACAAGATTTTTAGTTTTATTACAGTGGTGGCAATAAATGGGTTGTGTACACTACTCGTTTGCAATTTGAAAATTTTCCCACTTTGATTTCCTTGGTGGAAGTTTGCTATCCAACTACAAAAATAGGAGGGGACAACGTTCGAACTAAGCCAAGAACCTACGAAAAATTTAGGTGAGACCCCCTGGTTTGGCATATTTGTGTGGAGGGAGGAATCACTCCTTTAATGGAGAGCTTGCAAGGGCATGATGAAAATCTCTCTGCTCAGTTTTTGAGCTCATGGAATGATAGAAGGGTTACTGTTGGTGGCATCTCATTTGAAATCAATGAGGAGGTCATAGCTAAAGCCATGATGGTTGTTGCAAGTGTTGACATGGGGACTGAGCAAACTAGTGTTCGAAGATCTAACATATTGGAAAAGCATAAAAAATAGGTCATGGTCGATGAAATTTCTAGCAATTCGAAGCAAAATGGTGGCAAAGAGGATAGCAGGCATGACACTGTTGAAGAGACTGAGGAATTTGTGGAAGGGTCGAACCACTTCCCTGAGTTGAATAAGATGTTTCAACAGGATTCCACACCAAAGTCCTATGATCATCTAACATTGGGGAAGATGGAAAACAAAGAGAAAGTTGATAAGGATGAAGAGCTCAACAACCTAAAGATTCGTGTGGATAAACTGGAAAAGAAATTCACAAGGTTGACCCACTTCACAATCAAGATCATCCACAAGTCTACTATTACACTGTTGGGAGTGTTGAAGGAGGAGGTCAACAAGAAGACTGTGGAAGAGGAATCCAACAATGAGTGGATTGGGGATGATGTGTTGCAACTCCTCTTTAAGGAGTGAGAGGGTTTAGCTGAGTAATGGGTGGGGTGTGTTTTGCTCTTGGGTGGGCAGTCCTTTTGCTATCTGTCTACCATTTTTGGTTATGGACTATATGTTGTTATAACTTTTGATTTTTTATCTGACTTTGGCTTTTAGGCCCCTTGTGTAAATGGTATTGCACCCTGTAAATGCAGCTTATATTATCAAAAACATATAGCAATAATAATTAATTGTTGCTTTGAATTTCTAGTTGAAATCACCTTGTAGTAATTAAATTGAGGCAAGTGATCACTATAGTGAGAAGATATGACAATTCATTTTGCATTCAACTCCAACCATATAGTAAGCCCCAACTAATTTTAACATAATGTCACAAGAATTTGTACCCAAAATTGGCATTGCTCATCACAAGTGAGTACAAGAATATTGAATCACAATGTATTGATTGATGTATTTTTTATGGATCCTAAGCAATTATAAAGAAAATAAATAAATTGGGCATCAGAGAAAAATTTGTGACAATACCATATTGTTTAGAATTCCAAAAAATACAGTTAAAACTTAAATGCAGAGACCAAGTCTGCAACTATAATGGAAGACCTCTTCAAATTCAACCTAAGATGATGTACACCCTCAATCAGTAACTTGGTATGGAGATCTATAGTCTCATCATATTTAGAATCGCAGGGTGTCTTGCCAATTTCAGCTCTGCAACCAAGGAGCAACAATATTACTAATCACAAAATTCCTGAGCCAACTCTCATGCAGATTCTTCACAACCTCCACTATGCCACTCACTATAGGTTTCACCAGATCTACCAAACCCTAAACATGTTCATTTGTAAATATGAGTGATTTTTTCAAGCCAAATTTGGATTTACCTTAATAGAACAAGCCTCCACAACTTTGGGGAATCAAACCCTCAACCTGCGGCAATCAACTTAAATTGTTCAACCTATTGTGGAACTGTTGTGAAACCAAAAGCTCGAAATATCTTGCTACCACCCACTAGAAAATTCACTCCTTGCTCAATCCTTCTTACATTTACATTACAATCATGACTTTTGAGCAGCTCATAAGTAATGGGAGTGGTAAACCCCAATATATCCATTGTACAACAATAATGTACTAATAATATAGATAGCTTAAAAACCCTAAATTACATGAATTTGTTTTGCAAGCAAAGTGTACCCCACAATTCTATATGGATTTTCCCTAAAGAAACTTTTCCTACAGGGTAACCAGGCCAAATTAAACCACTTGGCTTTCTCCATGCATGGTTTATTGCTTTATTGTAAGGATCATGGTTTCCAATGTTTGGATATGAATCTCCAAAAATAAATAGGGCTTTTGAATTCTTTGTGCTTCCTGTACCTGCAAATTGATAAATCAATAATTGAACCCTATAAGTAACATGCAATTCACAACCCCTTCAATGATAGATATATTCAGATCAGAGGGAATATTTCATTCTAGGATGGGTAAGTCATCTCAAAACTGGTTGTTCTCATCTTCCACATCTTTTTTTCTAACAAATAGGCTACTATCTTTATTTATGGCATGATACAAATAATATCGTGATTTTTTAAAAAACTATTTAAACAAGAGTTGCAAAGCAACAAAGTTCCTACCAAAGTGTACAAGAACGGTTTTGTTTTTATTTTTTGTGTCCATCTTGAGAGCTTCTGATCAAAACTGACAAGTACTATTTGTTCACATACACTAGGATTTTACATGCTAAATTCTATGACATATGATGCATAACTATCCAATCATGAGATGAACATTTCTAAAATTTATTGAAATATATTGGAAGTAATTGGTAAAGAGAATAAAACATTGTTCATGATTTTTGTGTATGCATTGATTATTGAGGTATTGTGTTCTTGCCATATTTAAAAATTTCTTCTTTTAAATCAGTCCTCTGCATAGCACTAGGGATAGGCTGTTGCATAGTACTAGAGGGAGGCTACTGCATGGTACTAGGGACAAGCTACTACAAAGGACTAGAGACAACCTCCTCTGCAAGACCAAAATCCTCAGCCATGGAAAAGGATGCATTGTTTTGTATATCATTGGAATCTACACATAAGTGTCCCTGTATTTCATTGGAGCTCTACCATATTGATAATATCTGAGAAGAAGAAAACAAATTAAAGTACTATCTACAAAATGAATGTTCAAGGTTTTCCAATTAATTGTAGAAAAACTATAATGTGATTCAAAAGTCTAGCAAAAAATATAATCAAGGCTTCTACGATGGTGTACAAAGAAGTTGTTTAAGAACAGTGATCAATTATTTTTCTTTATAAAATTTCTCAAAATGAAATAAATGTATTTCATCCTCAAAATAAATCACTCACTATGATATAAATGTGGGTTGCCCTGTTTCATGTATTTGAAAGTTTTAGCATAAGCATTGAAAGAGAAGTTGAAATTCTTGATTGTTATCATCAAAATTCTTTATCTGAAGTTTGAACCTTCACCTTCAAACATCTTTCAATGTCTCATAGAATCTTCAAAAAAGAAAATGTTTATGTACACCCAAAATAACCATGCCAATAGTTCCCTAGACCAATCCTAGAGGAACTAGAATGAAATTTGAATATCACAAAATGTATACACAATTGAAACTTGCAACTAACATCAGTCCCACTTTCTGCCATGAATCTAAAAACCATCACAACAACAAAAATTACTTGAAATTTTATCTCTGTAAAACACAAAATATAAACCATACCTATGATAAAAACTATCTACCCATATAACTATCTATAAAAGGAAAGCCAATTTAGTCAAATATGAATAGAAGTGAAAGGAAAAAACTTGTACACCATTGTCCACTTTGTGTGTAGACTTGTGGGTAGAAAAGTTGTTTTCTTCTTGCTCCATGGCCATAATGTCTATTGTTGTTCCAACTGTAGGGGAATGACCATCCAACCAACAAAAAATCTGAATAACGAATATGTAGAGCAACATAATGTATTACATGATCACACAAGAAGAAACTTTCATGCCCTTTATAATCATGTCAATGTTCCAATGCCATCTAGTGGGATAAACGAGACAATTAAAAACCCCTTGACATCATCTGCTGCAGAAAATGAAGGAATAGTAATTGAACATGAGCTTTTGCAAATAGATAAGTCCTCTGCAATTTGCTTAGATGGAACAAGTATTCTTCAAAAGTCCTTGCATTTTTTAGGAGCAAGCATGATTGAAGAGCCAAGAACTAGCACAAGGTGGTAGTCATGAATGTAGAGGAAACATCTGTGATAGATATGGAGAACAAAATGTAAAATATTAAATGTACTATTAATGATCATCTTAGCTTTATTAGGTAACTTAGCTCTTTTTTCGTAACTACTTACGCTTTAGTTTATTTTAAGCATATTTTCATTTTTTAGCTTTAGTCTTCTTCAGTTAACGATTGTTTCTTTTAGAAACATCATCTTGTAATTTTCTATATAAGGAACTTTTGTCTCTTCTTGTAAACAATCAATTAGAATATTAATTACCTTTGCAGCTAAGAGGAAATCTCTGGTGGACAATTCTAATTATGAATGTTACACCCAAGCTGCACTTAGTTGGAGAAAGGTTGCAACCAATTCTGTAATGTCCCTTTTGGGAGAGCCTGAGAAAATAAAGAAAAATAATAATAATATTTTATTTTGATTTTTGGTGTCATAGGGAAGGAGATTAAAAAGCATTTAATTTTGATTTTTGGTGCCTAAAATATATTATATATTTTATTTTGGGCTAGGTGTCCCCTTTGGGAGTTATAAGGAGGGAAAAATGATTAAAAAATAGTAATAATAAATTGGATCGGGGTTTTGGCACCCAATTGGAGAAATTGAAATAAAAATAAAAGAAAAAATTCAAATGAGGAAGTTGGCGCCAAGATTGGGGAATTAAAATATTGATAAAGTAAAAGCAAAAAATTAAAAAGGTGAAATGTGGCACCCATTTTGGGGTCGTTCTAATTGGAGAAATAAGGGGTGATTGATATAAATACTAGCAATTGCACCTTGGTGTGCAATGGGTATGCCAAAGATGTGTGGAAGGTTCATTAGGGAAAACTTAGGTTTATTGTTTAGAGGGAGAGATAAGGATAGAAAGAGGGAGATATGTTGAGAGATAGAGAAGGTGAGATAGAGAGAGGGGGGAGAGAAAGGGATAGAGATAGGTAGAAGAGTGAGAGATAGATAGAGAGGGAGAGACTTAAGAAGAGGGGGGGAGAGAGCTCATTATATATAGAGGGAGAGGGAGAGATATAGATAGACGATGATATAAAGGGATAGAGAGTGATAAGGAAAGAGATAGGGAGAGATAGGGAGATAGAGGTAGAGAAAGATATGGATAAAAAGAGAGAAATTACCTTAGTTATAGATAAACTATTTGGAAATAAATAAAGATAGAGAGGGAGAGGGAGATGATGAGAAAGGAAGAAATGGGGGATAGGAAGATAGAGATAGGAAGTTATATAGAAAGAGGTAGAGATAAGGATATAAATATATAATAATTGATCAATATGATACATATAGTGTGATATTTGAGCTTGAAACAAGTCTCATGCTGCAAACCACTTTGAGTCGTCAAAAAATAAGTTTTGGTTGTTTAATGGTAAACCATTTGTTGTTTAATGGTAAAATCTTCCAAAATATGAGGTAAAAGTCTCCAAAATCTCACTTATCACATAAAAGTCAAATAAATATGGATTTGACAACTAGATGGGAATATTTTATTTCCATTTGCAATATTTTTTTCAATTTGATGACAACATTCCTTTTTAATTTGCATTTATTTATGTTTTAAATTTGTATGCAAATAAAATCAAATAATACTTAATTTCTTTAAGGAAAAAATCTAGATTTGTCTAAATTTATTTTATTCTATTATTTGGCATTTATTATTAATTGTTTAATCTACCCACATGCAACTAAAATTTGCATGCACAAACATGTACTCTCTAACATATTAACATACATATAGTTTTCTATGACATAATCCTTGAACCTCCTTTAGATGCAAGTGCTTAGTAAATATAACTATAATAATATTTTAAAAATGAAGCTAATAATTTGCATTATATAAAAATCTACTAGCAATTGCACCTTAGTGTGCAATGGGTACGCCAAAGAGGTGTGGACGGTCTATTAGGGAAAATTTAGGTCTATTGTTTAAAGGGAGAGATAGGGATAGAAAGAGTGAGTTATAGGGAGAGACAAAGAGAGGGCGAGATAGAGAGAGGGAGGGAGAGATAGGGAGAGGAGAGAGAAGATGGGGAGAGGAAAAAATAGGTAGAGAGGGGAGAGAATAGGAATGAATATTTCTTTCATGTATCTAAAAAATATAACAAACAAATTGAATGATGGACAACAAGTGCTAGAAAAATAGATAAGATAGAAGTTTTTGCAGGAAACATCACTCCTATAAGACCATTAAAAATGGAAATACTTATAAATAAATAATACAAAAGATACACTAAGAACATGTAGAGTGTCAAAGTTAATAACAGATTTTTCCTTGGATAAGAAATACAAATATTGTCACTTCATAAATATCCAAATAAAAATAAAAAGCTAAAAGAGAAAAGAACCTTGAACCAGATGTATCCATGTGCAGGAAATACAAGACCTATCAAATAAAAACAAAAAGCCTAAAGAACAAGGTAGGAATCTTTGTCCACTCCACACACAGTTGAAGTTTCTACCTACCAAATTCTATTTTGTCTAGCCCTCTTATGGCATCCCCGACATCACACTCATCATCCATGTAGATAAAAGCAAATCCTATGAAAACACAAAATACTCAAAAAAGGAAACAAAAATTGTTGAGTAGGTTGCACAAGAAGGGTTGGTTGGTGCTCATCTGGTGGAGCTTTCCATGAATTTTGGGAAGGGTGGTTATATCATTGTAATCATGATATTGAATATAATAAAAATTTGATATTAATAATTTTTAATGCATTGTTCATTCAATTGACTCAATTGTTTTACTATTTAACTTCACATAGAATATAAATTGCAATTTCTTTTGATTTCATATAATAACTATTTTTTCAAGAATAGTATATTTTCAGTGTCTTCAAATTTCAGAAGAAGAATGCCCCATCCCTAAAACCAAGCTATGCCTTCCCCCGTTTCGAAACTCCATTGCACAATGAAAATATCTACATTTTGCATCAACATGTAGATGTTCAAGTAAGGCAATTCATAGAGCCACAACTAAGGAAAATAACAAATGGAAGTCTAGAGTGAAGATTACATTAAAGAGTGATACGTGAGGGAATTGAGCTGCATAGAGATGACCCTAAAATGAAACATGTAGTTTTGTCACAAATTCTTCAATGTTAAAACTGCCAAACAAAAGACAACTAATAAAAGATTTAATAGTTAGTTCTAGCAGTTAATGAAACAATAAATGTACACTAAAAGTGCTACAATCCAACCTCAACCATTAGTTTGAACAAAGGGACCATGTTACCAATTATAATTGAAGATTTTTTGCTTAAGGATCTCAATCACTATTTTTAGATAAGTATAACCAAAATTGACATAAATTTGTTTCAACATTCTAGCAATTAGAGGTATACTAAGGTTGTATCAAGGTTTTCTTAAAGAAAGGTTTAGAGCATATATTAATCTCTAATTTATTTGATTAAAATGTCAATGATATAGCAAAGTCATAATTGATTTTATTAAGGAAAATCTACCAGATAAAGTTGCAGGGGACCAAATTGGCACCAAATGAAGTTGCATTTCTTGGAGTAGGTAGAAATCCAAGAATTCAAACAGATTATATGCTAAATGGCTACAATGGTTTTTGCAAAAGGAACTAGTATATACAGGCGATATTGTAGGAAAAAATGGAATGATTCAAGCTTGGAAACAATCACCCTGAAAAGCAATTAACATACATAAAAGTTGTCTATTAGCTTTATAGTGCTGAGTATATAAAGCTTTGATCCAGTAAGGATAGGTGAAATCATAAACCAACTATTCGCGTCCAAGATAAAACAAATGAAACAGTGGCTATAAGACCTTGACAAACTAATCTCAAAAATTAGGTCCAAACTAACAAATAGAGAGGGAGTAAACAATTGTTGCTTGTTTTGACCTAAATATTGCAAGAAGAGATTGGGGCTTAGGAGTAACTAATAAAGGATGATTTGGTTACAATTATTCCAAATGTGTTCATAAAGGTCTTTGAGCTAACATCCTTTCAGGTAGAGAAAACCCTCTTTCTGGTATCTAACAAAGTTTGGCTTTAAACCTGACAATTGCATTTGCTTGGAAAATTATAAAGCCTTTTTAACATCAAAAATTCCATTTTGTGCATATCCTGCAATCATTGTAGTCCACGAGGCCACATCTCTTTGAGACACCTTGTCAAACACTTCACGTGCCTTGTCTATGCTTCCACATTTTTGCATACATGTATGTAATACATGATGTCAGTTTGTAGGTTGGTTATCAAATGATATTGTTTGTGCAAAAAGGGTCTTAATGGAGAAATGGTAGCTTCAAATCAACTATCCATTCACTTAAATGGATCCAAATAGATATGGAGAGGGAGATTGAGATTAAGATATGGAGAAGAGGTGGGGGCCCTAGCTCTGTTGGCTAAATCTTTCCTATTGCAAGAGGTTGGTCACAAGGTCTAGTCTCCCCCACCCCCATGGTACTAGAGGGTATGCCCTGCTAGGGTCGTCGGTCACATTAAAAAGTTTACCAGATGCACTACAGTTTATAGGGAGTTGTGCTACCCAATTCTTGTCGTCTAAAAAAAAAGATTAAGATATGGAGAGAAAGAATGAGATAGAGATAGAAGTAATATATAGAGAGAGATAGAGAGGGAGATATATAGGGGTAGAAAGAGATGTAGAGATAATGAGATAGAGATAGGGGGAGATGGAGAGGGAGAGAGAAGAGGAGAGAGAGAGTAAAAGAGGGGGAGAGGTAGAGATACCTCACTATATACAGAGGGAGAGGGAGAGGGAGAGGGAGAGGGAGAGGTAGAGGGAGAGATAAATAGAGGGTGATATAGGGAGATAGAGAGGGATAGGGAAAGAAATAGAAACATAGGGTGAGAGATAGAGAGGTATGGAATAGAGGTAGAGAAGGATATGGATGGAAAGAGATGCTTAATATGACATTAGTGAGACCAATTTTTAAAGATAGAGATAGGGAGGGAGAAATATGGAGTGTGTGTGTGTAAGTGTAAGTGTCAAAGAGAGATATGGAGATATACAGGGAGATAGATATATATAAATAGATGGAGAGGGAGGGGAATAAATATAGAGAGGATAGAGGACAAGTAGATATATATAGAAAGAGGGAGTGATAGGGAGAGAGGGAGTGATAGGAATAGAAAGAAGGAGAGATAAAGAGATAGATATAGCTTGGGAAAGATATAGGGGGTGAGAGAGATAGAAGGAGAGGGAGAAATAGAGATAGAAAAGGGAGTCAATGAGAGAGAGGGGGAGAGAGAGCAGGGGAAATGGAGTGAATAAGAGAGAGAGAGAGAGAGAGAGAGAGATAATGATATCTTGATAGTGAGGGAGAGGAAGATAGAAGGGGCAACAGAGAAATAAAAGAGGTGATGAAGAGAGGGTGGAGAGATAGAGAGATATAAAGAGATGGGAGAGTGTTCGTGTGAGTGAGAGAGATAAATTGAGATAGAGATAGGGAGGGGAAATAGGGAGTGTGTGTGAGATTGAGAGAGGAGAGATAGAGAGATAGATACAGTGAAAAATATAGAGGGGGTAGAGATAAATATTTATATTATATAGATATAGATATAGATATTCTATTCTATTTATATTTATATTAGATTAGATTTTTAACCCTACTATATCATGTCCATACTGTTGGATGACACCGCAAATCTTGTCAAATAAAAAAATGCACTTCCAAATGCCAATTCAAGTAGAGGTTTTGAGGTCATAGATAATATAAAGACCCAATTAGAGAGATTCTATAGTGGAGTGATGTCTTGTGTTGATATTTTGGAAATAGTTGCTCATTAATTAGTTGTCCAAGTACTCATTTCTTGTCAATTTGTATTCTTGGCTAGGCCTTGACTTGCAAAAAAAAAAAGTCCCTATAAATGGTAGTTGGGAGGTCTAACATGGATTGTGAGCTTCGATAGGAGAGATTTGCGAATTGCCGTCAAAAGCGATGCAAATACAAATATTTTGGGTCTATTTTCAATCCTTCCTAATCTCGTCTCAGCATTTCAAGCTCAAGGACTCTCTACTAGGGACATGATTGTGATTTTAGGTACAAGCAATGCAAAAAGTTTCCCTTCACCATTCAATGAAGCCCTTGGAAGAAGTAATTATGATGACTAACTTTGCATATTTATGTGATTTTGATTAGGTGTTCATACAATCGGTTAAGCGCAATGCTCCCCTTTCTGAACTCGCATCTACAATGAATCCAATATCAATGTTGCAATCACTACTTTTTGAAAGGCAATGTACCCGAGCAGCAGCGACAGTGGCGATAGCAATCTGTCACCTTTGGGTGACATTGCCATTGTCTTTTCTCCTACTTTGAAGACAAAGTATACAAGTGAATACAAGCATTTTATTTCATATATATTTACTTTTATCTTACCATTATAATCATTGTTAATTGGAATGAACTGCTAAAAGAGGTGTTGAAAAATTTCATCCCTTACGAATGCATCATTTGAATGAATGAAAATTTCACATGACATAAACAAGACCAAACGACAAAGAAAGGCCCAACCAACCCGAGAGACAAAATACGAGGTTGAAGGCAACACAAGGGAAAAAGGAAAGAGGTTCCATGTTATGAAAAATTGCGAATGACGCTACAACAAAAATCTCATCTGAGAGAAAATAAGCAAGCTACATATCTCAATGAAGGAACGCTAGTGGTGGAGTGAATCTTAGCAATTGCACCTTAGTGTGCAATGGGTACGTTGAATAGGTGTGAAAGGTCAATGAGGGTTTTTTTTCTATATTTTGCATATATTTGTGTAGTGCATGAAGTCAATTGGTTGGCCACTTAGCAAATGATGTTGCTTGCGACAAAAGTCTCAATAGAGAAGTGATATCTTCAATACAATAGGGATCTAAATATGATTGAAACAAAACATTTGAATCAAGAAGATAATCAGGCTACATTACCCATAAGTTCATGTTGTGTTTGCAATGAGGAGAAAGGGAGAGAGAGGGAGAGAGGGATATAAAGAGGGAGAGATAGAGGAGGAAGGGTGAGAGAGAGTGGGGAAAGGAGATAGAGATAAAGATGAAGATGGAGATAAAGATGAAGATAGAGATGGAGATGGAGATGGAGAGAGAGAAGGATATGGAGATGGAGGAGATATATGTCTTTCCTCTTCTCTCTATTCCTTTCTATTTCTTCATCTCTCTTACTGTCTCTATCTCTTTCTCTCTCCCTCTTTGTTCCTTTATATATCTACCTCTACCTCTATCTCTCTATCTCTTTATCTCTCTATATCTCTTTGTATCCCTCTCTATCTCTATATTTGTTTCTCTCTCTTCTATCCTATTTTATATCTCTCTCCCTCTCTCTATCCCTCTATTTCTATCTTTGTTTCTCTTAACACACACACATCCTCTCTCTCTCTCTCTCTCTCTCTCTCTCTCTCTCTCTCTCTCTCTCTCTCTATTTCTATCTTTGTTTCTATCTTTAACTGTCTTTGTCTATTTATATCTCTTTCTCCTCCTTTGTTGCATTTGCTCCTCCTCTCTTTCTCTTTTTTCTCCCTTTGCCTCTCTATATATTATCTCTACTTCCCTCTATCTTCTCTCTTCCCCTCTTTTCTCTCGTCTCTATCTAATTTCCTCAAGTGTGCAATGGGTACACTGAAGAGGTCTTAAAGGTGAATTATCATATTCTTAATTAAATGGCATGCTACCCTAAACATAACTCCTTGAGGACACATGCTATCCTCAAATTGTTGGCATGAAATGTCTAATTGAAAGTCTCTCTCTCTCTCACTAGTTTGCTAACTTTTAATTTAGATATTAAGTTTAAAATTTATTTTATATATAAATTGAAATAACAATTCAAAATTTAATTATTTTACAACAATTAAATTTTTAATAAGACAAATAATGATAAATTAAATTATTTATAATAATCAATTATTATTTGCAATTTCATTAGAAGATATAAATAATTACAATTAAATGTAAATTTAAATTTAAATTAAATAAATAAATAAAATAAAACTAAATGCAAAGTCCAAATATGTCAAAACCCAAATATTAATAAAAAGAATAATTTTAAAAAAGTAATAATATTTTTTTAAAAAAATAATAATAAATACTAAATTTTAAGTTTATGAATAAGCAAATAAAAAAATAAAAAATAAAATATGTACACAAAATATAATTAATATATTAACATGTAAACTCAATATTAACAAATTAAAAATTATTATAAAATTGAACATAAATTAATTAAATTCTTAAATAAATTTAATTTAAAAAATTAAAACAAATATTCATCACATTATAGATAAAGATAGGTTAACAAAGGAAACCCTCTCACTCCACTTGTAAGTTGAACATACTTTAAAAATACCTCCTACTTATCAATTGATGAGCTAAAGGGGCTCTATTATGAATGGTTCGTAAGGCACAACACTTGCTGAAGGTTTTGCAAATGGGGTAACAACTCAAGCGGGCTTAACCTTGGAGAAAACTCCCTAGTTAAGCGCTTGAGCTGGAGCAGATCTGGGATGGGTGACCTCGGGAGGACAGCTTCACCTCTGTGAGCATCACCTAGATGCAATGAGTGCTAAGTGGACCATTCGATATCATGAGAGATGGGTTCTTGTTGAACCACTACTCATGAAACATGGGTCAATGAGTTTGACTCGAAACTACACGGTTGAATCCTGATAGCAATATCATAATACTTTAAAAAGTTATTTTAATATTGTGGAAGACCTGTACCTTCTGTATGGCATGTGGTAAGCACTCATTCATATTAGGGAATAACGTACAATTTGAGGGATGGACTCCCATTAAAGCTAAGACAAAGACGAATGAATTTGACAACATACATCCCATAAAGATAAAGATATTAAAACAAATATTCATCACATTATAGATATTTAAAAAATTAAAACAAATATTCATCACATTATAGATAAAGATAGGTTAACAAAGGAAACCCTCTCACTCCACTTGTAAGTTGAACATACTTTAAAAAGTTATTTTAATATTGTGGAAGACCTGTACCTTCTGTATGGCATGTGGTAGGCACTCATATTCATATTAGGGAATAACGTACAATTTGAGGGATGGACTCCCATTAAAGCTAAGACAAAGACGAATGAATTTGACAACATACTCCCATCGAAAACATTTGATCACTACTAACATCAAAGTCAAATCTTCGGTTCCGTATGAGATTCTCTTGGCTGAAACTGGTATGTTCCCGTTGGAGGCATCTGTTGTTATCCGGTTAATAAGTTATTTAAAAAAAGTTGAGAACATGGATTTGTACCGCTGGCCCAAAATGGTTGTTGGGGAGGAGCTAAACCGTAGAAAGAAGACTTGGATGAAGCAAAATAGCAAGTGGTTGAACAAATGGAACATTAAACTACATGAGTGCCCCAACACTAATGCGGAGATAAAAAAGTTTGTGCTAGAAAAGTTTAGGTCTACTATGTGGACTAAGCAGGTTGGCCGTAAAAAGTCTCATTATATCCAAGAATTCAACCCCACATGGGAGCATGATGAAAAAGACTATCTAAGGGTTACAATTAAAGGCAAGGCTAGGCTTTTGATCGCTCAATTAAGAACTGGGTCACACCATCTTAGATGCGAGACAGGTAGGTGGGATGTCCCCAAGGAGACTTGGGAGCAACGAACTTGTATTTTTTGCAACAAAGGGACTGTCGAGACTGAATGGCACTTCATGATTGAGTGTGCTGCTTATGATGATATCCGTATCCAATATGAAGACAATTTGAAGGTGGATAATCTAAATGAACTTTTTAGGGAAACTAGGCTCCTCAAAACTGCTAGCTTTCTGATCAAGATCTACAATAGAAGGGCTGACATGGAAAAGAACTTGAAAATGGTTAAAGTTTCGGTGCTTGGTCCCATAGACTGATGGTCTCGTGGACGTCATTAAAAACCATTCATTCATTCATTCATCCCTTACAAGTTTCTACACATTACTACGGCAACACCACATGGCAACCTTATAAAAGATTTCAGTGTTTACGTGCCATTGTAATTTGAACATATCCTATGTATACGCCTAGGAAAGCCACGTGCACCTAAATATAGGGCAGCAGCTATAAAATAAAAAATTAAAATAATAAGAATAAGAAATCGTTAAAAATAAAGATGGTTTTCCCATGTGTAAGACGGGATATATCCAGGAAGCACTTGCAGACGTTTTGTGCGCCCCGTTGCTTGCCCAGATGACCGAGCTTCCGTACGAGAGCACCAGGCTGCCGTGTTGATTAGCCATGCGACCGTCTACTTGGGGAATTGGCGTACCAGTTTGCTGTGCCATCCAACAGAAAGAAACCCAATTTGAAGACGACATTTGCAGAAGACTGTGGCTGCCTATGAGAGTTTCTCCCATGGCTATGGCGTCTTCTGTAGTACGGCCTGATTTGATTTGAGCTGCCACAATGAAGAGCAGTGTGAAGAGGAACAAACACAGATTTGGGACTGCCCTCATTTTTGAGGTTATGAAACCCAAGCAACCAAACTGTGTGTTATATTACCGTCGGGTGGAGAGCCCGGCTTAAACATCACACACTAAGCGTTTGACCGCTTAGGTGGATGTTGTGGGGCCCTCTTTAACTATCCCCCTTCCGTTCGCTGTTTCCGTTTCCGTTAGTCAGTCCCCGTGCAGTTACTTACATGGATTCCGGTAATCTGTTTAAATTGTTTCTCCCGCCCACGTGAATGCAAGTAAATGTGTTTAAATTGTTTCTCCCGCCCACCTGCACCATTGAATTCTGCACTGCACTCACACTGAACAGGTTTCCAACTCAGTTTTCATTCACCAGCGTACAAGGATTATTCAAACATCACAGTTGGATATGCTCTGGTAGACATGCATGCGAAATGTTGAAGCACGTCAATTGTGCGACATGATGCCTCAAAGAAATGTGGTCTCATGGAATGCTTTGATTGCAGGATATGCACAAAATGCGTTTGTTGAAACAGATTCAGAAACTTTCAATCAAATGTAACTCGCAGTGGAATGTTGGACTTCGCAGTCTTTGCCAGCATCCCCCCTGCCTGTCCCACGATGGGAGCTTCAGAACGGGGCATGGGCATCCATCGCAGGATGAAGGAAAGATGTAGCCGTAACTGTCCTGGTAGACATGTAGCCCTAACTGCCTTGGTAGACGTATGCAAAATGGGGAAGCATAGACAAGGCACGTGAACTGTTTGACAGAATGCCTCCAAAAAAAATTGTTTTCATGGAATGCCCTGATAGCAGGATATTCACAAAATGGATTTGTTGAAGAGGCTTCAGAAACTTTCAAGCAAATGCAATTAGCAGGTGTAATGCCAGACTCTACAAACTTTGTCAGCGTCCTTACAACCCGTGCCAAAATAGGAGCTTTGGAACAGCGTATGGACATCAAAGGATAGAGGAATTTTGTTAGATGTAGTAGTTGCAACCTCTCTTGTAGAGATTTATACAGAGTGTGGAAGTATACGCAAGGTAGGCGAACTGTTTGACAATGTGCCTCAAACAAATTTGGTTTCATTGAATGTCACCATTGTAGGATATGAACAAAATACATTTATTGACAAAGATTTACAAACTAAATGAAATTAGTTAAACATTATAGATGGAAATGTTCTAATAGACATGTATAGAAAATGTGGAAGCATAGATAAAGGCACATGAATTGTTTAACAAAATTCTTCAAAGAAATGTGGTCACATGGAATGAACTGTTTGCAGGATATACATAAAATGGATTTGATGAAGACGCTTTCAAAATGTTTGAATTAATGAAGTATTCGGAATATATATTAAAGCTTTTTTGTGTTCTATGTGCATGCAGCCATTCAAGTTTATTGGAGGAGGGTTGTACACATTTCAATCACACAAGTAACCCTTATTGCATTACACCTACAATTGATCATTGTGTGCATGGTTGAGCTTCTTGCCTATGTTGCGTCTCTTGAGGACACCCTAAACTTTATCATTAAGATGCCAATTAAACCGGTGGTAGTTGTGTGGATGTGTTTTCTTGGTGCTTACAAATCACATACAAATATATATTTAAGGGTTATTAAGACTTAAACACAAAAATAGACTTTAATATTGCAAAGGAAGCTAGTTTGGAAGGATAGCTTTGATAGAGAAATTCCCATTAAGAGACTCTAAGACTTATTATAATTAATTCAAGCAACAACCTCCCATACTTACATTATTTAAACTTTAGATCATTGAATCTTGCAAAGAGCCACAGGATAGTGGTTTCAATCTAGGCAATTAGAATTTACCTCAAAGATTTTTGCTTATACATCCCTTGATTTATCCATGGGGTTTAATAGTTAGCTCTTAATAAATTTTGACCTATGTAAGCCTACACGTTATTGGTACTTTAGGAGCGGCCTTCCTACCAAGAAGGTTTTTGAATAGGGAGTGCATGTAATATAACCTTGTACTTGATAATGCATTGAGACACATTTTATATATTTTTCATGCTTTTCCTTATAAGTCTTATTCACAAACCATATTTCTATGATCACTTTCCTAGTTCATGATTCATTGAAGTGTTTGATCTAATGTATTTTAAGTATTGAAAGTAATTTGAAAAAAAATATCAAATTCTTGTTCTTTAATATGGAATTACTCTACCTATTTTTTTTCATGAAATTTAGTAGAACAATTGTGTGATTCTATTCACTTTTGAAGCTCATTAATGCTACTTAAAATGCACATCTACACTTACTTGGAAAGATAACATCCATTCTAATAATGTAGGATTATGTAATTCTTTTTCCTTATTAATAGCTTGCAAAGCTAGCTAGAAACAAGTTGTGCCTTGCATACACATGCTATTTTCCAAAAAAGAAGAAGAAGTGATGAGTCCCTTTATTTATTTTCAAGCTTATTGATCAAATGTTCTTCTGGCTTGAAGTGTTCTAGTTTTCCTCGGTTCTTGATGAGTTGGTTACATTGTAAGATCTAAATTTATGTGCTAGCTAGAATTTTTTTCCAATACACGAGGTATTAGTTTTGTGGTGTCAATATTTGATTTGGGTTCTCAGATCCACCTCTTGTTTGTATTTCTTTCCTAGCTATTCTCTAAGTTATTATAGTTAGAATTCTTATTTTTAGTGTTTATGGAGACCTTTTATGCTATGTTACTATTTGTTCATACATTGGAAAAGTTTGTTACTATTTGTTCATACATTAGAAAAGTTTCTAAGTGTTCACCATGGTATTAACCCCTTTATTAAACTCATAAAACCATTAAATAGTCTTATAAATAGCTTGGAATTTGTTTTGGAGTATTTACAACCTTTGCAAACCCTCCTTGAAACCCTTTATTATCTTTCAAAATAACATTTTTTGTCAAGAATTTAAATTCAAAGAATGATAAGAAGGCAGTTTAGAATGAGGGTTTGAACAGGGATCATTAGATATATGGCCTACCTTGAATACACTATTAGATTCCCTTTAGTACATCACTAGTTACATTATATTTTCTCAATACTTTTGTGGCCAAAATTGATAGTTTGGTATGTGTTGCAAACTCTCACCTAGCTATAATTGTCAAATAGGAGACACAACCCTTATAAAAGCTATATGAGGAGTTTTTTGGTGTCTAACACCAACTACAAGGTCTAACACGTGTGATCTATGATATCAAACTCCCCCTATGGTTGTTGAAAAGAAACAACTAGATTATTAACATGTGTTTAGTGTTGGAATGTGGATTTTTTTTTTGAAACATCTTGTTTGGTTGGATTTTAACCAAGTAGGGTTAATTAATTGTAGTGGTTTACAACCTCATTCTGAATCTCAATGCTAAGGAAGCATCATACTTGTAAAAACCATTTATTTCTACATGCAAATCTTGATAAATATATCCTAATATTTTAGGAAATCAAGATAAAATATGATGTATCTATGCATAACTCTTCAACCATGAACATAGATAGAATTACAAGGGTTTAGTTTTTATAAAAATCCTAAAAACATATCATTTTAGTATGGTAATTTGTTTTTTGACATGCATGCAAGTATAATCATGTAGGATCTAATAAATTTGACTTTCTATGTGTAGTTGGAATGCTTATTTAAAGGTCAACATCATTGCTTAGATCCAAGAAACTCATTCAAGCCAAAAAGAAGCTTATTTCATATTAATCAACATTTCACCATTAGAGTGTAAGTATGGTTGTCGAGAGAAATAAAATTGTTTATCAGTTTTACATGAGTGTTCTACATAGTAAAGGTGGTTGCTTTCTTTGGTTGGTCAACATTCAACACTAATAAAAATTGAAAATAACCTTGACAATTACTTTCACCAAACCCTAGATAGTGACTTATCTCTTCCTTACCAACTCTATGATTATAAAGGGAAGTGTAAAAAATCATATCTAGGGACTAGTCTACTAATAAAGAAGAAAGATATGTCACAAAACCAAGTGGAATAGTCAACACCATTTGAGAACAACCATGTTGTTGACAATAAATGATATCTAGGGACTATTACTACAACAATAAGATAGTAAGTTAAACTAATAAATAATGCAACACAATAGAGCTTAGTTACTTAGCCCATAAATATACCATCAAAAATAATTCTTCACCTACAATAGCACTATTAAACATATCCACAAGATGTTATATAATGACTAATGGACTATAATCTTGTTTAGGCTATCCTAAGAGCATCATGGGGGATATTACACTTATAGAATATTTTTTATGGTATCCATAGAGCTATTATTGACACCAGGAATTGTCAAGAGGGAGTTAGAGACAACAAAGAAGAATATAATTAAGTGGATTTTATGATGGAAAGACATAAAATACAGACATGCGTTACTTCTATAATTTATATGCCTCTTATGAACATGAGTTATAACTCTTTCATGGCATCCAGTAGGAGTACCAATGTTTCCATAAGATAACAATCATGTACTAGTTTATTATCATAATTAGACCATACACTTATTTAATTTCCTATGTATTATCATTTTGCTATCATAGATAACAACAATATGACAAAAGGATACTCTCAGGAAATCATTATTGCCATAAAAATTTAGGATTTTCATGGTTATTAAGGATACTATAAATCTTATAGGATGGCCATGTGCCTAGATAGTTTTATTAAATTTATCCTAATAAATAATAATAATAGGTTCTATGTAGGATTTTAGTAGGTACTAAATTATGATCATTTCCACCTTGTTGTAAGGCATCAATTAAAAGTCAGCCATGAAATAAGAGGATTATCTTAGCAAGGGTAAGAGTTTCATAAACACTAGTATCAAGACGAAGATTATTTCATTTAAAGCTCTACTATTTCACTCTTATAGGATCAATTGGCTAGTCCTATATATAACATAAGAGGCTTTTCATGATAATTTATCGCTTAAAAATTTCATACCATGTCACAAATATAGAGGAGATGGTCCCAAAATACATCTAGTATCACTTAGATAACCTTGTAATTAAGTCAAAATATTTTCATGAATAACATATACAATTGTCCTTCTTGGATTTTATTGAGTGTGAAGTTGTAAACTAACTTTTTTTTTCAATGATAAGGTCCTTGTCTTAGTAATGAAGGATGTCAAGGCATAGTAATCTTTATGATTATTATGTACCTTAGAGCATAGACTTGTAGCTCATTTTCCCATTCATTGCTATGAAACCACCTTGAAGAATATTACAAGAAATGAAGGAAGTTGGGTTAGAAAAAATTTTAGTACTACTATGGATCATCTTATCCCAATAAGGAAGTCCCTAGGTCACATGATATAAAATTGAAATCTATGAGGAAATCATGATAAAATTTTGAAGACTTATAAATGAGGACAATCACATGAGTGATGACAATCATGGTAGTAGAAGGACAATTGAAGGACTTCATCCAACAAGTCTTAATGCCTTATCCTTATGTAAAATACACAATGCATTATCTCAAGTCTATTATATAGCTGTAATCATAATAGACATAGTTAATCATGTGGTCACACCAATCATGGATGTCCTTGATCTTAGAAACATTATTATTGTATGATGTGTTATGTGGGTCTTCTCAAGTCAAAAGCATCATGGTAACCAATAACATTCAAGAAATATATAAATTTATTACACCCCATTGTGTATCTACCAATTATTATTGCTTTTTATGAATAAATATGTTTTTAATGCATGACTATGTTTCACAAAATTCCATTGAATGAATGAGATGAATGAATATGTATTATGAAGTGATTGATTTTTAGATGATTTATGATGCAAATGATAAATGATGAATATTATTTTCATGTTATCAACTAACTTTGTTTATGATGCAAAGCTCATGCACAACAAGCTTTGACTAAGTGCTTTTAACACATGTTGGCCCAAAAATCCCACAACTCTTGAGATGTGGCATTATGAAAAGGGATAAATTTTTTGAATGACGCACAATAGATCAGAGGGAAGGAAAGGTGGAAAATTTCTTAGCTATCTTTCAGATTTGAGAGTCTCCCTTTTTGTATAAATAAGGGTTGATGGGCTCTTGTTTTGGTTGTTCATGATAGATGTTATCATAGTTGTTCATTGTGTATCCTATTATTATGATACATATATATAGCTATTATGATTGTCATGATTGTATGATGTAATTATGAAAAACTATCTAGAAGGTATATATATGATACCTAGTTTATTGTATGCTACTTATATGCTTGCACGAATTATGATGATAGTAATGCAAAGGGAATAATATCATGTTAGATGTATTATTTCATCATTGATAGGATAAGATGATGTGCAAACCATGTTGGTATTTTATCCTTGAGTGGTTATTCATGTTTCCTTGGAAGTAGGAAGTCAGCTTATTCCTTGGGTTAGGATAAACTAGAGGTTGGGATTAACCTATTTGGTCAATTAGATCAACTAAGTGTGACATCACTTTTTGGAATGGAATCTTGTTATTTTTATTGAGGTCAAACCAAGTCAAGAGCTAATTATGGTTTAGGGTTTAGGGTTTAGGGTTCACTATGAACTAGGATTGCATAGCTAGTAGGGAGTGTCATGCATGTTAGGCAAGTATCTAGTGTATGGAAAAGTACTAGCTATGTAGGACACAACACCATGCTCAAGTAGGCATTATATTAGAGGGTTTTCATACCAATATCTTCATTGAAGGGTAGGGCCATCCTACCGGATATAAAGATGTGCAAGGAACTGCTTAAGTTTGTGGTTGGAGGAAAAGAACTTGGGTGATGCTCTCCCTCATGCAGTTGGCAGTCAAGACTTGTGTGAAGCAGAAGAAGATGAAGATATGTGTTTCGATTGAGGATAACTTGACCAATATGTTCTTGTACATTAAGCTCTTGTAAGCTATCATTTGTAATTATGCTATTGCATCTATTTGAAAAATGTATATGAAAGATGTATTCATTACTTGGGATTATGTTTAGTGTTACTTTATTCATGCAATGTAATTTGGAATGGGTTTATTTCAAATGTGCATCTATGTTATTGAATTAGAAAATTTTATTTCAATGTGTTGGTGAACTTGATTTTTCTCATACATGGGTTAAAACTTAGGTGAAAACAATAGGGTAAACTTTGGGCATGTTAATAAAATATTGTTGAACTATTATAATGTCTTACCTTATTAAGGGGAAATTTTCATCATCAACACCAAAGTTAATCATGGTACTTGGGACCTTACTACCCTCAAGCTCTAACATTAACCTCTAGACATATCGATAATCATCATTACATTAATAATTATCACAAATGAGAGAAGTGTTATCATGATGAATTCCATGAACCTAATCATCCTTAGGACAATAATCACTCCATTAATAATCCAATACCATTGAAGAATTGTCATCACTTGGTTTAATATTTTATTCATAAAGACTATCATAAAGATGGGAGAATATGTTTAAATACAAAATCTTTTCAAACACATATATAAATTAGGTCGTCATCAAGGAAGGAAGTAGTCATTGCGACATAACACTTTTGCATAGTTATAACTTCACTTCATTGTGTAATCATAAACAATTATCCTGAAGGAACTAGTACACTATGCTCATAAGAATAATCACACCAATTTTATGATAGTAAAAAAACCTTTATTCTCTAGAATGTTTTCATCAATCCATGGGCACTATCATGTCCTGTTTTGACAATTAATTTAGGGTAATAATCACACCTTAACTACCAAAGGAGTATTAATACAACTACTATAGTCAAAGTATCATGGAAGAAATGGTGTCATCATAGGAATTTTACAATCAAGGTGGATTGTCCTATCTTTAAACCATTATTGCCTACACAAGGAGACAATCATCAACATTCAAAGGGACTTCAAAAACCACACTAGATTCAAGGTTAATCATATTTTTAATCAAAATCCTAGTTAAACCATAATAATGATAATGGGTCAATCTAGACTCTATCAAATAGAAGCAAGGGGTTGCCATTATGGTAGAAGAGAGTTATTGTATCAATTTTGTTATAAAAGATATCTAACATTCAAATATTTCCCACTCATTATATCCTACCATAATAGGTAGAGGGGTGATTATGTACAAGGTTATCGATTTTGATGTTGCTCCAAGTAACTAGGAAGATGGGACCATACAACCTTTAGACACTATCATGTATGATTAGATGCTCCTAGTTAGTGAGTCAATCGATCACATGCCTATGTCTTATGCACTTGATTGCCACTTAAATTGATGATGCCCCATTTTGACAATTAATCCAAACAAAAGGACTATAGAAAATGACGAGGGTAATTGTGAGCCCTCATCTCCCATTTCCTACTAGTCAAGCATCTTTCAATTTACTTGAAGTGTTCCTCACCTTTTGCTTTTCTCTTTCTCTAACTTATCCAACTTTTCATTTCATACATATGTAGGTTTATGAAAACAATTTAATTAAATGTTCATGTTATCATAAAATAAGCCTTTGATAGATACCCTAATAGTGTATATGCACTCTGTGCATCTAATTTTACGAAGCTGGCATCATGGTCTAGATTGCCAAATATTCAAAACAAAAACAAAACCATTTTTTTCTTTCTAGAATCTGACAATAAAACCTTGTACCTTCATTATTAGTGTAGGCGTGACAATGCACATTATTATAGTGAAAGCCTATTTTTTAGATTACTTTATTTAGCATAACCAATCATCTTCACAAGAACATTTTGTCTATTTAAAATGATGGAAACAATTCACATCTTTCACAACAATTTCTCTTGCAACAATGTTGGAGATAAATTCCATTGTAGTGTGTGAAGCAACATAGATTGAAGGTTATTAATAACTATAAAAGTTGTTATTGGGATGCATCTAACAAACCAAAAGCAATGTCCAACTTTTCACTATGATGATAGAGAAATAACTCATTTCCCTTCTTTTCCTCACTAAGTAAATGTCTTGAACTTGAGAAATACCCTACTGCCTTCATCTCTCAAGCCAATCTCTCCAACTTTGCATAGATCTCCAGTGTTTGTGGATGTGAGCTATCCTCTACACATAAAGCACACACCATTTCATGGATTTCAATCCAACTACATCTAAGAATCCTATTATATCCTTTACCATTTATCATTCTCCTTACCATTTGAACCTCACACCACTTGCCCACATCTGCATAAATGTTTGAGAGAAAGAACATAAGTCAAACATTTTTAGATTCTAATTAAAAAGAATCATCACTATAAATACTCCTAAAACATATTTTTTAATGTGATTTAACCAAATTCATTTGCTTGAATTTTTTAAATCTTTATCAAGAAACCCATTTTGTTCATATCCTACAACCATGGAACCAAATTTCGTTGAGGCACATAGTAAAACAGCTTACTTGCCTTGTGTATGCTTCCACACTTTGAATACATGTCTACAGAGCAGTTGCAAATACTACATCCGACAAAATTCCTCTGTCCTTTATGCTTTGATGGATGTCCATACGCTATTCCAAAGCTCCCATTTTGGCATGGGTTGTAAGGACGTTGACAAAGTTTGTAGAGTCTGGCATTACTCCTACTAATTGCATTTGCGTGAAAGTTTCTGAAGCCTCTTCAACAAATCCATTTTGTGAATATCCTGCTATCAGGGCATTCCATGAAAACAAATTTTTTTTGAGGCATTGTGTCAAACAGTTCACGTGCCTTGTCTATGCTTCCCCATTTTGCATACATGTCTACCAAGGCAGTTACGGCTACATGTCTACCACGGCAGTTACGACTACATCTTTCCTTCATCCTGCTATGGATGCCCATGCTCCGTTCTGAAGCTCCCATCGTTGCACAGGCAGGGAGGATGCTGGCAAAGACTGTGAAGTCCAACATTCCACTGCGAGTTACATTTGATTGAAAGTTTCTGAATCTGTTTCAACAAACGCATTTGGTGCATATCCTGCAATCAAAGCATTCCATGAGACCACATTTCTTTGAGGCATCCTATTGCATAGTTGACGTGCTTCCACATTTCGCATGCATGTCTACCAGAGCATATCCAACTATGATGTTTGAATAATCCTTGTACACTGGCGAATGAAAACTGAGTTGGAAACATGTTCAGTGTGAGTGTAGCACAGAATTCAACGTGGGCGGGAGAAACAATTTAAACACATTTACGGGCATTCACGTGGGCGGGAGAAACAATTTAAACAGATTACCGAAATCCATGTAAGTAACTGCACGAGGAGTGACTAACAGAAACGGAAACAGCAAACGGAAGGGGGATGGTTGAAGAGGGCCCCACAACATCCACCTAAGCGGTCAAACGCTTAGTGTGTGATGTTTAAGCCGGGCCGGGTGGAGCAGTGAGAATTGTTGGCGAGTAATTTCTCCCACGTGGTCAAACTTCTAGACTCTTCTGCCATCAATATCTCACCATTTTCTATGCATGTGATTCTGGGAAACTCTAAAGACCTCTATAAATAGAGGCGGATGCAATGTGGTTATTCACTCTCTCTAGCAGAGTCTAACTCTGCAAGGCTGTTAGAGGATATTAGCCTGTGTTTAGTCTGGTGTTTAATGCATGAATTGAAGCTCAGTAAATCGATGTATTGTTTCATTTTGTTTAATATAAATCTATCTCTGTTCTGATGCTCCCCTATTTCCTACATGTGGTATTAGAGCCCAGAGAGATCCGAGGGAGTCTTCCAGTTTGAAGATAGCAGGCCACTGCTTTTAAGAGAAAGACAAGTTACTGAGGAAGAGCGTAGGTGAGGATAAAAAAAAATCAGTGATGAAAATTATCAAAGCTTGGTTAATCGTGTTGGCTGGGAGCTGTTGTTTCAGGAGGCGCCAAATCTTACCAAAAAGTCGTAGCTAATGAGGGTTTTTGCAGATATTACAAGCATGTGGTTGCTAGAGAATCGCTTGGACAATGATGTCAGAAGATGGAAGCAAATAAAGTTGCCTTGTCATGCTGCTAAGGAAAAGCAAGGATAAAGTGCACAGTTGCTATAAGAGATAAGGCTAGCAGTTTGTGAAGGTAGAAGACCCTAAAGACCCTGGAGAGCAGAAAATTTGATAGAGTTGTATGTTTTGAGTTGTTTCTATTGTTAGTCTTGAAGGTTGTCTGTAGATTTTGCGGTAGGAGGAAGTTTGAGGAGATTGCATAAGTATGTGTCTAGGTTGAGAGTCAAAATTGTGAAAAGCATTTCTAAAGTCTGTAAAACGATGTAAAAATGAAGAGTTGACAAGTGAGGTGAGAACATCAAGGAGGATAGCAGATGTCGGTTGTGAAAATATAAGTGAAGTCCTTAATGCTTTAAGGAAGTAATATGATTATAAGTGAAACCCTTAATGGATTAAGGAAGAAATATTGTTGAATGCCACAGCATTATGTTTTTGTATGAAAGCAATATATGAGGCCAATGACGCCCATTAAAACTAGGATCCCTGAGCACCCGCAGTGTGATTCTATGGGAGGTGCTAAGAAAATACAAGTGTTGAGCACCTGAACTGACGATGGACTGGTAAACAAATGTGCCAGAGATCATGGGTAGAGCATCCCACCAACAGCATGGGATTTCCTAGGTTCGATCGCTAGATCTAGATGAAGATTTTAGATGTCGCAGCATCAGTGAAAGACACTGTGATTGTAATGAGAATTCGTGGTAGAAATTAGGGGGGAGTGTTGGCGAGTAATTTCTCCCACGTGGTCAAACTTCTAGACTCTTCTGCCATCGACCTCTCACCATTTTCTATGCATGTGATTCTGGAAAACTCCAAAGACCTCTATAAATAGAGGCGAATGCAATGTGGTTATTCACTCTCTCTAGCAGAGTCCAGCTCCGCAGAGCTGTTAGAGGATATTAGCCTGTGTTTAGTCTGGTGTTTAATGCATGAGCTAAAGCTCAGTAAATCAATGTATTGTTTCATTTTGTTTAATATAAATCTATCTCTGTTCTGCTGCTCCCTTGTTTCCTACAAGAATGAGTCATGGCTGCGGCCTTCAAATGCTGCCAGACAAAAAATGGGGGAGTTTGTAGGAATTAAAAACCAGTAAGGTTATGTACTATTGAGAGCAGCAACGACATTAATTCCATAAACAGTTAATGGTGGATGGCGATAAAGGAGATTGAAAGATACACTTAGACCACGTGGACACACAGAGAACCATATGAAAATGAATGAAAGAGATGATTTTAATCCTGAGTTGGTCTAATGGTGAAGAACTTGTACTCTTGAAAGAGAGGTCACAAGTTCAAATCCTGCAGGGGGTAAGGTATGTACACCTCATATTGTGGAGCACGAGTTGGGTGCCTCCCTCAGATTTGGGAGTATGAGGAGTCCCATATATACTGTAAGCTGTCTGTAGACCCAAAAACAGATTGCCTGGTATTCGTGGACTATAAAATAATATTATTATTATTATTATTAATCGTTGGCCAGGTGCTGCGGATTTCAAAATTTAGGTTGATCTCTCTTGAATAGGCCTTCCACATAAAATATATAATCATGAACAATTTATACTATATCCAATATTATATATAATTTAATGTGTATTATTACACCGAAGACGGATGAGAGGTTTACAGCCGTTGATCCTTTCTGTTGGATTGTTTTTAAAATTTCAAATTGTTTTCTACCGACTTTCTACCGTTTTATTATTTGCGTAGGGTTTTTCGCCTTTTTTTAATCTGTGAAGGGTTTCGTAATTAGTAGAGATTTCAAAATAAAGCGTCTGGCTCCGTTGTCCTCGCATGCCCCTGAAACCTTCCCATTCCTTTTTTATTATGTTTTTAAAGCTTGTGATCATCTTGAAAATTTTAATTTTATTTTTTACCCTTGAAGCTATAGAATCCGTACGAAGAGCCTAAACAATACGGAAGTTTCCTTTTATTTGAATTTGTAATTAAATTTATGAATATTATATATATATGAACTAATTAAGATAATAATAGAATATAAATATAACATAGTGTTATATAATATAATTTAATATAATTATATATTATATTATAATAAAATAATTAGTAATATAAATTAAATATAACAACAAAAATAATATAAAAATATATAATAATAGAACATAAATATAATTTAATATAATATTATAATAAAATAATTAACCATATAAATTAAATATGACAACAAAAATAATATATTATAATTTAATATAATTATATATTATATTAAAATATAATAATTAGTAGTATAAATTAAATATAATAACAAAAATAATATGAGAATTATATAATATTAATATAATTAGGGTTAAATAATAGCTTCAATTACAGTTATGATTTATGTGTTGGGATTAGGTTCAAGGTTGAATTACCATTAGGATTCAATTACAAATTTAAAGTTGTTTTATATACTAATTAGAGTTATTATTAGGCTTTAGCTTTATTTATTAGTGTATTTATAATTAAGTTTAGCTATCATAAATTATAATTATGATTATGATTATGATTCAAATACATTTTAATTTTAATTAGGCTTCATTTAGACTTATGATTACAAAAGAATGTAATATATAATAATATGATATAATAAGAATATAAACAATAAGAATATAATAATTTAAGAAGTATATCATAATATAATAATATTATTAATAATATATTAATTAAAAAAATAAAAATAGTACTATTAATAAGAACATATTATTTAGAATATTATAAAAATATATATAATATAATATTCATAATAAGTACGATATAGTAATAATAAAATACTAATTTTAATAATATATTTGACATATATCTTTTTCATTATTTCACTTTAATTTAATAATCTAAATAAAACAAACACAATAAAAAATATATGTTTTGATAAAGATATGTCTAGATTAATTTTAAAATGCTTTTAAAAGGGTTATAATTATGGTTCATTTAGGGATAGCATTCAATTATTAGGATTACTTTATTTTTCCTAATTATTTAATTTAATATTAATTAATAATTTATGTGTTGGTGTTTCAAATAATGTAGCACGTTACTAGAATTAGGGGTGGAGTTAGGGTTTTTAAATAATTATTAATTTTGTTCAATTAGGGATGGTATTCAATAAGGGTTGAATTGAGGTTAGTGTTCAATTAGGGTTAGGGTTAGTGTAAGGGTTAATGATATATTAGTTTAATTATGTTTAAATAATATTGAGAGTTTATAATTAATTTTAGTTACTAGAATCTTAACTATAATTGAACTCTAAACATAACCCTATGTGAACCCTAACTCTAACTCTAACCCTAACACTTAATATATTTGAACACCAATCATAACCCTAATCCCAAGATTTATCATAGAAGGAGAACCTATGGTAACCCCAACCTTTACCATAAAAGTGTAATCTTGACCAAAGAACTAGAATTTAACATACTAAAAACTATGAACATTTCATCTCACTACAAAAGAAGGGCCCATTTCTACCATCACAAAATTGTACCAATATCAAGTTAAATATACAATGCAACATAGCTTACCACTAAAAATGATTTGGGAAAATTAATTCTATGCTATATGGTATCCATTATACATACATATTAGCCTATACTTACGTCCTTGTCAATGCATCAACTAGAAAGAACTTCACCCATCATTTTTGTGTAAGAAGTAATGAAGCTTTATAACATGCAACCTTGTCAATGCATCAACTAGAAAGAACTTCACCCATCATTTTTGTGTAAGAAGTAATGAAGCTTTATAACATGCAACCTACACTACTTGGAGAACATCCAGACAATCGACATTGTCAAAATGAATCTAAAGGGTGACACTTGGATCCTAACCTCAAAGTGATCAAATTCTATAGGAGCAACTTGTTTGGTAGAATTCCCTAAAGAAGTGTTATCATGGCTTTCTACGATCATAGAATGTCCACAAAATAGATTTGTTGAAAAGTCCTTGGAAACTTTCAAAGAAAATGCAGTCAACACATATAAATTTAGTCTCACAAATCTTTTCCTACCTTCTCCTTAATTGTGCCAAAATAGGAGCTTCATAATATGGTATTGCATCTATCACAACACAATCAAAGAGGATTTAGTTAGATTTTATGGATGAAATTTTAATTGTTAATCTCTCTTCTCTCAATGTCTATCTCCCTTTATCTCTCTTATCTCTCTCTCCCTTTACCTCTTGGTCACTCTATCCATCTACATCTTTACATATCTCTGTCTTCATCTCTCTCTCTCAATATGTGTTTGTCTCTCTCTATCTCCCTCTTCCCTCTTTGTATATCCCTCTCTTTCTTAGGTCCTCTCTTCGTTCTTTATGTCTCGCTCTATTTTTCATCTCCTTACCCCTCTCTCTCTCACTTTCCCTTCTCTATCTCTCTCCTCTATTGCAAACATAACATGAGCCTAATTATCTTCTTCATTCAAAGGTTTTGTTTCAATCATATTCAAATCCTTGTAAGAGGATGCATACTTGGTTTAAAGCTATCACTTCTCCATTAAGACCTTTTTTGCAAAAAACAAGATCATTTTCTAAACGGTCTACCAATTGATCTCATGTACTACACAAACGCATGCAAAATATATACCAATATTTTCCTAATTGACCTTCCACACCTCTTCGGCGTACCCATTGCACACCAAGGTGAAATTACTAGTTTTAAAAAGTACTATACAATAATTATGTTTTTTATTATATTTATATCTAATAGTTTCTATTACAAAATATAATATATAAATAAATATAAACATAATATTATTATTTTAAAAAAATTACATTATATGAAGCACATGTATAACTATTTCAGCTAAGCTTTAAAAACTAGAATGAAGTGGTCAAAGTAACTCTTAAATATAACTTGATCAAAAGCTAATGATTGTTGATATTTAAATTTATAGAATATAATGTATCTTTCTTGTTTACTTATCATTAAATTTCAAACTTAAATCTTAATTAAAAGTAAAAATAGAATAATTAAATGCAAAGTAAAGTATACCAAAATTCAAATATTGATAGAAAAATAATTACTTAAAAAACTAATAATAAATAATTAAATAAAAAAGTAAATCTATTTTTTAATTAATTAAAAGTGAAGTATTAATAAAAATTTATATATTAAAAACAATATTAACATTAACTAAAAGAAAAATACAATATTAATCAATAAAAAATTATAAAATTGAATGTAAATATAAATAAATTCTTAAGTAAAATTTTAAAAATAAAAAGATACTTCAAATAGAATATTAAAATTAAAATTAAGTATACTTTTATATTCAAAATTACAAGTGAAATCAAAATTTAAGAGTTAAAAATAAAATGAAACATTTTTAAAAGGTAGCCATGTGTCAATAATGGGTCGCTGTGCCAGGCTGTCTAGCTCGACACATGGGCAAAGTAGGTGTCATCAAATGACACTGCAGTGATACGAGCCAGACGTCAGCCATCCCAATTGGAGGAAACGCTGCCAAAGCTATGATAGTTCCTTTGTCCGGAACCTTGGCAGGAGATTTGGTTTTAACTCCACACGAAACTTGCCTGGAATGGAATTCAATGCGAGCCAGCAAAGCTCACACCCAAAGGAGAGCCCGTTTTTAAAAATGCGGAAAAGAGATTCTCAATACCTTGTTTGACATCCGGGCCAGCTATGGGGATATGGTGCAGGTTGACAATTTAAATACTTGTTTGAAGAGTCAAGACTCAGAAAATTGCAAACTTCATCATCAAAATTCATTGCAGAAGGGCTGATCTCGAACGGAGCCTTCATTTTACCTAGGGCTGTACTGTGGGTGGTTCGTGTGCTGCTCTTGGGTCCCATAGGCTTGTTTGGCCTCTCATTAAAATATTTCATTTCATTTCACTAGATTTTGCAGAAATGGAGTTACGAAATGCGCACACTTGGAATAGATAGTACTCCCTCTCGTCAGATGAAGGAGCCGAAAATGGAGGTAGGTATAGAAGGCATTAACGATGCATGTTGGCCTCTCGGAATCGGCGTCGGACGATGCTTAATTTATACTGGCACCTCAGGCTCATTCCGCACACAAAATGGAGACCCCCATCAAGCTTAAGTGTGCAAATATGGAAGCAGGGTTTACGAGCTTCATCTTGGATCAGAGGTTGAAAAATATATGCCTAAACAATGACATTATGTGCCTCAAAGCGGTTCGAATGGTGCTAGGGCGAAGGTTTTGTTTCTCAAGCAACAAACCGAAAGTGAATTCTGACATCTCATCGAGATTCCTGGCATCGCTGCTGGATTTGAACATACCAAAGATGAGGTGTTTGGTTCTACTGCGAATTGTTTTTGTAGCCGCGGTGATGCAGGAGGATCTAGATGTGGTGGCAGTGGCGAGGCCTCGAGTGGGGATACTTTTTTTGGACGATATGGCCAAAATGTTCCAGCAGGGAGTTCCGGTGGATTGGAAGTCGTTCATTATGGACGTTGAAGGTGAGAAGATGGCACGCCATAGACAGTGGGCGGCGATCGGAGCTGACTTCCTCTGCAAACGGCTGGGAGTGGACGAGGTAGAAGGTCTCCAATGGTACAGGGAATTCGCGGACCTAGTAGAATCGATGAGCTTCTATGACGAGAACAACTAACTACACAGAGTGATGGCTGGCAGAAGTTTTGTGGGTGGTGGCGAGTAGGGTAGATAGCTAAAATACAAACTGTTTTTTGTAATTCAAGGAAAACCAATGGCTCAGCCAGAAGCATGAGAAACCATAGTTGTAATTTTGATCGATATTAATATATGTAGCTTGTAGCGTTTTACCTATCACAAAGAAAAAGAAAAACATATTAAAAAGGTCAAATATTTTTCAATTTTAATTATGTAGATTTTTTTATATTTTGATATCATAAATTAAAAATAAAATGGATATTTAAAAGATAAAATATAATGTAATTTTTTTAATCTTTTGAATGTAAAATATTGTTAAAATTATTTTTAAAAAATCAATATTTTAAAGAAAAATCAAAAATACAAATATTAATAACAGAGATTTCATTTAAAATATAATAATAATGAAGATTTTTAATGGTATTCAAATTAATATATTTTAAATTATAGATATAAGATTTAAACTTATTATTAAAGATTTTTTAAATCAAAGATCAAATTTTTATTCAATATTTTTTATTTCAATTATTTAAATTATTCTTATATGAAACTTTAAAACGACATTCGCTAAAACATTTGAAAAATCAGTAGCGTTGAGTTTTTTCAAGTGAATATCCAAAAGCATGCAGTGAACAAATAAGTTCTTATAGGAGTAAAACAGCTGAGTTGCAAACAATTTGCACCATCACAAAGCTCTTACATCCCCATCAAATTAATAGTTCGTTATATAAAATATTCTATTAAGATATTCCTCTGCTGCCCCTTCAAGGAAACTTCAATGTTGAATTTATCTAGTTATAACGTACTCGACAATCCCACCTGACAGAGAAACTAGTTTTTTGTATACAAGAAAAAATCTTTCTACATTACGCTAAAAGGAAAACTTTTGTTTAATGATTAGAGAACTGAAAGCATGTCATCTATAGTTATCTCTATCCAGAAAAACAAAATTCTATGTAACCTGATGATATTTGACTTACTGAATCACTTTTATATCATTAAAAATCTGAGAGATATTAAGAAATAAAATGTATTTGTATTCTGGTGGTTTTTGTTAAATGTTTAAACTTTCTTATATTGTTTCTTCACAATGGGATTTGAGATGCTCCATTCATGTCCTTGCTCCAGGAAAGTTAGTTGAACCTTGTTAAGCAATATCTTTGTTGATTAAATAGGTCGTTATTAGTTTTTTTTTTCTAATTTAAGTTTTGAAATTTGCTTTTTGAACTGTAAAGGTACAAGACCTCTCTAGAGCTTCGAAAAGTTGAGGTAAAAAATAAAGATCACACATACACAACCATCTGCTACTAGAATAGCAAACCTCTAACCCACTCAACCAGAAACAACAGGTAGAAAGTCATTCAGCCCAAAATAACAAGATCTCTAGAGGCATCGTAGAGATGGCAAAGATATTTAATGCAGGCAATAAAACAAAAAATGCACTTCAAGCAAACTACTCAGACACAGAAGATCTGAATATCATGTCTTTTTTAAAACATAATAAGCTACACGAGTCTTACTCTCACAAAATACATAAAAACAAAAAAAATGATGGTTTATCAAAACTCCTGCAGTATCTATTCCCAAAGCCATTTGACTCAACAATTATGACCGCAGAAGATTGATAGTCATTAATAAAATATAACCAAAAATGATGAAATTTTCTAACTATGCAATTAAAATCCTGTTAGTTTTGGCTCTACTTTGGAGGTGATGACAAAAGCCCTAGCCTCTAGCATTGGCAATTTCACGAGAGGAATTGAATGGTGGATTGAATTGGAGACTTGTGTGTTATTCCAGGTTAAAGCGATCAAGATTTCCTAGAAAAAATTAGAGCATCATTTTCTAGAATTACATTGTTCAGGTGGTCGGAGCTATTGTGGAGGTTTAATTGAGCACTGGACTCCCTCATCTGATCGCCTGCCTTTGATAATCAGACCATTCATTGTTGCTGTTAGTTCACCACAGCCTTTGTGAGCTGCATAGCCTTTGTGAGCTGCATACACATCAGTAAGAAGGGCATTGATCACACTTGAGTAATCACAGCTAGGCAAAGAAATCCACACCTAACTTGAGTTCCACACACTGCACAGCATTGTACAGTAACAATTAAGTGCTGGTAGATGCCTGCCGCCTCCACACAACATTAATTGCAGATGTATAGAGGGGATTCTATGAATATTGCAGCATCATCCGAAGGTAGATTTCAATAGACAAGAGCTGCATCTCTGCTGTGACCAGGTCTGTTCACTACCAGCCCATCATCTGCTATATGTGAAGTTTGGTATAAACCCAGATGTAACTCTCTGACTTATATTTTCAGCTCCGAATATATCAATAAATGTACTCTTTAAACCAGATGTAACTCTCAGCTTTGGATATAATTGTTGATTGCACAATCATCTCATGGAGGGAAAAGAACTGATCGATTGAAGGATGAGGATCCTCTGTCCTTCTCATATCTGTGTAATAAAAAATATAAGGTAATTTAATGAGTGATCTTCCTAATTCTGATAAATCAAAGCTTAAATACCTGCATAGATGTTGCTTCTAAAACCTCGTTATTGTCATTTGTGACTGCAAAGTGACATTTTTGTCCAATTCATGAATATGATGTTTTAGATGTATCATTTCATTTCTTACCTTAAATGAAGGGCAATTTAAGGATTCCCATTCTTCCTCATCCTAGCCACCAAGTTTTTTCCAAGCTCCTCGATGGGTTTGGTGTACCTTAGGGCTTGAAAATTTGTACGACATCTCTGTTTTTGTATGGAATTAGGGAGGCCATTGTTTGCTAGTCGGGAATCTGTATGAGTGACATTATTAACTTTTTAGGTCCTTGATCTTTGATCTCTATGTAAGTTAAGATATTGAATTAGTGATTATGTATTTGAATTAGTGATCATACCTTTGACCATGATACAGGAGCTTTCTGCAAAGGTTCAATTTTCACATAAGGTTCTGGTAGAGATTTTACTATTTCGTATATCTTCTTTCAAAGTTTTTAGTAAAATGGTGCCAATCAAATATATCGTCAAAGTCACTGCACAGATAGTACCAATTATCATAGACAAGAATGTTCACTGTTCAATCCTTGTTACAATTCAAGAGGACAAAGGCATACAACTTCCAAACCTTGGATCAGTCCAGAAAGAGGTAGGATCAAGAGAAGGAAGAACAAGCGTTGCATTCATGATTCTTGCCACAGCAACCATATCACATATCTGCATTCGATGCCAAATTGATTATACATTGTTTAGCCAGTTTATAGATGTTGACATGTGACATGGCAGATAAATTTGCCATGAGATGCTTTATAAATTCAGTGTAAATATTGCAAAATTTATAATAATATTATGACAAAAAGTTTCAGGGATCTCAATGGAGAAATCATTTCCCAGTACGCATTTGATTTAAACCACCATTTGCAGGGACTAATATATATCTTTGTTTGTGGCAGCCTCAAGCTCTGTAGAAGAAAGTAAACAAAAGCATTAGTAAATTACCAGTACAATATAATATCACAGAACTCTTTTTTGTTATTAAATAGGCATAAGTGTTTAAAACTTAAATTCAATGGTCAAAGCAACTCACTCTTTCAACTTTTTGATCATTCAATACATTGCTCCAGGTTATCAGGTTTTAGATTTAACCAGATTTTGAAATCCTGTAAGATTAGTGTGAAAATATTTCTTATCTAATGAGGCATGAATATTGAAACCAATTAGTTCAATGGACTTTTTTTACTTTAAAAAAGAAATTTATCACACTAATTTACAAAAAAAAAGGGTAGAATGGGATCACACCCCAAAAAGTCCAGGAAAGGCAAAAAGCCCTACACAGATATTTTAATTTTGAAGTATAGCTAAAACTGGTTATTAGTTATTGATACCTGAAATTTTTTATCGCTTTCCTCTGCAGCTACACCTTTATCAGGTGGCAATGCCCAACTCAAACGCCTATGCTCATTTTCCTTTGAAATATACTGAGCATCTCTCTCATAATTTTTGAATGGCTCTAAAACTAAAATGCTCCTTGATATATCTTGAGAAGCACAAGAACTAAACTGTTAGAAGGGAATAATATCTGAATGGCTAAAAAGAAACTATATGTTGATAACATAATTTATGTTAAACCCAAAAGGTGGGTAAAATACAAGAAGATGATCATATCAAATACAGCACTGTGGAGTTTGTCAGCCCGTAATTAAACTTGCCTGCAACAAATTTCAGCAGATTAGTTTTTTGCACATCTTATGCGATTCCTACACCCTATGTGGGTCAATCCTAGGAGATGATCAAGTAAACCTTTCATTAATTTCAGGGTCCAAGGATGATCCCAATTTTGGTTCTTAAACTGATTGATCATTCCAACTGTGTTGATACTAAGAAAATAGGGCAATCTTTAAATTACAGTAAAATAATTGTCATGAAAGGGTTTGTAATAAGAAAATTGGTATATATACAGTACGGATTTAGTTTCCTAAAATCTAAAGCATGCAGTTTTTCATCTTCCACTAACTGGACATTTTTCATGGGCCATTTATTCTGTGAGTGTTTTTCCCTTCACATGAAAAGCTAGATTGTAGAGTGATAGTAGAATGTCATTATGGTATCTTATGGGTCAAAAATATAGTAGATTTTAACTGTGTATCTAAATGTAATAGATTTGTCAAAAGTAAAGCTGAAGTGAAGATGTCTATTACAAATAAACTCACGCTTTAGACACAAAGATAAATATTATAAAGCAACATGTTTGTGAGCAAGTTTCTGCTTTTTTTTCGTGAACTTTTACCTAATCAATTTTTTTATCATATATGACATCTTTATGTAAATTTCTTCACTTGGGCTCATCTGTAATGATACGTACTTATTTGTGAAATGCTGAAAGGTTTTCATTCAAAAAATTTCTTCAAAGTAAAATTCATTTTCTCACCCTTTTCAAAGTCAATCCCTACCTCAATCATATAGATTCAGTAAACTCTTCTTTTTTTTCAAGCTTTAATCTACTAATTCAATAATCCCTTCTTATTATCTATCTACATCATACTGATCCAAGGTTTTCTTCTTCTACTGCTAAATTTAAGCCCTAAGTAACTAATTGAATATAAATTTATGCTTTTCTCTAGATTTAAATCAACAGCTGTTAAATCAACGGTTCTTCCACCCAAACCCTAAAACTATTGATCCAAACCCTAAAGCTATTGATTCAAATCCTAACACTACTGGCTCAAACCCTACTTTAACCACAAATCTCCCAATTTTCATTCTCGGATACATTCTTGGATAAAAGTAGTTTGGAAAATCTCAATGAGGGAACACCTATCTTTGACAATTTGTAGTGTACATGAGGCAGTGATTTTATAACAGTCCAACATTTCTTCAACTATGTATCGACTTACTTGCCTCTACCCATTCCCTTAAATGAAACAAATCTGAACAGAAAGTGAACATATTTTGAATGTGTAAAAACAAGCAAATTCAGACACAGAGATAAGATTTACACAATGCGTGCAAATATTTTCTTAAATGTAATGAGTGGACAGTGGACTACATTATCCAAAAATCAATCACCATTTGTAGCCACCACGACATCCCGACAATACATTCAAAAGATGAAAATACTGAAATAAAGATCCCTGACTAAGAAGACATACTAAAAATTGAATCTTAGCCCTAATGTCATCGCTAACAAACATACTCATTAGGTACGGTTACAAATTGGGAGAAGCTACCGTATCTGAGCTCTGCTAAAAGTGTGACCAAAATGCCAGCCACCTGTAGCCACGTTGTAGGAAGTGACAGTATTTCCATCGCTGGTGGTGACCTTGAAGGACAAGCTCTGTTCGTCCAGGAATGTGTTTCTCTACCAGTTTTGGCCCCACCTGCGCGACATTGCCTACCACCCAGTCTTAGAGCTCTTTATTGACACCACATGGACGTCCCCTGCTCCCCAAACGTTCATGTTGAGCACCAGATTGAAGTACGAATGGCCATAAACGAAATCCTCCCTTGCGTTGGAAGGGCACCCTGTAATAAACAACAGAGATATGTTAAGCCTAAGTCAGTAATACAATTCAGCGTTGATGGGTAGCACAAATTGTGTCATGCTGTCGATGATGCAGATGAGAAAAAAAGGGCAGAGTTTGCAAGGAAAATTTTAAAAACCCTATCACACCATAATCATTTTTTTAAATGACGCAAACCAAAACCATTCTTTCCACAGCTGCTGCTTCAATCTGTTCGCAATCAACGTGAGCAATAATGTGTAAAATTTTAAATAAAAAACAACAAAAATAGATCTGGCGGCCTGCAAATTTAAAAATATAAAACAACTCATTGAAACCATGGCAAGTGACTAACCTCAAGATTCTGCATAAAATGTGTCTGTTGTCAACCATGCCCATGAATATAATGGGTATAATTTGCAGGAAAAACTTAGGAAACCATCATACAGCAGAATTTTTTTTAAATGAGGCTAACCAAAAGCAATCTGCTTACAGCTGCTACTTCAATCTATTCATAGTAAACGAAAATACGATCTGGAAAATATCTCAACACAAGATTTGGTGAGGTGACTGCAATCCAATTTACTTTGGAGATTTGACACTATGTTACAGTTTGCAGTCTTCTCAACAATAAATTAAATGCGAAACAGATATTATTTTCAGGCTGCAAACGTTTCAACTGCTCGGCGGGAAAGAAGGCCAATGGAAAAATAAACAATCGGGATCAATGTAATCATCTCCCATGCCTCCTAAAACATGAACCGTTGATTTAAAAAGTTAACTTGCTCTTCTTCACATTGGATACGCCTTCGGCGTAAACAAGGTCATTTGGAGGCTTTATCATCAAATGATCTCTGCTTTTCTGATCTGCACTTTGGCAAATATTCTAAGGATGAAAACACTTGAGAATATTGGAGGAGTTGGACAAAAACGTAGCTCTTCTATGGAGGACTTCATGACGGAGTTTCACTTGTGCTTTAATGGAGATTTTTGTTAGTTTTCATGCTCAGATTTCTATGTCAGCCTAGGCGGCTTGAGGAAGGTGAATTTGGTGTGCATTTGACTTAGGGCTTCTCCCTAGGGTTAGGCATCCAAGTTGCAAGAGGAGCAACCAGGTTTGGAGTGGCGAATTGTGGCAAGTTTGGACAGATCTTGCATGATTTCAAGGGTTGCAAACCCTACAATCACACCAGCAGGCCAGCGCACCCCTGTGGTAGGGTTTGGAGTCATTTATCATCGAATATTTGCATTTGTGTGAGCTCGGCAAGTTTGCCTAGCTAGAGTTAGGATAGGACAACATTTCAATGCATAAGTTAAGGTTTCTTCATATCAGGCTTCAGCAAACTTCTATATGTTGCTGGGCATGTTTGGAGCCAAATTCATTGTGATATTGCATCAACAAGTAGGTCTGATTTGTAGCAGCAAACTTTACATTTGGAATGACAGAATGTGGCATGTGTTTGGTGGATGTTTTGGCTATTCATTGTGCTGATTACTTACTTGTCCATTGTTAAACAAATCTGCTATGAGTTATGATGTCATTGGGATGATTAAATGCTACTGTTAATGCATGAATAGACTCAGAAATTGATATCAGCGAATTAGGGTTTGAGCAGAATCCTAAAAAATCATAAAATTAAGGCATAAATCTGAGTTGCAAAAATCAGAAAAATAGCATTTATTTTGGTTGGGATATTTCAAATTCATGTCAATCAAAGCATTCAGAAAGTCTCAAGGCCCAAGATTTACCATTCTCAGAAAACTTGAAGGAGTTCTTTCAAATGCGTTTAAACAAGGGAGGAGCCCTTTCGAAAGAGGCTAAAAAAGGCTTGCAAGGGAAATCTTAAGTAGGTGATGCTGAAAGCATGTTATATAAGGCTGCAGATATATTTTCTACAGCTGCTGCTCTTGATCCCTCAAGTTTGGTAGCTGTAGGACAGGGGGGGAACATCTTCCTTGTTCATGGAGAACTTAAACTAAAACTAAGCCAAGAGTTAAGGGGTTCGCTTCAATCAAGAGATTATTCCTTGTCTAAGAAGGCACAGCGATACCAACCTGATGAGTTGAGGCTAGCTATGATGGACAGAGAGACAATTGCAGAAACTTTACATCAGGTGTGTGAAGAGTGATAAGCTTCTAGTTGAAGCTGGAAGGAAGTACCGGAAAGCATTGCTGTTGGATAAATATGATGTAAGGTCTTTGTATAACTGGGGACTTGCACTTTGCTTTCGTGCTCAGCTATTTTCAGGAGGGGGAGAGCTAAAAACAAAGGTCTCAAGAACCCTTCAATTGCTAGTTACAAGAACGTGTTTATGCCACTTGCTAATAAATGGATGGTTTTCGGTAAACTTTGGAACTTTTATTTTAGAACTTTTCTGCACTTCAATTCTTGTGGTCCACATGCCAAGTGCTTGTCAGTGGAAGAGAAAAAAAGTAATCTACTTTGTTGAAGGTATAAATTTACTAGGAAGCTTCCTGCAAATAAAATTCTAGGAGTGAAGGACCATAACCTGTCAAATTTACAAGTGGTAAACCACAAAATGCAAATAGAAAATTACTTTGTAACTAAAAGGGAGCATCACACTATAAATGCTCACTCATCCACTACCACCTGTTCTCAAAGATTTATGAGCCCACCAAACTTTTGGATTGAATTCATGGTAGCATATCTAGTTTCTTTTGTTTAGTCCAAACTTTCTATCTTTTTCTTGTAGACAAGTACGTCTAATAAAAATAAACTTCAACACAAAATAATTTGCTGCAAGGCATATCCAACATTCATTTTATTGCCAATACTATGTTCACCGATCATGCACCATGTGTCTGTACTCTGCAGTCTTTTAGCCCAACCGATTTTGTTATAAACATTATCTTCAATGTCATGCCCCCCAAAATTGCAACACTAAAAAACCGTAACGTTGAAATACAAAAGAATGAATAACAATATGAATATCAAAAATATAGATGTAAATATTAGCAATTTAAATATTATCATAATTACAGAAAATATTCATAAAATATATAAAAATACTAACAATAAATTAAATTTGTAAGTATATCATTAAATTAAGATACATATAATAATCACCATATAGTATGGATTAAGAGCAGCGATTAGAGGGCACAAAGGCTGCGGTTGATAGAAGGCAGGGATTGATCCTATAATAAGACAAAAGAATGCTGATGTGTGAATAGAGACAAATTAAGGGAAAAGTGCAATTAGATTATTAACAAATGAAGGCAGCGGTTAGGAAGAAGTAAGCGATTGATATTAGTGAAGACTCCATAGAGGTTATTTCCATTCAGAAGGACATCTCTATTCAAGAGAGATAGGTCCTTTCCTATTAAGACAAACAGATATAAAATATCATATTCCAAGAAGAGAGGAGAGATAGAAGGGATCAACATTGAAGGAAGAAACAAATAGGAAATCTGATATAGATATTTTTTCGCACAGGAGCAAACATAATCATCGATAGAATTCTGAGTAGTAGATGTGGAATCGTATCAGCATGAAGGCAAAAGGAATTAGAAATTTAAAGATGAACAGAGAAGGGAAGAATAAATAAGAAAGAAGCTGGAAGCCTGGAACAATATAATATAATCAGATTTAAGGATGAATGCATGGACTGCAAATGAGAATAGAAATATGAGGAGTAACTCCTGAGTATAGCAGCAGATTTTAGGAATAAAAGGAAATAAATTAGAAATCTGAATAAGAACAGCAGATTTAAACACAGATATATGGAACAGCAAATAAGCATAGGGTAGAATACAGAATATTTTATATATGTAATCTGCAGGGATAAACAAGAGCAGAGTAATTGCTTACCAGCATAAGCCTTCACGAGTATACAGTAGATTCGCCCAGTGCAATAACATAATTAGACCCTATGGTATGATGCTTAGTTGATAAAAAAATCATAGATATTAAGCACTGGCCTCATAGCATATTATGTAGCATATATTTATTGATATTATTAACAGATGTAGCATATAATTACTGATATTGTTGAAATAGTGATATTATTCTGGTTTAGCAACAATTGGTCATGAAGAGATGAGGCAGGGCTGCTAAGAGGGCACCCTATTATGCAAAAGGGAGAACTGCTCCAAGGGCACCCTATCATGCAATAGGGAGGACTGCTAAAAGGGCACCCTGTTATATGAAGAACTGCTAGAAGGGCACCCTATTATGCAGCCTCCCAACTATCTCTGAGTGAATCAATTGTTGTAGAGAATGAAGAGAATCTTCAATCATAAGGGTAGAGGTTGGCATGATGGAGGAGAACTGTGTAAAGCCCTCACTGGGTACACCATCTCATGATGATGGGTTGAGGATCATCGGTTAAGGACCACATGAGGCCACAGGGGATAAAGTCTTGTGGCCTAGGGGAGGATAGTTGGGGCACCTCATCATGTCCTCCTCATTATGGTTGAGCCCACAGTCCTTGGGACTTGTTATATTGTTATATATAATCTTTCTTAGACTTAGAATTAAATGTATTTCATATCATATTCATCTAACATGGTTGCAGGTCTCCATAACCAGATTTACATCTCAATTTTGTGTAGGGAATTGTATCTTTAGCTATAATCTACTATTGGTTTCATTTGGAATTGTGATTTCAGAGCAAAGTATAAGGTGATCCCAAAAGGGGACATTACATTCGAGCTTTATACCTTATTGAGTTTTGAAATGCTCATGATTGAAGTATTATAAGTTGTATACCAATTTTATCTAAAAACTTATCAAACAGCCATCCATATAATTTGCTTGTTTGAAGGGCAATGACTATTAACCTTCCATTGTGTTGATACACCTAAGTCTTTGCCTCACACAACCATGCATAAATAACAACTGCATGCCTTCACTAGCTAGAAAAGAACCAAACTATGGGTGTCTGAATTAATAGCATAGTAGCCACGGCAGGCATGTACTTGTCATCTATCGATAGTCACGTGGGGCAGAGATTTAGATGTAAAAATGGAATGCAGGGGTAATAAGAATTGACTCTTGCAATTTCAGTTCTGTAATCACAAGTACATATTTAATAATTTAACTATGTCACTGTTAAGAGTCTGCCTAATAATGCACGCAGAGCCTTTTACTATCTGCAGAGCGCCAATCAGAGAGTGCTAAAAAAAAAAATTGAATATTTGGGGTGAAAAATGTGCATCTTAACTGACCCAACTAGCAAACAAAGAATAAATCTTAAAAGAAAACTGAATTCTAATTGGCCATCACAGCATGGATTAATCACTGACATTTGAAGCCTCCACTATAGTTCCATGGCAGCAACTAACAAGCCGTGCTTGTTTCATATCATGTCTAGAGTAGAAAAATGTGTCCACCCTCCCGCCACACAAATGGGGATGATATGCAGGTTGACAGTATGCAAAGAAAAACATCCTCCCTCCCGCCACACAAATGGGGATGATATGCATGTTGACAGTATGCAAAGAAAATGATAAGTAAACTATGATGCCAAAACAGCACAAAGGTACTCTAGAATTAATCAGAATACATCATCCATTGTTATATGCAGTATTCAACATATGACCATGAAAATAGACTTTGTTGAAAGAGTTAAAAGTTGCAGATGACATATGAATATCTGCATGGCAAATCCGCATAGAAGTCACACGAATGTTTAGTAGCACATAAAAAGTCCAATGAGATGTCAAGCTCATGCACAACGAGTGCCCATAGACACACTGGCTAACCACAGAGTTTGGTAACTATGAGTGCAATGAAAGTCTTACACCAACAACAAACTAATGCCATAAATAAAAATGAGACAAAACACTATTGAACTTTCAAATTCAAGCTACTCAATAACACAACTCCTTGGACCATTTTACCTGTGTATCAACAATTGTTGCCTCGGCAATTCCTGTTAACCAACATAAACCAAATCAGCTCAGCTCCTACTTATAAGGTTCAAACAAAGCCTGTACTTGTTACAATGAAAGTAAGAATTTCATGAATGTGTATTACCCCATCCGAACCAGCAACTATGTTTCCCAGGTCACCCGCATGCCGTACACTGTCCTCAGGAGCACCATGTGTCAAACCATTTGGATTGAAATGTGCACCTGGCCACCAAAGTAGATGTAAAATGAATGAAAAGAGGAAAATATGAAACCAATGAACAAGTATAGCAGCTGAAACAAATAGGCATGCTAGATATTGATAATTTGAAGAAAAAGTATAGAAGTTGTCAAGCTGTAAAATATTTCCTAAATTGTGAAGCAAGCCTCGCCTGTTGACATGCACCCATTGGTAGTGTCACCATACTCATGCTGTACGAAATTACAATGCAAGGCATTAGGCATTTATTTTAAGAACTACTAAACTTTTCTTTATGCAATAAAACCAAGTTCATATCTTTCACCAGCTTATTTTGACATCATAGCTATAGTCACAGATTCACAGAAAGGAATTAATTTTCCAATGCAAAAGTAGCTAATTAGGGACTAAAATTCTATAAAATTCATTCAGGGTTTTATGTAATGATCACCAGATGAAAACCATGTTTTCCAGGAGCCAATCCTGTCACACGGACCTTCACTGTTGTGGGACCTGTTGCAGGAAAACCACTCTTTCAATCATGTAATCTGGATTCTCTATATATTGGCAACACATAAAATACATGACCACTTAGATCTTAAAACACTGCCATCAAAAATCAAAGCCTTATTCTAGGTGACTGAAATCTGTAGAAATGATATAGACAGGAATAAGAAACAAAGAATCAACTTAAAAATTAACAAAATATAAAAAATGGGTACGTCAAAGAGGTGTGGAAGGTTAATTATGGAAAAAATAGGTCCATATTTGTATACATTTGTGTAATACATGAGATCTAATGGTAGATCATTTAGCAGTTATGCATTCAATTACAGGGATTGAAACACAAATGAAATAAAACCTTTGAACTAGGGAAATAATTAGGCTCCATTATCAATAGGCTAATGTTATGCTTGCAATAGGGAGAGAGGGAGAGATAGAGAGGAAGAAATTTGGATTTGGATTTAAACCTGACAATTTGCATTTGCTCGGAAATTTCTAAAGTCTTTTCAACAAATCCATTATGTGCATATCCTGCAATTCTATGTAGTCCACGAGACCACATCTCTTTGAGGCATCTTGTCAAACACCAGGACAATTGCAACTATTGACAAAATTCCTCTATTCCAAAGTCCCCATTTTTGCACAGGCAAAGAATGTTTACTATATAATATTGTAGTAACAAGTATAATTATATTATATATAATTTAATTTGTATTATACATAGTATATATTATCTTTTGTATTATATTTAAATGTTTGTTTAATTTGTATGAAATAAAAAATAGAAAGGACACACAATGGTGAAGAGAAAATCAAAGAATAAACAATTGATCACTAAAAGCTACATCAGTATTACCGTTGTGGTAAGTGGAGCTATATCTTTAGCATTTTTATTCTAAACTTCCAAGCAAAAATAACCAGATAACTTGTTTTGTGCCACCAATTGTATTTTGTAGCTACTTGGAATTTGTCGAAAAATGTCTCAAAACCATATATTTGATCAACAATGCATAAAGTCCTAGAGCATAATCCTTTAAAGTTTTCAGGCTTTCTGCAATAGGCCCTCGAACTCATCATCTTCTTTTAAACATATATCAACGATTCAGCATAATCCAGATTTGCATATTCTTTATCTTTGCCAGTGGTAGATATTTTCCCTAGCCACTGCAAAAAGTCCTAGACATATATTTGATCAACAATGCATAAATCCTTTAAAGTTTTCAGGCTTTCTGCAATAGGCCCTCGAACTCATCATCTTCTTTTAAACATATATCAACGATTCAGCATAATCCAGATTTGCATATTCTTTATCTTTGCCAGTGGTAGATATTTTCCCTAGCCACTGCAAAAAGTCCTAGACATATATTTGATCAACAATGCATAAATCCTTTAAAGTTTTCAGGCTTTCTGCAATAGGCCCTCGAACTCATCATCTTCTTTTAAACATATATCAACAATTCAACATAATCCAGATTTGCATATTCTTTATCTTCGCCCGTGGTAGATATTTTCCCTAGAGAAACCTGCAAGTTGCAATGCACCAGAATTTCTCTGCATTTATAAAAAACATAAAACAGATATTCAACTGCTTTTGAGGCAGCACTCATGGAATTTTATGACAAACTTCACTTTCATTAGAGATGTAAACCAAACCAAAATACATTAGAATTTTATGACAGTATGCCTATTTTATGATATTTTGCTTAAAAAATTTGTCTGTGCAATATTGCTTTCTAAAGTCAGAATCATCAAATGTTCCAAAACCAACTGGCTTCATGCTAGCAAACAAATCAAATTGCGCTTCTGAGTTTGAGGGACCTTCTACTTAATTTTTTGATTCCAAAATTTCTCCCCCAGCTTTATATTGATTGAAGCAGGAATATGATCAACCAAATTAAGATATACATATTCTTATGTAATGTGCCAGGCTTATCTCTCTAATACCAAGAGTTAAGATATTCCAATAGTTATGTACGTTCTTGCAAGTGCTCAACAGAATATCCACAATGGCAATGTTAGAAATGATGCTATTAATTCACCAAACAAAAAGCTAACTGTTGCAGAGGTATACCTTCCTTATATCCCTTCAAAGCTGCCCAGACACACCTGCTAATTGCTGGAATTTGTCATCTGCTAACATGACTGGTAAAAAGGGTGCCAAATCCTTCATTTATGATGTGCCTCACTTACCAATTCCCATGCCACCTTGTATAATCTGCAGGGATACAATTGTGGGTTAAACAACCTTGGTAGTACTTTTCTCATATGGTGCACTACTTTAACAAAAAACAAATAAATATGTGAGGGAAGAGAGAGATGCTTAGATTGTTGTAGGTCATGATCCACCTCCCTGTGAGAGCTGCGATCACCCTCAGAATCGCCTTCTGCCCACTATGTAAAGCTGCGCTAGGTGTAGGAAGCTGTGGCAGCTTTAGGAAATTCCTCAAATCTGTAAGGCACACCTAGAAGACCCCTACAACTTAGAAAAACAAGATGAACTCACCCAGATACGATGAAACTTGATTCAAACACCCCAAAATCGGCTCCAAGGCAACCCCTGTGTGAGGATGCCCTAAACAGAAGTAAGGGTTTTCATCCCCAATTTTGAAGATGAAGTCTAGGGGGGTTTATGTCCTCCAAACACCAGTATTCAACTTAGAATTGAGATCCTCAGAGCTACAGAATCCATCCCTGCAATTCAAATATTCATTCGTCAGATTATTTAGCAGAATAAATCTAAGATTAGGGTTTGAAAGCGAAAAGGAAAAGGCAACAGACCTTCAACAGCCGCAACAACCTTGAGGGATTTCCTCTTGCTTTTATCGACGTAGATCGTCATTTGGAAACACTATTTTCTGGAAATTTTTAACAGTGACTTACAATTAGTTGAAATTTTGACATGATTCCATGAACAAAAGATATCTAACAAAAGCCAAATAATCTGGTCACCGAGATATGTAGAGTCTGCTTGGTGCTTACCTTAGCTAGCTTTAATGTTTCAAACCAACATTACAATTATTCCCCTGTTTAATTATGTTCAACCTTCAGAGTCTTCTACTATACAAAAAACGGATTTGTTGATTCATTTTCTATCTTAAGCATGACGTACAACCACTTTAAAGTGGTATTCCATGCACTAGGGGTGATTTTGGGCTGGAAGTGGAAAGTAGTTTACTGCATATTAGGAAAATACCAGGAAGTTCTCTATGTTAATATCTGCAGCTGAAGACACACGCGAAGTGCATCCCTCGTTTCTGACAGAATACCCAACTTGAGTTCCTGCTGCTTATACGGGCGGAATATAAACCTTTGTCACGACTATATATACACACTGAATACCTATTCTTGTTGGTTGTTTATATACTGAAGGTTTCTCTCCACATTGGCTATTGTAAGTGGATATTATTCTACACTCCATTTGCATCTATACGCCTGATAGGGAAAATATATGCAGCTGAATATACTTCTACTTCGGCTCCATAAGCACCCCCTCTGGTTCTATACGCACCCAAGTATCCATCTCCTTTCGCTGCAAGTACTCCTTCCGTTGCCTGGAGTATCCAACACCCTTCTAAATATCTATCCGTTCGTATATGCATTGAATATCCATCCTTTCTGGTTGTATACACGCAGAATATACGTCGAAAGATGCCACCATCAATGCCTCAGTTCCAGGCCAACGTGACCCCCGAGGATGAATAGATCGACTTAGTTTGATCGTCTTGCATCCCCTCACACCGTCGATCGATGAATGGATCAGATCAGAGTTTCAATGGAGCAGATCGTTTCAATCGTAGTCCAACCCTTCTCCAGCATTGCAGGCCGTCGATGGTCGAACTTAGCTTGGTGCACTTCAAATTGGATACGCCAAAGCAGTTTACACTTTCACTAAAATGCACACAAGCTTACCATCTTCATGTCATGTTGCAGTCAAAATTGACAGATGAAGCCCTCATTCCAGATGCATTTTAAATAGCACAAATGACAATGAATAAGAACCACAGAAAATGAATGTAACTTTAAAAATTGTTATGCGAAAAATGCCATTTGTCTAGGAAGAAAAGGGGCAAACACAATCTATACTTTCAAGAAAAACACAGCACATATCAGGAAATCTCACAAGTTTGCTATATTACCCTCACACTGCCACCACTGCCAGCAAAACGGGCGCAGAATAGGCCGGTGCGGGCACAGAATCGAGTAGTGACTGGGAAGAGCGTGGCTGTGAAGATGGGATAGTTGAAATGGCCAATGGGATGGCTGAAATCGCCCCTTAGATGGCTGGATATGTTACCAATACCGGGAGAAACATATTCAGACATCCAAGTGGCCATTTCAGCTATCACATTAGCCATCCCATTCCAGAAGTGGTGTCCATTCCACCCTGCTCAGACGGCGCTCTGATATACCCTTCGTTGTTGCCATATCTGTGCCCTTTCTTTAAGATAGGTAAGTTTTTGAGCAGCGGTTGCGGAACTCTCAAACGGGTGTATATCCAAGTATAAAATACCACTTTGCTTCGCCCTTTTCACCGTAGATTTGGTTTGATTAACTTTACATCCCGGAAGAGGACCGGCACCGGCAGAGACGAGGAAAGGGCTATGAAAGTTCTCTACTGTACTATAGGGGTGCCTGCCAACAGAGAGTGTTCCGCACCACCGACGGAAGCGAAGCCTCGGGGAACTTTCTGAGTTCAATTGAGAAAGTCATGGCTATAGATAATTTGTCCCATCCTAATCTCTTTTGGAAACCGCTATCCAGACTTAGGGCATGTCCCCAGCTGCTTGGCTTATTTTGGGGAGCAGTCACTCCTCAAATTTTTTAGGAATAATTTGTGGGGCTGGTGGCCCCATGAATTTTAATTTACTGCTTATTTTTAAGCAGTCATGAAAAAAATTGTAATTATTATTTATTTTCATGTATGAATGAAAAATTGGAGAGAAATAAAAAAGAGGGAAAGAAATTTATGGAGCCACCTCACAGCTTTTTAATATGCAGCGACTGCTTATTTCTAGCCCCCATTTTTTTTCCACAGCGTATTTCCAATTCCTAAACAATAGCTGCTCCACTAAAATAGGTAAGATTCTAAATTAACCTTTTCCCAGAGTTTTAAATTTGCATGGGAACACTCTTGCTGCTTATATATAAGCAGAAAATGCACTTAAGTAGCTGCATGGGGACAGGGGGTTAGAATGCACTTATGGGGATGGATGCTTATACATCATAACTGTTGATCTTTTCATTTCTTAGCCAGTTAACTCACCCTGAAGTCTTTGTTCCTCGGGACACTTAACTACAGTGCTTAATTTCTCAGCAAGTTAATCCAAACACAAAGAAAACTACAGTTCCGCGTGGAAAAATCAAACTTTTGAGAGTGCCCACGGTAATTTTAGTCTTCTTTTTGTTTTTTTACTTTTTAATCTAATGTTCTTGAACTATTCTTTTTAGGTGCTTAAGTTTTGTCTGCTTTATTGTTTTTTTTTCGTTTTAATGCAAAAATGTCTTATCTTTTAAAATAAAAGTGTTGGAAAGTACTGGACTAAGCAGCGGAAACAGAGCACAGGAGCACGCACAGGGGCACACACAAGAACGACTAGTGCACACACAGGAAGGCATAGGAACCCATAGGAACAACTGGGAACGACTAGGGCACGCACTGGAAGGCAGAAGAAGGCACAGACTAGTGTTTGAGGTGAAAGAAAGAAACAAAAAAGTAAGAAAACAGCAGGCTCCTCGACATTGGGAACAGAATACTTCCAAACTCTGCATTTTCAACACAAAACAACTGCCTGAAAACTGGGGAGTGTGGGTCCAACAAACTTAAATACCCAAATCAAGGACAAAAACATCAAATCAAGGGTGGGTCTATCAATGGAGATCTCAAAATGCAAAGATGGCACAAGGAATGTTTTGTTGAAAGAACTTGGGGAAAACATTGAGAGAGAGAGAACAAAATGAAACAAACCAAAATGTTAGCACCGCACTTTCTCAATGATTCCTCTTGGAATATGGAGCATCAGACCTGCACACCAGTCAGAGAGGGATTGACATTTGTAAATGCCAAGCAATACAAGAGGATCTTGCAACGTAGGCAAGCCAAAATAGTTAGAAAACTAAGATGGCTAGGACACAATAAATTTATTGATATCCTTCCAAAAGTTATAAGTTTCAATCTGACAACCGTCACATCTGAAACTAAACAAGAGCAAGCAAAACCCGTGATAGAATTTTTGGAAAATCGTGAAAATCTAGAAACTCAAGTTGAAAACCTGGAAAGTCAAGTGGAAAACTTGGAAAATGAAGTTGAAAGGATAAATTTACAGAATCAACAGTCTAATGATATTGAGAGAGTGAAGCAGGAAGAAGCAGCAACAGAGGGGGATGTGGAAAGTGAAGGCTAGGCAAACCAATATAGTCCTAACTAAACTCCTTTAACATGGTCTTCAAACTTGTATGTCAATGAATTAATGGAGCTAAAGAAGAGACTTGAAGGCTTAGAAGTCATAGAACAGAGGAAGTACAACAAATGGCAAGAGATCATGGATACCAATCACAAACTTTCTCAAGAAAACAAGTTTTTTAGGGCGGAGATAGTCAAACTTCAGGCCAATCTAAAAATAGGTCAGCAAAAAATATCAACCATGAAGCAGGAGATAAAGCAGATCAAAAAGGGAAATTCCACAACAGAAGTGGAGGAAAGGAGCAACCCACTGCTAGAGGAGTTCCAATCAACATTAGCAAGCATAGAAATGAGGGAAGCTAAGTTGAAGGAACAATTGGAAGAGACAAAATCATGGGCACAAGTAATGAAAGGGACAGCAGAGAGCCAAAGAGAACTCATAGAGAGGCAAATTAAGGTGCATCTAGGGGAAGAAAAACATAGGAACGATAGAGCAGCAAATGTAATAATAAAAGGTTTGAAGGTCTATGGAGAAGGGGAGCACACAGATAAGCTAATTAAAGACTTTTTAGTAGATAAGGTGGAGTGGGTGGGGCATATTGAGCAAGCGAGCAGAATTGGTAAAGTGGCACAAGATGGTAGGAATAGAAATGTAAGGGTAACACTAAAAAATATAGAGGACAAGAACAAAATTATGAACAAAAGGCTTCTCAAGGGAACGCGATTCTACATAGATGAAGATCTAACCCCACTACAATTGGAAGAGAGAAGAAAAGAATGGGAAAAAGTGGTAGCATCAAGAAATGCAGGTAATGAATCTTGGATGTATAGAGGGAAAGCTCAATTCAACAACAAAAATACACATGATAAATAGGAAGGCGAGGCCCCCCAGACACACCTCTCACTGGTAAGCTGGAACTATAGGGGCTATCCTTGGAGGAGGGGGCCTGGTTTAGGGCCCATAGCTGAGGGGATGGACATAATTTCCCTCCTTGAAACACATGAACATGAGAGCTGCAAGGTTCTGAACTTTGAAGGTTACACAAAGATGTCAGTTTGGAATGAGTTAACCGAAAGTGGCAAGGGATACCGAGGGGTAACAATTTTAGTAAGAGATTCTTGGGGAAAAATCATACAAGTTGAAAAGGAAGATACAAATAAGCAGCACATATGGATAAAAATAGAGTTAAAAGAGAACATAATATATCTTGCAGCATGTTACTTTGCTCCCCATGGTTCAAAATTCTACAAGAAGAAGAAATTAGACAAAGAAGACCCATATGCAGCCTTGAAAAAGGATATAACAGCATACAACCACAAAGGTGAAATCATTCTAATTGGAGATTTCAATGCAAGAACTGCAAATAACCAGTCTATTTGCCTTGATATTGAGATGGGAATAGGGGACAACCCTTTATGGCTAGAAGAGGAAGGGAATCAAAAGTGGGAAAGATTATCTCAAGATGGAAAAGGAGATATCACACAGTATGGGGCAGAATTATTAGGAATGTGCAACTTGTATGGTTTAATTATATGCAATGGTTTAAAAATGTGGCCTAGTGCTAGGAACATCACATGTCACACATACAATGGTCAAAGTGTGGTGGACTATGTTATAAGTTCAAAGAAACTCGTGACAAGTTTAATAGACATAGAGGTAAAGGAGTGTCCCATAGAAATGAATTCCGATCACAATCCAATACAGGTGAAAATCAGCATACAAAATGGTACTCAATGGCAAGAGGTGACACAACATAAGGAAAAGAAAGAAGCTACTCAAGGTTCAATCCTTTTGACGCAACAAAACCAAGAAACCTTCCAAACAGCGATGGAAAAATAGTTGCACGAGGTGGGAACCAATGGGATGCTCAAAAATAGTATGGACAACACCATGTTGACCTCTATTATTCTCAAGGCCCTCAACTCTTGCAAAAGGTCTAGGCCTAAAAAAAGTGATAAAAATAGCTTTCTAGCAAACCCATGGTACGATGAGGAGTGTAAAGCAGCAAAGAAAAGGGCTAAAAAATGGGGTAATAACAAAGAATATGTAAAGTTGGTCAGGTTGAAAAAAGAAGTGTATATGCAAACTAGAAGGAAGGAGTTAATATTGCTTGGGAGGCACAATCCAAGGGACTTTTGGAGAGAATTGCAGCAACAAAACACAAATAAAGAGAACAATATTACAGACCTTGCATGGTTAGAGTATGCAAAGCAACTTTATGAGAGGGGGCAAGATAAAGACAGCCCTCCAATAATTAATTCAAGGGTTAAACTTTTTGCTTTGGATAACATTAAAGAAGGAATAAAAAAGTTGGCAATGGGTAAAGCTCGTGACATAGATTGTTTACAGGCAGAACACTTAAAATGGGGATTGGAGGCTCTCACACCTCATATTAAAAAAAAATTCAATGAGGTCCTTCAGTATGGATTTCCAACAAATTAGACGACTAGTGTTGCCATCCCTCTCCTCAAAGGTGGTGACATCAACAACCCTTCAAATTACCGCACTATAATGATCAACCCTCTTTTTGGTAAACTCTTTGGAAGCATGATAGAAAAGCGAATCAGTGTTTGGGCAGAAAAGGAGGGAAAGCGTGCAAAAGGGCAAGCGGGCTTCATACCAAAACATTCTACTATTGATCATTGCATGACTCTTAGACACTTGATCGAGAAGGTCTGGGATAAATAGGGAGAGGAGGTTTTTTGTTGCTTTGTTGACTTTAGGAAAGCTTTTGATACGGTTCCTAGGAGCAAATTATGGAGTAGGATGGAAGAATTGGAAATTCTAATACATTATAGAGCTGTTGTTCATAGGTTGTATGAACAAGTTTGGGCCAAAATTTGAACCAAACAAGGATTTTCAGAATGTTTTGGAAGTGATATTGAGGTCAAGCAGGGATGCCCTTTATCCCCTACATTATTTGGGATATACATTAACAAATTAGAGGAGTGGATCGATAAGTATGGTGGGGGTGGGGTCTACTTGACCAATTGTGTTATAAAGTTGCTTTTATATGCAGATGATCTTGTCTTAATGGCAAAAACAACACAAGATTTGAAGAAACACTTAAAAGTGTTAGAGCTTTTTTGTCATCAGGCGGGGATGCAAGTGAACACTACCAAAACTAAGGTCATGATCTTTACTTTGAAGAGAAAGAAGGTTCATAGGGAATTTGTTTTTGAAGGCAGCCCCTTGCAGGTGGTCAATGAATATAAGTATATTGCCCTTGATTTCCACAACAAACTCAGTTGGGAAACGTGTAGAGCAAAGAGGATACAAGGAGGATGGAAAGCTTTGCACTCATTACAAAATAGATGCAGAAGGGCCGAGTTATGGGATTGGAAGACAAAGAAAACTCTTTTTGGGCTTTTAGTTGTTATAGTGGTACTATATGGATGTGAAGTTTGGGGTAGCAACACCTCAGCAAAAAAGTGGAGACAAATAGAGAGATTGAAAAAACATATAATCACACATAGTCTCAGGATTAAATCTTTGTACCTTACGAGATTGTTCTAGCTGAGGTCAGGGCTTTCCCTGTTGAAGCGTCTGCTATGTTTTGGTTGCTAAGCTATCTAAGAAGACTAGGTAACATGGAGACTCATCGCTGGCCAAAAATGGTAGCTAATGAGAAATTAGATAGAAAAAAGAGCACGTGGATGAAATAAAATATCAAATGGATGAGCAAGTGGGGTATTAACATAAGTGAGTGTCCAAATAACAATAGGGAAATAAAAAGGTATGTGCAAGGAAAGTTCAAAGAAAGCATGTGGAAAGGGCCACTTGGGAGGAAAAATGAATACTATATCAAACATTTTAACCCCACACATGACCATACACAAAAGACCCACATCATAATGGAAATAAAAGGGAAAGCAAAAATGTTAATAGCCCAGATAAGAACAAGTTCGCACTAGCTTAAATGTGAGACTAGAAGATAGATGATACCTAAAGAGGAGTGGGCAGACAGAAGGTGTAGATATTGCACTCAAGAAGTGGTTGAGACAGAATGGCACTACATCAGGGAATGCTTGGCTTACAAGGACATTCAGATCAATTATATTAAAACATTAAAAGGGAACAACTTGGGTGATCTATTTGAAGAAGAGAAGATAATAAGGTTTGCAGATTTTCTGGTCAAGATACACAGCAGAAGATCCAAGTTACAAAAAGAAAAAGAAACATAGGCTTTTGCATTTTTTGGGGGTTCAAGTTTCTTCACTAGCTATCTATGGGTTCCATAGGCTGCTTGGCCTCGTGGACGTGATTAAAATCATTCATTCATTCAATCTCCTTTGGCATCAAGTTTTAACATGTTTCCATCTTTTTCCAGCCTTGATGAAGAAAATTTACAATTTATTTTTTTCTCAGTGCAAGTTTGATCTTTGGCTGTAGCGGGGTTTAAAAATTTTGTTCAATTTCGTAGCCCTTTTTTCCTTTTAAGTGGCTTTCACTCGAGTCTATTGCAAGAGAATAGAGGAGGGTTGATAATCAACATCACCAATCTCAAGGAAAACAATCTGATAATCAACAACATCCCTTAAATCACAGTAAACTTTTTTCTTCTTTATCTATTTCTTTCTTGCTTTCAGTTTTTTATTCAAATTCTTTCTCAACCATAATATCATGAGCATTAAGGAAGTTGCTCTATTTTTTTTTAGAAATCTGCCTTGATCTTCTTAAACATAATTTATTTTAAAGATCAACAATAAAACCAATTTTTTTTAGTAGTTATGTCTTTTCTGATCCTTTTGGTTGCACAATTCACATTAAACCAAAGCCACAACATTATGTCAAATTGATAATCCAATACCCCATGTTTCAGAGAGGAATTTCAAAACAACATGTTAACCTAGAATTTTGCTCAAAGATTTATTCATCCCTCCCAAAAAGTTCTCACTAGATGCCCATTTTATTGGGCTGCATGCTTGGAAATCTCCCTTAAGAAACTGTCTTTGTCTCCTTATATCTGATCCACACAAATGAAACAGCACAATTTTACATTTTATATTGTATTTATTTTAGAGCTAAACACATGCTCATCTTTTTATAGTTTGGAACCTTAACATAGACCATTCTCTTGAAAAGGATATGGTGATTTTTGTTCTTACTACATGCAATTTTTATGCTTCATGTGTTAATGCTTTTCTCCATAGTAACCATATAAATTGAAAAATATAAACACCCCTTATCAAAATACTATATCAAAATATGTTTTGAGAATGCACTCATTAGGAAAGGCACCAGGAGTAATAAAAATAAATAAATTTGATGGTCACCTCTACCTGTTATAGAAAATTTTATGATGGTCCGGTCATTTAAATGTCTTTTATTTAACGTTTTAAGAAAAATATAAATTTGATAAAAAGATTTATGGATTCAACTTTGTTGTTTATTTATAATTAACAATTAACAAACTTCATATTAAAAACAAATCTTTTTAAAAATATTCTAAAAGTTAAAAATTATTTTCTATTTTGAAAATATTCCAAATTAATATATATTTTTATAATAAATCATATATATTAATATAAAAGAAAGTTTCTAAATCCATATTACAAAATATTCAAAAAAGTTATATTTTATTCTAAATTATTTGTTTTTATATAATAAACATTATAGAATAATATATATTATAAATTAAAATACTATATTATATTTTTCCTATAATAAATTTTTATAGTTTAATAAAAATAAAAGTCAATCTAATAAATTTTAAAGTTGTAATATACGGTCTAAAATTAAAAAAATAATGAAATAGACCATCAAATTCAAGGCCTGGTCCAAATTAATTTTAGTGAAAATTCCATATGTAGTATCACCCACTTAGCATTGCATTTGGATACATAAATTTCACACATAAGTGTAGAAGTTGAGAAAATACAACTTCATAGGAGCCCAATGATCTCTGCAAGCTAAGAATACCCGTTATAGGGAGAAGCAACGAGAAGCAACACAAAAAATAGTAAAAATGCTCAAAGATGTGGAGCTCTATATTTACCAATGTAAAAAAGAATAATAATACAAAAGAAAAGTTTTAACCACATATAGGTCAAAAAAACCTAAAAAGGAAAACCCTAGGCTTGCACATTAATAATTAATAAAATAATTAATTATTATGCACTTAATGTTAGCTTAAGTGTAAAAGAAATAAAAGGGAACTTTAATTAATTAAACAAATATTGTTTAATTAATCAAGTAAATAACCAATTACTCTAACACCCCCCCTTAAGCTAGACTTAGGGAGAAGCTAAAACCTAGAAGCAGCTACTAAAAGCAAAAAACAATGGATCCCGACAACAAGGCCAAATCAGGGACCCAAGTACAACGAAATCTCTATAAAATGGAGAAAAGGAGAAAACCCAGTGGGAAAAAACTCCTCTCCAAAAAGAGATAGAAGAACACGCTGAAAGAAACATGAAGGAAGGAAGGCCTCATAAAGACCCCCCAAGGACAACTTCCTTCACCCCAAGCATAGAGCACAACTAAAGATAGTGTGGTGATGCAAAAGGCTTCATGAAGATGTCTGCAACTTGCTCAATAGTGGGAATATACTCCAAGATGAGAGAACCATCCTGAATCAACTGTCTGATGAAATGCATATGGAGCTCAATGTGCTTTGTCCGCTGATGCTCCACTGGGTTGCGAGAAATGTGTATAGCACTCTGATTGTCACACCAAAGAATAGTGGGAGTATCAGGAGGAAAACCAAACTTAGTCATCAACTATCGAAGCCATAAAATCTCCTGACTAGCGAACACAACAGCTCGGTACTCAGCCTCTGTAGATGATAATGCATGATCAGTCTGCTTCTTGCAAGACCATGTGATAGGACCAGAGCCAAGATAGAAAACAAAGCCAAAAGTAGACTTTTGATCATTGACATCACCAGCCCAATCTGAGTCAGTGCAGCCAACAATGTGAGGATCCCCTGATGTGTAGTGAATGCCATAAGAGATGGTGCCCTGAATGTACCTCAAAATACGTTTGGCAGCTTGCCAGTGACTCTCATGAGGATCATGGGAGAATTGAGAGACAAGGCCAACCGCAAAGGAAAGATCAGGACAAGTGTGAGTCAAGTACAACAAACTACCAACCAACTGCCTATAAAGTGTAGAATCTACTGAAGGAGTGGGGCAAGTAGTAGTCAAAACAACCCCGAACTGAAAAGGTGTGGGGGCAGGCTTGCAATCAAGCATGCCAAAGTGTTGAAGCATATCAAGAGCATACTTCTACTGGTAAATGGAGATCCCATTAGAAGACTAAATCACCTGAAGACCAAGAAAATAGTGCTGAAGACCGAGATCTGTCATCTCAAACTACTCCATAAAAGCTCACTGAGCATGTTGTATCATAGAGGATGAGCTACCTGTGATAAGGAGATCATCAACATATAGAAGAAGAATCAGGATCTCACCCTCAAGATTCTAAATATAGATTGTGGGATCAAAATGATAGCATGTGAAACCAGTGGAGAGAAAAAAAGAGTCCATCTTCTCATACCAAGCCTAAGGGGCTTGTTTGAGACCATATAATGAACGTCAAATTCTGCAAACCAAAGAAGCATCCTTCAAAAATTCCTGAGGCTACTCCATATAGATGTCCTCCTGCAGATCACCATGCAAGAATGCACTCTTCACATCCATCTGAAAAATGGGCCATCCCCTAGAAGCTGCAAGTGATAGTACAAAGTAGATAGAATTCATCTTGGTGATAGGGGCAAATGTCTCGGAGTAATCAATACTCTCAACTTGTGAGAAACCCTTTGGAACAAGACGTACTTTGTACTTATCAATAGAACCATCAGCAGTGTACTTGGTGCGATACAACCATTTGTACTGAACCATCTTTCTGCCCTTAGGAAGAGGACAGAGATCCCAAGTACTATTCCTCATCAAAGAAGAATACTCCTCCATTGCATTATCCACTCAAGGTGACCTGTCACCTTTGAAAACTTTTGAGGATCCTCTAAAAGAGCACGACTCAAAAGACTAGAACCCACAGTATGAGAATGGGTGCAACGAGTGTCTAAAGTATCACCTGCCATAGAGCCTGTTGCCTCAACAGTAAAGCAAGCCCATTTGGGAATCTGAGGTGGAGCAAGTGGAGGTGGAGATGGGGATCATCAACATCCTCATCAAAATCATCCTCAACATAATCCTGAAGAGCTGCAGTGGGAGGAGTAGGTAGTGAAGTAGACACTGGAGACAGGTTATCCACTATGGGAAGGCACTCATCAAATTGGACATCCCGTTGAAACAAGACCTCTCTGGAATCAAGATCAGACAACCTGTACGCCTTAACATCCTCATAGTAGCAGACAAAAATGAGGGGTCGACTCTTCCACTCCATGGCTCTCCTTTGAGCATCAAGAATAAATGCCCATGCCTCACTACCAAATACTCAAAATGATGAAACATCAGGCTTGTCATGAGACCAAGCCTCCTCTGGAGTCATATGTCAAATCACCTTGTGAGGCATCCGATTCTGAATATAGTTGGCACAATTAACTGCCTCAGCCCAAAAGGATGGATCCATGGACCTAGATTGAATCATACAATTTGCCATCTCCTGTAAACTCCTGTTCTTTTTCTTAGCGACACCATTCTACTAAGGGGTGTAGAGAACAGTAAACTGATGTTGCAAGCCATGCTCAATGCAAAAATCTTTGAAAGCCTGATTCACATACTCCCCCCCATTATCTGTACGTATCCACCGAATAGAAAGGCTAGACTGCTTCTCTACAAATGTCTTGAAGATTTGAAAGGAATCAAAGACTTCATACTTGTACTTAAGAAAGTACACCCATGTCCGTCTGGAGAAGTCATCAATGAATGTGAGTACATACTTGGCCCCAAAAAAAGGAGTGGGAAATGACATGAGGTCACTATGAATCAACACCAAGGGTGCCAAAGCACGAGTGGCTCTTCCCTTTGGAAAGGGATCCCTATGATGCTTTTCAAGCACACAACCATGACAAACACCATTTGTGTAGGAAATCTGTGGAAGACCAAGAACAAGTGCCTGTGTACTCGTCTGCTGAAGATATTTGTAATTGGCATGGCCCAAACGCTCATGCCAAAGCTTACTCACTGAATCTACATGTCCTATAAAATATGAACCTGTACCCTCTGAAGGCTCAAATGCATCAAATTTGTAAAGACGAGATGTAGTATTAATATACCCAGTAGCCACAACCATATCAAAGTCATGGAGGTCCTGAATAACCACATCATGTGGTGAGAACTCAATTGTCTTACCAGAGCTAGAATGGAAAATCTGATAAATGGACAAGAGGTTCGTCGAGATGTCAGGAACAACTAGAACATCCTGTAGAGTACCCCCATCCAAAGAGACAAAACCTAAACCCAAGACTGAAAGTTGTGTAGAGTCACCCATTGCAATATGTGAAGTACCACAAGAGGCAAGAGAAGTGACCAGTTGATGAGTGTGAGTCATATGGTGAGAAGCACCAGAGTCTAAAATCCATGTGGACCCATAGGTTGATGCTCGAGTAGTGAGAGCATGGCCTTTCCATGTGGAAGGAGAAGACAATGGAGGTGAGGAGATGTGATGCTGCTGCATGGCTTCCTCTAAAGCCTCTAATTGTTTCCAACACCTGGAAACTAGATGTCCTTCCTTGCCATAAAAGTTGTAAGTGTCTCCTGATTTCGTCTTAGTCTTGGAGGAAGACTCACCAGACTTCGAAGATTTCCCCTGTTTCAGATTAAGTGGTGGTTTTGAATCAAACTTAGGAGGTGGTTTGGAGGAATTCTCATTGCCTGTAGAATCTTTCTTGGGCTTCAATTTCTGCTTATGTTTCTCCTTAGATGACTGGGCAACCAATGCTTTGTTCTTTGATCCTTAGAGCATATCTATCCGAGAAAGGTGTGACTACTCATGAGACAAATGCTCACAAAACACATCAAAGGTAGGCATGGTAAAATGAGCACCTAGGCCATCCATGGTGGAATAGATACTGTTGTGCAGTTTTGCACACACGCCCCACTTGGAGTAGGGACCCCTTTTTTTAATGTCCTTTAACCTTTGGGTTTATGAGATTTGTCTTTTAGGGTCTTAAGATGTTGGTCTTAGCGGTCTTGGTCTTGCCCTTGGGCTTGAAGTGGTTAAAATTGGCTTTTAGTGAAAATCTGGGTTTTGACCTGAATCTGGGATTTTCCAGCTTAGGCGGATTCTCCGGGTTCTGGTTCGTTGTTTGTTCATTGCTTAATCCTCTGAATCCGGGTTTCTGCTTGACATTGGGATTTTCTGGTTCTGACGGATTTTCCCGGATTGTGCTAAATTCCCAAACTTCATTAAAATCCTAGTTCTTGCTATTTCCGCGGAATTCGTGTTCATCCGGATTTTTTCGTGTATCTTGGGATTTTCCGAAATTTCGTCCTGAGCTCGGGTTTCTGAATTTATCAGACACGTCTTGTCGCTCTTTAATGCTTGTAGTACCTTTTCCCAAACGAGTATGGGGATGGATTTAAAGTCTTTTAGGCATCATTTTAACTTCATCGTTCACTTGTTTGCTGCCTTAGCATCTAAGTACTTCCTCCATTCGAGCTTCAAGTATTGATCTTGAGCCACTTGCGTGGATTGTCTGGAGTGCTGATTAAGGTTTTCATTGCTTGGGCGTGCTTGCTGTGTGGTTGCTTCCTCGAGTTTGAGTTTCGTCTGGGATAACCCATGGTAGGTTATCGATGACCCCTCTTATTTGTTGGTGTGATGATTGAGTTTTTTCTGTGTTGAATGATTATCATTTCGGGTCGACCCATGTTTGGTCATGATTTTCTTCTTTTAGGGTTGGACCCATCTCTTCATGAAAACCTCATCACCCATGCCACGTATGCTTGTATTTATCCATTAGATGATGGGTGCATTAGTTTGGAAGAGGTTCTGGGTGAGATTGTTTGCCCTCTTAGTGCGTAATTTTCCATATGCGAGGTTAGGGTTTTCTTGGTGCTCGGCCCAGAATAATGGATTCGTTATGATTTTCCAATCTTGCACTTGTATTACATTGACCCCTGCCTTGTGAGGATTCGGAGTGCTTTGGATCGATTCTCGCAGATGCTATTTTAAACCTTGAGCTTACACTGTTTTCCATGGCGGAAGTCTGGTCATCAATTTAGGGCATCGTTGTTTTTTCATGGAGAGTGGTCATTTGAGAGCCTTGAGAGCTTGAATTCATTTACATTCTGAATTTTGTTGGTTGGCGTCGACTTTGAAATCATTAGAACCCAAGTGAGGAATCTTACATAATCGTTCAGTCACTGGTTCGTGTGTTGTCTTTTATCGGGTTTCTGGGGTGTTCACGAAATTCTTGCACACCCGAATTTTCCCGGTTTCGGCCAATTCCACGGAATGTAGCGATTTCCAGAGTTCTTTAAGCTTTCGAAGAAATCCGTCCCATCCGGATTTTTTCGGTTTTCCTATCTGGTTTTATTTCTTTCGATTTTCTGAAGATAGGATTTATGCAGTCAATACTTAATGCCAATTTCTTGTTGCCAATAAATGAATTTCATGATTATCTCATAATATTTGGTCCATACTAACGATTTATTTGGCTGGTGATGTCTTGGCAACAGGAATCCGTCTGGGTCAGATTTCTCCAAAATTTCGCCCCGACTGGATTTTTTCGGTTTTCAGTGTTTTCCCGGACTGCTTTATTTTTTTGGATTTTCAAAGATTGGCATTTGTGATAGTTTCTAATTGCTTTATATGATTTATGTTAATCTTTAGGTCAGAATATGAATGATAGTTGATACTTATGACGATTTCTTGTAAGTGCAGGCTGAATCAAGCAAGGCTGCAACAAGAAAGTCCAAAGGTGACACGGAGGGGTCATCCATCTCAGAAGCAAAAAGATTAAGGTTGGATATTAAGAGTCAGCTTCCTGAAAGCAAGATATCTTTCGTATGGTCCGAGGTATCTGATACTAATGTTGGAGCTTGGAGATACGAAGGGTTTAAATAGAGGACAATTAAGAAGAATCTATCAGTCCTAAGGAATGGAATGATGAAGTCCGGACTGGTGCATGTGGCAGGGTTTCCTCCTGCAATCCAATGCTATGAGTTGATTTTAGAGTGTGCCCGACAGTATGATTTTGATACACAAAGGGTTGTCAGTACTGAAGGAAGAGTTTTGGCTAATTTCAGTCCTGTCTCTATTGCTCAAGCCTTTGACATGTCGGATCTGCCTTCTGTGTGTGCTTTAAACATGGACATGGCCAGGACTTATTATGAGAATGAGCCAACCAATGCTCAATAGATGATCAATGCTTGGTTGGAAAAGCCGAAATCACATCACTCTAAACTGCCCAAGCAATTGCATAGGATCAAATTCAGATCAGATATCTATGATGCCATAACATTTCTGAGCAGGGTGGCAGGATTGAAGAGTGCCAGAGTATTGGAGAGTTGGATGGTCCATGTGATCACCAAGATTGAACAGGGAACCAACTACCATTGGGCAGGGCTTATCAGCACCATAATTGACAAGTAGCTGAGAGATGTCCTGGAGACCAAGAGATTCACCATGTCCTCTTATGTGGTGTATGTACTAGCCAGATTCTACCCATACAGGGGTTTGAATCCACAAGGGACATTCGGACAGGACATAGTTTATGAGGTATACCCGGAGTTGCACCTAGGACACAAGGACTACAGAAGGGCTAACGATGCATTCACAATGCATATCACTAGGATGCTTCAGAATGTCGAGCATGTGAGACTGTCTGATGGAGCAAAAGGGTTGATAAAGAATTATGGGGCCTAGTTCATTCAATTTCCCACCTTCACCTACATTAGAATTGATGGATGCCCGGCTGCTCCATATAGGTTACCTCGGTATCCTATTGATCACATTGTGTTATTGGAGATTGTGAGGCAAATAGGTGAGTTTGATGCCATAGTCAAAAAGGAGAAGCATAAAATAGGCTTTGGTGGGGATTTCCCTCTGGGAATTGGCGTGGCAAAAGTGTGCTCTTCTATTCAATCAGCACACGGCAGGAGAAGAATTGGCAGCATATGGTCTCTCCTTCCACTCCAAGAGAACAAACTTTGATATCACTGGGGAGGCACAGAAGAAGGCCACCAAGGAATACCATCATAAAGATGACCTAGAGGACTATTGGGCCAACATCAAAGATGATCTTGAAGCAAGAAAGAAGAGGTACTCCAGGCTCCCTGTTGATGTGATCAGACAATACAATGTCAAGCTAATCCCAGACCAACTGGAGGATGATGGAAACCTAGTGCAAGAACATGCTTATGAAGCTGTTAAGGATAGGTCAATCGGAGAAATCGACTGGAATGAGGATGAGATTACAGAGTTGGAGGACCTAATGGCACCGGTTATGAAATTTACCACTTCTTGGTTGAGGCATAAATTTTGAGAGTTGGAAAGTGAGAAGGTGGCTTGTACCTTCAATTTAATGGGAAATCTCAACCCAATGTCTACTTCAGAAGAATCTGGGGATGAGGACCCCAAAGGGAAAACCAAAAAGAGCTCACCTTTCAAGATAAAGATTAGAGGCCCTAAGGAAAGTGAGCCGGAACCGAAAAGGACGCCCAAGGGAAAGAAAAGAAGTAGAGCTTTGAAGATAGGCAAGTCCTCTGATGAGGAGGGGTTGGAAAAAGTAGAAGAAGATGATGTTCCTCCACCACCAAAGAAGACCAGAACAACGAGGGGTTCAAAGAAGAAGGTTCAGGATACATCAAAGGATGAGCCTCCAATTGTTGATGTGGAGAGTTCAGGAGAGAAGACCAAAGTTTATATGAGGAAATCCAGGACTCCCTCTCCAAGAGACACTGTGCAAAAGATGGATCCTCCACCAAAATCACCAGTCACGGAGCCACCTAAGGTTGCTTCTCCTCCACCAAGCGTGCATGAGCAAGAGACCCTTGAGGAACATGAGACTAGTGGGGAGGCGGAACCTTTCAAGGAGGGAGAGCTCTTTGGTGAGGAAGCTGAGCTTGGAGTTGAAGAAGAAGAAAGGCATACTTCTCCATTGGTGCAATATGAAGATTCTCCGGCAAGCAGCAGAGGCCACGAATCACCTGAAAAGGAGGATATCCCTGTTAGAACTCCATCACCGGTTCAAGAAGAGGAAGTTGAAGTAGATGGTCAAGGTGAGCAATCTCCTGAAAAGAAAGAGGATGAAACACCGAAAAAGCAACAGGAAGAAGGAAGAACAGAGGAAATCCAGGTAGAGCCTGTTGTCCTAGATTGGCTTGAGAAAGAGATCACCAGAAAGAAGCAGGTAGTTGTTGAGGACACTCCTTTGGATTGGGATGAGATGCTATCCAAAATTGGCAAAGGAAAGAAAAAGAAGGCAGCTAAAGTGGTTTCAAAGATGGAGAGAGATGAACTAAACAACAGGGTCATCCACATTGCCACTCCTGCTGCAGACAAGACAAGAGAAGACGTCACTAGTGAAGATTACAATGTGCAGACCATTAATCTTGGGCCGGCCTCCATGGAACAGGACATTGATGAATATGAAGGCTCCGGTGTGGTAATCATTGGGAGGTTAAGAAAGGAAGCTCAGACCAAGCATGAGCTTAGAAAAGAAAATGAAAGGCTTAGGAAGTGCTTGGAGGATGTAATGAAGCCTCTGTAGTCCCTTCACCCATCTTCTTCTGCCACTCCTGGCTTTCTGCCCAAGGAGACTATCTCCGAAATTGAAAAGATGAAGGCCTCTGCCCAAAATACAACGGATTGGTTGAAGGATGTGCAAGCAAGAGGAGATAGTGCAATCAAGGATATCCTTTCAGTTGGGAAGGATGCAGTCCGAGCCAAGGAGTTATTGGAGCATGTGCTATCTCAGGACAAGGAGGACATTGACCTTCTACTGCAGAAATCCAGGGTCATCATAGAATATGGTAAAGATCAATTGGTTACATATGGGATTCTTTCTTCTTCCAGATTAAAAGAACCTTGGGAATGGTTTGAGGCCCTGCAAATTCGGGAGAAGGCCATGAAGAAGATACAGAAGTGAAAGAAACAGATGGATGGTGATCTTACTAGAGTATATGAGGGGTGCATTGCATTCTTTGAGGTCATGACTGGAAGGAGAGAGATTGCCCCTAAGTACCTAAGTTTGGAACAGCTAAGAGAGTGGTGGCATGAAGTTTATGTCCCAGATTCTGAGAATGTTATAACAGGGCACCAGTTGGATGACGCAGCAACATACTTGGCAGTAATGGATAAGTATCGAGCCAACAGGGATGATTGGGATAAGACGGTTAAACAGTCAAAAGAGGAGATTGACTCCATTAAATGGAGACTTAAGGTTTTGCCTTTGCCACCTATCACCGAATTGGATGGAGCATTTTTGAGGGTTCAAGGATCATTGGCCCAGAGCAAGGATAAGGGAGGCGGAAGTTAAATGCCTATTTTGAGATTTGTGCTTCCCTATTATTATAGGGCATGTATTGAACCGGACTACATTGAGGACTGTGTCTAGGCCGACCTTGATGATATGTGGCATTTAATGTGTGCCTTATTTTGAATTCCTAAGGCTGACTTGTTTTAGGCAGTTGATCTTTTTTGTAAATGTTTGGCTGGGCCGACATGTCTTGAGAATTGGCTATAAAAGGCATTCTTGCCTCATTGTCAAAAGATATAGATATTAGACATTAGAATTGGAGAAAAGTCAGAGTTAGAGCATTTTGTGAATTTCTTGAAGCAAGTATTGTAAACAGAACTACAGAATTGTTGCAACATTTTGATGATCTAATACAATTGAAGACATTGTGGTTTTCCTGGTGAAATCTCTTGTGTTATTTTATCTTGCATGGTTCATGTTGTTTCATCTTTCAAATTGCTTAAAGATTTAGGGTTTAGTGTTCAGAATTGAGCTAGTTTTAGTTTGGTGAATGATGTTCATGATTTCATATTTGGAATGTTTGTAGCAATCTCTGGTCTATACTCCCAGTAACTATCTGATTGTATTAGGCTGGTGAAGTCAACCTGGACCATATATTTACATATGCTTAAGTTCGATTGTAGATGAATGTCTATGATTTGAAAATCTACATACCTTAGAAGATTGCATCATTCTTGTGATATTGCATTGTGGGTTAAGCAAGAATTGGTTATTTGAGATTGGTCCATTCTAGATATCTGTCATTTGCATTGCTCATTCTAGGAATAGTTTAGATCTTATTATATCCTTGCACCCTTATCTTTTGCTATTTCTTTATTATTTGATTAGATTTAGGATTAAAGATCATCATACTGCAAAATATGATAAATTGGAAAGATACAGTTTGCTTGTAGTAAGGTCCAATTGTGATTACCAGCATTTCACATTTTATCTGAGTTGTTTATGCATTGTCGTGACCTGACACTCGAGAGACCTTGGGGTGATTTTCAGTAATTTATTGTTGAAAATAACCTTTCAAGAGAGATAGAATATTCTATTATATCTGAGTTGTTGTTGTGTAGAAAACACCATCAACAGATTGGAACTAGAAGGAGGGCCTGAATGAGCACATTGGATTGTTTCTTGAACGCCATCTCTAGAGAGATATAGGAGAAATACCAGATCTACCACAGGAGAGGAAGATTTACAGGAATTATAGTTCCCCACTAGGTCAAGAAGGACTCGAGAAAGGGAAGAATCATCATCACCCATCCCTTCGCCAGCATCATCTATATCTTCACATCCAGAGGTTGAAGCCATACCCATCCCTGAAGCAGTTCCCATTCAACAACCTCAGCTTATCGTTAACCAACCACAACCACCACCCTCGCTTTTTCCAATGGCTTTCTTAGCTAATAATCCATCCCCTTTATCTTTTAATGCTTACAATGTGATGCCCAAGAACCCTGAGCATTTCTGTTTGAAGTTCCATGTCAATGACCCAAACAGGACTGCGGAAGAACATATAAGTATCTTCCAAACTTGTCTCAAAGATAGAGGGATTGTCCATGAGGATGTTGCCTGTAGGTTATTTCCTTATTCACTAGGGGAAGAGGCTTTTTACTAGTATAATCACCTCCCATCTAGTTCAATTCTTAATTGGAATGATCTTGAAACTACCTTTTTACAAAAATTCAGAATACCTATCAGTGCCAATGAATTGTATTTGCAATTCACTAGAGTCAAGAGAGAGATTAATGAACCTATATCTAGTTTCAATAATAGGTTTCATCGTGCGTACACTAGACTTCAAAATCCTTATGTTTTGGATAACAATACAGCCCTGGGAGTCTATTATGAAGCATTGGACAGCCTTACAGCCACCTTTCTGAAGTGGAGACCCAATCCTCCAGCTAACCTAACTGATGCCTACACAGAAGCTGTTAAGTTTAGCATAGATCTGAGACAACATGTGACTGGACCGTTGCCTTCTTTAGGACCAATTGCACATCCCAATCAGGTCCAAGCAGTAAATCAAGCAATTTCCAATCATACTCCGATCATGAATCCAGTACCTCAATTACCCTTGGTGCCACACCCTGGTCTTCCCATGAGTCAAGTTTCTCCTATGATGAATTTTCCCCAACAGCAGATTAACCAGCCCATGTATCAGCCACAACCAAATAATTTCCTTGCCTATTTGCAGAACTCTGAAGTGTTGCATCAGTCTATGGGATCTGCTACAATGCCTGTCCCTCCTCAGGGTAACCCAAGCCGGCCCCCTTATGTAGATCCAAATAAAGAAAGGATTGATGAAATGGCTGAGCAAATAAAGAAGTTGAACCTAGAGGTGACCTACTTGAGGAATCAAAATAGTCAATTACAAGCCACTCAAAAGAATATACAATCCAATCAGAATAGGGAATTTCCACAAGGGCAGAATTTTCAGAATAGGGAATTTCCACAAGGGCAGAATTTTGACAGAGGACAGTGTAATGAGAGAGGATTCCATAATGACAGGAGATATAATCAGGATAGGGGCTACAACAATGATAGAGGCTACAATAACGATAGGATATATAATTTCGATAGAGGCCAAGATAGTGGATCTAGATTTGAAAAGAGGCAATCACAGGGACAGAGCAGAACGTGGAATACGGGACCTAATAATGGAGGAGTCCCCACCCCATTGGATCAACCAGTTAATCAAGGAGTTAACCAGTCTGTAAGTCAGCCAGTCAGTCAAGACACGCCTCCTAGTGGTGTATACTTGGTTGAAGCAGCTTTATCAAGGTGGTGTAGGCTTCATAAGACAAGTCATCACTCAGAGTTAGAATGTTCAGAATTCCAAATTGTAGCCTCCATTTTCCAGTATGAGGTAGAGAATAACACAAATGGGCAGGAGATTGTTCCCTCGAACCCTTATGATTCTCCTGTGCTGGTATTAAATCACGCTCCCTTCCCAGCAACTAAGGAAAATGTACCAAAGGAGGAATTTGATTCTTAGGAGGAGAAAACAGATCAAATTTGTAATGAGGATGAAGTGGCTCAGTTATTCAATGAAGAAGCAATGAATGATAATGGCCCCCTTGATCAAGAAGAAAATTATGTTGAAGAGGTACAGATGTTTCAGAGGCAAGGTCTGAGAGATATGCCTCATAGGCGCCCACAGGCTGGAGGACCTTTCACCACTTCTATTCCTCCTAACAACTTCAGTACTCCCCCAGATCCTAACGCTAGCAATAATTTGTCCTATCCACATGTTTCCAGACAATACCTTTCAAAGGAAAGATAGCCCTAGACTGACCCACAGAAGGATAAGATTGTTCAAGCAAGCAAGGAAAAAGTGGAGGAACCTCCTAAGGAAGCCTTCACTGATATGAATGAAGAATAAATAGCCTCATATGTTGCTGAGAAGCTCAAAAAATTGAAGGTAAATCTTTCAGCATTTGAGTTATTAAGGTTCCCTCCCATTAGGAAGGCGGTTTTAGGTACTTATGAATCACAACCTATGTCTTTGGTTAAACTTTCTAAGGAGGATGTCAGTAAGACTGCTAGTTCTCAGCCTGAAAAGATACAAAATCGGACTAGTTTTCCCCTGGGGATAAAGGAAAGGAGGACAAGACTCAAGTGGCTCAGGTAGATACTCAGCCTACTCTGTTCCAAGGAAAGACAAAAACCCCACCATTTCTGATTTCTGTGCGCATATTCAGTAAGAATCTACATAATTGTTTACTAGATTCTAGTGCTTCCACCAATGTGATGCCATTTGGAGTTTGTAGAGCTCTAGGAATTACACCTGCTGATTCTCAGAAGAAAGTGACTTAGTTGGATAGAACTGAAGTAAACGTGGTGGGAGAATTAAACATGATTCACATGCAGGTAGCTTCAGATCCAAGGATTCAACAGATTATCAATATTCAAGTAGTTGATATCCCTGATGCGTACGGTTTGATTCTAGGAAGAGATTTTACTAAGGCTTTGAATGGATATGTGTCTACTGATCACTCTCACATGTGGCTTCCCTGGAAAGGAGTGCCAAATCAGACCAGAATTGAGAGAGAGCCAAGGATGAAATACATGATTACAGAATACCAAAAGACTTCAACAAAAGTTTTGATATCAGAAGTTGGCATGGGAAGTTATATGTTGTCAACACAGGATGAGGAATTAGACTCAGAGGAGGTATTGATGCTACATACGATGCTTATTGATGATAGGACAGGATGTAGTCATGGTGTTGTTTTGACAGAATCAGTTGAGGAAGAAGAAGAACTTGAAGATAATCAGATCAGCCTATTGAACAGTTTTCAGGAATTCATCAAGTAGTGTGTGGAAAATCAAATTCACTTAGGCAGAAAGACAAGCTTTGAAGAATTACTCTTACCCAATTGGTGTAGAGTTCATAATGCCTCCCACTCAGAGTTGGAGTGTTGTTTGTGCCAAACAACAGTAGAACAAGTACATAAATGCATGAATCTAACTTCGGCAGTTAAAACAGATGAGCATAATCTTCAGGAAGAGTATAAAAACAAGAAACCTATACTGTCTGAGGAATCCTGCAGCATTGGTAAACTGAAGGGTGTAATAAAAAGGACTACCACTGTTGAGTTTTGAACTCTTAGATTTGATGGATCCAAGTCCAAGCATGGAGTTGGAGCAGGGTTTGAATTAATTAGTCCAAAAGGTAAGAATTTCTTTGCAGCCCATAGACTCCAATTTCATTGTACAAATAACGTAGCAGAGTATGAAGCGTTAATTCATGGACTTCTTATGGCACTTAAGAAAAAGGTTAAGATTCTGCAAGTTTTTGGTGATTCTAAGTTAGTAATTAAGCAAGTAAGGAGGCAATATTCTTGCCACGATAGGAGAATGACTAACTATAGGCATAGAGTGTGGGACCTCATTGAAGGGTTTGATGCCTTCAATATTCAGCTAATACCACGGCGGAAGAATCAAACAGCTAACTCTCTAGCTCAAGCAGCCAGCACTCTGCAACCTTTATCTTTGTCAGGTTTGAAGAAATTCACTGTGGAATTGACTCCTGTACCATCGGTCCCAAATAATGTCACTAACTTTCAGGTGTTTGAAGATGACAAACATATTCTGGATTTTATCACAAATACAAACATTTTTGCTTCTCAAATCATTGATGAGATGGAGCTTCAGGAAGCAAAACTAGATTTAGGAGTTATGAACCTAAAATCAAATACTATTCCAAGGGGAATGGTACAGTTGGAGAGAATTTTTGATATGGATAAAATCAAGGATCAGGAACAAGAATCCAAGAAGGAGTCTATCAATGGACAGTGTGACACCTACAATATGGGAACTGAAGATAACGCCAAGAACATTTTCATTGGAAAAGTATGCACTCTAGAAGAAAGACAGGGGATAATTGCAGCATTGCGTAGCTTTCCCAATATAGTAGCTGGGAGTTATGAGGACTTGAAAACTTATGATACATCAATCATAACTCATACTATCCCTTTGAAGCCAGGAGCCAAGCCTTTTAGGCAAAGGCAGAGGCCAATTAATGCATTAGAACCAGTCATACAGAAAGAAGTTCAGAAGTTACTATCTTCTAGAATCATATTTCCGGTCAGACATTCGACATGCGTGGAAAACTTGGTTCCAGTGAGAAAAAAGAATGGAGAAATTAGACTCTATGTTGATTTTAGGAATTTAAACAGATCATCAGAAAAGGATAATTATCCAGTTCCTTCATTGGATGAAGTACTTCAAGTGGTTAATGGATCTCAGATGATGTCCTTTCTGGACGGCTATTCAGGGTACAAACAAGTAATGGTTCAATATGAGGACAGACATAAGACTACCTTCACAACTAAATGGGGTACCTTTGCCTACAGGAGGATGCCATTTGGACTCATTAATGCAGGAGCTACATTTCAAAGAGCTATGGATATTGCTTTTAAGGATGTCATAGGAAAATGCATCATCATTTATATGGACGACCTGACTGTGTTCTCAAAGAACAGAGGGGATCACATCTCAGATTTGCACAAAGTGTTTCAAAGGTGCAGAGAATTTGGCATATCCTTGAATCCTAAAAAGTGTATTTTTGGAGTAACAAAGAGAAAGTTGCTTGAACATGTGATATCAGAGAAGGGAATTGCCATTGACCCAGAAAGAGTGGAGGCCATCCTAAAGATTCAGCCACCTACTAGCAAAAAGGAAATGAAATCTTTCTTTGGCAAGATCAACTTCGTCAGAAAATTCATTACTGGATTTGTTGAAATTATTAAGCCACTGAATGCAATGTTGAAGCAGGATGTTAAGATCGAATGGACTTCGGAAGCAAAGGAAGCATTCGCAGAAATCAAAAGAGTCATTGTCGATGCCCCAGTGTTGGTAAACCCTAACTACAGCAAGCCTTTTCACATCTATTCATTTGCTTCAGATCATTCGTGTGTTGGAATGCTAACTCAAAAGTCTGAGGATGGAAATGAGCATCCCATTGCCTTTATGAGTGCCCCATTAAAAGATGCTGAGTTGAAATATCCAAGTGTGGAAAAGCAGGCATATGCCTTGGTCAGGGCAGTAAAGAAATTCAGACATTATATCCTCAGGAATAAGGTCTATGCCATTGTTCTGGATCTTGCAGTCAAGTTACTTCTAATGCAAAATGAGCTAGGAGAGCGTAGAGCTAAGTGGGTGACAATGCTGCAAGAGTACGATATTGAGATACAACCCATGAAGTTAGTAAGAGGACAAGGACTCACACAGACTATGGTTGAAATTGGTCCTGAGCTGACTGTTCAAAATTATAACATTGAGGAGGTTTCTCAAGATGGTTGGTATGATGAAGAGTGACAGTTTCATGCTAAAGGGAACTCAGACATAATAGAATATTCTATCTCTCTTGAAAGGTTATTTCCAACAATAAATTACTGAAAATCACCCCAAGGTCTCTCGGGTGTCAGGTCATGACAATGCATAAACAACTCAGATAAAATGTGAAATGCTGGTAATCACAATTGGACCTTACTACAAGAAAACTGTATCTTTCCAATTTATCAGATTTTGCAGTATGATGATCTTTAATCCTAAATCTAATCAAATAATAAAGAAATAGCAAAAGATAAGGGTGCAAGGATATAATAAGATCTAAACTATTCCTAGAATGAGCAATGCAAATGACAGATATCTGGAATGGACCAATCTCAAATAACCAATTCTTGCTTAACCCACAATGCAATATCACAAGAATGATGCAATCTTCTAAGGTATGTAGATTTTCAAATCATAGACATTCATCTACAATCAAACTTAAGCATATCTAAATATATGGTCCAGGTTGACTTCACCAGCCTACTACAATCAGATAGTTACTGGGAGTATAGACCAGAGATTGCTACAAACATTCCAAATATGAAATCATGAACATCATTCACCAAACTAAAACTAGCTCAATTCTAAACACTAAACCCTAAATCTTTAAGCAATTTGAAAGATGAAACAACATGAACCATGCAAGATAAAATAACACAAGAGATTTCACCAGGAAAACCACAATGTCTTCAATTGTATTAGATCATCAAAATGCTGCAACAATTCCGTAGTTCTGTTTATAATACTTGCTTCAAGAAATTCACAAAATTCTCTAACTCTGACTTTTCTCCAATTCTAATGTCTAATATCTATATCTTTTGACAATGAGGCAAGAATGCCTTTTATAGCCAATTCTCAAGACATGTCGGCCCAGCCAAACATTTACAAAAAAGATCAACCACCTAAAACAAGTCGGCCTTAGGAATTCAAAATAAGGCACACATTAAATGCCACATATCATCAAGGTCGGCCTAGACACAATCCTCAATGTAGTCCGGTTCAATACATGCCCTATAATAATAGGGAAGCACAAATCTCAAAATAGGCATTTAACTTCTGCCTCCCTTATCCTTGCTCTGGGCCAATGATCCTTGAACCCTCAAAAATGCTCCATCCAATTCGGTGACAGGTGGCAAAGGCAAAACCTTAAGTCTGCATTTAATGGAGTCAATCTCCTCTTTTGACTGTTTAACCATCTTATCCCAATCATCCCTGTTGGCTCGATACTTATCCATTACTGCCAATTATGTTGCTGCGTCATCCAACTGGTGCCCTGTTATAACATTCTCGGAATCTGGGACATAAACTTCATGCCACCACTCTCTTAGCTGTTACAAACTTAGGTACTTAGGGGCAATCTTTCTCCTTCCAGTCATGACCTCAAAGAATGCAATGCACCTCTCATATACTCTAGTAAGATCACCATCCATCTGTTTCTTTCGCTTCTGTATCTTCTTCATGACCTCCCAAATTTGCAGGGCCTCAAACCATTCCCAAGGTTCATTTAATCTGGAAGAAGAAAGAATCCCATCTGTAACCAATTGATCTTTACCATATTCTATGATGACCCTGGATTTCTGTAGTAGAAGGTCAATGTCCTCCTTGTCTTGGGATACCACATGCTCCAATAACTCCTTGGCTCGGACTGCATCCTTCCCAACTGAAAGGATATCCTTGATTGCACTATCTCCTCTTGCCTGCACATCCTTCAACCAATCCGTTGTAGTTTGGGTAGAGGCCTTCATCTTTTCAATTTCGAAGATAGTCTCCTTGGGCAGAAAGCCAGGAGTGGCAGAAGAAGATGGGTGAAGGGACTACAGAGGCTTCATTACATCCTCCAAGCACTTCCTAAGCCTTTCATTTTATTTTCTAAGCTCATGCTTGGTCTGAGCTTCCTTTCTTAACCTCCCAATGATTACCGCACTGGAGCCTTAATATTCATCAAAGTCCTATTCCTTGGAGGCCGGCCCAAGATTAATGGTCTGCACATTGTAATCTTCACCAGTGACATCTTGTCTTGTCTTGTCTGTAGCAGGAGTGGCAATGTGGATGACCCTGTTGTTTAGTTCATCTCTCTCCATCTTTGAAACCACTTTAGCTGCCTTCTTTTTCTTTCCTTTGCCAATTTTGGATAACATCTCATCCCAATCCAAAGGAGTGTCCTCAACAACTACCTGCTTCTTTCTGGTGATCACTTTCTCAAGCCAATCCGGGACAGCAGGCTCTACCTGGATTTCCTCTGTTCTTCCTTCTTCCTGTTGCTTTTTCGGTGTTTCATCCTCTTTCTTTTCAGAATATTGCTCACCTTGACCATCTACTTCAACTTCCTCTTCTTGAATCGGTGATGGAGTTCTAACAGGGATATCCTCCTTTTCAGGTGATTCGTGGCCTCTACTGCTTGCCGGAGAATCTTCATATTGCACCAATGGAGAAGTATGCCTTTCTTCTTCTTCAACTCCAAGCTCGGCTTCCTCACCAAAGAGCTCTCCCTCCTTGAAAGGTTCTGCCTCCCCACTAGTCTCATGTTCCTTAAGGGTCTCTTGCTCATGCACGCTTGGTGGAGGAGAAGCAACCTTAGGTGGCTCCGTGACTGGTGATTTTGGCGGAGGATCCATCTTTTGCACAATGTCTTTTGGAGAGGGAGTCCTAGATTTCCTCATATAAACTTTGGTCTTCTCTCCTGAACTCTCCACATCAACAATTGGAGGCTCATCCTTTGATGTATCCTGAACCTTCTTCTTTGAACCCCTCGCTGTTTTGGTCTTCTTTGGTGGTGGAGGAACATCATCTTCTTTTGCTTTTTCCAACCCCTCCTCATCAGAGGACTTGCCTATCTTCAAAGCTCTACTTCTTTTCTTTCCCTTGGGCTTCCTTTTCGATTCCGGCTCACTTTCCTTAGGGCCTCTAATCTTTATCTTGAAAGGTGAGCTCTTTTTGGTTTTCCCTTTGGGGTCCTCATCCCCGGATTCTTCTGAAGTAGACATTGGGTTGAGATTTCCCATTAAATTGAAGGTGCAGGCCACCTTCTCACTTTCCAGCTCCCAAACTTTATGCCTCAACCAAGAAGTGGTAAATTTCATAACCGGGGCCATTAGGTCCTCCAACTCTGTAATCTCATCCTCATTCCAATCCATTTCTCCAATTGACCTATCCTTAACAGCTTCATAAGCATGATCTTGCACTAGGTTTCCATCATCCTCCAGTTGGTCTAGGATTAGCTTGACATTGTATTAAATGATCACATCAATAGGGAGCCTGAAGTACCTCTTCTTTCTTACTTCAAGATCATCTTTGATGTTGGCCCAATAGTCCTCTAGGTCATCTTTATGATGCTATTCCTTGGTGGCCTTCTTCTATGCCTCCCCGGTGATATCAAAGTTTGTTCTCTTGGAGTGGAAGGAGAGACCATATGCTGCCAATTCTTCTCCTGTCATGTGTGCTGATTGAATAGAAGGGCACACTTTTGCCACGCTAATTCCCAAAGGGAAATCCCCACCAAAGCCTGTTTTATGCTTCTCCTTTTTTACTATGGCATCAAACTCACCTATTTGCCTCACAATCTCCAATAACACAATGTGATCAGTAGGATACCGAGGTAACCTATATGGAGCAGCCAGACATCCATCAATTCTAATGTAGGTGAAGGTGGGAAATTGAATGAACTAGGCCCCATAATTCTTTATCAACCCTTTTGCTCCATCAGACAGTCTCGCATGCTCGACATTCTGAAGCATCCTAGTGATATGCATTGTGAATGCATCGTTAGCCCTTTTATAGTCCTTGTGTCCTAGGTGCAACTCCGGGTATACCTCATAAACTATGTCCTATCCGAATGTCCCTTGTGGATTCAAACCCCTGTATGGGTAGAATCTGGCTAGTACATACACCACATAAGAGGACATGGTGAATCTCTTGGTCTCCAGGACATCTCTTAGCTACTTGTCAATTATGGTGCTGATAAGCCCTGCCCAATGGTAGTTGGTTCCCTGTTCAATCTTGGTGATCACAGGGACCATCCAACTCTCCAATACTCCGACACTCTTCAATCCTGCCACCCTGCTCAGAATTGTTATGGCATCATAGATATTTGATTTGAATTTGATCCTATGCAATTGCTTGGGTAGTTTAGAGTGATGTGATTTCAGCTTTTCCAACCAAGCATTGATCATCTGTTGAGCCTTGGTTGGCTCATTCTCATAATATGTCTTGGCCATGTCCATGTTTAAAGCACACACAGAAGGTAGATTCGGCATGTCAAAGGCTTGAGCAATAGAGACAGGACTGAAATTAGCCAAAACTCTTCCTTCAGTACTGACAACCCTTTATGTATCAAAATCATACTGTCGGGAACACTCTAAAATCAACTCATAGCATTGGATTGCAGGAGGAAACCCTGCCACATGCACCAGTCCGGACTTCATCATTCCATTCCTTAGGACTGATAGATTCTTCTTAGCTGTCCTCTATTTAAACCCTTCGTATCTCCAAGCTCCAACATTAGTATCAGACACCTCGGACCATACAGAAGATATCTTGCTTTCAGGAAGCTGATTCTTAGTATCCACCCTTAATCTTTCTGCTTTTGAGATGGATAACCCCTCCGTGCCACCTTTGGACTTTCCTGCTGTAGCCTTGCTTGATTCAGCTTGCACTTACAAGAAATTGTCATAAGTATCAACTATCATTCATATTCTGACCAAAAGATTAACATAAATCATATAAAGCAATTAGAAACTATCACAAATGCCAATCTTTGAAAATCTGGAAAAATAAAGTAGTTCGGGAAAACACTAAAAACTGGGAAAATCTAGTCGGGGCGAAATTTCGGAGAAATCCGACCCAGACGGATTCTTGTTGCCAAGACATCATTGGCCAAATAAATCATTAGTATGGACCAAAGATTATGAGATAATCATGAAATTCATTTATTGGCAACAAGAAATTGGCATTAAGTATTGACTACATAAATCCTATCTTCAGAAAATCGAAAGAAATAAAACCAGACAGGAAAACCAGAAAAATCCGGATGGGACGGATTTCTCCAAAAGCTTGAAGAACTCCGAAAATCGCTACATTCCACAGAATTGGCTGAAACCGGGAAAATTCGGGTGTGCAGGAATTTCGCGAACACCTCGGAAACCCGATAAAAGACAACACGTGAACCAGCGACTGAACGATTATGTAAGATTCCTCACTTGGGTTCTAATGATTTCAAAGTCGATGCCAACCAACAAAATTCAGAATGTAAACGAATTCAAGCTCTCAAGGCTCTCAAATGACCACTCTCCATGAAAAAACAACGATGCCCTAAATTGATGACCAGACTTCTGCCATGGAAAACAGTGTAAGCTCAAGGTTTAAAATAGCATCTGCGAGAATCGATCCAAAGCACTCTGAATCCTCACAAGGCAGGGGTTAGTGTAATACAAGTGCAAGATTGGCAAATCATAACGAATCCATTATTCTGGGTCGAGCACCAAGAAAACCCTAACCTCGCATATGGAAAATTATGCACTAAGAGGGCAAACAATCTCACCCAGAACCTCTTCCAAACTAACGCACCCGTCATCTAATGGATAAATACAAGCATACGTGGCATGGGTGATGAGGTTTTCATGAAGAGATGGGTCCAACCCTAAAAGAAGAAAATCATTATCAAACATGGGCCGACCTGAAATGATAATCATTCAACACAGAAAAAACTCAATCATCACACCAACAAATAAGAGGGGTCATCGATAACCTACCATGGGTTATCCCAGACGAAACTCGAACTTGAGGAAGCAACCACGCAGCAAGCACGCCCAAGCAATGAAAACCTTAATCAGCACTCCAGACAATCCATGCAAGCGGCTCAAGATCAATACTCGAAGCTCGAATGGAGGAAGTACTCAGACGCCAAGGCAGCAAACAAGTGAATGATGAAGTTAAAATGATGCCTAAAAGACTTTAAATCCATCCCCATACTCGTTTGGGCAAAGGTACTACAAGCATTAAAGAGCGACAAGACGCGTCTGACAAATCCAGAAACTTGAGCTCAGGACAGAATTTCGGGAAATCCCAAGATATGCGAAAAAATCTGGATGAACACGAATTCCGCGAAAATAGCAAGAACTAGGATTTTAATGAAGTTCGGAAATTTAGCACAGTCTGGGAAAATCCGTCAGAACCAAAAAATCCCGATGTCAAGCAGAAACCCAGATTTGGAGGATTAAGCAATGAACAGACAACGAACCAGAACCCGAAGAATCCGCCTGAGCTGGAAAATCCCAGATTCAGCACAAAACCCGAATTTTCACTAAAAGCCAATTTTAACCACTTCAAGCCCAAAGGCAAGACCAAGACCACCAAGACCAACATCTTAAGACCCTAAAAGACAAATCTCATAAACCCAAAGGTCAAAGGACATTAAAAAAAAGGGTCCCTACTCCAAGTGGGGCATGTGTACAAAACTGCACAACAGATACCATGTAGAAGTTGAGAAAATACAACTTCATAGGAGCCCAATGATCTCTGCAAGCTAAGAATACCTGTTACAGGGAGAAGCAAAGAGAAGCAACACACAAAATAGTAAAAATTCCCAAAGATGTGGAGCTTTGTATTTACCAATGTAAAAAAGAATAATAATACAAAAGAAAAGTTTTAACCACATATAGGTCAAAAAACCTAAAAAGGAAAACCCTAGGCTTGCACATTAATAATTAATAAAATAATTAATTACTATGCACCTAATGTTAGCTTAAGTGTAAAAGAGATAAAAGGGAACTTTAATTAATTAAACAAATATTGTTTAATTAATCAAGTAAATAACCAATTACTCTAACAATAAGTTATTTAAGGGAATAAAATTTCACAATATTATGGCTCTCAACATGAAGTAAATAGTGATAAATCTTTTGGATAGTAAAAATAAAATTTAATGTTGTTTGCCATGCATAGTGTAATGAATCTCATCATCTTAGATAATTTGATACTAATATAAGAAAACAAAATAATTTCTAAATCTTCTTTAAATTGGAAACACTATTGACCTATTGTGTTTACTATCTCAAGGGCTAATCCTTTATACAAAAAATAATAGATTGTCAAAATGGGAGATTATCAAGTATTTGATCAAGTGGAAAAATATAGCTAGAAAAAATGCAATATGAGAATGTGAAACAATCTTTCAACTTTCATTCTAAATTCAACCCTTAAGGTCATAAACTCTAATTTTTCCATCGTAGACAATATTTTTCTTGAACATCTAGATTGTTATTTAAGTATATTCAACACATGTGTTTGATGTTATATATGTATATTTATTCAATGATTGTGTGATTGGTAGATGTAGCTTCTAATTCTTATATGTGTGAATTTGTAAAACATTGTCCTTGCATGTATGTAGTCAAGTCATGTTCCTATATTATGTTGTAGCTCTTTTGAATTTTGGATGTTGTATGTAAAGTTCAATTTTTTTCATACCTTTTATGAATTTATTTGACTTAACATCATAGGTTTTTCTTTAGGGTTTAAATATCGTAATAATTTTTAGCTTTTAGATTTATCCTTTCTAATATTGTGCATCATCATCTTTAAGATTCTTTCTATAGTGGTATTCCTATTAATTTCTATTTCATAGATATATATTTTTGGGCCTAGGGTTTATAAATTATTGTGTCATCACTTTTGCTCATTGTACTCTTCATTGGAAACCTTTTAGTGTTTGATCTTAGATCTATTTTCTTACCAATATTCTAATCTATAAAAAATTAAAAATCATTCTTACACCTTTTTTCTTCTAGATAATTAGGATTTAAGGCAACCTAACAATTATATAGTTTTTTGAAACCTATACCACCCACCCTTGCATAGGTCCATATTAGTACAATTTACATATGGGTTTCTTGTTATCCTTTGTCCTTGGTTTCTATTCATGCTTCAATAATTATTACTTTTCCTTAATTTTTAGACACCTTTACAATATTCATCTATTATTCTCAAATGTGGCATACTTATTGTATTATTTTTGGTTATCCTCATAGTTGGTAGTGTGCATTTAGTTCATGTAAAACTTAACTTCTATAATTGAATAAACCAATTTTGGGACTCGTAAGTTAATATATGAATTTTTCTATTGTCTCTAGTGCTATTGTATTTACTAAAAGCATACAACTTACCTATATATACATGATAGATATTTATATCATGGAGTGAATAGAAAAATCAATATATTTTCTCATACAATTTTTTAACAAGATAGAGTACTACTAACCATCTTAATTTTATTTAGAATGGGCAAAAAGAGTAAATGGGAATCACTCATTAAACTAGATGTACAATACATTCCCAACCAAGGAAGTCATTTTTTGAGTGAGGACCTTGAATGGACACCTATTGGAGATTATGGCAATATGGACTTATGTGTTGCAATTCCTCTTGAAAGACTCCCTCACTTTGTCAAAGGTGAAGGTTTACTAGATAGTACATAAACTACATTTATACGTAAATATCATACAAAGAACAACACAACAAACCCTACTAACCACACTATCAAGATATACTCAAGGTGTGTCTACATTAAATATAATTAATAAGCATGTCCTTTTGTATTTAATTTTTTTATATAAATAAAAATATATGTATATATTATTTTTGTGTATAAATAGATATTGGTGTGCTTTTGGTCCTGAGGATGAGAGAAATAAATCTGAAAGCATGAAAAAGAAATGAAGGTTTATCCAAAAAAGGGGTTGTCAAACCCACTTTAATGTTAAGGTCATGTATGGTAGACCACAAGTTGCAATAATTAGATATAATGATTGGAGTCATTGTGATGCAAATGGTGAATTTTTCCATGGAAATGATTACCCTTCTGGTGATCCAAGGAGTAGTTTTACACCAAGGTTATCAAATGAATGCAAATCATATATTGAGTCTTTATTGCTAATGGGTGTGGGGATCGACACGATATGTGAACAACACTACCTAGATGATGCTTTGACTAAGTTGATGAATAAGAGGGATGCATGCTTATTGAGGAAAGATGTGTTGAATGCATGGAAAAGAGTGTGTTATATTCAATCACAAAAGAATGAAGATGATGCAAAAAGTGTTAGTTTGTGGCATGCAGAGGAGAAAGAGATCTTCTTCTACTATAAAATACCAGACACTATAAAAAATGTTCCATTTATCATAGGCATCCAAACACCATGGATGCGAGAAATGATGGTAAAGCATTCACATAACTCAATCATTGCAATGGACTCGACATTTTTAACAAATAAATATGGTGTAAGTAAAACAACATTGATTATAAATTTATGGATTTTATTTTATCATTAATTTATTATTTGAAAATATTAAGTTGTTAATGGTTTATTCATGTGCAGTATCAATTATATACCCTACTTGTTTTTGATGAACAAGAGGCTAAGGTACCTATTGCATGGGCTATATCCTTAAGAAATAAAGTTGAGGATCTAAATGAATGGCTAACAGAAGTTTCTAAATGAGGGAAACAATGTCGAGAAGATTGGAATGTCAATGCATTCATGACAGATGATGCTAGTGAAGAGATTGAAGCCATCAGGGTTTTATTAGACTTAGTTTCTATATTAAAATGTCAATTAGCTCATTATAATTGATTAATATTTAGTTTATAAAAATATATATTTCATAATTTATAGCTTAAACTAGTTTGAATTTAACATTTTGTTTTTTATAATGTCACTTATCAAGTTTTATAATGTAACTTGTAGATTATCCTTTCAATGTCGAGTACTTTTATGTATTTGGCATGTATGCAGGGCATGGCTGAAAAATGTGTATAGGTAAGTCAATATTTAAGTAAGTTATGTGGAAAATTGTGGGTTTGAACCCCATAGATTAATATTACATTTTACAATATAGGTATGCCAACAATAAGGATGTTGGTACAAACATGTTTAATAGATTGGGTGAGATCATGTATGCGATGAGTGACAATGCAAACATCACTACTCACTTAATAAAAAATATCATGGAGGAATTTAAAGAAGAGAATAAGTTTATTGATTACTTCTAGAAAACTTGGTGTCATGATGAAGGTCGTATTGGTAAGTTTGTCAGATTATTTAATTTTTTTGTATGCATTTACATCATTTGAGTTAGCTTTTATGTTTACTAAGACATTGATATGTTCTTTTGTATAGAAATGTGAGAAAAAATTTTCAAAACTTCTCTCATGCAAATCAAGAAACCAATGCTTCCATAGAGTCATACCACTTCCACATCAAGAGTCACTATCTAAGTGATTGTTCTAAGAAATGTACAAGGAGAATGGATTGGATCATCCATACACTTTTTCATAGAGTAGAGCCATTTTACAAGAATAAAAGATATTTGCAGTTATTTGGATTTTTAACCTACTTTAAAAAAGAAAGATATTACCTTATTGCACTAGAGAGGTCTAAAAAAATACCTGATACAGATTGTTATCCATATGATCTCCTCCCTAACACATACAAGATAAGAAGTCAATTTGTTCCAACAAAATGGTATCTTGTTCATAAATTTGGACTAGATTTACATGTATGTGATTGTCAGTGGGCAAAAAGGGAAAACACATACAAACATGTGTTGAAGATTTTAGATCTCCAAAAGAGAAACATAAGAAATGAGCAAGATCAAGTTGGTGGTAAGATTTATTTTACATTTAAGTATTATATTTATGTTTTTACTGAAATATTATTTTTTCTTGAAACTAACTAAAATAGTCTGATTGAATTACAGATGGTGTTACTCCATTGGTTGTTTATGATGATGATGATGATGAGAGAGGAATTTTTAGTCACATTGAAAATAATACCACTGGTAATATTGATATGATATTTTTAATAAAATATTCATTGATTTTAAAGGTTCTTCAAACTTATTTAATATTTTATTTATATTATAGATGATCGTATTTGACAAGAAGATCAAGATGTCATTGGTGATGTCATTGGTGAAGACCAAAGAATGTGGTAAATTTCAATATCAATATTTATTATTGAAATATGAAAAGTTACTTTATTTTTTGGACTTAATCTTTATTATTTTTTATAACAGATGGTTGTAAATCATCTGATGTTGTCAATGATAACTTCCAAAAAGATGTTGATTATTTGAATTCAGTACTCCAAGATTTACCAACCACAATAGATCAAAAACGTATTTTTAGTCAATGTGTTGGGATATTTAGAAAAGAACTCCAAGCATCTCTTACTTCTTCCAAGCTTACACTGATCCTTGGCTCAGAGGATATGCCTATGAGACGCATATCACCTTGGTTTAGTCCAAGCAAATTGCGCAAACACCATTTTATTCATCAAAGAGGTAATGCCATTCATCAAGACTTGAATGAAAGAGTTGAGGGCCATGAAGAATTTTAGTTCCCATCCATAGGTGGTAGGAAGCAAAAGAAAAAGAAGGTCTTCAATCGTTTAGGCATAGCAATACAAGAAGAAAGGGTCAACATCAGGAAACAACATAGTGAGTTATTTTATTCAAAATTATTTTAGTATTTTACATAGAAATAATTATTGCTCTTACATCACATGTTAATAATATGTCATTGTAGGTTTGGATGATCAGGAGAATAACCAAAGACGTTGGTTTCCCTTTTGTATTGATCTAAACCAAACAACAATTGATGAAATGCAAATTATTGATTGTAATTTTCTAACTATTAAATATATTCATTCATTAAATGAGATATTCCCCAATTCCTGTTTCTAACCATTTTTCTATACTCAATCAAATAAATAGCATATACAATTTGTGAAACTCAACCATCAAAGTTTAATATTATACCTGGTCAAACATTTCAAAAAACCATTCTAGGTAATTTAGAATTTTAATATTATTTTGATTGTTACACTTAATATTTTATCTATGCTGATTTATTAAATATGCATGGCATTGCAGCTTTAGATGATCAATAGAATGTTGGGTAACATAGGTTAACATTTTCTATTGATCTTAATGAAACACCAACAACAATGGATGCAATGCAAGCTAGAGATGGTAAATAAATTATGAAATGATTTTCTAACAATTTTTTATGTTTAATTTTTGAATAAATTTAATAACTAAACTATTTAATTTACAGGTTTCAATGACATTGCAATGGAGGATCATGTTCAACACTATTATGGATAATCAATACAGTTTATTGTACTTTCAACATACATTGTATATTCAAAAAACTTGGTTCATTGGCTTAATTATATTCAATATAATTATAATTGAGATTCATGGTTGTTGATCCATTGTATTATTAGTTACTAATTGATTCAATATTTTTAATGTTTTATATACTTATTGATATTAATCCGTTTACATAAATAACTAAATTTTTGGTAATGTATACTTATATTCATAATTATAAGGTGTGTTTGTAATTAAGAATATGCCATTAGTTCTAAGCCTCCCATCTTAAGCACTCCAACCATTTCTCAACATCATAATTTACTTATATAGTTATTATTATATATTCTTATATAGCCAGTTAGGTCATCCAATGGGTTATAATTAAGTATCTATCTTTTTTGGTTTTGAATGTTATTTGCATTCTAGAATCTCATTCATCTCGTCTCTTGTTGAGAAGTACATGTGTGAATCCTCTTATGACTCAAAAATAGTGTCTCAAATGCATATTATTCCTTTGTATATTCCTATAAGTACCATCACTTGCATGTGATGTTATGTACAAATAAGTGTATGGAAAGACGTAATGAATTAAAAACACATATCCATATGCGAAAATATGGATAAAATTATGAGAATTTATGTAAATGATTATATGTGAAAGATTAGAGAATAATCCAACTTTGCATAAGATTGTGTCAGATATTAATATGTAAACATATTAATCTATTATGTCAAAATTGACACAAAAAAGGTAATTGACATTGGTATGCAAAACTCACTATTACATCCCCATTCACTCCATATAACTTACCAGATTTATTTTTAAAAATTATCAACTTGCTAAATGAAAGTGGAAAAGTGATCAAAATCATCCTTGAAAAATAAATTAAAATGACCTAATTGAATATAATTATTTGACATAATTATGTATGAGCATTTACCTTACAAAATAGAGAAAAATGTGCAATGAAATAACTCACACAAGAGAAGAATATAATAGAAAATATGTTGCAAATACTTGATCATACTTGAGGATAATAAGTTGGACTTTGAGGGGAAAACCTCTAAAAGTCTCCAATAAGATTACAATTTGTAATATGATGCTAATAAAATAAGCACATTTTTCCATTTATCATAATTATGTCATTGCAACCTTTTGTTAACACAAAACATGATGAAGATCGAATAATTGCTCCATTTGGTAGAACCAAGTTGGATTCTTGCCATCAAAATTTTGTATATTTATCTTTGGTGTGAATTGTCTAGGAATGAAATTATTTGGGTGAAAATCCATATTTAGATCTGAGTCAAACCTAAAAAAAATCATGTCCCTTAGAAGATGCATCTTCCTCTGAAGTCTTATGGTGTGAATCCAAGTGTTAGATAATAGAAGGAAAAGGAATGAAAATCCACAATACAAGGGAAAGGATGAAATTTATAAGGGATAAGCAAGAAAAAATATGTAAATTCATTGATTTTGGGATAACTTTTTTCAAATGAGTAAACTAAGGTTATAGTTTGTAAGAAGGATTCATATCAATAAATTGAGACGGATGGATTGAGAACTAAATTAATAGAAGTAAGAAAGATTATTGTTAATGGGGAATAATATGAAGGGGATTAAAGTAAGAGTTCAAACAAGATTCAACTAATACAAAAGAGAGAAAATTTGGTTCAAATAGAGTCTAAGGGGGTGAAGAAGGAATTTTTTGAGAGGAATCTACAATATATATGTTGTTTATAAAGTACTCCATATTGGTAGAAGAAATAAATAGGACAATCCTTATTGATATATGTACTTCATAGGGTAATATATGTGTTCTCTTCAAAATACTAGTAAGTAATACATAATGTTTTAAAGTGATCCACCTCATTCGCCAACTACAAGAAAGATGCCTTTAGCTTCTAGAAGTGTATCTTTAAGATCAATACAATCTAGAAGGCTTCTCAAATGATGCTTCTCATGGAAAACCATTTGATATGATAGTTGTCAATGAATGAGGAGGATCAACCCTAGCGAAGAAAAATAATCATGATCCTTAATTCAAGAGTGGATCTTGATGAAGCAATTAGAGCATGAAGATTTTATAAATAGATTTTGTTTGTGAGCTACATACCTTTAACCTAAGGCTAAAAAATATTGCAAAAGTAGTGTATGATAAAGCTAAAGACCTAAAAAGGAAATATGCAGATGAGGAAATATGGATTGAGTTGCAAAAACATGTGGCCTCTTTCAACAATACAAAAGAATTGAGATGAAGTTTCATAAAAATATAGAAAAACTAGGAGGACATTAAGAATAACCTATGTAGCCTCTTAGCGATGAGTAAAGAAACCATCAAGACTATAACCATCAACCTCTACATATTATACTAAATATAATTATAATTAAGGTTCATAGTTGTTGACCATTGTATTATTAGTTACTAATTGATTCAACATTTATATTATTTTATATACTAGTTGATATTAATTCATTAACATAAATGACTAATTTTTCTGTAATGTATACTTATTCATAATTATAAGGTATTTTTGTAATTAAACATATGACATATATGATAGTTGTCAAAGAATGAAGAGGATGAACCCTAGCCATGAAAAATCACCATGATCCTTAATTCAAGAGTGGATCTTAATCAAGAAATTAGACCACAAAGAGTTTACAAATAGATGAAAATCCTTTATTCATGGATAGATAGATAGATAGATAGAAATCATTAATAAAATAATAGAATTTAGGGGAAAACAAATATAGTGATAAATAACCGCATGTACCTTGTATAAAGATATCAAATAGCATATTCAATGCAAAGTATTATTTAAGTGTAATAGAATATAATATAATAGTTTTGATAGTGTACAAAGGTTCCAAGGGATTGGCACTACATGGGGTTACACTTAACTATCAAAATTCCATTATAGTGTTATATTATTTAAGGACAAATAAGATACTTAGTCTAGGGGGATGTTGACCCAAGATATTGGTAGTATAAAAGTAGAGTTGTAGATTCAAAGTCCTTAGTAGAATCATTATGTAATACCTTGTTGGGTGAATATTTCTTCCAATAGAAAACATCTTGAACTAGTTTCCTAACAAGATATACATACAACAAACAATAGTACAAAGATAAGAAATAAGTAGCCACGAAGGGAAGAAGATTCTTATGCAATTGGAGAAAAACCTCCTTAAAGGAAAGCTAGCTACACTACATTTTTCTTTTCAATTTCAAAACAAAAACTAATCCAAGGCCCCCACTATCCCATAACTATCACCCATGATATGTAAGATGGATTAGTCAAAAGGAACAAATTTATATGGATACAATCATGCAAGATGAATATTTTGTTATGTGCATGATTTGTCTAGGGTTAGGAGAGAAATTACGTTTATAGTAGTTGCACACCTTTCTTCTCTTCACTAATAAGAATTTCCTCTTAAGATCATTGAGTAGTATTTTCTCCCCATATTTTTTCTGCTCCAATCACATTCTTGAAATTGGAATGAAAAAATATACGACTAATAAAGAAGTATACTTGTAGGAAATATATGTCATAATTTGTAATGCAAATACCTTACGTTCAATTGTGTTTGGGACTTTTCAAATTATTTTTATTGAAAGAGTTTTCTAATATAGAGTTGTTAGAGGAAGGATAGGTATGGGTTTTGAAGGTGAAGGAAAAACCAAATTATATAGGAGAGGTCCATAAATAAGCCTGGGCTTAGGAAATTACACCTTCATAGGGTGTACTATAATTATGTTGACAAGATACTAGAAGGGCTTATGGTTATGCATGCTAAGATTTAATTTAAGTGTCAAGTGAATACATAATCTTAATGTTTTATGTGGATACTGTTTGTAGATCATAGAGAAGAAAAGAAGAACTTCATGGAGTTCGCTTCTTGGCACTAGATAGGATGATGCCTACGTCATACACAAAGATGATAAACTGTAGTAACTAGGCACAAGTGGAGGAGGTACTAGACAATGAAGAAATTGGTATAACTAATATGTGAAGATTGTGTTTGTGTTGAGGTTATTGACTTGGATGTGTTTATAGGTATTCTAAAACATTGATTTTTGAAGAGGCTAAGGAGATAATATCCCTCATACAACATTTTTTTTAATATAATTTCAAAATGTAATTGATTATGATAATTTGGTTGGTATAGTGTTTATAATTCTTAACATTTATAACTTTAATATTATGCCATATTTGTAATTATTATTTTTTAAACAAGAGCCCCTATAAATACCCCCAACTCTATGTGTAACTTATTTAATAAACTACATTTTTAACTATTCAATATTAAATTTATAAATTTTAATTAGCTCAAGATATACTCTATAACAAAATTATAAAATTACATATATTCAAATTGATTTTTTAAATTATTTTTATATAAAAACTAATTTTACTTAACTCTTTTTTTATTTAAAAATTTTTAATTCAAAAATCAGGGTTGATCTCCCTAATTTGCCTTCAAAATCCCCTATTGTGAACATGTTCCACAGTCTCCAGTTTCTTCTCTGAGAAATAAAAGATCACCTAATTGTTTGTCTTCTTCAGTGCTAGAAAAAAGACAGTTGAATGTTGGCGCCAAAAAAAAGAGATTAAAACAAAAAAAACAAAAAAACAGACTGTGTTACAGTTAACTGGAGTGAAAGGTAAGTTTTTCGGGAGAAACTGTTAGCTCCAAACAGTGTTACAGTTAACTATATTTGTCTCTACAGAAAGTCAAGTTAACTCGCTGAAGAAAGTCATTGAGGAATGAAGAACAACGGTTATGGTGTATGGCCATTGATCCCCATAAGTGCATTCTAGGGGCTGGATAGTCGTTGCCATCTCTTTTAGTTCCTAGGGAAGAGGACCCGATGTTGGCACACCTCGACTTTGGAGGTGGTTATAGATAAACTAGCATTATATCAAGATTTTTACTAGTGGATAATTTAGCTATTATTAATATTTTTTTATTAATTAATAATTTTTGTATCAATGTTTTGGATCAAATTTCGTAATCCAACATCATGATGAAGTGGAGAGGGATCATGAAGTGTGATTTGAAATGTTGATAAATACTGACACAATCAAATCTAAAAATATTTGGCAATAGTATTTTTTATTAGTCATTTGTTTTTTTTTGTTTTTTTTTTAAATTTGTTTTATGTAGTAGTCTTATGGTTGGATACATATACCATTAGTATAGAATGTGGAGGCCTTAGATTTTTATAAACTTTTATCAATTTCTGAACATAGCAGCATGATGTTTGCACATTATTTTCATCATCTATCATGCTATACCCACTAGCAATCTCACCTTGGTTTGCAATGGGTATGTCGATGAAGAGTGGAAGGCCAATTAGGGGAAGTTTTGGTCTATTTTTTCATATATTTGTGTAGTATATGAGGTCAATTGGTAGGCCATTTGTAAAATTATTTCATTTATTTAATAAAGGTCTCCATGAAGAAGTGGTAGCTTCAAATCAACTATACATCCACTTACAGGAATCCAAACATGATTGAAATAAAACCTTTGAATTAGGAAGATGATCAAGTTCTATTACCAACTAGCTCATGTTATGTTTGCAATAGGGAGAGAGAGGGAGAAATAAGGATAGAAAGATGGAGAGATAGAGGGGGGAAGAGCGAGGGGGGGAGAGAGAGAGAGAGAGAGCGAGAGAGAGAGCAAGAGAGAGAGAGAGGTAAAAGAGAGATAGAGAGGAAGATATGTGGAAGGTCAATTAGGTAAAAAAATTGGGCTATTTTTTGCATACATTTTTGTAGTACATGAGGTCAATTGGTAGGCCATTAGCAAATGATGTTGCTTGTGCAACAAAAGTCTCAATGAAGAAGTGATAGCTTCAAATCAACTATGGATCCACTTATAAGGATCAAAACATGAATTTAACAAAATATCTTAATTAGGAAGATAATTCATTACTATCAAGCTCATGTTATGTTTACAATAGGAAGAGATGAAAGAATAAATATAGAGAGATATAGATAGAGAGGTAAAGAGATATAGATGGTCTATGAAGAGGGAGAGGGAGAGATATAGGGAGAGAGATGGATGGAGAAAGAAAGAGAGAGACATGTCTAGAGATAGAGGGGAGAGAGGAAGTGTAACACCCTGCCAAGTAACCCTAGAGGACAACACTAACCAAGTATCAGACTAGATACTCATCTTCTTCGAGGATGATGGCTAGGGTAGGGGACTAGGTGTTATCTTCGATCAATTATTCTATTGGGTTTAAGGCACACTCAAACTTTCTTATTCAAGTGGATTTGATGCCTAGTACCTGCTGACTACAACACACAAACACCTTTGCACATATATATAATCATCACATACCTAGTGAAAGGAAATCAAAACACCATAGGGTTCTCACAAGTGAGAAATATGACATCCTTCCCTCCACATCTAAATAGCTCTTAGAAGTGTCACATAATATATCAAATAACATCTTATAACACTAATAATCATTACCCATTCCAAAATAAGGTAACACACACGTGATAAGTCCTAACCTAGAACATCACACATAGTCATGACAATGATCTAAACATATCATTATTAAACATTAGTACTTCATCTAATAAAAATATTGACCAAGGCTATCTTAGATGTAGCACATTTACACTTCTTAGATCATCTCATATAAATTATCAACAAAGGTTAGTATGCCAACATCCTCATACATCGTTAACCTATAATCATAAAGAGATAGGTCTTAGTCTTTTAATACATATAAACAATAAGCAACATAAAAACGTGAATCACTGAGGTGCACTACAAGAAGATAGAGGTAGAAATGAAGATAGAGCAAGAGAGGAAGATGGAGACTAATATATAAAGAGATATATGGATGTAGAGGGACTGATAAAAATAGAGAGAGGGAGATACAAAGGAAGAGGGAGAGATACAAAGGAAGAGATGGAGACATAAAGAGGGAGAGGGAGAGATAGAACTTAGATAGAGATAGGAAGTTATGTATAGAGTGAAGGTAGAAAGAGGGATATAGAGAGAGAGATGGGAAGAGAAAGAGAGAGCTCTTTATATCTTTGCCTCCCTCTCCATCTCTATGTTTTTCATTATCTCATAATATCTCTCTTCCTCTCTCCCCTATTCCTCTCTATTTTATTTCTCTCCCCCTTACTCTTTGTTGTCCCTATTCATCCCTTTCTCTCTCTCTCTCTCTATATATATATATAGAGAGAGAGAGAGAGATATGGGTATATATTTCTCTCTATATTTCTTTCTCTCCCCCTTACTCTTTGTTATCCCTATTCGTCTCTCTCTCTCTCTCTATATATATATACATATATAGAGAGAGATGGGTATATATATTCATTTTATTTATTTTTATCTCTCTATATCTTTCTATGTCCCTCTTTATTCATCTATGTGTCTACCTCTATCTATGTATATATATCTCTCTATATCTAGTAGAGTCAATATAGTTAGTAAATCTAGTTGAGTAAGTTGGTTTTTTAGTTGGTTCATTACCAGTAGAAGCACCAATAGCACTAGTAGCACTACATGTACTTGGAAGCACCACTTATAGTAGTGGAAGGGATAGCTAGAGAAGCATAGGCAAAAGTAGACTCAATTGGACCAACTGATCCAACTTATCCACCATTGGTAGATCAAGCAATACCACCTATTAATTTAGTTGATCTAGTGCTCGTAACACCTAAATTAGTAATTGATCAAGATCAAGACCCACAGTGACTTATAGATCCACCAATAGTAGCCATCTCTTCCAAGATAGATTAAGTATCAAGAGTCAAGCCAATCACAAGAGAAGAGGGGAAGCCAGGGTCTAACCAAGTCTAGATCAATACCCAACATCAGCCATGGAGACAAATCCATAATAAGCAATACCCTGGCTTGAGTTGATTCAGAAGCTCTATATCAATACCCATAAGTAGAAGAGTCTTTGGTATTATCAATTTGATCTGGTAGATTCTAGCGACTTGGTTGAACCAAATCAACCAATAGAAAAACTCTAATGATTGAGATTGGTTTTATCATCTTGAATCTCATTCTAAACACTTTGCACCATCTAATGTCTAAAGTCAACAAGCTCAATATCTACAAATACTCTATTGTTACCTAACTAAATAGGACTTTTGGTTCAATACAATAAACCTTCCCTAGAGAGGAAATAATGTGATGAGTGAAGGGGTCATAGGGAAAGGATAAATAAGGAAATTCAAGCCAAATAGGTACCTTGAGAATATGTTGGTTAGACACTTTGAAATCCCTTATCTAGGAAGAAAAAAAGTAGTGAGCTATGCACATAGCAAAACCCATGGGGTGGGATTGCATCCACATGGTGTGCTTCTACAAAGAAAAAGAGAAAGAAAATTTAAGTTAAATTCTAGATGACATTTAGTTAAACCCCATGGAGAACCCACACAGTGTTTATGTGGTAGTGGAGCATGCTTTTAAATTACACATGATCAAAAAATTATCAATGAGTATAAACTACTCATGCTATTTGCATGCATTATTAAAGTCAAGCACCTAAAGAATAACATTTGATTTAAGTTAGTGTAGACACTTAAAAATGTCTTGAGAATATCGCATACCTAGTCTCACTTACTAACACCATTTCTACCCTGATTCAACCATTTTCATCCATTTAATTAAATAATACTAAATTTTTAATTAAATTCATCATTTTCCTCTACTAGTTGAAGAATCAATATTATTTGATTAATTCATCCTTTTCATGCTAATTTTTATTCTATTTGATTAAATAATGTGAAATATTTAATTAAATCTCCTAAGTCCTCTCATTTGATTAAATAATATGAATTGTTTAATTGAATGTCATTAATTCCTCTTTATAATTAAATGATCTAACTGTTTAATTAAAATCCTAAATTCTCTCATCTTGCACAATTAAATAATATCTTAAATATTTAATTGACTAATATCTTCTAATTCCTCCAAATTCTCCCTCTTGCAAGAGAATATTCTGAGGAATATTCCTCCAATTTGAATTTAAATATTTCCCTTCAAAAGGAAATATCTTTCAACAAGCTTCCAATATTCTTCCTAAAATTAAGGGACTTGCACATTCTAACTCAATTAGAGCCCTTGATTAGAATTGTTGATCCATGTCACTATTCGATCTCATTTATGGATTGGAATCCTTGATCCATGTCATACCCTCTCTTTCAATTCTATCCATTGATTAACCAAATTGATCTTGGCCCTTCATTCACCCAATCAGCTTATAAATAGCCCTCATTCTATGAGTAAATCATCCAAAAATCATTTGAGCATCCTTATGCTATAAAAATTCATACCCATCTTCATCATTTGAGACCAATTTTGTGGCTCAACCTTCATTAACACATCAAATAAAATCTTTTCATCAATAGGGTTAGGAAAGATTTGGTCCTTCCACATCAATTCAACACTAATCCCCCAATGGGATGAAGTTTGAGTGTTTAATTAGGTTTCCTTGATCAATTTCATGTTATTTCATGCTCTTAATGGATTCTTAGTTAGAATTTCAAGAATTTCATTGGGAATGTTGGTTAATTAGTCTAAATGCTTAGTTTCTTAGTTGATTCTAGGTGTATTTGATCTGCATTTATTCATGTTCACATGAATCAATCCCCAAAATCAGGTGATCCAAAATCAAGCAAATCAACATCAAAATCAAGGAAATCCAACATCACAAAATTTGTTGTCACAACATCATCAAATATCCCAAAATCCATTGAACCAACATCAAATTAATCACAACCTCAAGTTAATCTTCAAGGTCAAAATCAAGGTCTACCACAAGCATCACAACATCAATAAAATATTCAATATCAACATCAACATCAAGGACCATCCTTGCAACATCACCAATACATTACTCTACAATAATTACAACAACAAGGTGCCACACAAAAAAAAATTCAACCATCATCATACATCAATTTTCAACAACCAAATCCATCACAACAAAATGTGGCCTCACACAATCAATATGGATCTTACAACGCATCTCCTCAATACCAAGGAAATTCACACAACTAAATAAATATTGTGCCTCAAGGAAAATATCAAATGGGAAATCCTCAACTTCAAATGAGTTCATATGGAACAAATGTTCCTGCATATCATGATCCAAGCTTACACAACATGTATACCTCATCATTGGATATATATTCACAACTACAAATCCTCACACAAAAATAACAAGAAATTCAAATGGGAAAAACTCAAAAGTCATACACAGTTCATAATTTATGTCCTTGCCCATTTGACCAAAGCATAACAATGATACCATTTCCTCTAGGATTTGAGATCCCTAAGTTTGAGAAGTATAGAGGGCATGGTAATCCAGAGGAACACATCAAATAATTTTGTGTGGCATGCATGGAAGTGGCCTACAATGATTTGTACTTGATGTGTCTCTTCTCACGAAGTTTGGGAGGTCAAGCCATGGAATGGTTCTTACACTTACCCCAAGGAATCATAACATTTCAAGACATAATCAATCAATTTGTAGTGTATGTCTCCTACAATCTTGATGCAAATGTAAGCTTGGAGGAACTTTACACCCTTAAAAAAATAAGGGAGAAACATTTGCAAACTTTTTACAACAATGGAGACATAGAGCTATCAAATGTAAATGGCCAATACCTGAGAAACAACAAGTAGAGATCATTGTAGGAAACATGGAAATGGATTTAGCCTTTCAACTAAAAATGCAATGTGTGTCAACATTGGAGGAACTCATATCAAAAGGTCTCAACATTGAAAGAGCCCTAGTACTAGGGGATTGACACAAAATTAGAACCAATCATCTAGTTTTAGTGACAATTACTAAAGGCAAGACAATTACTAATGACAATGTGGTAGATGCAAAGGTTTTTATCAAAGCACCATCAAATACACAACAAAAAACACAACAAGACACATAACAAAATGTGAAAAACACCAACACATTGTGAGGACAACCATAAAAAAAACAACTAATTATTGCAAAGACCAAACAACACTTCTAAACACAATTCACTCCCTTAGGGGAACCTATCGAAATGGTATTGAAGAAGTTAATTCAATCAAATCTCATCACACTCCCAAATTTCACAAACTCTCAAGAACCTAGAGTTAAACCTCCATGGTAACAAGATGAAGATTATTGTGAATTCCACTAGTACAAAGGTCACAAAATGCATAATTGTTTTAGACTCAAACACCTCATTCAAGATCTTATTGAACAAGAGAAATTGATGTTGATAAAAATTAGGCAATCAAAAATTAGAGATCTATAAAAATCCTATGACTGATCATGGAAAAGAAAAAGATTCTAGAAATGAATCAAGTTCAAACAACATAAATCATATATATGATAATATGGTAGAACACATTTGTGTTTCTCATCCATCACAAGATGAGAATTTAGACATGCATCAAGACATATCCTTAAACCAAAGTCAAGATTAATCAATAGTGTATAGAAATATTCCATATCATAATGGGATCAAGTATGTCTCAAATTTCAATATCCATCTCACATATGAATTCATGATTGGAAACATTAAGAAAGTTTCAACACAATAAGAAGCATCCCTTATTGCATTTACACCCATCAAAGCTTGTGAAGAGTCTTTTACAAAAGTTATGTCATCTACTCCAAAGTCAGGTCAAGATAATCATCTTGAGTATAACAAAAGTTGCTTTGAATTAGGTCAAGCTCAAGATTCCATATCCCCACAACATTGTCATGATCTGCATAGTATCTTCCAATCCATAAGTGATAATTCTCTAATATAAGTCAAAATGTAGTGCTCACTTCCCCAAGGTATTATCATTATTTGATGAACATATTCCAATCTATCCAAAATTTCAAAGACAAATCAAATTATACCCATGAGATATTTCCTTTTGAGGGACATATAGATGATCTTCATCCTAAACAAGGGTCAACCACTCTTAACATCATTACACAAGAGCAAGAAAAGATAGAAGTTAGTGCTTCTTACTGTGATTGTGAATCATCAACATCTCAAGAATCAAAATCAAAATATAACACATCTCAAATTTAGGTTGAAGAAGATGTCCACCATGATTAGAGTAAGGGATTATGCCTACATGAACAAGGTACCTTGGAATTTGTGCAAACAATTAACACTTCCAAGAAACAAAGTGTAGAAGACGTAATATCATGTATTCAAGACAAGTTATATTTAGTAGCCATTTATCAACAAATGCAGTATCAAGGTACATGATTAGGCCTTGTTCAACATGACATCTTGGAATCAACAAATTTAAACAAACTTTAACAACAAGGAAATGGTTTATCAATAGCAACAAAATCAATGCATGTTAGTAATACTTCCATAATACTGGGGGAAACATTATCTAATGCAAACACCAACATGGGGAGCATGAAGATTCCTTGTGATGAAACTAATGCCAATGCTGCAACTAGTTGTGTCACAAATTGTCATCCACCCATCATCCCATCCACAAATTGGGACCAACAAAAAAAGAAAGATTCCTACCAAAGAAAGGAGAAAATCGTTGAAGCAAAAGAATCAACAAAGAAAAATGGGCAAAGAAAATAAAAATGGATACCAAAGAAGAATAAATAGAACCATCCCTCTCAAACTCCATTAGTCAAAGAAACTATGAGGAAAAATAAAAAGGGAAGTCTATCCATCAAAGATGTCCATAGATACAGAAGAAGGCTTCATGCATAATGTACAAAGTACATCAAGTAGTTGGTCCCAATTCCATTCAAAACTTTGTCCCCACTCAACATTGCTCATCTACCTAAGTTTGGAAAAACAAATATTCCAAACTTTCGACCAATCCATCCCCATCTTATATTTCTCAATGTACTTCATCAACTATTTGACCATCCATGATATTCAACTCTTGCATAAACTGTGTGTTGGAAACCACTCTTTACCATAAGGATTCTGAAGGCACTCTATTGTGGTGTGCACACCTAGATGAGGTTAAATCTGGTATCAAAAAGGAAAATAAAAAATCATAGAGGTTATATTCAAGCACCCATATCTTAGCAAAATACCTTCTTCAAGTAAGATATTATTGGAATAGCATGACAAAAGCATCTACATTAGTACCACCAGGTGGTTCAACATAGGCATAAATCTTCAAAAAAATAAAATATCAAAATATCAAGAAACTAGTAAAGATAAAAATCATCCTCCAGTGAAAACCACTTCGATTCTAGCGCTTTGAGCAAGTATTATGATGAAAACTTGGAAAAAATGCATCACGAGTAGAATTGAGCATCTATATGAGCCTTTTCAAATGGAAGCATCTCATCCCCTTCATGATAAATCTAATGTTCATTCCATCCACCCAATCCATCTTTATCCAAATTTTCCAAAGTTGTCTTGATCTTGACAAAGATTCGGTGTATACTTTAACCTTACTCATGAAAAAAATCTTGACATGGTCTTTATTGTTGATCCTATCTCATGAAGTCCCATTGCCTATCTCTAGCATTTTCCTAATGGTCCTATTGCATGATACAAATATGTTGATAAATATTCTCATGTTTATCCATTACTATCTTGCATTGATCATGAAATATGAAACATTGCTAGACATTGGGGTCAAGTTCTTGCACTCATATTTTCTAAATAATTCTTTATACATGTCTTATATCTCACAACATGACATCGACATCATGATCTAGGTATCATTTATCGTCAAAATCCAAAAACGGTTGCAAAATCTTAAAAATCCAAAAATAGTTGTAAACGTTCAAAATCTCAAAAATCCAAAAATAGTTGAAAAAGTTCAAAATCCAAAAATAGTTGTAAAAGTTCAAAATCCAAAAACATCAAAACAATTATAAAATCAAAAAACTTAAAAACATCTGAATCAAGTCAAAACCCCTAAATAGGCCTAAAACATAAAAAAGTCAAAAAACACTTGTCGAACTCCATTGTCTTTGTGCTTACATAGACAAGGCCATCATCAATGAGCCCCTGAGGTATTAGGTCAATCCCCCTTAGGTCTTGTTCTTGGTATAACCTTGGAAAACACAATAATAGTTGGAAAACTTAAAAAATCAAAACATTTGGAAAACCTTCAAAAATCCCTAAACAACATCAAATATCTTCAAAAACCCTAAAAAGCCTCAAATAACTTAAAAAACTAGAACAATCAGATAATGTCAAAAGTTAAAAAAATAACCTCAAAACATGTCAAAACATCAAAAACATTCAAATATTTAGAAAAAAAAAACCCATCCATCCCATTTTGCTTGAACACCTGTAATAAATTTGATCATTTCCCTCACCCTTCGACGAAGCAAATAGAAACAAGTACAACAATCAACAAAGTTAAACTTCAAAAGCAAAAATCAAGATTGGAAAAAACAAACTTTAAATGCAAACTAAATTCTTGATCATTATCAAACATGTCAATCAAACCTTAGATCAATAGCCTTTCAAACAACCTATCAATTAATAGCTAACATCCACTAACATGTCCTAAGATAAATCTTTCCTACGATGGGTATCATTATTGATAATCATTTTGGATATTTTTCCTCAAACATCACACCTTTTGGCAAGAGATATGAATAGCATTGATTGTTTGTTCATTTTAATCTTTTCTTATGGTTTATCTTATTGATCCATTCCAATGACCTCTCGATGATGTCTATCAAAACAATTTAGAGAGAAAGGTATGGGGCATTGATCATTTTCTTTTGTTTGTTGTGCTTGTTGGATGTTCTTATAATAAGACCTTGGTGAATACTTATCTTGTGCATGTTCGGATAGTCTCAAGTAAAAAAATGGCTAGGGCATATTAGGTTCTTCATACCTTTTGTGTGTTAATCTCCTTACTTTGATGGCTCATTCTTTCGCATGGTCAAACAAGGTTTCTATATGTCAGGTATGAACAAGGATACTCCTATATGTTTGTAGAGTCAAAGTCCATCGCATTAGATACAACGCCATCTTGGTTTTCAATACCATGATGCATCGTGCCTATTTGCTATATTAAAAATAAGGACACGATGAATTTTCTCTTAACCCTGAAGTAAAGCAATATCATCTTTCTCATTACCATGTCTAATAAAGTTTCAAATAATCATAGGCTTGTTGGACTTTTGAATCAATCTCAAAAAATAATGGTTAATCAATATCCATTTCATTCTTCTACTTCTATACATATTATTCTTCTTGTTCGTCTAGCTTTACTAACATTTCTATCCAAGTATCAAACTTGTGTGATATATATCAAAATATACATGAGGCTACCCATGGTCGATGATTGTCCATACATCATAAAATTTGTCTACATCAAATATCTAATCTTTCTAAGAAATATCTTTTATCCTTTGATTAGCTGAACTGATCCTGAATCTTTGTTGCAATATAGACCTAAAAATCAAATTCTTTTCTTGATTTCTTAAGGGGGCAGTAGACCTTGACATTCATTCTTTCCGTTGGGGCATAGTGGGGTATTTGAAAAAATCATGAATTTTTAATTTTTTGATCTGAGCAACAATTTTGATTTGAGAAGCATTAGTTCTTTGAACCAATGTAACATGTACCTCACTTCAAAGAGGGACAAAATATAGTCACTTCAAAATATCTTGACAATATCACATACCTAATCTCGCTTACTAACACCATTTGCACCCTGATTTGATCATTTTCATCCATTTAATTAAATAATCCTAAATGTTTAATTAAATTCATCATTTTTCCCCTGCTAATTGAATAATCAAGATTATTTGATTAATTCAACCTTTTCATGCTAATTTTCATCCTATTCGATTAAATAATAAGAATTATTTAATTAAATCCCCTAAGTCCTCTCATTTGATTAAATAATCTAAATTATTTAATTGAATTTCATTAATTCCTCTTTTTAATTAAATGAGCTAATTGTTTAAGTAAAATCCTAAATGATCTCATCTTGCACAATTAAATAATATCTTAAATACTTAATTGATTAATATCTTCTAATTACTCCAACTTCTCCCACTTGCAAGAGAATATTATCATGAATATTCCTTTGATTCAAATTCAAATATTTCCCTTCAAATGGAAATATCTTCCAACAAGGTTCCAATATTCTTCCTAAAATTAAGGGACTTGGACATTCTAATTCAATTAGAGCCCTTGATTAGAATCACTGATTCATGTTAATATTCGATCTCATCCATGGATTGGAATCCTTGATCCATGTCATACCCTCTCTTTCAATTATATCCATTGATTAACCAAATTGATATTGGCCTTTCATTCACCTAATCAACCTGTAAATAGTCCTCATTCTATGAGTAAATCATCCAAAAATCATTTGAGCATCCTTATGTTGCAGAAATTCATACCCATCTTCATCATTTGATACCAATCTTTTGGTTCAACCTTCATCAACACATCAAATCAAAGCTTTTCATCAATGGGGTTAGGAAAGAGTTGATCGTTCCAAATCAAGTCAACGCTAATACCCCAATGGGATGAGGTTTGAGTGTTTAATTAGGTTTCCTTGATCAATTCCATGTTATTTCATGTTTTTAATGGATTCTTAGTTAGCATTTCAAAAACTTCATTGGGAATATGGGTTAATTAGGTTAAATGCTTAGTTTCTTAGTTAATTCTAGGTGTATTTGATCTATATTTATCCATGTTCACAGTTAGTAGAAGGCATACTTTGTGAAATACTTTAGACACAAAGTTGTTAGGCTTATTTGATGGTACCATTGCTCACTCCAATCATTACTACATCAAAATTAACAACTAGAATACAAAAATTTAATTACCATTAAAAAGAGCACCTTAAAAAAAAAAACTAAAACTAATACAATAAATAGAACCAAAATTAAAAAATTGCACTATCTTATTACTAAATAGTTAAAAAAAAGACAAAACAAAACCACATTCTACCCAAAACCAACCTTACTTTCTTCAATCAAACCCATGATTTCCAATCTAATGCAAACAAGTCCTCCCCCAACATATATCAAAATTGATTATGAACTTGATAAAATTTTATATTTGTAAATCATAAGCAAAAGTGTTGCAAAGAAAATTATCGTTGCACCAAAAGATCGACCTGTTAATGCTCGATACAACCGCCACAGTTAATGAATCCACAAGAGGTGGTTAATCCATGTCATGAACCTGAGTGCTATGTTGCACAACATAAGGAGACCAAGGATCCACACCTTGCAACAATCCCCCAACATAAGCGAGGGGTTCAAACCTATGACCCAGGCTCTGATACCAATTGTTGCAAACATGATTGTCATTGTACCAAAAGATTGAAATGTTAATGCCTGATACAACTACCAAAGCTAATAAATCCATGGGAGGCAATTAAGCCATGTCATGAACCCAAGCGCTACGCTGCACAACACAAGGAGACTAAGGGCACACACCTTGTACAACAAAAAGAACTAAAAAATAGAAGAAATTGACATATGTTGGATCTTATGTTATACTTCATTTTCAAAACAAAAACTATAACAAGCCCAATGTTTTACCTATTTTTTTCACCCAAGTTTAACCCATATGCAAATAGTTTAAATTCACTATCACATAGCAATAAATTTTTTTTTCATACTTTTTATTTAAATAACAAGATGCATATTTGAAATAATCCTATTCCAAATTTCCATTGCATTTCAATAGTAAAGATGCATATTCGAAATAATTCCATTCAAATTTCCATTGTATTTCAATAAAGTAACATTATATAATGCCAAGTAATGATTACTTTTTCATATACATTTTTTATAAAGATATAAGATCATGATTACATATTTATAGCTCTCAATAGCTCAATGGAATATAGCAAAAATGGTCCAGATGTCCTTATTGGCATACATCCTCAAATTTTGGCTACCTACTGCATGAGGGAGAGCATCACCCAAGTTCTTTTCCTTCAACCATGGACTTATTGTGGTCCCACACACATCTACTAAATTGGAAAGATGGCCCTACCCTTCAATGAAGAGTTTGGTCTAGTATTTCTCATAATGATAATAGCCTACTTGAGCTTGGTATTGTGTCCTAGATATCTAGAACTACCATATAGTGGATACCCACCTACATGCATGACATTCCCAACCTAGTTATCCAACCTTGGCCCATAGTGAATTGGCAATGTAATTAGTGGCAACTTACACTACTTTGGCCAAAGATTTTTTTTTTTTTATTCAAGGGGTAAACGCTTTTGACCAGAGCTATGAACCGGATACAACCATTCAACAATACCACCCCAACGAGGTTTGAACCTTGGTGGCAAGAATAACAATTCCACCTATAAACCATCACACCATGCCAATACCGGCTACTTTGGCCAAAGATTTGATCATTACATTCAAACTCACTTTTTAAGGAGTGGTGTATCACCTCTATGAAGTGGGCATCGTATGTTCATCCACCCTATTGCTCGATTTGGTAATTAATATGACTATACTAACTATTAACGAGTTAATTCCATAACATGATTCCATCCCAAAGGATAATGTATTTTCAAGTGATCTAACTAACCATCTAGGTTACTCTCAACCTTGGTTTATCCTAATCCCATAATTAAACCCTAAACCATATACAAGTTTACATGACATCATAAAATGACATTTTCGACATAATACCTCTATATCTTACCATTTTTTCCAACATAACATTTAATGCTATCATATATAGGACTTGTGATAACCTAGATATTATATTAATATAATCTAGTTGCCTTTGTTAGATGAATACAATCACATACTTCTATTTAATAAGCTATATACATATTCAATCTAAAATAATTTTTCTATTCCACATTTAAGCAAGCTTATTGTACAAATGCAATTACTAATTCCTCAAGCACTTGCAAACACATGCAAATAAATAAAAGAGAATAACAAATAAAAAAGACTAGCATGCTTGGATAGTTCACTTCCAATGGAGAATTTCTCTCAAGCTCAATCCTAAAACATGCTTGCTACTCCTACTTTCAGCCTATTCCCATATATATATATATATCATTTAGTTGACAATCATATACATACAATTTATATATCAAATGTAATATGTATATTAATATATATGTACATATGTATTACCAAATATGTGCATATATACATATATATCATTATTTAACATTTAATAATAATAACATATATATATATCAATAAGTATATATACCAAGTGTATATATATACATATATATCCAATCAATTTCCCTTGTATATGGGGATATTTGTATATGTGTACATGTAAGTATCTCTACCTATGTGTGCACATACATGTATATGCTCATATACATGAGTTATTGCATATGTACAGATATATATTTAATGTACATATACATATCAATCATATATATTTCAAATATGAAGAAAAACATTTACCCAAAATAGAGACTTAGTTACTATAATTCAAACCAAGGAAATAATTATAGAAATAACCAAAAGAATAAAGACTAATAAACAAACATTCCAAATTTCCTAAAAAACTATGACCAAGGGTTTACTTACTGAATCCTGAACTAACTTGACTTAACTAACAAGGATGTGAGTGTGTGATCTAGCTCAAGTAGGTTCATTAGGGTTACCAAATCAAATTCCTCTCCTGGATGATACGCCCCCTCCCTTTTAAGAGTATTCAATTCTTTCTTGCATCCAACTTAGTGCATCACAAAAGAAGTTAGCCGATAACATAAAATTCAAATACATCATATACCATTTTCATCATCAAAGCATTTAAAGCATCCATAATATATTTCATTCCATAGGAATATATGTGCAACAACATATTCATCTATTAACATTTTAACTCATAAAAGTAATTGTAATTGGCAATCTCATAATGGGGTATAACAAAGACAACCAACCAAAATTTTGCTTGCAAATGGTGTGAATTTAAACATGTGAATTAATATTCTAATTGTTTTTGGAATATGATTTATGAGTAATAATATGCTAATCACAAGGGAAACCCCATTTAAGACCTTGACTTTAAGTTCCTTTAACAAGAAGATTTCATATTGATTCTTCCCTAAAATTCATGTATGCGGCTTAAATATGCTTTCATCCATGATGAATATGTTGGAGGGTACATCAAATTGACCACTTTTAGAAGCAATTTATTAATGAAGGTGATGTGGAACTCGTTGACCATGAGTGTTCTTGATTTATGGAGGACTATATATAAATTAATTGAAAAATGCCTTCCACTAGGCCTATGATGATTGATAACCTGTACTCTCAAACTCAATAAAGAAACATTAACTACTATTATTGCCTTTAAACACATAGAATGAGGAGGTAAATGGGTTCTTTATTGCACAAAAAATAATGCATTCCAAGAGACCTTTGTATGTCATAGAAAAGAAAGCGAAGGACTGGGGATGGCTCCAGTGGAGTCAACCTCTTTGAATGAAGATGGGTGGGAAAGAAAAATATTACTAAATATTTATAATTATAAAAATATATTAATATTTATCTATACTATTATTATATAGTTTCTAGGAAGTATTATTTATTTATTTATATTTTAATGTAAAAATATATAAATATCAAAAATCCATTTACAGTAAATAAAATAAATAAATACTTTTCCTTAAAACTTTTGGCAGCATACAGGGGAAACATTCCACACTACAATTGTTGCAATTCATATATGTTGATGACTTGCTAACAATATTTATACACAGTTGAAACATGGAGAGAGCAAAATGGGGTAGAATGACAAACCATGCCTACATCTTTTGAAAAAATCTACTTCAGTGTTTTTCCAAATGAAACATACGAGATTCCCATGCAAGCTAACTTGAAAACCAACCTTGTATATATGTTCATTTTGGAATAATCTAGTTGTTTTGGTTCCTAACCTTTTCCCATTGCTTTGCAAATCAACAACCAATTCTTTCAGACATGAGGGCATCCTGAGTTGACTACATGTTGTTTGGAATATTATATATGATTATCCTATCTTATATTAATTATTTTTCATGTTGCAATGGATCCACATTCTACAACATCCAGGTCTCCACTTAGGATCAAGATTCTTTACATGGAATTGGATTAAGATGCATCAATAGAAGGATTTTTATGAGAGTTTTCAGACTGCAATTCATAGGTAATAATTAATTTGAGTACCATAGAACCCTCAGAGAGTTTGTGAATCTGACCATCAAAGGGATGTTGAATCCCAAGGATAATGATTAGGTTACCATGACTTCCCTTCAAGTGGCAAGTATGAAACTTCAATAACATGAATTATATGTTGTGAATGAGATTTATATGTATCTTGCTCTATGTAAATTGGTTTTGCATAAGGAAGCAACTCACGCTAAACCATAAGTTATAATTGATGTTGAACAACCTGAATAGTTGTCTTTTGAATGACTTCCTCTATCTTGAAATTGGAGATTTGCAATCACTTCCTTTGTTATTTATGTCACTAACTTGTGAAGGTAAATCCTATTCCTCTTCTATTGTAGAAAATTTAGATTATACTTTTTTATGGCAACATAATGAGTCTATAAAAAACTAAAATGGCAATTGAATTATACCCATGTCTGTCAATTGTCAGATTCATGTCAATCAACAATGAGGGCGACCACAAACACCAAAATGTACACATAATACCTCTATCACATGCCTCTCTTCTACAAAACTTGTAGTAAACATGTTTTTTCATTACCTCAATATTTGTAAAGACCAAGGAATTTAATAATGTAGCCTATAAAAGACAAAAAGAAAATAGGTATTGTGAATTTAGGGGTTCCAATCGCAGGAAGTACTTATTTTTTTTCAACGAATGGGTGAGAAGGCATCTTATACGTTTCCTTGAGATGATGGTTGTTTTGATAATAAGTACTATTGTTACTTTGATATGTTAGGGGATGCATCTTTGAAGAGTGGGGATTCGATCCAGGGTCTCTTGCCTTCTAAATGTGCAGTGTTTGGATATAGCAGGGCTGGCAAAAAAATAATGAGAACCCTCAATAAAGAAAATTTTGGCAATAGCAAAAACAAATGATCGAGATCAATTTAATCATATTGCATCCTTTCTTGATGTAACAGAGTTGTCAATCTACAACTTAGCTTGCTCCACTTCATATAAGGAATTCCTTTGGTGTAATAAATGAAAGTGTGATGGAGGAGTCATGGGATCACTATGTTCTTGAGATTGTCGATTTGGAAAAAAAGCACAAGAGTTAAGGAGCATTTCTCATGAACTCATAGGTAATGGTTTTTATTGTACGACATCATGAAATCATAGGTATTGTTTTTGTTCATTTACTATTCAATATTTTTTGATTGGTGAAATGATTACTATTGATGAATTTCTTTAGAAAAAATATATTAATGAATACATTGTTGGGTATTGATTTTTTTTCCAAGTACTGGCTTTTACCATATTTCTCATAAAATTGAAGGTATTTGTTTTAATTTTTTTATTGTTAACTATCTCTTAATTAGTGTGATGATTATTACTCTATGATGCATTAAAAGAGACAATATCCAAATAGGTTAAGATGCACAATAGATGGTTTATATATAATGTATATGTAGCGTATAGACAAACATGTTTACAAGGTATGTATAACCTATAAGTAGGAACACATGTGGGGTGTTGGGAAATTCATGAAATTGATGAAGAAAGTTCCTTGCTATCTAAAAGGTCTCTTGTCCAAGGAATTTGGGTTTTTTATTTTTTGGGCAAAAGAACCCATGTTCTTCTTTCCATAAGATCCAATATATTATCCTTCTTTTCTCTTTTATTTTGGTATCTATCACAGTTAGTTATGCTAGATGAGAATGAAAAAATTCATAGCAAGAGAAGGACAAGTCTTACTTTTGAAAAAATAAGGTGGAGTGTTCATTTAACATGTATTTTTCTTAACATAGCCAATATAAATGGAAAATTAACCATTTATTCTTATTTAAATACTATATTTCTAAATATTTTAGATATATTTACTTTTTTTTAATGATGCATACTTTTAAATATTTTGCAAGGTAGATGGTAATTTGTTGCAACCATGGTTAGTCAACAAACACAAGTTCTATCTCTATAAGGAAGGTGAGATTGTTTTGGTACCTTATTAAGGCAATGATCCATTTGGTTTTTTCTTTATCTTCTTATTTATTTATTGTCTATTAATATTGATAGAATTATGTTCTCCATTTAAGTGGTAACAAGTGGTGAAATTCATTTGTTGGAGAAACTATTTGTATTGCATAGACAAGTCATTATTCTACAAGTTCAAGATTTATATTTCCTTGTATGCTTTAAATTTAAGATTTATAGCTTCTTGTATTCTTGAAGCTTGAGATTTATAGTCCTTGTGTTGGTTTTTCTTAGTTTAGAAACTTGATAGTTTTGTAATAAATTGTTTATGGTCAAGCATGGTGAAGAATTACAAGTTCTAACTTGAACATATATTTTTCCTAATATTTGAATGTCATTAATATCAAAAAGTACAATTATATAGTCTGCCATTTACATTGTTTGTTGATTGAAAAAATAGCATACATACCTAACAAGACATAAATTGCAAGATATGTTCCTTTTAACTACACCAAATGATATGTATGCCTACCAAAAATGTAAACACCACATGCTTTGTCCACTTTCTTCCACTCAAATTATTAATGGAATTTAGAACTATATGTGAAATTTTTTATGAAGCTAGTGCATTTCATTGAAACTACAAGGGAAAGGATTTCATCCTACTGATGTCATGAAATTCACTTTCATGTTATTACATGTCATAAATTTCTCACCCATATGTTGAACATATGTTGCCATTTATGCTATTCAATTTTTTCATTGATGCAATGGCATCCAAAAGATTGGAGGATGCATAATATTTTCATGTCATTTTGAGTTGTGGATGTATATAGGGCTAGCTATGGTGTTGAAATAAGTTGAGAAATTTCTATAGGGCTAGCTATGGTGCTGAAATAAGTTGAGAAATTTCTATAGTATCATACTACATCTATTCATCTCGATGGAAGTGATTCAAAAGTTTGATTCAGAATGCATGAAGTAAGTTATCCAAACAGTGAGATTGCTCTAGTAACATGTTTTGATCTCCATTTCTTCATGGATGTGAGTTATGTCTTGCAATCTAAAGGGAGTGTATGTCTACGCCTAGTTTCCCTTATTCTAGAGTTTCTGGAATTTATTTTCATCAAGTATAAAGTTTGAAGTGATAAAAGAGTCACTATATAGGTTAATTAACTAGGTTTATGTTTTAGATCAATGTGGTAGTGGTTTGTAGCATGTGCTCCTCAGAGGTAGCATGTGAAGGTGAAATAGGTCTAACAAATTTGATTTAGGATTGACCTACTACATGCTTTATACAAATTTGAATTTACGTCTACCTTAGCCAACTTGGCTAATTGTGGATGGTGTTAAGCGATTCTTGACCAACATGAAATGATGTTAATGTATTGAGATGTATATAATGACTAATCATCATAGTTTAGTTGAGTGATAGTGTGAGCGAGGGTAATTTCAAATGATGGAATAGGAGTTACATCTTGATCATTGTGCACTATCATTAGAAGATCATAAGTTGTATATAAGAGTGTTTGAAGGAAGATCAGATCAAATGTAAGATGTGTGATCAGTATTGAAAATCCAAAAATCTTATCAATGTAATTCGGTGGGACTAGTGTCTCACTTATTAATTTGGTGCTCAGATCTTTGTATTGGGGATTGGTGTCTCTAGTAGGTTGGTGCTTATAAAATACAGTAGGGGATTGGTGTGTTTGGTAGGTTGGTGCCTACTTCATGATTGTAAGTTATTCACTATTTCTATGAGGCTAAATTGGGACAATAGATCCAAACAACTCTTCTCACTGCATTTTTTTCATTCCACATTTCTATGTATATCTAGTGTTCGTTGTGTTAATATGTGGATATGTGTTGCTTGATTGATACTTTTTGTTTTGGTTCATTTTTGAAGAGGGGAGTAATGTTAATTATGTTGAAGTAAAGAGTTTCAAATAGATTTTATATATACCGATTCATCCCCCTTCCAGTATATTATGTGCCCTACAATTGGTATCAGAGCCAAGTTCCTTTGAAAAAGCTTAAAAACTTGAGGTAGATTTAGGATGGAAAACTTAGTGGCTCAAGAAGGATTGTCTTCAAATAAGGCACCATTATTTGATGGATCCAATTATGCCTTTTGGAAAGTAAGGATGGAAGCATACTTGATGCCCTTAGGGTTTGAGGTTTGACAATCAATTGTGGATGGATATGAGATCCCTAAAAGTCCCCAAAGAGATCAGGCTGTAAAAAAGGCTTCTGAGAATAATGCTAAAGCAAGAAATACTATTGCCATGTGGTTTATCTAACTCCGAGTTTGTAAATATCATGCATTATAGGACAATTAAGGAAGTATGGAGTAAGCTACACAACATCTATGAAGGTGATGACAAGGTCAAACAAGAAAAGCTTCAAACTCATCAAGGTCAATTTGAAAGTTGAAAAATGAAGAGGAAAATATTGACACATTCCTACTCCAGGTTGATGAGCTTGTCAATTCTATCATGACCCCCTTTCTTAGAACATTTGGAAAACTCTTTATAATTAATATTATTGAGTTAAGCTAATTTGAATAACTATTATTTTTATTTTATTAAGGATAATTTATAAAGTTAAAACTAAAGAAAAAAATCAAATAAATCTTTAGAAAATCAAATAGATATTTTGATAAATAAATAAATTAAATTTATGATGCAAAAAATTATTTAATATGGAAATATAAATATTTTTAAATTATGAGAGAATGAAAATAAATAAATTTAATTATGATTTTTATTTAAAACTTGTCATACTTTTCTACTCCATCTTTCTATTTTCTCTTCTAGTCAACACCTCATCTCTTATTAGTTAAATTCATTTCATTTTATAATCTAAATCTTTCTTTATTAGTTAACGACTCTTCCTTTTAGAAACTTCTTTTTTTTATCATCAATTAACTAAGAAAAAAGTGATAAAATTCATGTGCACCATTATCCATCTTTTTCAATTTAAAAAATCATAATTATCCTTTCATGAGTTATTTTATTTTTTTCCATTCTCTTCTCTGATCTAGTTCGTTGATTTTACCATCAAATCTTGACCATCGATCAAGCATACATCTTCTATAAATACAACCCTTCAACCTCTTTCAAGCACACCATGAAACTTCAAAATCTTTAATGCCATTATCATCCTAAGCTTATTAAAATTTTGCATGCAATTCTAAGAGTAACAACTTCTTGAAAAGTGAGGTAGGGAAGGACAAGGCATAGAAGAAGCAGGTTTTTAAAGAAGTAGGTGCTAGATTGATCGACATATGTGCTTAAAGCTAAAGATTGGATCAACAAAGAAGGGATTGGAGAACGTTGTGTTTCAAGTAGGTTCTTCATAACTCTATTATAAAAAGAACTCTTTTTTTTTTTTAGAAGGAAAATAAAATAAAATTTATCTTCTTGAAAAACATATATATATATATATCTTCATCATTGAATTTCATACTAGAATTTAGATCATAGTGTGTGCAAGTGTTTTTAGTCAATAAAAATGCAAGGAAAATAATAAAACCAAGCAAAGATTAAAAACACAATCAACACTCAAGATTGGGGCTAGGATAGAAACTCAAACCTACAAGAAAATACCTTGAAATGGTGCCGAGAGTTTAATGTGTAGTTTTCCCCTTTGATCAGTTCATATGTGTGCTCCTTCAAGAGTTTAGTAGCATAACAAGCTAATTTTTCTTGATTTGTTCATGAAAATAGTGGAATTTTTGCATGAAGATGACTATGGTTGCACATGTGTATGAGAGCTTGAATGTGTGAATGTTTCAAAATGACCAAGTCATTTAGGTAGTCATTAGGAGAGGAATAGAATAGAGGTCTAGGATTAAAAGTAGGGAAATGAAATCAATGGTTGAGAAGCCTTGAGGCGTCTCAACTCATGTGAGGATGACATGTCTCATCCTAGGGAGATGGGGAGAGGTGAGCTTGAGCTTAGGTGGAAATGATGTGGAGGTACTTTCAAGTATATTGAAAAGGGGGAAAAGGGCTTACTTGTCCCATCCTCCCAAAACATGGGGAGGAAATGACAAGAGGGGAATTAAAATTTCCCTATAATCCTTTTGGGGATGGTAGAAGGAATTTAAAATTTCTTGGGAGAAGAGGTGAGGAATTAAAAATTCCTTTTAATTCCTCTAGAAGCTTTGGGGGAATAGAACGGAATGTAAAATTTCTTGTAGGCTTATGGGGGGAATAAATAGGAATTTAAAATTCCTTGGGAAGGGGAGATAACTTCTACAAAAAAGGGAGTTAATGAAGGCTGACTTTGGTACACATGCCATAATTGGAATTATACTTAGATTAGCAACAATTAATCACCAATTAAGGTTGCACAAATGATTAATTAGGACGATGATGGGATTAGAAGCAAGATGCAAGTTTTGGAGGATGTGACACTAATCCTTATTAAGGATGTGCACATCCTAATAAGGGATTAGGCCTGTTAATCAGGATTAAGGAAAAAGTATGGAGGATGTGATGTTTGGAGAGAGAAAGGGAGAGTGAATTAAAAATTGATTTTAATTCGCATAGGCTAAATGACTAGATTAAATAAGTTATAGTACTTATTTAGCCTTGAGAAGAAATATGAAAAGGTAAAGTATTTAATTAAGCAATTGAATACTTTAGAGGAATAATAGGAAAATGGAAAATGTTAAAATAGTAATTAAATAACAATAGAATTATTTAATTAATGTGAATGAGGAGGTGAGATGAACGAAATAAAAGATAAATTTGACCACATGGAAATGGTCAAATTTAGATGTCTACATTTTGCCCCTCTTTGAAATATCATTAAAATAATGATGTTTCAAAGAAAAATAAAATATGGGAAAATCGATAGAGGAAAACATGTGGTAAGATGCCCTAGCATGGAGGAAGGGATGCCACAAAGAAAAAGGTGTAATGATGTGGAAGAATGCTGCCCCCCCCCTTGAGAGGGTGGATGGGGAAAAAGGGGCCATGGGTGACTTCTCAATAGAGGGAAAGGAGGGTACCAATAGGACCATGATGAAAAATGGTTAACAATGATGAAGGAATGGAGGAAAAAGGAGCTACGAGGTACAAATGGGAGAAAAAAGAAGAATTGGGGTGAATAGGGGGGTAATTACTATTTATTTTTACCCTAATAATTTGAGCAAAGAGTGAATGAGGAGATCAAAATGTTGCAAGATGGTGTGTCCCTTGGCCTTCCTTGTGCAACACGATGCTTAGGTTCATGACATGGCTTAACCACCTCCTATGAATCTTGTATAAATTTGGAGGTTGTATCTAGCATTAACAGGTTGATATTTTGGTGCAACAACCACCAATATAACAATTGGTATTAGAGTTGAGGTCATAGGTTTGAACCCCTTGCTTGCACTGGGGGGATTTTTACAAGATGGTGTGTCCCTTGATCTTCCTTGTGTAGTGCGATGCTTGGGTTCATGACATGGCTTAACTGCCTCCTGTCGATCTTGTATAAATCTGGCAGTTGTATCGAGCATTAACAAGTCAATCTTTTGGTGCAACGACAACCACCAATGTAACACAAAATGACACATGCAGGATAAATTCAACATTTCCTAGATGTAGTGTGAGCATGGTATTAGAGCAGGGACGTGCTGAGATAGGTATGTTTGAAAACTCATACTTTGTACTTTATTTTTTTGCATTTACATTGGATTTGAAGTTCATGAGGGTAGATTCACCCGTCGCATTTAGGAAGATTCGCCTATCAAGAGAGTGGGGACATATTCGCCTCTAGAGAGGTGTTTTTGCTAAGGTTGTGGGGAGGGGCAGTTGCACTAATGGACATGAATATCTGTGAGGGTTGGGGTGGAGCATATCTACCCCTGAAAGGGAAATAGGGGATGGGTGCATGAACAACATCCATAGGGGTGTATGTTCGTTGGGAGGGGTAGATGCGTGCCTAAAATTTTAGGGGTGTTTCTGTAGAAGAATAGGTGAATCAACATAGCCCACAAGGGCATATGCATGGGGGATATGAGGAATGGGAAAATGTGCAAGACCATAGGGGTGAATATGCAAGAGCTATTGTGAATGGGAAAATGTGCAATCCTACAAGGGAAAATGCATAAGGGCCATGGTGAAGGGGAAAATGTGCGAGCCCTAGGGGTGAATATGCAAGGCCCATGGTGGAGAAGTGAATGCATGGAATCATAGGGGTGAATGTGCATGGTTCATAGGGGATATATGATTACACAATGCATAGGGGTGTATGCCTAGTGTGATAGGAGGATGCACCGAGAGGCGAATCTACTGTGGGGATGGGCAGATGCATGAAAATGCACATCTAAGAAAATGGGAGAAAAAGAAATGATAAAAGAAAACTAGATGAAGAAATCTGACATGTTGGTTTGATGCATGAAGAGTATAGATAGCTTCTAGATGTGAGAGAGGAGGTTGATGATGTTAAGCTTGTGTGAGAAATTCAGGGGAGACAATTGGGTTATGTTGGAGGTGATTGGATTATCATAAATGCCATTGCTACCTACTATTAGGGCACATAGGCCCATGGTGATGGTATTGATTGAGCAATGGAGCTTAGAGATGTGTACCTTCCTCTTCCCAATGGGGGAGATGACAGTGACATCAAAGGATGTGTAGAGTATCCTACGGTTACCAATTTGAGGATAGATTATGGAGGGCGTGATGACACAATTGATTTCTCATACTCTACAAGTGTTACTTAGGAGGACAAACCTCCCATATAGAGGGATACAACTAGACATGTACAAATGTATAGGATTGGTAGCATCATTTCCATTATATCTATGTGGGGTGGTGAGTGGCATCCTCTTTCCAGATAGGAGTGAGAGGGCTTTTAGCCTGACACTAGGGGAGGTAGTGCTACCAATGGTTACAAGGCATACCACATATGCATGGGGTCCATGCATATTAGCATAGTTATACAAATATATGCACTTGGTTTGTTATAGGGAGGGGGTTAATGTCACCCATGTGACACTTCTACAAGTATGGGCGTGGTAACACATTGGGATTGCATAACTAGTGATAGATGGGGTAGAGGAGAGGTGAGCAAAGGAGCCATTTGTGTTTGAGTATAGGGGGGCTCTACATTATGCCATATAGAACATACATAACATTCATCAAAACACCAAAAAACATCTAGCTTATATATCTACTTCAAACACAACATCAATTAGGTCGGCCTAATTAGATGTACCATCCAAAATATAACTTGTCAGCTCAAATCCTTTCACACACACCTAACACCAAGATTTAAATCTCAAAGTAACTTGAAATGGGTCAAAATGGACCTATAATAGCTCCCACATAACACCACAATACTTATTTAATCTTCATATATCTTCAAACTTATTAGGTTGGCACCATAGAAGACCTAATATAAAAAATATTTAATTATATATCCACATTCAAACATGTGGACCTCAAAACTCAATGCCAACTGGAATGCACACTATACTAACATCTATCAACATCTCCTCAAAAGTGCAAAGCTAAAAGCTTATCCATGGAGAAGTGCAAACTCTCCAACTCATATACACTAAATTTTTTTTTGTAACTATTGGAATATTGAAGAAGAATCCCTCTGGTGTGTTGTCATTGATGCCAAAATTATTTGGTCACAATTTGTGTCTATTTGGTAAACAATATTTTTACTATTTTAATCCAGTAATTTGGTCTAGAATTGTTTGTGTTAGAAGATCAACCTATGTGGTTTTAATATGTTCTTAAGGACTATCAAATGCATCTATATATAAGCTTTCAATGATTTTGGTTGGATGGGCTAAAAAATATAAATGCTAGAAGCTTGACATATAAGTTTGACATATAAGTTTTGCATATTCTTCTAGCTGACATGAATAAGTGATATGATGATATGCTTTGTGGATGACTAAAGAGATCTTTATTAGGTCTAGGCTGACCTAATCTATGTCTTGCATGTTTTTCTTTGAGGTGAAAGAAGTTTTTGGTTTGAGCCGACAAGCTATTTTGAATTGAGTGTGTTTACATCTAATTAGGCCGACCTAGTTGATGTATGTTAATGTAAGTTGGTATATATATATATAGTAGTAATGTATGTGAGTGATGTGATCAGTAATGAATAGTGATGCACGACAGTGTGACATTGTGCGAAGTTGTTGGTAGTTGTGAACCTACAAACTAGTGCAAGATTTTGTATTACAAAGCTTAATTGGAACTAAACTTAGCACATAGAAGCTGTATTCTATCAGTTCATCCTTTTTTAGTGATCCATACTTCTTTTTGTAATCTTTTTAGGCTATGAGCCTTTCAAGAAAAGTGTGTCCAAGTAGTGCGCCCTTGTAATATCTTATGATCAGTTATAATATATTGTGATCTAATCTTCACTGTGGTTTTTCCCATTTTGGGTTTTCCACATAAAAATCCTTGTGTTCATGTGGTGCTATGATTCCTTTCATGTCTTTGTTTACAGTTGCAATCAGATTTTTTTTAATTATTGAATGGTTATCAGTTAAATGGTTTAGTAAAATATTGATTCACCCCCTCTCAGTATTCTAGGTGTTCAAAAATTGGTATTAGAGCTTGGTTCCTTTGGAAAAGTTTAACAGCTTAAGGAAGATCTTGAATATTGAGCACATGGCTGACAAGAAGTGTCATATTCCTCTGGAAGAGATCTTTGCAACTAAATAACTCCATATTTCTCTTGAAGATCTAGAAAGAATTGAGAATGAGAAAAAAACTCTGAGGGAGAAATTAAAAGATGCAAATGAGTGCATCAAGTAACTTAGAGAACAAATTAATAAATTCAAAGAAAGGAATAGAGAAGTTAGTGATCAATTGAAGAAAGCAAATGAAGACTTCACCAAACTAAAGGTGCAAGTGGATGAATATAAAAGAATTGAGGATTATCAAAAAAATAAAATTCAAAGCAAGATTGATGAATGTACAAAGCTTGAACAAGAAGTGGTAACCCTAAGGTTTGACTTGGAAAAGAAAAGAGCTCATGAGGAAAAATTCAAAACAAGTTCTACAATGATTGATGAGTTCATTGCTTTTTCAGAAACCCTCTAAGGATAAATGTGGTTTAGGAATCGAAGAAGGAAAAAGCTCAAAATCAAATCAAACTCCTAACAAGGTTGAAAATCAAAGGAAGACTCAAGGCAATGGTAGACAGATTAAGAATCAAAGGGGCAATACCGAAAGGATCCCTATTAGATAACCTAATGCTCAAAGGTACCCATATTTCAATAGTATTTATTTTTCATGCAATAAATTTGGTCATAGAGTAACAAAATGTAGAAGTAGAATGAATTATAATGTTGGATACTTTTCTTGAAAATGTTCTGCTTGCAAGAAATTTGGACATAAAGCTACTGAGTGCAAAAGTTAGATAATGATAAATAGATTCAATGCTAGTAGAATAATTCAATGAACTTTCAAGGATATTGCTACACATGTAATTAATTTGGACATAAAGCTAACCAATGCATATCAAGGTTAAATATTGCAAAGAATACTTCTAGAAGTGAACTCCCTCTAGTCACCAACTCAATCTCAAGTTGTGACTTCACGCTTGATCATTTCTTTGGTCGGCATGACTTCCTCATAAGATGCCTCAAGCTTTTCATCACTAAGAAATCTCTCATCACCTTCTTGCTCTTATATCTATCCTTGAAGCATTTTAGAGAGAGATTACTAACCGTTTATAATTATCCAAAGAAATATCAAGGCTAGAATCATACAAAGTTTACTATCTTAGGTTATAGCATGAATACATAAGAAATTATGAACAATATTAAAACATGAATAAATAAATCAACCTAAAGAGAAATATATGAAAAATTTAGAATGAATGGATAAAGAAACTTATCTTTATTGAATTTTGATATAACTCTTTCTTCCATCTTTTACTCCTCTAGAGAGTGCTAAACTCAACACAACAAAAGATAATCTACACAACTACATATTTCTTGAATGCATTATGTAGTTGGCATGTAGAACCAACTCTCTCCAAGAGTTCAAGGCTCTATCACAGTTCATGCATTAGAGAATGATATCGACGTGACCAACTAATCAGCATCGAAATTGCAATTCTCTTTTTATTTCAGAGTCACACTCAGAAATCTTCACAACCAACATGAAATAACTTGCAATAAATGAAATCTTCAAAGGATCTTATGTTAGAGAAAACAATTCAAGAGAAACCACTATCTCTCTTTACTAATTACAAGATCCAAATAAATGATATAACTCAACAAACAAAGAATACTCTCTTTAAATATTTTGATGGATGCAATACTAGACATAGTAAGATACATTGCTCTTGCGCTTAGATCAACACACAACCTTCACGGCTTGAACACATGCCCATGGCTTAGAATAAAAATTCCTTAGAATCCTTCTAAAGAGAGATCTCATCCACATCAGCAAATGAAGCATGCTAATTAGGCCTGGTAGGGAAATCCTTTGCATAGTGACTAAACTTGTCACAACGAAAGCAATGGACTTTGGAGAGGTCCCACTTCTTCTTGAATGCAGGAGCACCATCACCTCCTTTATCTCTATTCCTCTTGAAGTATCCTTTCTTTTCATCTTTCCCTTTCTTCTTTGAAGATTGAGCGGAAAGAACATGAATGTCTTCATTTGTAGAGTTTCGACCAATACCTCTTGCAAGCAACCTAGACTCTTCTTGAATACAATCTACCCTCAAACGATCAAACTTGGGAAGTTTCAATCTTGCACTAATTCCTCAAATGTAAGACTCCCATGGTGAAGGGAGACCATTAAGGGAAAGAATGGTTAAATCCTTGACATCAACAAAATGACCAATAGAAGAGAGCTGATCTCTCAATTAAAAAATCTTCATGATGTAAGCAATGACAGATTCTCCTTTCGCCAGCTTAACATGATGAAGTTGCTGCTTCAATGCAAGTTCCAAGTTGGTGGTATTGATTTTGTACATCTTCTCCAAGGTTCTGAACATATCTCTTGTCGTCTTTAACTTAGAGACAATTAGAACAATATGATCCTTAAAAAAATCAACTAACATCTTCTTCCCCTTGATATCTTTCTTCCTCCACTGAACCTTCTCTTCCTCCTTCGTAGGCTCAGGGACTTTGGTCTCCACAAACTCAGCCAAATAATTTTCTTCCAAAGTGAGCATAATTCTGAATCTCCATGAAGTGACTTGTTTGATGCTCCTTTGAGTCTATCCTCAATCTTAAGACCGTTCACCATTTTGACGAAAAGATAGAGAGAGACAATAAAGAGAAAGAGAAAAAGAGTATTGCTATAATAATAAATTCGATCATGATCTTCTTCACACCCACTCTGACACCATGTTAGTTTTATGATTAGATGTAATGCACAAAAAATTAATTCAAAATCAGACACAGTAACACAACAAACACCTTGGGAAAACCCTCTTCTTGAGGGAGAAAAACCAATCAACAATATATCACTTATATATTAAATCGACACAATAATGATCTCCTTACAAGAGGCCGATATGCAGACCCAAATACATGCACCAAAGAGTGATGCAACACAACAATACAAAGAGACAAATTGTTGATGAAATCTTAGCCACTAAAAATGTTGATCTGCCTTGAGAAGAACTCACACTTGTGATGAAGGACAAACTATGAATGAATGAATGCCAAGAGAGATACAAAGGAGTATAAATACAATATGGAATGGAGGGATGTGACCCTTCAATAAACACAAGTTGACCTTGAGCAAATAATCACACCTCTACACAAGAGGTTGGCTCCTTTAGAAAATCATGCCACTTCATAATGTGCCTCATAAATAAATATTAATTAATATTAGAAAATGGCGTGTCTCTTGAGCAATCACAACCTTCCATAAATTAAATAGCCTTAGCTACATTTAATTTACTATTCTCGTAACAAGGAGATTGGCTGGAAGGATAAGACTGATGTTGTCATAAACATCAATAGTATCGACCTCATGATAGGCGAGGTTCAATGATGTTTGATGATTGACCTCATGATAGGTGAGGTTTAACGATGTTTTCTCACGTGATTTAATCAAAATTCTCACCAAGAGCTAAGTAGGTTTGATAGGATATTTGATGTTTGATGTTTTGACCAACTATACTGACTTTAAATTTTTCATATTGATAGAAGGTTTTGATGAACCTCTAGATTAGAGAGTGATTTCCTCAGACATTCAATTTGATACTACAGCTGGCCCAGCTTGAGACAACTATCATTACATGTTGTGGATTGTCTTCCTTACTTGATATGCCCTAGATTAGGATTAACTGGGGTCTCTTGACAACTTTAGCAGAGAGGTAGGACAACGAGCATAACACCTTCCACCTTGCTATCGGTGAGATCACAGTCACCCCCAAGGATATCTAGAGGATTCTGTGGATACCAATTATCGGGGATATTGTTGTTTATGATTCATCAAAGTAGGGTGGTATTGATGCTCTTTGAAGGGTGATTCAAGATGATCACATTGCTGGATGTTGGATCTTGTGGTGGGAGATGGTGGATGCCTATGCCACTTTGCCGACAGTTCTTGCTGGATTCATTGGAGGGTTCCTTTGTCCTGATTGTAGGTCAAAGGGATTCTCTATTGGTTGGGGCTATGTACTAGAGAGTATGATTGTACACATGACTAGATATTCTTGGGGCATGTGTATGCTTTCCCATCTATATCATGATTTGCATTCAATAGTTTTTTCTTGGAAGTTAGAGTTTACCAACTAGAGTCACTTTACTTTAGGTGTGGGCATGGGAGGATATTACTATCATGCGGCCAGTGATGGTGAGGTAGTGTCCTACCAGGCGACCCCATGTGCACATATCTGCAGGTCGACTTACTTAGCCTAGATTGGGTAAGTTAGATCATTGGTATATAGTACTAGATGATATGGAGATTGTTACCTGGCATCCCTATTTAGATTGCGAGCACTGGGATGATGATGGCATGTAGTTGCCATTTTTTTGTTAGTCATTCATTGTAATTGGATGGACACAGTGGGTTTTAGAGAGATTTTTGTTGATACGAGTGCTTCGTCGGTATGGCATTGTTCAGGGCATTCCCCAAGGTGTTGCTCACTATGCTCGACTATAGTTGGATTCTACAGATTGGGGGCTTGGGTTGTCATACAATGCAGTTGTACAAGAGTTCCAAGCCTTACAACCCCTTATTTGGGAGATTAATCAAGATATTGTGGGTCCACCAGTCACAACAGACTATGCAAAGTATTTGGTATTACATCCATTTCCACACATTACCATTCTTGATAAGCAAACACCATTACTTGTCGGGGAGGAGATTTTGTTTGCACACCAATGCCGACGGAGGAGAGGGGAGATTGGTGGTGAAGAGGTGGAGAGAAGTAGTGATGGGGAGGGTAGTGGGGATGAGGAGGATGGCAGTAGTGATAGTAGTGGGGATGAGGAGGGTAGTGATCATGATAATAGTGGAGATAGTCCAGGTGGATCGGGTGCAGGTGGATTAGGTTCAACCTTAGAGGAGTACATGATGCCTCACAAGAGGTGAGCAATTGTGTATCCTTTAGAGCAGCGTGTGCAACAACAATAGACCCAGATAGTGAGTTTGCAGGTACAAGTTTAGGCATTATAGGGTCAGCTAACTCAGGCCAAAGGTTTGTCAATTCAGGACCAGACATAGATGCAGGATTAGGCTCAGGCCTATGCATAGGCTCTAGCATCAGTACAAGCTTAGTTGGTTGCAACTTAGGCTTAGATCACAACATTGACAACTGAGAGGGATACTGCTAGATGAGCTACAAAGCAGGCTCAATCAACTACCGAGAGACTACAAAGACTGACATGGGACCACTATGGCCGACTATATGCGAGTGGTTGTCCAGGTTGGTTGCGAGGTTGAGTACTATAGAGGGAAATATCATGATGTAGTTCCCTCCAAGAATTGATTTAGTTATGCATAGTCTCGATCAGGTAGGACTCATACCAAGATTGTTAGTTAGGTGTGACCTAGCCTCTTCCTAGAGACCTGAGAGATCTTGGTACTTTTGGTGGTGGAGGAGGTATTGGCCTAGAGATCTCCGCACCATCAAGAGCTAGCACTACATAGTCTTCGTGATGTGATTTCTTTGTTGTATTTTGAGATGATGATGTACATTCCGATTTGAACCATTTTTTTGATGATATATTTCTCTTCAGTTCAGACATCATTGTATACTTAACATTATGATTTTGAGATCTATATGATATGTAGTGAATTTATTGATCTATCATGTTTTGTATATGATTCTATGATGGATGCATTTACTTTCCTATGTTCTATATGCCATGTGATCTTTATATTTTAATGTTATGGATGCAATTTATAATCATGATGATGTATAAATGTATAATGTATGCATGCATGATGATGTATCTATATACATGATAATGGATGTAATGGTGTTAAATTATATGTGATGTGTGATGTAAATGGGATGTGTGCACTTGTGTAAATGCAAATATATGATGTAATAAATGGATGAAAATGATGCATGATAATGATATATTGAATACATGTGAATGGAAATGGAATTTATTTGATGTAATAAGTGGATGAAAAAAATGATGTATGATAATGGTATGTTGAATGGACATATGATATGAAACGATAGAGATTTATTTTTGATAATTTTCTTATGCAATTTTATGAAATGTAATATGAGAAATATGATATGATTAGAGCAATTTGTATGAATGATGAGATGATATTTAAATGCTTTATAATGTATGCAATGAAAATGATGATGTGACTACATGATAATGATGATGTTTTTGTTAATGCCAAGTACTCAATCTATTATGAGAAAATATATTTTTATTTTGAATCCTTCACGAGCTTTTGTAACAAACATTTTGCAAATGTAAAACTATTTATGAATGCAGTCTAATTTTATCATGCAAATCTACATACAAATATTGGCATTCTAACAATAATTTTTGCGCTTTGTATCATCATAGAGATTTAAAAATGTTGAAAGTGAGTACAAGCATCAATGGTATTATTTAGACCATGATGAATTGAGTACTACTTCCATGATTTTTGATATTGCAAATGAACACAAGCATCTAGGTATAATTAAACTAAGATGACCTGAGCATTTCTTGCATAAACAAATAAGAATTAACCACTTTCCTATGTGAATAGGAATGTCATCCATGATACTTTGTAGAGCATTTCCCATGACAATTCACATAGTAATTATGATTAATTCATAGACAACAGACAAAGAAAAATACCATTCTCCTTCCTAGCTTCTATAGTTCAATACATCATCGAGTTGCTCCAAAGAAATGATAATAATGATCAATGTACAACATATCCACCTTTGCTTAAAGTATTTCAACCATTATTCAAATTAGATCATCTATCTTGATTTTATGATGTTTTTGTGATTTTCAAGAATTTTGACCAAAGACCTAACCTAAAGACCTATCCTAGGGGCCTCGGGGGATGATCAAAGATTAGCCTTGCCTACTTTATACATGCAAAAACCACGTAGTTCGATTGACACAGAATCATGTTTTTGACTTTTTGAAACCAACTTTTTGACTTATTTTTGGATTTTTTGTTTCTGATTATGGATGTCTGATGTGTTTCTGAAGGTGATTGATGTTCCATGTTGGGTTGTGTTTTGATTATTGTTTTTGCTGTGTTTTGTTTTCCTACTATTTTTCCATTTGGTTAAGCTTGAGATTTATTGCCCCTAGTGAGGTCTAGCTATTGCCCCCAAGCTAGGGTGAGACATGACTACTTGCAATGATATGATAATGGATGTAAAATGATGGTGAAAGTAATGACCTTGACATGCATTAAAATAGATGGAAAAGTTGGTTCAAATCACAAATAGTGCCTATTTCTAGGTTTTCACTACATGTTTTTATTGCACTTTTTAGTCTCTTTTATTTTTATTTTTTCTGCTTTTCTATTTTTTGTATTTTTATGTCACTAAGATGCCTGTTTGCAAGGTTTTCATCAAGGTAACCATTTTTAGAAACTAATTCATGCACTAGGTGATTCGGGTGTAGAACTTTCTAAGATGGATACTATTGATAGGTTCATCAAATAGATCCCCTTTAGGTGTAGACAATTGATATGCTCCAGATCCATAAACTGATATGATAATGAAGGGACCTAGCTAGTTAGGTTCAAAATTCCCTTTCTTTTCTCTGTCCTGCTAATTTCTAGGGTTTTCCTTTAGGACCAAGTCACCAACCTGAAAGACTCTAGGTTTTACATTGTGATTGTAACTTCTGGACATTCTCTATTGGTATTCCTTCAAATGATTGACTTGATGACATTCATCTAGCAATTCCAGTTCCTGTAGTCTGGAGACTCTATAATCCTCATTTGTAATGATACCCTTCAATGAGACAGAAAGTGATGGTATTTCCACCTCAATAGGTAGGATGGCCTCTGATCCATATACCAAGGCATATGGTGTAGCTCTTGTTGGCGTTCTAATGCTAGTTCTGTAGGCCCATAATGTAGGATTTAGCTGAACATGCCAATCACGTCCCACATCGTTAACCATTTTCTTTAGTATTTTTAGAATTATTTTGTTTGAGGCCTCTGCTTGGCCATTTCCCTAAGGATAGTATGGTGTTGAGAAATGATGTGGGATATGAAATCTTTCACATAGCTCCTAGACATCTTGGTTCTTAAAAGGCCTACCATTGTTACAATGGAATGAGGTATGCCATATCAACAAATGAGGTAGTTCAGTATGAAAGATGAGATTTGCTTTCTAGACATTGTTGTTAAAGGAACCACTTCTATCCATTTTGTAAAGTACTTTGTTGTTGTGATTATGAACTTGTGTCCATTGGATGAAGATGGATTTATCTTTCCTACCAGGTCTAGTCCCCATTGACAAAAGGGTCATGTTGATGTAAAGGGTTCCAACTCTTGTGCTAGCACATGGATTAAGTTACCATGAATTTGGCATTTTTGACACTTTTTAACAAATTGATAAAACTCCTCCATATTCGAACAGTAACACCCCAAATAGAGGAGTCTCTTTGCTAGGGTTAGCCCACTTGAATGAATTCCACAAATACCTTCATGGACCTCATGTAAGGTTGTTTAAGATTCGTGATGTTCTAGACATCGAAGAAGAATACCATCTAGACCTTGACGGTAAAGGATGTCAACAATCAATGTATGTCATGCAGATTGATTGATAAAGTTACACTTTTGGTTTCTAGAAAGATTAGGAGGAAGGATATTATCCTTAAGGTAAGTATAGATCTCTCCATATATTGAGGTTTGAATGTTAGCTATTTGGCATATGGTTTCGTAGGGAGGGTTAGATACTTGTTCTACCATAAACTCATAATGACCTTGCTTTTTTGGTAATTTCAAGAGAGAAGCAATTGTTGCCATAACATTTACAACTTTGTTCTCTACCCTTGGAATTTGTTCAAACTTGATATCCATGAAATAGTTTTTGAGATCATCTATCATTTTCTTATATGGCGTGATATTTTCATCCTTTGTTTGAAACTCGTCATTTACCTGATAGATGACAAGCTGTGAGTCCCCATACACTTATATTTCTGCGATTTTTCATTCAAGAGCCACTTTGATGTTGATAATCAATTCTTCATACTCAACTACATTATTGGTACATGGAAACATTAGTCTATATGACCTTGGGATAGTGTGTCCTTAAGGTGTGACAAATAAAGTCCCTTCACTAGACCCCCTTTGTGTGTATGATCCATCAAAATAAAGTATCCATTGTTGTGTGGTAATATTCAGAATGTCTGCATCTGGAAATTCAATGCTCATTGGATGATTATCCTAAAATGGAGCTTCAACTAATTGATTAGCTATTACTTGTCCCTTGATGGCTCTCCAGTCTATATAGTGGATATCAAACTCACTTAAGATCATGACCCTTTTTGCTAGTCTCCCTGTTAGAGCAGCTTTGTTGAGTAGATATTTTAATGGGTCTATTTTTGCTATGAGTTTGACTGTATGAGTCAACATGTAGTGCCCCAATTGTTGGGTTGCAAATATCACTACCAAAAAAGCCTTTTCTATGAATGTGTAATTTATTTCATATCCATTGAGAGTCCTGCTAATATAGTAAATAGCTTGTTCCTTTCCTTTAGAATCTTCTTGTGCTAATAGAGCTCCTAAAGAAATATTAGTTGTTGCGATATATAGTAACAATGGTCTCTCTGCTACAGGTGGCACGAGTATGGAAGGCACCATCAAATATTTCTTTATTTGGTTAAAAGTTGTTTCACATTCATGATCCCACTTGAATGAGACACTCTTATGAAGTAGATGATTGAATGGATGGATTTTGCCTGCCAATTAGGAGATAAATCTCCTGATGGATTTTAAAATGCCAATCTATAGAATGAGATGTTGCTAAATGCAATAATGTAATCCTATATGATGATAGCTAACTAATAAAATGAAGCTACTGTAATCTAAATTGACATGAAACCTGCTAATTGAAGCTACTGTAATCTATGATGTGTTCATGATTATGATTCTACTAATGCTATGATTGCTAAATGCTAATGCTATTGCTAAGATGCTTGATTGCTTGACTGCTATTCCTGCAGAGTAAGATTGCACAAAGTTCATATTTTCAGATCCCTTTTCCTTGTAGAATGAGGTTGTATTTATATATTCACGAGAACAATTTTGTGAAGGGGCAACACAAAAAAGGCTTGGATTCAATCTGAAGAATTGAATGGTGAGAGATGAAGAAGCTTGAACTGATGAAGGGAATGGTTCCTCCCCATAAAAACATCAGGCTAGATGATAGGAAGAATCTGAGGAAGGAGATTGTGAGATTGATTCCAATTTGTCTCCAAAGCTATCTCGTGAATGCTAGTTGAATTAAGTTGGATATTTTATGTCTAATTTGGTAGGTGAGTGAATAGAGGAAAATTTTCCTTTATTCCTTTATTTGAATATTTTGATTTATTTTAATTAGCAAAAGAGAATAAATAATTTAATAAAACAAACTATAGAATTTGTTTATTAAATAAATATTGAAGGAATATGATAATTAAACAACAAAGTATTTAACCTCGTTTAATTAATTAAGATTGAATGATGTGATAATTAAATTACACAAACTATTGAAGTTATATATTTAATTAAAATTGAAGAATAGGAGAATGAACTATAAATAAATATTTCTATTTATTTAATAGTAGAGGAAATTAAGGTAATTAATCAAATAAATCATATTTAATTAATTAGATTATCCAGACCATTTTTAGGTGTATATAATGGCTATTGGGAGTAGTGTAATTTTAAAAACTGAAGATGTGGTGGGTTATTTTCTTCTTGAAGAGATGAGGATGAAGACCATCCATCACTTCCAAGAAGGCCTTAAATGTTCATGGAAGACCTAAGGAAAAAGGCAAGAAGAATGAGAAGTGTGACAAATCCAAGTCCAAGGGGAGATCTAAATCTCTTGGAAAGTCCAAAGTTATTTGTTGGAACTGAGGTAAGCTTGAACATATTCATAAGGAATGCAAAGAACAAAAAAAGAAGAAAAAGAAGAAATTTGATTCTAATTTTGAGTTTGAGAAGGAAGATGGTGACACATTCTTTGCAACTTTGGCAACTTGTGTAGTTAATGATGCATGGTTAATTGACTTAGGTGCATCTTTCCATATGACCTTTAATAGAGATTGGTTTTTTGAATATGAAGAATTTGATGTAGGTAAGGTGTACTTGGGTGATGATTCTCATTTAGACATTGTTGGCCATAGTAAAGTTAAAATTAGGTTTCTTGATGGTAGAATAAAAATGATTAATGGTGTGTTGGATATCCTTGGATTAGCACAAAAATTTTTATTTGTGAGCAAACTAATATATGTGGGTGTGCAAGTAGTATTTTTTGATGTAGGATGCAAGATGGTTAGAGGTGCTATGGTGATTTATGGAGGTGTCGGTTATGGCAATAGAACTTCTATGAAAAGCAAGTCTATGGAAGAAGTGAGGGTTTCACCTTCAGTAGATGGTCATGGCTTTTAGGTACCCAAGGGTGCTTTTTCTTCTAAGACAAAGTTAATTATAAAGAAAACTATGTTATGGCACCAAAGACTTGGCCATAATAGAGAAAAAGGGTCTAAGGACCTTGAAAAATAAAAAAATTGTTGAAGGTTTGTTTAATTGTAATCTTGAATTTGATTTCTATGAGCATTGCATTTATGAAAAACAAAACTGCGTTCAGTTTTACTTGAGTTCTCATAAATCTTGTAGTGTATTGGATCTTATTCATTCTAATGTGTTTGGTCCTATAGATGTTCGTTCAATTGGTAAATCCACATATTATGTTTCATTTATTGATGATTATAGTAGGACATGGGTATATTTATAAAGAGTAAATATGAAGTTTTTAGTCGATTTAAAGAATTTAAAGTAATGGTTGAGTTGTAGACTGGAAAGTGTGAAAGGTGGATCTAGACCTACACACACACAAACAAACACAATATTAGTCCATTATGCACATCTAAACTACCATTCCCCATAAGATTCATTTAAAATATCAAGAACAAGAAATAACATGAACACAAATAAAAGTTATCTAATCTTGCTCAAAATAAACAAACTCTCAATCACATGGGGGAATTGGTGCTATTTTGATGTGGAAAATATCCCTTTCCCAATTCCTTGCAAGCTTCGATGATCTTTGATGAAGATTGATGCTCCTTGATGAAAATGTTGATAACCTTGCTAAGATGGATGAAATGCTATGAAAACCTTGATGAACAATGGATGAACTTGCATAAAATTTGTAGATGATAACTTTGCCTCAAGTTCCTCCCCTAAATCAATAGAAGAGCTCTCCATTTATAGGAAAGAAGGATGGAGGAATGAAAAACATGAAGGATGTGTGAATAAAGATAAACCAATAATAAAGTGCCACTTGTCAACATGCTATTGAAGAGAGGTGGAACACATTTTGATCAATGTGCATGATAAATGCAATTAGGGGAGAAATTTGAAATTCAAAAGATGGCTTGAAAGATGAGTTGAAAGATGGAGTTAATGCCACTTGAATCAAGAAAAAGGACTTGTAAAAGACTTAAATTCCATGTTGGAGGACAAGACCTTTGGGAGGGAGATTTCAAAATGAGGGAATATTCCAACTTAATGCCTTTTTGAATGAAAATAGATGAATTTATAAATCAAATAAATTGATTTACTTGCACAAGTTGCAAAATCTAGAGGATTTCATGGATTAGAGTTAGGATTAATCATGATTTGATTAACTTAGATGGAGATTAGTTGATTTGACATTTTGCTTAGATTTTTGGATTTAAATAAATCAAAATGAGAGGAATAATGAATATTAGTTTTAATTAAATAGAGTTTGATTTATTTAATTAAAAGGGATGATGTTATATTTAAATCAAATAAAGATTAATTTATTTAATTTAAAGGAGATGACTTAAGAACTTAATTAAATAATATAAATTATTTAATTAAAAGAGGGACATTAGGATTAATTAAACAAAATGATTTATTTAATTAATAAAAAATAATGATTTAATCAAATAAAGGCTAATTTATTTAATTAAAAGGGGAAAATGATGAATTAATTAAATAAGGATTATTTAATTAATGGGTTGGTAAATAAGTGATTAAGGAAGAACTGGTGTTAGTAAATCAGGATCAAGTGTGTGATATTAATTAGTATATTTTACATGTCTACATTTTGCCCCTCTTTGAAGCAATGCACCTACTGCGTTGATTCAAAGAATAACCTTGTTGAGATCAAAATTCATTTTTATTTTTTTCTGATGCCCCACTACTGCCCTAGTGAAAGAATTATGCTAGTATACTACCAATGTGAATTATGGATCTAGACCTGCATAAAATAAAACAAACAACACAATATTAGTCCATTATGCACATCTAAACTACCATTCCCCATAAGATTCATTTGAAATATCAAGAACAAGAAATAACATGAAAAATACAAATAAAAGCCATCTAATCTTGCTCAAAATAAACAAACTCTCAATCCCATCCGGGAATTGGTGTTATTTTGATGTGGAAAATAGCCCTTTCCCAATTCCTTGCAAGCTTCGATGATATTTGATGAAGATTGATGCTCCTTGATGAAAATGTTGATAACCTTGCTAATATGGATGAAATGCTATGAAAACCTTGATGAACAATGGTTGAACTTGCATAAAATCTATAGATGACAACTTTGCCTCAAGTTCCTCCCCTAAATCAATAAAAGAGCTCTTCATTTATAGGAAAGGATGGAGGAATGCAAAACATGAAGGATGCAAGACTAAAGATGGACCAATAACAAAGTGCCACTTGTCAAAATGCTATTGAAAGGAGATGGAACACATTTTGATCAATGTGCAAGATAAATGCTATGAGGGGGAAAATCTGAAATTCAAAAGATGGCTTGAAAGATGAGTTGAAAGATGGAGTTAATGCCACTTGGCTCAAGAAAAAGGACTTGTAAGAGATATAAATGCCATGTTTGGAGGACAAGACCTTTGGGAGGGAGATTTCAAAATGAGGGAATATTCCAACTTTGATGCCCTTTTGAATGAAAATAGAAAATTTAATAAATCAATAAATTGATTTACATGCACAAGTTGCAAAATTTAGAGGATTTGAGGGATTAGATTTAGGATTAATCATGATTTGATTAACTTAGATGGAGATTAGTTGATTTGACATTTTGACTTAGATTTTTGGATTTAAATAAATCAAGTTGAGAGGAATAATGAATATTAGTTTTAATTAAATAGAGTTTGATTTATTTAATTAAAAGGGATGATGTTAGATTTAAATCAAATGAAGATTAATTTATTTAATTTAAAGGAGATGACTTAAGAACTTAATTAAATAAAATGAATTGTTTAATTAAAAGAGGGACATTAGGATTAATTAAACAAAATAATTTATTTAATTAATAGAAGATAATGATTTAATCAAATAAAGGCTAATTTATTTAATCAAAAAGGGAAAATGATGAATAAATTAAATAAGTTAGTAAAGAAGTGATTAAGGAAGAACTGGTGTTAGTAAATCAGGATCAAGTGTGCAATATCAATCAATATATTTTACATGTCTAGATTTTGCCCCTCTTTGAAGCAATGTACCTACTGCATTGGTTCAAAGAATAACCTTGTTGAGATTAAAATTCAAAATTTTTCTTTGTTTTTTTGGATGCCCCACTACTGCCCCAGTGGAAGAATTACATTGGTATATTGCCCCCTCGAGAGATTAGACAAAAAGTTTGATTTGAGGGTCGATCTCATGACAAAGAGATTCAAGATTAGTTCAGCTTGAATGTTTGATGTAGACAGATTTGATGATGTAGACAATTCAACAACCATGGGTAGCCTCATGCATATTTTGATATATTACCCACACTTGATACTTGGATAGAAATGTTTGTAAAGATAGAAGAATAAGAAGAAAAATATGATGACAAGAGGATCCAACAAGTCCATGATCTACAAGACTTTATTAGAGATGAGGATGATGATGATGCATTGCTTATCAGGAATTGGGATTTTAAAAGGGCTACTTACCTTATGTTTGATAACACACATATATACGACACATCAGGGTATAAAGAACCAGGATGGCGTTGTACCTAGTGAGATGGACTTTGACTTGACAATCAAATAGGAGTATTCTTGTTTACACCCGACATATGAAAACCTTGCTAGGATGCACTTCAAAAGTTTCAAACATCTCAGACCAAAATACAAAAGGTATAACCTATCAATGTAATAGTCAACAAGCTACCCAAAGCACCTTCCATACATTCCTAACAAAGCAAGTATTCACCAAGTTATATTACAATAACATCCAACAAGCACAACAGACAAAAGATAATGATCAATGCCCCATTCCTTTCTCTCTAAATCGTTTTGATTAGACATCATTGAGAGGTCATTGGAATGAGCGCAATAAGATAAATCAAAAGAAAAGATCAAGTACACAAACACATCAATATTCTTCACACCTCTAGCCAAAGGGATGTGTTTTGAGGATAAGAATCCGAAGTGATTTTGTTGAAAGATATTACCCATTGTAGGAAGGAAGCATCCAAGGACATGTTAGTGGATGGTGGCAAGTTGATAGGTTGTTTGAAAGGCTATTGATATAAGGTCGATTGACATGTTTGCAAATGATCAAGAATTTGATTTTGCATTTAAAAGTTTGTTGTTTCAATTTTGATTTTGTGTTTGAAGTTTACTTTTGTTGATTGTTGTGGTTGTTTTCTATTTGTATTGCCAAAGGGTGAGGGTGATAATTTGTTTATTATGGATGAGATTATTGCAGGTGAATGCGAAATGGAACAGATGGAATTTTTCAAATATTTGGATGTTTTTGATGTTTTGAAATGTTTTGAGGCTGTTTTTGATATTTTCAAAATTTTGCAAATGTTTTGATTTTTCAAATTTTCAATGTTTTTTGTGTTTTTTTAAGATTTTATGATTTTTTTTTGGACTTTGTGTTTTTTTGAATGTTTTTGGATTTTTGTGTCTCGGGGGCTAATCGAAGATTAGCCTTGCCTACATTTAAACTCAGAGACGACATAGTTCATATACCATGTTTTTGATGTTCTCTTGACTTTTTGACCTATTTTTTGGATTTTGATATGATTTGGATGTTTTTGGATTTTCGTATGATTTTGATGATTTGGATATGTGACAATATCAGTGATCTGTTTTGGGATTTTGTTGAAAACCAAGCTAAGGTTGATTGATCATATTGATGGATTGATGATGATAACATTATTGAGGATACACAACAATGCAAGGATAGTGTTTAAGCAACACAAGGATTAGGATGGATATCCCAAGATGATGATGGATTAATTAGATTTTATTGATCAGGATTTTGAAGCTTTATTTGGAACAAAATTTGTTTGAATGATTTGATGTGACGTTGACGTGCAAATTAGATGCAACTAATATTGATTGTTTAGATTGATGTTCGATGAAAGATAAAGCTTGATAAGGAACATCTTCTTGCCAAAATGTGCCATGGGCTAGTGATTTGGATTTTTGGCTCACAAATGTTTGGACTAAATTGATTTTATTTTTGCCAATGTTTGGATCACCATATAAGTTGGAAGATATAGATCAAGATTTATTCCCAAAACAAGATGTGAATATCTTCCCCCAGTGTCTAGCAATTTATGGAATGCCATGGGTGGATGCTTGGATAGGTGTATAGATGGATGGATATGGTAAGCACACAAAGGATGCCAAGGATTATCTTGTGATAATATAATGTGTTCGAATAAAGAATGCTCATTTGGATAATGCTTCATGGCTTAGATAATGCTAGATAGGATAGGATCAATAAAAATGACCCATGTAAAGATGTTTACCATAAGCAAGTGTAAAGTGTGCACCAGATTTTGTCAAGATCAAGATAACTTAGACTATGGATGTAGATGGATGAAAATGGATTAGATAAATGGTTCATGGATGAATGGATTTATTATGGATAAGATGGATGGAATGCTGGATTTATTATGGATGGGATGAGATGCTTTCACTTGAACTGGTGCACATAAATGCTCAATTCTACACATGATGCTTGTTTTCCAGGTTTTTCATCGTAGTACCTGTCCAAAGTGCCACTGAAGTGGTTTTCATTGGAGGATGATTTTTTTCTTTATTGTTTTTAATCCTTTTTTAAATTTTTTTTGGATTTTTATATTTTTATATTTTTTGAAATTTTTCTAAAAGATTTTAAGCTCATGCTGAACCACCTGGTGATGTCGATGTAGATGCTTCTATCATAATATTCCATCGATATCCTACATGAAGAAGTTGTTTTTCAAAGATACATGCACTTGAATACAACTTTTGAGATTCTTGATCTACTTTGTGGATATTGGAGTTAATTTTGTCTTTGTGCGCACATTATGATAGAGTGCATTCTAAATCCTTATGATGAAGGGTGGTTGCCAATACATGATCAATGTGAGAATTGGATATCATGCATGGAGGCGTGTATGGAGTTGCATGTTTACGAATAAGAGATGGATTGGTTGATAGTTTGGAACCTTTGACTCTCCAAACTTGGGAAGATGAGCAATAATGGGTGGATACATAAGCGTGCATGGAATTAGGACCAATTGCTTGATATAATTTGTACGTTGCTTGAAAAGCCTACTTTTGCTTTTGTGGATATCTTTGATGGATACTTTTCCATTTTTTATTTGCCCCATAGTTTCTTTGACTAATGGAGTTTGATAGGGATAATATTTCTTTGTATTTTTTGGTATCCATGTGTATTTGATTTTTCCATTATGCTTCCCAACTTCTTTTGATTTGATAATTTTCTTCATGCTTTGATTCAAATATTTCTTTTGATGTTGTCCCAATTCGTCGATGAGGTGATGGGTGGATGACAATTCATGACATGGTTGGTTCTAGTATTGGTTTCATCATAACGATTCTTCATGGTCCCTATGTTGATGTTTGCTTGAGACAAAGTTTCCCCCAGTATTGTGGAATTAGTACCTTCATGCTTTGATTCTACCTGTTTTGAGAGTTCCTGTTTAGAATTTATTATATGATAAATGACTACTACAGATGATGCTATTTCAATTTGCTGCTCTGTTGACTCTGGAATATCCTATTCTGTCTTACCTATTTCCTTGAGTGGATATTACTAGATATCTTCATACATGATGTCTTCAATTTGAATTTGGGATATATCTAATCTTGATGTTGACAACTCAGTTTAATTGTAAGAATCAATAACTTTTCCTTTTGTGTAATAATGTCAAGTAAAGGAATCCTGTTTTGAATGAAGATTTTATATGTGTCCATACAAAGAAATCATCTCATGGGTAGATGGAGGAGTATGTGATATGTGGATGTGATCATCATTTGCAACATCTTGTATAAATTGGAGAGTTTCCATTAGATCATTGTAGTAGCTTGGAGATACAAATTCTTGATCTTGAATGATTTCATAATTACTTTTGACATGCTTTGGATCAAGTTCTTGACATGGGTCAATTTCAAAGGATAGATTGCTTACAAAGGGTTCTTAGATGTCTTCATTAGGCATAGGAAGTGGCTCAATATCCTCTTGATCTTTAAGTGAATTTGGATCAAGTTTTGAGTTGAGGATACCTTTAGTATCTATAACCATGAGGCCAAAGGATGTCAATATGTCTTAGACAAGACCATTGCTAGACTTTGGTGAAAGATGTTGATCATGCTTTGAAATAAATTCTTGAGATATGTTCTCTAACTCATTAAGTGATGTAGAGACATTTTCAACATGATCATTGGTCGATGGATCATGGATTATGTCAATAGGATCAAATAATTCTAACAATCCTTTAAATAGATCATTGTCTAATATTATCGAGGGGTTTTGATCATGACTAAAGAGTGACTCTTGATGTATGTTGAGTTGATCATTGATTGAGGTAGAAACATCTTCAAGGTGCTCATTGATGGATAAATCTTGATCATTATTTTCACTAATTATGGTGGAGAGATTGTCAATGCTATCACTAGTGGTTGAATCCTGATCATTTTCCCTAATAGTTATTATTATTTTTTCAATAAGGTCTTGGATGAAATTTTTGAGTCAAATACAATTTGATGTGGTGTGTCCCTTTATTTTGTGATAATCACAAAGGTACTTCTCATTATACCTCTACAATTTAACTTGGGGCTCTTGATAATTCTCATAAATGGGGATTTTGATGATATTTTCTTGTACCAATTTTTGCATGATTGATTCAATTGGTTTCCCAAGTGGTGTGTATTTTCATTTGTTACCTTGTGGGATTTGTAATGGTGATTGACCTTGTGGTGATAGATTTTTGAGATGTGGTGATTGGGTTTGTTGTTGATGTTGTTGATCTTGATATCCATTCTCTTGACATTGAAGATATTGTTCTTGATGTGGTTGTGGACACAACTCAATGCTTTGATGACATGGTTTAACCAATGGAAGAGTGTATTGATTTTGGGGTGGAGATATCTCTTGGCACAATGAATCAACTATTTTGGCAAGTGCAACAATTTGATCTCACAAAATTTGATCTTGATTTTGATCTTGACATCCTTGATATAGTTGATTTGGTTTTTGTTCAAATAGATTTGGAATGCATCCTTGTGGTGTTTGTATAGGATCATGGACAAATTGATTTTGGATAATGTTATGATTTGGGATGATGTTTAGATTTGGCATTCTAGGTTGAAATTGAACATTGTTGTGGTTGGGAATCACATTGATTTGATTTAGGTATCTTTGATTTTGTGTGGTGTTACCTTGACTTAGATCAATACATGAAGTCATTAACATATTGTTTGTACTTTGAACAACATTTGTATGATTTGAAAACATATATATCCCAAATTTTACCAAGTATGGATTTGAAATGTTCATGTTTGGTAAAGTTGTATTTAGAATATTCACATTTGGCATGTATGAATTTGGTGGGATAATGTTGTTTTGTTGAAGACTCATGCATTGATTGTTTGGTTGATAGATTTGTAGGTTTGGAATTTGATTCAAATCTACCAAAGGGAAAGGTGTTCCAAAATTTAGATTGGGCATACTCACATTTGTTGTACCATTGAGGTTTGTATGAGATAATGATCCCATGTAGGGATTGTATAAATGTGAGTTTTGATAATCAATCGACATTGTAAGGCTTTGATAGTTTGGTTGATTTAGACCACTCATAATGTATGAATCAAGTTTACATTCCATGTTCTTCTTGTGTTTTGACCTTGTTGACCTCTAAGGGATTTAAGACCAATGATGAGATGAAGGATGAGAGGGGTGAATGATATGGGTGTTGAACTTTTAAGACCCTTGGAGAAATACTAGACTTTAGGATTCTTTGGATTCATTGATTTGGATTGGATTTGATTTGATTTGGATAATGGACTTATAAACCCCAAGATGTTGGATGTTATCTTGGAATAAACTTGTCCACAAGGATGACAATTTAACTATATGTATGAGAAAGGATTCATCGACACAATTAACCAAACAAGGTGATTTTGATGCTGATTTGAAGGATTTTACCAAAAGTCTAGTATGAATGATTTTTCCAATGGTTCAAAAGTTGTTTGTGAGATGGGATTTGATTGATGTTTGAGATGGATGAAATGATTGGCTGTTTTGATACTAAATGAACCTAAGAGGGACTTGTTTACAAGACCAAGGTTTTGAAAAACATGCTTTTCCCTAAGAGTACTTCCAACCAAAAGATCAATGCTTGCTCAAAAGACCATAGGAAAAAAATTAAACAAGCACATGTGTGGGGTTCAATTGATTTCATCTTGATTAATAAATTTATTTTACCACATCCACACTTCTTGCTTAGTTTTTCAAATTGAATGTTTATGTCTCAATCTCCTTTCATCCCACAAGGTCCATTATGTGCAGATTAAGAGAATTGAGGCAATAGTCTCCTAATGTTGACTTTAGTAAGAGAAAATTAAGATATAAATCCAAATACTTAGAAGCCTCTAAGGATGAAATCCCTAGGGACAAGTAGTAGCACTTGGATTTTTCAAAGGTATTTTCTCTCCTAAAGGGTTTGAAATTTGATGATGGTTGAATGTTTGTTTTCCAATGTTTTAGATCCAAGCAAAGTGTTTTTATTCCAAGAAAATGCACAACCCTATGGATAGTCAAGAGACAATATTTGTTGAATCCCCACTTGGATAAATCTAGCTATGCTTATTCTTGGTGGATGATTAAAAGCTTGACCACACTGGCTCTCCTCCATGACACTCACTTATATAGGTCATCCAAGCTTTAGTACCCATGAAACTCCCATGGCATACTTATCATCTCTACCAAGAACCAAAAAAATGCAGGGTGGCTTCAAAATGACCCTTCTTGCACCAACAAAGAAATAAGGATTTGGGATTCTAAACAAACTTGTTCTTAATTAGGGTGATTGGGGACATGGCACCTTGTGAGTGTCTAGCAAGGCACTAAAGGATTTAATCATTCCTACTAAGGGAACTTATATTTTTATGTTAGTATGTCATTCTGAAAGACAATGTATGGCTAAGGCCTACATACCATGAGGACTTGATGATTTAGTCTTATCCATTTATATACCAGTTTGAGTGAAAAACCAATTGGAGTCACTTTCGAATTGGTCTTAGGCAGGCCCCTCTAAAGGTAAACAAAATCGATCGAGCACATCCATAGTTTGATCAATCCTTGTTTGCATGAACAAGGAGAGAATACATGCGATATACCTAACTCACACTAGCAAGCTTTTTTCAATTTTAAGAGCCCAAACCGAAATGTGGAGGCAATATTTTATACAACTTAATATCATAAAAAATAATTTTGATTCTCAAGATCATTGTGAAGTGGGAGAGAAGTGCATACACCCTTTTAAATGATATTACTTTGTAGAAAAGATTACAAAGCACAAAAATCACATGTTCATTTTAACCTTCAAAGCAAGAATAGATTATTTTTAAGCACCAAGATTAAAATGTGAAGTTTTCTTGTTCAATTTTAGAATCCAAAACAAACTCTAGTAAGTTCCTAAGGTTCTTTTTAATCCTTTTTGTTTTTTCCCTTTTTAAGCCCAAACGAAAAATTATTGAGTCCCAAAAAGCTTGAAAGTGACAAAGTCCTTAGGAGTGGGATTATAATTTCTACCCAAAGTGTTTAAAAACACTTGATACAACAAAATGAGGATTCCATAAGAAGTATTTCTTTCGTTTCCTCCTTCCCTTTGAGTCACTCCAACGTACAAAAACTGGTTAAAACTATAGAAAACAGAGGCCAAAAACTAGTTAGAAGTTCAAATGGATCAAAGACAAAAAACATATATGTTAAATCAAAACTTGAAATTTGTCTTTTACCCAACCCAACGACACAATTTGCAAAGGTGGCATAGTTTGGAGTGAGTCAGTGGTGCTCTGGTGAGACCAATGGTGCTCTGTGGAGAAATAGTGAGCGCAATTATGTCATTGTTTCACCCAGCGACATAGTTTAGAGTTTGAGTTGGCCGAGTTGAGTGGAAAATGACTTGAGCATCACAGTTTGGAGTTTGATATGTGTCGCTAAATAGTACTATTGGACTGATAGTGGTGCAGTTTGACCTTTGCAGCAACACACTTTCCTGTAGACACACAAAAATTTGAAAAATGATAGAATTTAAAAAAGAAAGTGTTAATTTTTTTAGATTCTCCCTCCCTCTAGAGCCAAAATGTGAATGGTGGATCTAGACCTACACAAACACAAACAAACAACACAATATTAGTCCATTATGCACATCTAAACTACCATTCCCCATAAGATTTATTTGAAATATCAAGAACAAGAAATAACATGAAGAACACAAATAAAAGCTATCTAATCTTGCTCAAAATAAACAAACTCTCAACCCATGGAGGAATTGGTGCTATTTTGATGTGGAAAATAGCCCTTTTCTAATTCCTTGCAAGCTCCGATGATCTTTGATGAAGATTGATGCTCCTTGATGAAAATGTTGATAACCTTGCTAATATGGATGAAATGCTATGAAAACCTTGATGAACAATGGATGAACTTGCATAAAATTTGTAGATGGTAACTTTGCCTCAAGTTCCTCCCCCAAATCAATAGAAGAGCTCTCCATTTATAGGAAAGAAGGATGGAGGAATGCAAAACATGAAGGATGTGGGACTAAAGATAAACCAATAACAAAGTGCCACTTGTCAACATGCTATTGAAGAGAGGTGGAACACATTTTGATCAATGTGCATGATAAATGCAATTAGGGGGGAAATTTGAAATTCAAAAGATGGCTTGAACGATGAGTTGAAAGATGGAGTTAATGCCACTTGGCTCAAGAAAAAGGACTTGTAAAAGACTTAAATTCCATGTTGGAGGACAAGACCTTTGGGAGGGAGATTTCAAAATGAGGGAATATTCCAATTTGATGCCTTTTTGAATGAAAATAGATGAATTTATATATCAAATAAATTGATTTACTTGCACAAGTTGCAAAATCTAGAGATTTCATGGATTAGAGTTAGGAACAATCATGATTTGATTAACTTAGATGGAGATTAGTTGATTTGACATTTTGACTTAGATTTTTGGATTTAAATAAATCAAAATGAGAGGAATAATGAATATTAGTTTTAATTAAATAGAGTTTGATTTATTTAATTAAAAGGGATGATGTTAGATTTAAATAAAAAAAATATTAATTTATTTAATTTAAAGGAGATGACTTAAGAACTTAATTAAATAATATAAATTATTTAATTAAAAGAGGGACATTAGGATTAATTAAACAAAATGATTTATTTAATTAATAGAAGATAATGATTTAATCAAATAAAGGCTAATTTATTTAATTAAAAGGGGAAAATGATGAATTAATTAAATAAGGATTATTTAATTAATTTGTTGGTAAAGAAGTGATTAAGGAAGAACTGGTGTTAGTAAATCAGGATCAAGTGTGCCATATCAATCAATATATTTTATGTGTCTACAGAAAGAAAATAAAATGTTTAAGGACTGATAATGGAAGTGATTTTTTTAAATAATTTTGATAGATTATATAAATATTGTGGTATTCATGGATAGAAGACAACTCCATATTCTCCACAACATAATGGAGTTGTAGAAAGAATGTATAGGACACTGATGGAGAAGGCTAGGAGTATGTTCAGTGGCCTAGAACAAAGGTTTTGAGCTAAAGATATTGCCATTGCCTGTTACCTGATTAATAGGTCTCCTACATCAGCTCTTGTTGATAATACACCTATAGAGGCATGGTCGGGTTGTAAACCTTCATCAAGAAATCTTAGAGTTTTTGGTTGCGAGGAATATGCACATGTGCCAAAGGAGAAGAGAAAATAGTTGGAGAACAAGGATGTGAAATGTATCTTCATTAGATATAGTTATGGTGTGAAAAGATAGAAGCTTTGGGATCCTGTTGCACAAAAGGTAATACATCGTAGAAGTGTTATTTCTAGAGAAACTAAGAATTCTTATGTTACATTACATCTAGAACAAAGAAAACAAGAAGATGTGATTCAATTTCCTTCTACACCTAAGAAGGTTGAATCGAGGCCTAAGGCTAGACAAGAATTTGAGGAGAGCTCATCTAGCTTTGGATTTCAAAAGAGGAGGAAGAACCTCCAACTCAACTTGTTCGTAGACAAGACATAGACAACCACTTGAAAGGTATTCACTTGATGATTGGAGATATATTTTTGCTTTGAATACTAACCTAGATGAACGTAGATCTATAGAAGAGGCACTAGGTATGAATGATGTAGAATCTTGGAAGATTGCTATAGATGAAGAAATGAAATCTTTGAAAAATAATGATAAATGGGATCTTGTACCATTACTTGAAGGATGAAAATATTTTGGTTGTAAATGGGTGTTCAAGAAAAAGATTGGTTCAGATGGAGGTATTGAGATGTACAAAGAAATTTTGGTTGTGAAAGGTTACTCTCAAGTTGAGGGTGTTGATTATGGTGAGATATTTTCTCCTATTGTAAAAATGGCATCCATTAGATTTTTTCTTTTTGTTGTTTTTGCTTATGATTTAGAGGTTGAACAAATGGATGTGAAAACTACTTTCCTTCATGGTGATTTGGAGGAGGATATTTATGACACAACCAAGGCACTACATGGTGAAAGGTAAAGGTAAATTGGTTTGCAAATTGAAGAAATATTTGTATGGATTCAAAAAGAGTCCTAGGATGTGGTACCAAAAATTTGATACATGTGTGTTGAGTTTGGGATTTGAGCATTCTAAATTAGATCATTGTGTTTATTATAAAAATGATGATGATCGTTTCCTATTTATTGCATTATATGTTAATGATATGCTATTTATTGGTAGAGGGAAAGGTATGATTTCAAAACTAAAATCTTGACTTGTTGCTAAATTTGAAATGAAAGACCTTGGTGTAGCTAAACACATTATTGGGATGAAAATTAAAAGATATAGATGAAAAAAAAGCTACAACTTGTCCAAAGTAAGTATGTCAACTCAATTTTATAGAGGTTTGATAAATAGGATTGTAGATCATTGCGTGTTCTTGTTTTAGTTGGAACAAAGTTATCTATATCAAATTGTCCAACATATTCATCAAAGATAAAAGACATGATCAGGTGTCTTACTAGAGTGCAGTTTGAAGTTTGATGTATGTTATGGTTTGTACTAGACCAAACATTTACCAAGCAGTGGGAGTTCTTTCCAAATATATGTCTAATCCTGGTAGAGTTCATTTGGATGTAGTTAAAAGAGTCTTTAAATAGTTACATGGCACCTTAGATTATTCCTTACATTATCATAGTAATATGAATGAAGACAATATTTCCCTTGATATTCATGGTTAGGTGGATTTAGACTTGGCAGGTGATGTTTATAGCAACAAATCCACTAGTGCTTATGTGTTTACTTTAGTTGGCGGTGCAATTAGTTGGATGAGTAAGCAACAGGCTGTGGTTGCTTTGTCCACTACTGAAGAAGAGTATATGGAAGCTACTCATGCTTGTAAAGAATCTATTTGGCTTAATAGACTATGTTTAGATATTAGAATAAAACAAGGTGTAGTTACAATTTATTGCTACAGTTAGAGTACAAAATGTCTAGCCAAAAACCCAACATTTCATGCCAGGACCAAGAACATTGACATATAGTATCATTTTGTTATAGATATGGTCAAAGATAGCAGGGTGAATCTAGTTAAGGTAGAGACTTTGATGAATGTTGTTGATTCTTTAACTAAGCCTATGATCACAAAGAAGTTTAGATGGTGTTCAAAGACTATAGGCCTTTCGTACCCTAGCAATTAAGAAATGATGTCTACTCCCTCACATTGCTCTTGCAAGGTGTTTGAAAAGTGGGAGATTTTTTTCAAAAATGTGTCTCAACCTTGCAATTGTATACAATTTATTGTTGATAGGATGTATATATTTCCTAGTTACGCCAATAGGTGTATACAATGGTAGCATGGGGTGGCGTTGAGGAGCAAAATATGAGTGTGTTAATTTTTTTAGGAAAAATCCTAAAATGACTGACACACATTAAATAAATGATATATTGTAAATATAGACCATTAATTATTAGGCTTTGGATCTAATGGTGGATATTTTGTTGGCCTATCTTACCCTAGAATGTAACTCTATTTTATGAGGGTGTTGTATTATGACTATAGTATAGAGATGGTGATGTTTTGTGAGAGTCTAATAGTAGTTGTGTTGTCTCTTGATCTCTGAGTGGTGATACTCATGTGAGAAGCTTGATATGCAAGTATATTGTATTTTTTATGATTTTTGAATAATATATTGGGCAACTTTTGGAGTGTGGGGTTTTTCTCACAAAAGGGTTTTCCTCACATAAATCACTATGTCGTGATATGCATGTTTTTTATGTTTAATTTTCTATAATTGTTAAAGATCTATAAAAGTTTTACATTATTCTCCTCTCAAGATTAGTGTAGGAAGTTGTTTTGCTACCTTAGCTTCCTTACATGGACCCAATACCACAATGTCTAAGAAGAGAAATGTACCTCCTGTTGCACCATTTTCCACCCTCAGAAGAAGAATAAAATAAAATGAAAATAGAAAAAGGAACTTAAGTGATGTTGTGAAAGAATAAATTGATCTTGTCTTGCAAGAAGAGAAGTAGTTGAAAAGGAATAGAAGAAGCAGTACTTCCACTACTAATGAAGAAGAAAAAACCAAAGACAATGTTGAAATTTTATCTGATGAAGAAGAAACAAAAGATGAAGAGAACGTGTTCACAATTCATGTGCATGAAAAGAAAGGTGAAGAAGGCACATCAGAACCTATGGAGGACATGCCCAACTCTCCTTTGATAAGTGATCATCCACCTCTAAATATGGAAGACTTAGTAAATAATATGATTGAATATGAGGAATTGCTAGCTACAACTAAGTTGTTTGATGAAGTTAATGAACCAGATAAGGAAACAATCATAAATGCTTTCATTCAATATATGGTTATTTTTTATGAGAATATGGAATCTATAAGGAAGAAGGTGAATGCAAATGTATGGGAAGCTTTAGTACAAAGAAGGCATGAAACAGTAACTGTTGAGGACTAAATCAAATCTGATGCCTTCAATACATATGGATCTTCCTTAGCCGAGGAAGAAGCAGATACCGTATTAAAAGAATGTTCTCAAATGTTCAGAGTGAAATAGAGAGTCACTCTTCTAATGACTAAATAAAAGGAAAATACCAAAAGGCTAAGGCAAAAGACTATTGATACAATAAGAGAAATGGAAAAGAAATATGGGATGAGAACTAGTTCTTCATCTTATACAACTCAAGTATAGGAGCTTGTTGATGTTATAGAAGTAAAGGACCATCCTATTTTGGATAAGGTTGATAATGTTCATATTACTTTGGAAATGTCTGCTCCTCCAAATGATACAAAGGATACAACAATTAAATAGGTTGAAGATCAACATAAAAATGACACTAGTAACAATCCAAAAGAACACCATGAGAATATTATAAATAATGGAAAAGAAGACAAGAATGAAGATGAAGGAAAGAAAGATGAAAAGAGTAATGATGTAAAAGATGATGAAGACAAGGAGGAAGAAAACAAAGACAAATCATCTAAAAAACCCCCTAGAGAAGAAGAAGAGGAAAATGAAGAAGAAAATAAGGAAGAAACAAAGGTTGGAAGAAGTGAAGAATCATCATCCAAGACCACTAAGCCATCAAATCCATCCGGAGAATCATCTAGAAATACTTTAGGGGTCTATTGACAAGGAAAACAAGGACTCGGCCTGCACTACCACCTTAATTGATTCAACTTCCATTGCATCCAGGCTATGTGGATTTGAGTAAGATCTCACTAGTTGAAAGGATAAAGATTTGTGGTACTTTTCTTGACTCTGGTACATAGGAAATTGTTGAAACCTATAACAAAGGGACTAGATTGGTAAATGATGTCATTAAGGCTTTGTAGGAGATAAATCCCAATATCATAATCAATGACTCTTTAACCCCCATTGAAAATTTAAAGTTCCTAGTTGACTCACTTAAAGAATATACCTCCAACCTTAAGAAACAAACTGAAAAGGAGGCAAAGTCAAGGCTCTTGGAGAAAAGGCTACTAGTTTTACAAGATAAATGTGCAATCACACATAGCAAGTTTTTGGAATATTTGGAAGAGGTAAAAGATTGTGAAGAGGAAGCTTATATACTATTTGTGTATTGCATGTGGTGGCTAGATGCCACTCAAGGCATTAAATACTTAATGGATTCGATAGAGTCTCAACTTGCCAATGCCTCTGAAACCTACAAAATTGCAAATGTTAGAAATTATACTGCCCAGACTTCTATTGCAAATTTTTAGAGTAATTTTTTCACCTTATAGAGGTAGAAAGAAGATGCAATGAGGCGGTTTGGACAACTAGGAGATCTAGTAATGTCCAAACATATTCATGTATCAAATGACTTGGTGGATGCAGAGAAACTAGACAAGATGAATCTTAACGCATCCACTTTGAAAGAAGGAGAAGAATTCTTAGTAGAAATAGAATCATTGCATAAAACTCTTGTAAGAGTAAAGCGATTCTGGGATGATGGAAAACCTGCTTGGGAAGCTATTCTTAAGGAATTAGAAGGTTCCCCCAATTCTAGTTAAATGTTCCTATTTATTAGTTTTTTTTACACCCTTTTTCCTTGATGTCAAAGGGGGAGAAGGTTCTATGTGGAGAAGGATCTATGTAGAAACAAAATAATGTTGTAAATAAAATTTTGATTTTAGAGAAGTTATGTGTTTTGTGTATATCTAAAGGGGGAGTTTGCACAATTTTGGTTTTGGAGTGTGAAGACAATTTTTGAAGCTTCATTTTTGGAACATGTTGCCATCAATGACAAATGGGGATATTTTTGTAAGAATTAAGAAGAATTCCTCTAGTGTGTTTTCATTGATGCCAACATTGTTTGGTGACAATTTGTGTATATTTGTAAATAGTGTATTAGCTATTTTAATCCAGTAATTTGGTCTAAAATTGTTTGTGTTAGAAGATTGACCTATGTGGTTTTAATATGTTCTTAAGGACTATCAAATGCATCTATATACGAGCTTTCAATGATTTTGGTTAGATGGATGAAAATATAAATGTCAGAAGTTCAACATATAGGTTTTGTATATTCTTATAACCGACATGAATAAGTGGTATGATGATACACTTTGTGGATGATTAAAGAGATATTTATTAGGTCTGAGCCAACCTAATCTATGTCTTGCATGTTTTTCTTTCAACACAAAATAATTTTTTGGTTTGAGTCGACAAGCTATTTTGAATCAAGTGTTTTTACATATATTTCGACCGACCTAATTGATGTATGTTGATGTAAGTTGGTATATATATGTATGAAACATTTTTGTACTATACATATATATAGTAGTGTGTATGTGAGTGATGTAATAAGTAATGAGAAGTGATGTGCAATAATGTGACATTTTCTAAGTTGTTGGTAGTTGTTGTGAACTTGCAAAACAATACAAGATTTTGTATTCTAGAGCTTAATTGGAATTGAACTCAACACATAAAGGTGTATTCTATAAGTTCATCTTTTGGCAGTGAGCCATACTTATTTTTGTAATCTTTTTAGGCTATGTTCCTTTCAAGGATAGTGTGTTATGGAAGTTTTCCCTTGTAATATCTTATCATCAGTTATAATATATTGTGAGCTAATCCTCACCGTGGTTTTTCCCATTTTGGGTTTTCCGTGTAAAAATCCCTATGTTCATGTGTCATGTGGTGTTATGATTCCTTTCATGCCCTTGTTTATAGTTGCAATCAAATATGTTTTAATTATTGAATGGTTAGCAGTTAAGTGGTTTAGTAGAATACTAATTCACCCCCTCTCAGTATTCTAGGTGTTCAATATTAACTTTCTAGGCTAAAATTCCATCACTCATATCTTTCAAACCAAAAGCCAAAACATGATGAAATTATAGAATAAGATGATTTTATCAACCAAAAAAATAATGTTAGATGCATAGAGTGAAACCTTCATTCACAAACCAGTGTGGACCCAAAAATTGAATGTTTTGTTACAAAGAATTAACAAAATTGACACTTAGCTAATTTTCCATCATAATCAACTTTACCATATCAAACCATCTTACAAAATTTCCTCCAAAAACATCTCAAAACCTATTAGAACCAACCAAAATTATTTGCAACAAAATCTTCATATCAAGAAACAATATTGACATCAATGACAACATTGCAACACATAATAGTATACCTTTGTGCTTATCCATCATGCTCATGTTTCCAACAAAAACATCAATGGCATTCTTCCAACATGTAGAAGGGATCTAGTAAGAAGAAATAACATTGTTAGCATTAACACATTTGCACCTTTGTATAATTTCAATATTATTTACCAAAAATGCAACAATTATGGATATATTGCTAGAAATTTTAGAAGCAATTTTATGAGTCCTTTTCTATCGAAAATAAAAAGAAAAAGTGTAGAATGTCAAAATAATGAATCGGATAAAGTTTGGATGAAGAAATCGGAGAAGAAAATATTAGAGAAATACATGGTGGTTGAAATTGCTTTCTACATGCTCGAAAAGAGAAGAATCTATGGATCATTTACAATGGATGTTCAAGCCACATGACTAGAGACAAAAGTAAGTTGACACATTTCAAGAAAAATGATGGAGGATTTGTAACTCTTGGGAAAAATTCTATTGCTAAGATTACTGGTAAGGGAACTTTGAGTTTTGATGGTGGTAATATAAAAACTCATGATGTTCTATATGTTGAAGGATTGAAACATAATATTTTAAGTGTAAGTCAAATGTGTGATAGAGGTTACAAGATTTTAATTAGTGCTAAAGTGTGTTAAATAATAAAGATTGGTACTAGAGAGTTGATTGTAAAAGGAAGCAGGACTGACAATTATGTATACCATCTCAATGAGTTGAATGGATAAAACTACTTTTTTATACAAAAATAAGAGAGTTTTCTCTAACATAAAAGGCTCAAACACATAAATTTTGATGATATTATGGAGATTAGTTCAAAGGGAATCATCAAGGACATGCCAAAGATCAGGAATCCTTAGTCAATAGTTGCAAACCATGTCATGAGGGAAAACAAACAAAGACCAGATTTCCTATTAAGGAATATTGTACAACAAGACCATTGGATTTGATACATACATATCTATGAGGATCAATGGGGACAAAGAGTCTACAAGGTGATAGGAATTTCATTATTTTTATTGATGATTATTCTAGAATGACTTGGATTACATTTTTAAAAGATAAATTAGAAGCTTTTGAGAAATTTAAAGCATTTAAGATCATGGTTAAAAGTGAAAATGCTAGAACTATCAAGTGTATGAGATTTGATAGAGGTGTAAAATTTAGTTCTAATAAGTATGGAGAAGTATGTGATCTAAATGGGACCTGAAGACTGTAAGGAAAGCACAGTACGAAAATTTTGTCCAAATAAAAAATTCTCAGGGAAGAAGTGTAGAAAAAACTAAACTGAGTTACACAATATTAAGAAAACACATTAACAAAGTATATTAATCAGACATCATACATAGAATTGAACACCAGATTTACATGGGAAAACATTTATAGGAGAAAAAACCCACACATCAAGTAAAGCCATTTTGTATTAGAGTAAATAGATTACATACAGAGTTATAGACTTCACTCTTAGGTGTTAACTCACAATAGCAATACAATTCCTTGATCAACCTCACTCGTAGATTACAATTCTCCTCACACTATTACAATGCTTGTAAAGCATACAATGTAGAACCAATCAACCACCACCTTCATCAAGCTGCACACCATTTAACTTTGATAGAGGATTTGAATACACAATTAGTGCATCCTACTATTCATTCGATTTGATTTGATCTCAATCACCTTTGCAAACTGTGCCACCATCATGAAGATCAAATCTTTATTTAATTTGTCACTATAGTAGTTTAATTAATTATCCTTCCAATGTCAATTACCAAGTGAGCTACCCACGTTCACACTAATGACTGCCACACAATTCACAACAAGGATGTGAATTGCATGATCATCCAATCAATAATCACCATCTACTTATACATGTCACTATCTATCATTATCAACCTATTGGGTCCCATCATATGCCTTCATAAGTTACTGATTCAACCATCATACCACTTAAAAACTTGGCATTGGTTAGGTCCACCACAACATGTGTATGAAGCTCGCACACCCCAAGGGAGTCACTTGGGACCCACCACAAGAGATGCAGGGTTAGTGAGCATCGTTAGACCAAATTTATCCCGATCATTTATCAAGCCGACAGATGTCAACCACTCAGACAATTTTGCTCACTTCATAAGAGCCTGTCAGTCCTCACCACAAGGGAGTGTGGAGTAAGCAAACACTATTGGATTATTTTAATCACAATTGTCGATCAATAAATATGACATCACATTGTCAACATGACGTCAAAGTCATTACTGCTGACTAATCATGTACAACATTGCTATGTTGCTAGAAAACCAAACTTCAGAACCTCTATCCGAGGTTATGAATTTGTCAAAACCCACGCCATGTCGATAGCAAAGAGAACCTTTATCGCTAAGTCAGGAGGTTAAGAAATTTTAGAACATCGTGACTTAGGTGGCGAAGTTTCAACTTTTCATGATCTAGCAACATGTTGAAAAGTTATGAATTTCTAGAACTCTGCGACATGAGTTCCAAAGTTCAAAATTTCAGCAAGCCTGAAACATGAAGGCTAATAAAGGGAAAAACACCAAGCTTTAAGGGAAGTTCCAAGCTAGCAATTTGAGGCACATTTTCCAACAAGCTCCCACTTGATGAAGACTTACTAGCTTCTTCCAAACTCAAATTTATTGAAAGTCATAGGCCCCAAGGCCCATCAAACTAGCACACCATCTATACTTGTTTGTGCTCATAGAATTTTTTAATGCATCAATGACATTCTATAGAGTATCCACCTTTTCAAGGTTAACCTTTCCATCTTCCATCATATCATGAATGAAATGATATTGAGCATCGACATGCTTTGTCCTGACATGGAAAGTGGGATTTTTTGCCAAACAAATAGCACTCTAACTATCACAACAAATTATAATATGGCTTACATTAAACCCAACATTAGAACACAAACATCTAAGCCAAATGAATTCCTTGTAGGCATGTGTTTCTACCATGTACTTTGCCTCAGTATTAGATAAATTGACTACAACATTCCACTTACTCATCCAACTAACTGCACCACCAAATAGCATGAAGATGTATCCATTGGTGGATCTTATGCTGTCAACATCCCTTGCCCAATCAAAATCCACATGAGCATGAATGATAAGAGACTTCTATGATCCAATTGAGTTTTGATGATAACACAAAGCATACTCAGAGGTACCCTTCAAATACCTAAAAAACTCTTTTCACAACATCCTAATGTGGTCTTCCTAGATTAGCCATAAATCGACAAAGAACTCCCACTGCTTAGGAAATATCTAGCCTGGTACAGACCAATGCATACATCAAACTACAAACTACACTTAAATAAGGCACCCTAGTCATGTCCTCCATCTCAATAGGAGACTTCAAAAAATCTTCAATAGATAGCTTCATTCCTTACAACACTGGAACAACTAACTACTTGTAATCTATCATACTAAATCTCTCAAGGATAGTATAAATATTCTTACTCTGACTAAGCCAAATATTTCTACTTTCCCTATCTCTTCTAATTTCCATACCTTGAATATACCTTAATGCACCTAAATCTTTCATTTCAAAACATGCTGACAATTGAGATTTTAAAGCATAAATCAAACCCATACTGTTTCCAAAGAATAACATATCATCCGCATACAGGGCAATTATAAGCAGATGGTCATTTTTAGTTTTATAGTACACAAAATGATCTTATTTTGATCTCACAAATCCCAAGGACAACACAAAGGTGTCAAAATTTTGGTACCACATTCTAGGTGATTGCTTTAAACCATATAAATATTTCTTTAACTTGCAAACTAGGCTTTCTTTACCTTTTTCAATGAAATGCTTAGGTTGGGACATATAAATTTCTTCTTCTATATCTCCATGAAGAAACATTGTCTTCACATCCATCTACTCAATCTCTAAGTCATACGTAGCTGTAGGTGACAAAATAAATTTGATAGATGTAAGCTTCGCTATAGGAGAAAATATTTCTCCATAATCAATTCCCTCCACTTGGGAATAATCTTTTGTGAGCAGCTGAGCTTTATACTTCTCAACACTACCATCCAGACCAATCTTCTTCTTAAATACCCATTTACAGCCAACAAGCTTTCATCCTTCAACCAAAGGTACCAAATCCTAGGTTTCATTCTTCTTCAATGATGCCATTTCTTCATTCATGGTTTCCAACCAAGAATATGAATCAAACATATTAATAGCCTCCTCCATGGTCCTAGGCTCATCAGTGCTAGTAATCAAAGCATAGGCACAACTCAAATCCAACATGGAAAATCCATACTTTTTAGGTTGCCACTTCTTACATGTAGACCTCCTCATAGGCTGAGGCTGAGATTGTGGTTCTTCTTGTTTAGAGATCTCAGAGCTGCTCAATCTCTCCCCAATATCAAGTACACTTTGAATTCATAGATCCTCTCTATCTGGAATTTGAGGAATTTCAACTACATCTTTCTTCTATCTTTGACTGCAAATCAATAGAAAAAGGTTTCAACTCTCGAAATATTACACTTTTGTTGCATACAACTTTCTCAGTAACATGATTCTAAAGCTTGTATCCTTTCACACTAATGACATAGCCAATGAAGATACATTTGACAGTCTTGTTCTCCAATTTATATCTTTTCTCATTTAGCACATATGCATATGCCTCACAACCAAAGAAACAAATATGTCTTTGAGAGGGCTTCTTACTAGACCATGCTTCCATAGGTGTTTTTTCAACAAGAGTCAAACAAGGTGAGCGATTAATCAAGTAACATGTTGTAGTTATAGCATCAACCCAGAAATTCTACTCCTGATCAACACTGCTCAACATACTCCTTTCTCTTTCCATTCGCATCTTGTTTAGCCTTTTAGAAACTCCATTCTGCTGTGGAGTATAAGGCATAGTTTTATGCATTTTAATCCTATGGTATTTGTAGTACCTTTTGAAATCTACAAAACAAAACTCACCACCATTATCCATCCTTAAAAATTTAATTTTTCTTCCAGTCTAATTTTCTACCAAGTTTTTAAACTCTTTAAACCAATTGAGCACTTCTGATTTACTTTAAGAAAGTACACAAATTCCCTTCTCAAATAATCATTAATAAAAGAAACATAATATTTGGACTTTGATAATGAAGGAACAATTACTAGACCAAATACATCAGAGTGAACATAATCTAGTATGTCAGAACATCTATGGGGACTAGGATAAATTGAAACATGGTGTTTCTTTCCATAAATGCAATGTTTGTAGAAATCAAACTCAAGGTTACAATCAACAAGCCCTTCTACTAGATTTTTATTTTTTAAGGCTTTTAAGACCTTTTCTCCTATGTAGCCGAGTCTATGATGCCATAGCATGGTTTTCTCTACCGGGAGTTTCACCTCCAAGGAGTTTGCACTCAAAGGGTCTTTGTTCTCCTTCTCTTTACAAGTAGCCTTGCTTGTACAAATATGTTACATTGAACAACACGTGAATCCAACTTGTACATAGTGCCAATACGAACACCCTTGGCCAACACCATTGAGCCTCTAGTCATTTTTCAGCCTTCATTCAAGAATAAAACTTGCATGCCAAATTCATTCAACTTACTAACAAAAAGTAGGTTATGAGAAAAACCTGGTATGTGTAGTATGCCATCAATTCCTTTAATTCTTCAGTCAGGGAATTGGATTCTGACTTCCATGACCAAAAATTTCAAGAGATGAATCACTTTCCAAGTACACCTTTCCACCAACATACTTTTCATACTTAGTGAACCAGTCTTTGTGAGATGTCATGTGAAAGTACGTACCTAAGTCAATCAGCTAGAAATCATTTGATGCCTGAGTTACCAAGGCTGTAATGAAGGCATCTACATCACTCTAAGAAGAGTAATTTTCCAAAGAGTTCTTCTTTTTCTCCTCTTTACAATCCTTTCGGATATGACCAGTCTTCCCATAATTCTAGCATTTCAGCTTGGACTTCTTGTGAGGATACTTTGATCTCCCTTCAGATTTGGATTTAGAATTCTTGTCTTTCTTCTTTCCTCTCTCCTTTGATCTACCCTGAACAACAAGGGCCTCCTTGGTCATCTCAAAAGACTTCCTCCACATTTCTTCTAACAGCAGTGAAGGAACCATGCCTTCCATATTAAAGGTGGTTGTTGTACTTCCAATAGCCATTTCCAGATGATCCCATGTGTCAGGTAAGGAGCATAAAAGAGGCATACATCGATCCTTCTCCTCTATCTTCAAACCCACAAAGGCCAGCTGAGCAACACTCATATTAAATGAATTCAAATGGTCTACTATAGATGCACCTTCTTCCATATTCAAGGAGTATAAATTCTTCCTCGGGAATAACTTATTCACCAAAGACTTTCCCTGATAAATGTCACGAAGTTTATTCCATGATTAAGATGCAATCTTCTCCTCATGGATGTTTAGAAGAACATAATTTTCCATACAAATCCTTATCACTCCTCTGGCCATCCTATCTATGAGGTCCCAATCTTCTTGCTTCATGCCTTGGGGCATAACTCTATACACAAAAATCCAGAGGTCTCTATCCACCAATAGGTCTTCTATTTTTAATTTCCACAACTCAAAATTACTGCCATTGAACTTTTCAATTTCTTCTCTTCCTTATGTGCTTGCCATCAAATTGTAAACAAGACTATCATTTTTTCCCACAAGACTCCCACTAAATTGAATTAGAACAAAAAACCAACCCTATTCACAAGGATAACACAATTGGGCCAAGCTTTGATACCCCTTGTAAGGAAAGCATGATGTGAAAATGCTTTCCAAATACAAAATTCTTAAGGAAGAAGTACAAAAAAACTAAACTGAGTTACAAAATACTAAGAAAACACATTGTTAGAGTATATCAATCAAACAACACACATAGAATTGAACACAAGATTTACATGGGAGAAACCTTATGGGAGAAAAAACCCACACACCACGTAAAGCCACTTTGTATTACGATAAATAGATTACATACAGAGTTATAGAATTTAATCTTAGGTGTTAACTCACAACAACAATACAGTCCCTTGACCAACCTCACTCGCCGATTACAATTCTCCTCACATTATTACAATTCTTGTAAAGCATACAGTGTAGAACCACTCAACCACCACCTTCATCGAGCCACACACCATTTAATTTTGATATAGAGGATTTGAATATACATTCAATGCATCCTACTATTCATCTAATATGATTTGATCTCGATCACCTCTGCAAATTGTGTTGCCATCATGAAGATCAAATATTCATTTAATTTATCATTGGAGTAGTTATTTAATTAATTTTCCCTTCAATGTCAGTTACTAGGTGAGCTACTCGCATTCACATTGATGATTTCCACACAATTCACAACAAGGATGTGAATTACACAATCATCCCATTGATAATCGCCATCTACTTATACATGTCACAATCTTTCCTTATTAACCTATCAGGTCCCATCATATGCATTCACAAGTTATTGAGTCAACCATCGTACCACTTAACAACTTAGCATTGGTCAAGTCCACCATGACACATGTTTGAAGCCCGCATAGCTTGCAGGAGTCACTTGGAACCCACCATAAGAGATGTAGGGTTAACGGGTACCATTCGACCAAAGTTATCTCGACTGTTGATCAAGCCGATATATGTCAACCACTTAGATAATTCCGCTCACTTCACAAGAGCCCATCGGTCCTCACAACAAAGGAGCATAGAGTAAGTGAGCACCATTGGATTATTTAAATCACAACTGTCGATCAATAAATATGACATCACATTGTCAACATGACATCAAAGTCATTACTGCTGACTAATCCTATACGAACTCACTATGTCGCTAGAAAACCAAAATTTGGAACCTCTATCGAAGGTTATCAATTTCTAAAATCCCGTGACATGCTGACAACAAAGAGAACCTGTATTGCTAAGTCAGGAGGTTAAGATATTTTAGAACCTCGTGACTTAGGTTGCAAAGTTTCAACTTTCTGTGATCTAGCGATATGTCCGAAAGTTATGAATTTCTAGAACTCTACGACATGAGTTCCAAAGTTTAGAATTTTAGCGATCTTGCGACATGAAGGATGATAAAGGGAAAAATACCAAGCTTTAAGGGAAGTTCCAAGCCAACAAGTTGAGGCACATTTTCCAACAAAGACTTTGTAGTAAAATGGAGTTGCTGAAAGAAAGAACCAAACTATATGGGAATGGGTAGAACAATGTTAAGTCAAGAAAATTTATCAGATATAATGTAAGAAGTTGGGATGTTAGCTAGATTTCAAGTGGAACCTAAAGAAAATCATGTCAAATAAATAAAGAGGATATTCAGATATCTAAAGGCTACAATGAATTTTGGTTTGTTGTATACTAAGAGTGAAAATTTCACTCAGACTATATACATAGATGTAGATTGGAAATGAAGCATAGATGACTAGAAGAGTACAAGTGGTGGAGCTTTATTTCTTGGTGATAGTCTTGTATCATGGCTAAGAAAGAAGCAGGATTCAATACATTTATCTACAATAGAAATAAAGTAAATTACAACAACTTCATATTGCACTTAGATATTATGTTTAAGTACAATCTAAAGGAGATGAAGATAGATTTTGATGAACCTATTTCCATTTTGTATGATAATACTCGTGCCATTCACATTTCAAAGAATCTAGTAATGCACTCAAGGATACAACATATTAAAATTAAGTATCATTTTCTAAGAGAGAAGGTTGTAGAAAAATAAGTGAAGGTGGAGTATTTTGAAACTAAGGAGCAAGTAGCAAAATTTTTCACAAAATTGCTTCCTAAGGAGACTATTGAATTTGTCTCGAAGAATTTGGGAGTTTTTTCTCCCTCCTCTTGAATCAAAAGGAAGCATAAGTTGATGGGGAGCATTGTCTCCTACATAAGAATACTTTTGGGTCTTGTAGAGTGTTTTCAAAAGAAGTGTGGTATGGGCTTAGGGCAAGTCTATCCAAGAAATAGGTTTTTGAATTATGTAGAGTGTTAAAAAAGAAGTTGAATTTTTCCACTGATGTCAAAGAGGGAGAAATAGGACTCAAAATGTTAAATCCTTTGAAGGGGAGAAAGTGGGAATCAAAGTGAGGTAGTTTTCTAATTCAAACAACATTAGATTTGTCTTTGTGTGTGGCCATCATTTTTCTGTTTTCTATCTATGACAAAGGGGGAGATTTTTTAACATATGCTTTCATTGATGTCAAATAAGTAATGTAGTATAGAAAAATGTACTCCTTTACATTTTCACACTTTGTTTGGGTCCCCTCAATTAAATTGGACTTAATTATGCCTTAATAATCCCTATTTTATATCTATAAGCCTAATAAATAACATTTTCCAAAGGGGAAACCTAACAACAATTAATGCCAACACATAAGTAATTACCTTGAGCAATGTGTGTAGACACGTAAAATGTACTAATTGACATTGCATTCTTGATCTCAATTAACTAACACCGTTTCATCCTGAATCACCCTCTCAACTTATCATCACTCTTCATCCCTTAATTAAATAAATAATCATTTATCTAATTAAGTCATTCTCTCTTATTAATTAAATTAATCAATCTTATTAAATTAAATTTGTTTCTCTATTTAATTAAATAAATTAATTTTATTTAATTAAGCTCTAAAGTCTACCTATTAAATTAAATAAATTAAACATTTATCTAATTTAATCTAACATCATCCCCTTTAATTAAATAAAACAAAATATTTATTTAAGTCTAAATAATTTTCTTCTGAACTTCAATTTTATTTAAATCTTAAAATCTAAGTCAAATTTGTCAAATCACCTAATTTCCTCTAATTTAATTAAATCCTAATTAAATATAATATTAATCCATGTCACATCCTCTAGCTTTTCCCACTTGCACAAATAAATCAATTTAATTGATTTGTAAATTCTCAATTTCTCTCAACATGACATCTTTTAAAGAATATTCTTCCAAATTTGAAATCCATCCAAGTGGATTTGTCTTTCCAATGAGACATTTATTTCTTCTTATGCATTGAGCCAAGTGGCATTTAAGACTTTCTTTTTTCCCTCTTACATGTCATTTCAATATTTTCAAAATCCACCTAATTGCATTTATGGGCACATTCATCAAAATGTGCTCACCCTTCATCCATTCACATCTTGACAAGTGGCACTTGGCCATTGGTTGAAAGTTAGTCCCACATTGCTTCATTTTGGGCATTCTTCTATCTTGTCTTCCTATAAATAAGAGGCTTCTCTCCTCATTTGATCTACACAATTTGAGTAAACTTACTATACTCAATTTCATCTCCAAGCATAGGAATCCTCATCAATTTTATCAAAGTCTTAGCTATGTTATGCAGGTTTTTCATCGTTGGAGCATATTTGAATCTTCAACAAAGTGGATCACTCTTCATCACTCATCAAAATTGCATCATAGGAGTTGGGAAAGGGCCAATTTTCACATCAAATTGGCACCAATTCCCCTATGAGATCAAAAGTTTGCTTGCTTAATTAGGATTTACTTGCTTTCTTGCTTTGTATTTCATCTTTCTTCCCTATTTTGAGCATTTGAATGGATTTCATGGGGAATCTTGATTCTTACTTGCATTGGATCTAACAAGGTGTTTGTTTATTGTGTTTTGCAGGTGCTAGGATCTAGGTTCTACATTTTGGTGCTAGAAGGGAAAATCTCACATTTAAATCATGTTTTTATAAAAAAAATTGTGCTTTTTCTCTATTTTTTGTGTCTACAGGGAATTGCACCACTAGCAAACTAGCATTGCTATACAAAACTACTTTCACACCAGCGTCGCCATATAACACCGCTTCAAACTCCAAACTATGATGCTCTGGAGTTCTCGCCCATAATTCAAATTTCTAAATTGCACCACTATTTTCATGCACTAGAATTTTTAAATTCTACACTATATTGCTGGCCAAAAGTTTGATGCCATCACCCTCTCTATTTTGCTATAGAGTGACACATGCAAAATCAGTAGTGCCATATAGCACCGTCGGGTCTCTCAAACTGCACTTCTTGTGTAGGTTCCACCACTAGAGTAAAGGAAAAAGTGAAATTTAGCTTTTTTTATGACATGTGCCTTTTTAATTTTGATCATATGGGTTATTGATTGCTTTCCTGACCTCTATTTTGTAGTTCTGACTAGTTTTGTAGGCTGGCTAAATCAAAGGTGAAGAAAAAAAACCCAGTGGAGGTCTCATAATGACATCATTATCTCATAATGTTAAGTGTTTTTTACCACTTTAGTGTTGTTTAACACTCTTAGAGAATTCATAATCCCTCTTAAGGATTTGTTTCTTTTCATGCTCTTAGCACATACTATATTTCTTTTGGGCTTTAAAAAGAACAATTCAATTTTTTGCTACAAAGTGTTTAAAATGAACTTTAGGACAAACTCACTAGATTTGGTTTGAGGATTAACAATTGAACAAGGAAAATTCCACATTTTGTTTTGGTGTACTAAAAAGAATCAAATCATTGCTTTGTGAGTTTAAAATGAACAAGTGCTTCTTTTTTTTGTAATTACTTACTCAAAGTAATAAATATCATTATAAGGATGCATGCACTTCTCTCACATCTCACGACAATCTTGAGAATCAAAGGCCTTTTGGTGACATTAAGTTGTGTAAGTAATTTCCCACACATTTCATTTGGGATTAAAAATTGATCAAATCTTGTGAGTATGAGTGGAGCATATTGCGTACATTCTCTCTTTGGTTCACAACAAATATTGATCAAGCTACGAATATGTTTGCTTACTTTTGTTTATCTTAGAGGGCCTGCCTTGTGGGAAAAAGTAATCACCCAAGGGAACAACCCAACCGGGAACATGCTAAAGCCAAGCGACTTCCATCTGGGATATAAGTGTGGGTATTGGAACAAAGTCCAATATCATGAGGATTGTTTTAACGAGAAGGGAAGCAATGGTCTCTCATTGCATGGATGATCCCTCACAAATGGAATGTCCACATTAAAAACCTTGTTTAGAAAGGCCAAAATCCTAATCTATTTGTTGGTGCAAGAACGATCATTCTAAAGTTGCCCCACACTTTTATGACTTTTAGTAGAGATGGAAAATATGCCATGGGAGTTTCATGGGTACCAATGCTTGACTACCTCGAAAGAAGTGTTGAGTCATGGAGGGGAGCTAGTGGGGTCAATCATCTAACCATCTGCTAAAAGTAGGTGTAGTTGGACTTGTCCAAGTGGGGACTCAACAAATATTGTCTCAAATATCCATAGGGTTGTACTTGTTCTTAAAATCAAAACACATTGCTTGATCGAAAACATTGTAAAACAAACAGTTAACATTATCACCAAATTTCAAACCCTTTAGGAGAAGCAAATATCCTTGAACAAATTCACATGCCTTTGCTTGCCATTGGGATTCATATCCTTAGAGGTTTCTAGGCATTGGGATTTCATCTCAATTTGCTCCTTCTAAAGTAAACATTAGGTAACTTTTGCTTTGATTTTCTCGATTTCCACATAACACACTTTGTGGGATGAGAAGAAATTAAAACATTAGAGATCTAGTTTCAAAGACCTAATCAAGAAGTGTTTATGGTAAAAATAAGTCATTAAGCAAAGATAAGAATAATTGATCTCACAAATGAGCCTCATGAAATGATTTCAAAGAAGATCAAAATCTAGAAACAAAAGGTCAAAGCTCTTATTCCAAAAGCTCATCAAAAGCGTCTCTCAATGCTATACGAATTTAGGCAAAGATTGCTTTTCAACTTTTACAAGAAGGATTCAAGAAACAATCCCAATTTGTACTCATTTTATTACTGTCAAAATCCAAATATTTTTTGAGAATTTGAACACTTTGTTTAGAGTAGAGCATGTTCTTCAATACTGAGGTCTTGTAAAAAAGAGTCTTTTTAGGTACACATAGGGTCAAAAGACAAAACCTTCATCCATCGTTCAAATATCAAACCAAGATCATCTCACCAATAACTCTTGAAAATCTTGAAACTATCCTTCATGCTAGATTTTTTGGAAAATTCATGAATCAAAAAAAAATCAAAATCCTTGAATCAAACATTAAATCATCCTGTTTTGGCTAGGTATGTGTAGATATATCCTTCTTCACATGCTTAGTTAAAATTATCAAGTCATCCTTGTTTCCTTAGGTGTGGGTAGATGCATCCCTCTCCCTATGTGCACTTAATAAAATCATCATCTTGTGAATTAGTTCATCCCATAGATAACATCCAACATCTTGGGATCTACTCATTCACTATCCAAATCCAAAATCCAAAGCAAAACCAAGTCAAGGTTAAAATCCAAGAATCCAAGAATTGAATCAAATCAAATCAAATCCAAAAGTCCCAAAAATCTAACATCCCCTCAAGATCTCCTAAGAGTTTAATCATCCATATCATCCATCTTCACATCTTTGATCCTTAAACATCCTAGATCTTCTCTTTTGAACCTTTTTATGGTTCAAACAACATCACAACACAAGAAGAACATGTAGACCAAAAAAGATACATCAAATTCAAGTGACCTAAGCCAAACAAATTCTGAAATGAATTCCATTGGATCAAGAAATCCCCTAATGAATCTTCCCTCATAATCACAAAATAATCACAAAACCCACAAGAGGAAAGTGTAGTAGAGGATATCACCAATAATTCCTTTGGGATGACACAAGACGAGATCACTGAAATGGTCTAAAATCCTAAAAACCATAAAATTTTCAACATCATGGTGAAGCTCCATCCCTCACAATATATGCTTGAATTAGAAAAATAAGGGGCTAAACTCCCTTCCAATTATGATGTGAGCACCATCATGGAACAACCTTTTGGGGTCATGCCTCCAATTTCATCCATGCCTCCAATCTCATCCACACCTCCATTCCAAAACATCACCCAACCCATCCCCCAAATTACATCATCCATTGCTCCAACTCAACCTATTGCTAACAAAGGGAGTGCATTTCTTAATGCACTATAAACACACCCTCTTGTGAGTAATCAGGATTTGGATGCAAACACTATCTTGGGTCAATCCATCCCCCAAAATCCATTACACCCATATGTACCCCTCACATTTCATGATCCCAATGACCCATCATCATTATTCCATGCAACATCGAGCAAACATCCCTCCCTATGATCTCACAAGGAGAAGATGAATTATTTGGACTAGGGGCATCTTTGACCCTTCATCTTCATCATTTCCGCAAGGAAATATAGCACTCACCCTCCCACCATTTCCACCTTTACCATTAACATCTGCATCACCTCTCAATTTGGGGTTATTGCCATTACCACCACTCATTCAAAATAATCCCCCTATCATCAATCAAAGCATCATACCAAATCCCCTAACCTTTCCATTAACATCACAACAAATGGAAACCATCCCAATAACATAAGCAACCATCACATCATCAGCCTTAGTCTCCCAAGGACCAAGCATAACAATTGCACCATCCACTACACAAATCTGAATCATCAATACGACAGTGCCTCTCATCACAACAAAAAACACCATACCAAATCTGCCACCACCTCCACCACCTCCACCATTGAACACAAATATGGAAAACCAATATAGTATCATGCTACAAGCTACTCAACAAGTTGCATATCAAAAGGCACTTCAAAAAATCCAAAACCGACAAGCTGCACAACAAGCCACTCAAGCAGTGCAAGTAGTGCAAGCCACTTGACAAGCACATGCATAATTAGTAGCGCAACAAGAAGTACAAGCCACTCAAGTAATACAAGTAGGAAAAGTCGCTCAAGCAGTGCAAGCCACACAAGTCACACAGATTACATAAGCTTCCCAACAAGCACAAGCCTAGGCACAAGCACAAGCTCAAGCCCAATACCAAGATCAACAAGCCCAAACACAAGCATAAATGAAAGAATAGTCCCTCACACAACAAAAAGCAAACCAACAAGCGCTAAAACAATACCAAGAGCAGCAAGAAGCAATCCAACTAGTGGCTCAACAACAAGTGTTGTTAGCACAACAACAATAGGCATTACTTGTGCAACAACAATAGGACCAACAACAAGCATTGTTGGTACAACAAAAATTACAAGCATATTTGGCACAACAAAACATGCAAGAATTATCCACCAACACACCAACAAATCCACCCATCCCTCCATTTGAACCACCACATAGCATCTTCACTCCACCCCCTGATTTGCAAAATAATGTAACAACCCAAATCAAGCTGCTCTCACAACAAGTGCTTGATCTTCAATCAGGGAAAACCACAAAAAACACCCAACAACTTGTGTCCCTATCTATTTGATAAGAGCCTTGCAATGAAACTATTCCCAAAGGGATTTGAGATCCCCAAATTTGATAAATATCATGAGATGGGAAACCCTAAAGATCACATCAAGGAATTCCAAGTGCATTGCATGGAAGTTGCATATGACGATACATATTTGATGCGGCTATTTCCTAGAAGTTTGGTTGGCCAAGCCATGGAGTGGTTCTCTCGCCTCCCTCAAGGCATCTAGAAGTTCCAAGAGATAGTTGACACATTCATAAAAAAATATGCATTCAATATTGGTATGGATGTTAGTCTAGAGGAACTATCAACTCTCAAACAAGGGAAGAACAAATCATTTGCTTCCTTCCTACAATGATGGCAATCCAAGGCTAATAGGAGCAAATGGTTCATGCCAGAAATTTTTTTTTGCACCATCATTTCTAATCTTGAAGGAGCCTTGGCATTCCATCTCAAGGTGCAAGGTGTCACCACATACAATCAATTAATCTCCAAAGCACTTAACATTGAATGAGCCCTCACTGCACAAGGAGGTACACCCACATTCCCTGAACAATAAAACAATTTCCCACCCACTAGCTTTAACAACAAACCTCACACATGGGTGAAAAACAAAAAAATACCAACGATGGTGTTGTCAAATCCAAAGTGGTCATCAAAACACACCAACACCCCAACAACAACCTCAAAACAACAATCAAAACAATCGATAGGCTAACATTGTGACCCCAAAAATGAACAATCAAACAATCAACAATGTGAACGATCAAAGGGGGCCACCACAGTGAAATAAAAAATATCCCAAATGGAAGTACACAACCCTAGGAGAATTAGCCAAATCCATCATGTAGAGGTTAGTGGCAGAAAAGCTCATCACAATCCCCACTTATGAAAATTATCAAGACCCCTTGGTGAAACCACCATGGTACAATGAAAATCACCTTTGTGATTTCCACAAATCAAGGGACACACAACTGCTAGTTGTATGAGATTGAAAAACCTCATTCAATACCTCATTGATGATAAAATCATACACATGGGACAACCAGCCAGAAATCAAAACCTTAAGATCTACACGAATTCAATGCCCAATCATAATAACAAAGGGAACAATAACAATGAAAAATGAAAGGGTACCTTTAAAAGCGTGAACTATGTATACGACCATGTCATTGCATCCCTAAATGAATATTGCACTACCATCACCATCAAAGGAGACCAAGCTAATTATGAAGTCACCACAAGAGGTGGAAAAGTCACCATTGTAGGGTCATCTCAGCCTCCTAGAGCATCCACTTCTAATTCAAGAACTGTTCCCAATGGCTACAATGTCATCGATTAGTTAAAAAGAACCCCAACATAGATCTCCATCATGGAGTTACTGAAGATCTCACTAGCCCACAAGAAGATCCTTGAAGAAGCCTTGACCTCATCTTCCATCCCCAATGATCTTGATGTGGACTATTTTCAAGCTATGGTCACACACCTCACTATATCGCACCTTCTGACATTCTCATCACATGATCTTCCAACACAATCATCTCATAATCGCATGCTTCACCTTGAGGCTTTCATTCACAAAAACAAGATCAAAAGGGTCCCAGTAGATAAAGGTGCAGGGTTGAACATATGACCCTTAAACTAATAAAAAGTTTGGGCTTCTCTGAAGATGTTGTTGAAAAGGGAAAATGCATTACCATTAGAGCCTATGATGATCAAGAAAGAACATTTCAGGGCACAATCTAACTCCCTATTCAAGTGGGGCTGGTCATTAGGGAAACATGTCAAGTCCTCGACTTGGAATTGCCTTATAACATCCTCATGGGACGTCCATAGATTTATAGAATGCAAGATGTAGCATCCACCTTTCATCAATGTGTAAAGTTCCCATACCAAGGCCAAGAAGTCACTGTCCATGGGGATCTTGAACCTTTTTATTATTGCAAAAATCTAGAGGTCAAATATTAAAAAATCCCCCAAGTGCCTAAAAATGATGAGGGTCCTTCAACTCCATACATTGACCTAGCTACTCTCACTTCCACTTTTGCGATAGAGACCCCTGCCATCCCCACCATATCCGACATCAAAATCGTAATCCAAGACAATGGGTGTGGGGATTGTAGACACATAAAAATGACCTAGGCTTGCAAGCTCTATTTTTCCACCATTTCTTCCTAGCATAATTAAGATATTTTAATTATGTCTTTGGTCCACTTCTATCTATTAATTAAACAATTCATAATTATTTAATTAATTCATATCCTTTTTATTCCTCCTAATATTAAATAAATGAATTATTTATTTAATATGTCACTAATTGTCTAAAGTACTCTTATAATTAAATAAATTTCATAATTTATTTAATCATCTTTTCCCATTTATGTCTTCCTGATTATTAAATAAATAAATAATTTATTTAATACATCACTAATTTTTAAATTCTTCTCATAATTAAATAAATTCTTTAATTTATTTAATTATTGGTCATCCTCTTTAATTAAATAATTATTTTTATTATTTAATTATTTCACGTCACATTTCCCTCTTTTAGTAAATAATTTGATTTAATCATTTACTGTCAGGTGGTCCCACTTTTGAATTAAATTTAATTTTTAATTCAAAATAATCCTTTTTCTCTAAAAATTAAATTAATATCTATTATTATTTGATTTTCCAAGTCACCGCTTTTTCTGTGCCAGTCCTATCTCATCACATGCATTGTCCACCCTTGATTTGATTTTGTGAAAATCAATCTTGTCCACTCATTTTGAACTTGCCTAATGTTTCCCTAACCCTAGTTGTGGGTTGTCAATTGAATCTTGTCCATTGATTCTAGGGAATTTCTTAATCTTCAATCTTGGCCATTCAATTAAAATTGCATTTTCTATAAAATGGAAATTTTGGTCTCATTTGTCATCTCATGTCATCTTCATCTCATGCAATCTTATTTTAGGCAATCTCATGCTATTTTGCACTCTTATCATACTTTTGAAATCTTGGCATTATTGTCATTTTGTCGTAGTCATGTTAGCATTCCATTTGGCATAACTTAGACATAATTTCATGCTCACTAATTACATATTAGCATAGTATTTTCATGTTGTTATTCCAAATCCTTCAACATTTGCTTAGGGATTGTCATTGTCATTAGTTTTCTCATCATAAATTTGAGGGAAACATCATATTTTCAGCAAATTGAGAAGGTGTAATGGAGGTTAGCCATGGATATTGAAGACATTTGGTGAGATCTTTCATTTTTTTTCTTATTTCTCCTTTGCACTTCATTATTACTTTGGGTTTTTATGTTAATGCATTATATCTGCTAACCCTAGGATAATTTCCCATAGTTACATTGGTGAACCCAACACCAAAATCGCACAATTTTTTTTCCATATGACATTTTTCTGTTTTGTAGCTACAGGTATAGACGTGACACATTTGGTTTGAAAAATGACACATTCAATATCCAAAAGGCTGCATTCCCTTTGCAGAGTGACACATTTTCTGGACAATGACACATTTGCTTTGTAGGTTACCGCATTTGCGTAACAGAATCCGACATCTAGAATCACTACGCACTTGCTTTCCAGAATGACACAATCACTCTACTATGACACATTTGCTTGGTGAAGTTTTTCTCTTGGATTTTCTAGATTTGGCTTAATTTTTTTATGGCATTTTGTTTCTTTTCTGCAATTTGTAGTCTAGGGATTTTCTGGTTACTAATGGCTTGTTATAGCATGTGGCTTTGAGTATTTTGTGGGTCCAAGGCATATCTTTGGAAACTATTGACTTGTGGTTTTGTAGGTTCGATTGTCCAAGGCCTTTATTTTGAAACATTATGCTTGTTGATTTCTAGATTAGAAAAAATTTCAATTGGTTCTCTAAAAAGAACTTTTCTTTTCCTTTACTTGATTGTGTTTGGGGTGGTAGGTGATTATGCTCTCACCTTGTCGAAACTAGGTGATCAGAAAACTAGACCCATCCATTTTTGTGTTTACCTTGATTAAATAATTAAAGTATCCTCTCCCCTTGCACACTTGTGTGATCCTAGGTGTAAAAGAAATGGTTATTGATTTTAGAAATTGGGCCTTCCTTAGTCGAAAAAAGTACTCACCCCAAGGCGACTCAAACTGGCAATGAAGCTAAAGCCAAGCTACCCTCAACCGATATATAAATGTGAATCCTAAGGGAAAGCCTAGGATTACAAGTGAGGATGTGTCATATGGACCAAGTAGTACTCCCCAAAACCTTATTGAGTGTAACCTCTTTAGGTTCGAGTGCCTCATAAATGAAGATTAATCTTGTGCCCCATGTATGGCCACTAAAACAAGGGTCTCGAACTAAACACCTTTTTGTAGTAGCCAAAATCCTTCTATTTGCTAGCACAACAATGGTCATTGTGAAGGCATCCACATCTTCACAGTTCTTAGTAGAGGTGATCAACCTACCATAGGAGTTTTATGGGGGTTGGAAGCTTGGTTGGCCTAAGAAGTAGTGCACTGTAAGGGGGAGCCTGTGTAATCAAGCTTTTGGATTCACATGCTAAGAATATGCAGCTGAGGAAACCCACGTGGAATCTAGTAGATATTGTCTTGGCCTAACCTAGGATTGTTCTTTCCTTTATTGTGCTTATATCAAAAGACAAAAATATTGTGCTTTCCAAGTTTTTCCAGACATTCAAACAAGACAAACATCACTTTCAGATCTAGAAAACAAATAGTTAACATCAAGCACTTCAAAATTTTGACCAAAATTGCCAACAAATCAAACTTTTTGCTTTCTACGCCGCATTTGCTGCAATGCATTCACATTGTTGTATCACATTTTCTTTCTAGAACACTGCATTTGCTCAGTTTTGTTGTATTCACCTTGCAAAATACCGCATTTTCCAATATTGCACCGTATTTTCTTTCTCGAACACTGCATTCACTTTTTTGCATCATATTTTCTTTCTGTTGAGCCGCATTTGCTATCTTGAGACGCATTCACAACTCTCAAACTAGGAACCAAATTCAATTTTTGTCCAAATTTTCATTAGACATCTTTTTTCCAGAAGACCCTGTCAAAAAACTAGATTAGGAGTTGCTCAAACTTCTCATCATTTGCATTTTTAGGTTGCATCTTTCCATAGGTTCACCTTTGCAAAAACATAGTTTCAACCTTAGGCACCATCATCCTCATTTTTAGTCCTTGGATTCTCATTCCATTTTCAAATCTTGGATTAGGAAACCTTATCTCATTTTGCAAAATCTTGACTCCCAAAAGTAGGTTATCATTGTGCTTAATCATCATTGTCTCCTTAGTCATTGTCCTTTTTGTGAGACGTTTCCAACTCAAAAGTCTGGTTAGGAAACCTCACTTGTCATTTTGTCCTTGTCATTAAATCATTCAAACAAGTCCTTTAATATTCTAGAATTGAGACATAGATCAAGCATAGGGTGGTTAGGTGACCTTCCTCCAAAACATTTTAGACCTTTGCATTGGTAGACTTTAGACATTCAAATCATTTTTAGTCCTCACCTTGCATATCTTTTGTAATCATAGTCCTCATTTGACACCTAGACTTTGCATTGGTCATTTCCTTAACCAACATTTTCACATTAGTCCTCATTGTCACCTTGACATTTGACATCTTTTCTTGACAATTTTATCACCTTGCATTAGTCATTTCCCTTAGGAAAACGTCATTATCACCTTGCATTGACATCCTCCAAAAAATACAAAAAAATTAGTGTCATAACTTGTCATCTTAGTCTTTATTGTCCTTTAACATTAGTCATTTTGTTTAGACAACATTGTCACATTGCATCCTTTATCTAAAAATCCAAAAACATAGTCTTGCATTGTCATCCTTTATCCAAGAAAATCCAAAAAAAAACATAGTCTTGCATTGTCATCCTTTATCCAAAAATCCAAAAACATGGTTTAACATCATCCTTGCATTTTCATCATCATTTGAGCAATCCAATTTTATGGTTGAGACTAGACTCCAAAGAAGGAAAAGACAAATGACAAACTTTGGAAAAGATTCCAATCCCAACATCAACAATGACACTTATGACCCAAATTGGACTTTTAACAACCCATTTAATGACACAAACATCCAAACTCTCATGAACATGTAATCCTCATCAAACAATCCCTTTGAACCATTCATATGTAGGGATGAACATGGACAAATACTTAAGGAACAACTAGAGGTAGCAGCTTAAGATCCAAAGACAACCTCCTTTGTAGAACAAATGGTCTTATATGATAGAGATAGATATTTGGCCATAATTTTAAGTCAAGCAGCTAAATTTCCACGTGGTTTTTACATTAATACTTTGAGAAAAAAATCACGTGGCCCTAATGTCAATAGTGCAAACAATATACCTCAAAACATTGCAAACAATGCTTCTATCAGTGCCACCTCACAAACTATCATTAGTACCATCAATACCACCAACATTGGCACAATGAATCAAAATAATCCCAACTCAATCAATGCCACATCTGTCGAGGGTATACCAAACATATCACAATCCATGTCACAATCAATGTCAACCATGACACAAGCCATGACACAATCAATGCCAACCATGTCCATGATATCATCACAATCAGTTGGTGCCACTTTTAGGTCCTCATCAATGGGGGAAAGCTCTTCAAATCCATTATTTGGAGCATCATCTAGTGCCATGGGTGCATCCTCATCAAGAACTTTCATTGGTACATCATTCAATCCTATTGGAGGAATTAAACCACATGTCTTTATCCAAGGTCCACAACCAAACATTAACACATCATCACAATTCAACACCAATGCCTCCCAAGGCCAAAACATCCATAGGAAACTCCAACAATTTTGGAAAGGAAATCCGAATACTCAACATATGACATCAGTTGGAAATAAAAAACATTCATGGATTCCATATTCCTCAAACCTCAACTCAAATGGTTGGAGGACATATTCCAACATACTCATCACATATTCACACTCATCAACAAGGCCCTAATCAAAATTTGCAACACCAACATGTGAGCCAAAACACATCATACATGTCACAACATCATATCCCACAATAGAACACCAATCCCTTTTTGCAACAAATGGGGACTCATGGCATAACTATCACAGCCTTTTGTGACACCAAAAATAACTCCATAATTGATGCCATGCAAGCCAGAATGATGAATGTGGAAAAAATTATGGAAAAGGTGGTACAAGAATTGCAAGCAACCACCAATAGAACACACATGTCATATGACCTAAAATTATATCCTTTTGACACAAATTTACACATGCCACCATTTCCTTAGGGCTATGTGGCACCCAATTTCACCAAATAAAAAGGCAAGATGAGTCCTATTGAACATATTCGAGAATTCATAACCAACTGCATGGACATTGCCTACAAAGAGACTTACTTAATGAGACTTTTCTCCAAGAGTCTTACAGGACCTGCACTTGAATGGTTTACCACTTTGAAAGGGATAAGAACATGGGATGAACTTAAAGAAATATTCATAAAGAATTACTCATATAACATTGACATGGACACTTCTATCACTAGCCTATGCACTCTTACACAAGAAGATACGGGTGAAAATTTTATTCCATTCTTCCAAAAGTGGAGAATCCTTGCAATTCACTGTCATATTGATATACCTGAAAGAGAAAAAGTTGACATGTTTGTTGAAACACTAGTAGGCCCACTAAAATACAGGTTACAAGTCCATTGTTGCACAACATTCACAGACCTAGTTGAAAAGGGAGTCCAAGTTGAAAAAGCCCTCATTGCCAAAGGGGAGCTAAAATACAATCCTAAAAACACAAATGCGAACCCACCAATAGACAAAAAAAAATATTGGGCCAAAAATAAACATGTCACTAATCACGGTGTTGTTGACGCCAAGGAAGTGAATACATAGGCCTGGTGCTTGCCCTTAAAGGAGTTCAACCGTAAAAAAAATCAATAATGACACTAACACCTCCTGTCAATAATAGTTTGAATAATCAGAATGACCAAAATCAAGGACAACCTTGTCAGATGAGACAATTTCCCAAAAGATGCACATATACTCCCTATGGAGAACCTATTGAGGATGTCCTTAAGAAACTCCTTCAATATGGTATCATTACATTACAAGATCCTAAGCCATATGATCCTAGGAAATTTAAACCCTCATGGTGGGTTGATAATGCTTTTTGTGATTACCATCGGGCTAAAGGCCATAAAACATCTTCTTGTCGCTAGTTAAAGAACATTATTGAAGACCTCATTTAAAGTCGCGTAGTTGAAGTAGGTGGATTTTTTTTTGCATCTAATGTTAATCATACCATCCACAAGAACCCACTGCAAGATCATGATTCCAATAAAACCTCGACGTCAGGTCCTAAAACCAATAATAATAAAGCCAATTATGCCTGTGCCGCATAAGACTACTCTGGTGGAACTGTTATTAACAATGTCCAAACGAATGATGAGTACATCAATACCATCATGATAAAATGAGCACCCTAATGCAATGCTACTACCCAAAGTGGAAAAATCACAATAGCTGGTCCTCCTCCAAGACAACCAAAAATTACAATAGTTGGTCTATCTGCAAAGCAACCACAATTTGGCTCTTCTACTAAATAGTTGCAACCCAAGAGTCAGCTCAACCTTATAGACCAACTAGGCAAGAATTCTGCACAAATTTCCATACTATAATTGCTTCACATTTCACCCGCACATAAGGAAATACTTGACAAAACCTTGCAAGAGTCATCCATCCTATAGGACATTGATGTTAACCAATTTGAAGCCATAGTGGGATACCTCACTATACCCCATCACGTCACATTTTCTGACCAAGACTAACCATAATGATGCATTTCACATTGAGATTTTCATCCATAAACACAACGTTAGATGAGTCTTAGTATATGGTGGAGAAAGACTGAATATTTGTTCCTTAAAAGTGGTCAAGGCTCTAGGATTTTCTGATGCTTGTGTAGACCCTACAAAAAGCATAGTCATAAAAGCATATGATGACAAAGAACGTTCTTCTTGAGGCATTATCACTCTTCCCATTTGAGTTGGGCCAGTCATTGTTGAAACCACCTGCCAAGTCCTAGATTTGGAATTTCCCTACAACATCTTACTCGGATGACCATGGATACATGCCCTCAAGGCTGTTCCATCCACTTACCATCAATGCCTAAAATTCCCCTTTGATGGCACATAAATCACTATCTATGGATATCCCAATCCTTTTCAATATTGCACAAACTTAAGGGGTATCTCAGAATGTCAGGTGCCCATCAATTGGGAGGTTCCAAACTCTACCAAATTCATTGATCCATCCATACTCACTTTTCCATCCATGTCTACTTCATCTACATCTTCCACCACACCATCCTTTTCCTCACTACCTAAGGCTAAACCCACTAACAAGATCCAGGACTTAGGCTGTGGAGAATTCAAATTGTATATGACATACAATATCATGACAATACCCAAGTCTCCTAATGTCTATGGTTGGCCTTGATTCAAAGTAGGACCAAAAGAAACTTTTAGGGTACTGCTAAGGATGATCTTCATAAAATGGAGTGACATGAGCAAGGAAGACACTCAAGATGTATTATCATGGATTTACAGAGACCTAGAGAATCTACCCTCATTACTAGTCAAGATTTACGACAAAGGATATGACATGATGAAGGCTAAGGGATATGATGAAACCAGTGGCCTTGGTAAGAACAAGAATGGAAAAAGAGAACCAATAGAACCAACCAAATGACCAAAATATCTTGGGCTAGGGTATGGTCTACCTCGAAATAATGATCGACATACCAGTGTGCTCTCTAGTGAGAGCGTGAATGCTTCAAAAAGTGTTGAGACAACCAAGTAATCCTTTATCAAAACTGACTCCCACGAATGGGAATTTGGCTTTGAGCATTCCTTAAGTGACTATTTCCTTAATGAATTATTTCTTGAACTAGGAGAACCCACCTTTGAGGAACAATTTAGATAGATGTTTAAAATTGACCCAACACGTCATACCCCTGAAGAGAAGATAGATTGTGGTAAATTATTTTGTCCACAAAATAATGATGAGCTGGAGCCATCTTCCTGTCCCTGTGATCATAATTCAGACATTCCTACCCAGTCATTTGGAAACAAAGACGAACATGCCCCACCATATAACAATGAGACTAACTTGTTTGTCCCCTACTTTGATAATGAATATGAGTCTAGCGAAGGAGAATGTTGGATAGAATCTGATGTGGAATTGGATGATGACAATTTCATTTTCAATGTCTCTAAATTTGTCTGCATGCTATCCATGTCCTCTCCCCAATTCACAAAGATTGACAATGGCATCTCCTTAGTCTATCCTCAATTAATTGATTGGGATCAACAAGGACCGCTAGTCATGGATATATTTTAGAATGATGAGGCAATTGCTGAATTCATGGGACTCCGGGAAGGTATACCAAATGGTGACCATAAGGCCAAATTTTCTATTGATTTAGATTGTGTAGCCTACTTCTGGGAGATGACTCCATCCTCTAGTCGAAAAATGAAAAACAAAAATAAAATAAAAAATGAAATGTCTTTAGGTGAAAATAGAAAGGCACCTTCTTACGGTAAAAAAGTAAAAATAAAGGATGTATCTGTGGGTGAAAACCTCTCTAAGGCACCCAAAGATGGAGGACTAGACTTTCTTCTTGTGATTCGAGAGAAATCAACAATGCTCATAGAAGAAACTATAGAAGTCAACATATCATTAGCTGAAGACCCTAAAATGGTCCTCTTTGCAACATCTCTAACAGGTGAAGAGAAACCAAAATTTCAACAATTTTTCTCAGAATGAAAGGTCAACTTCGCATGGTCTTATGTTGATATGCTAGGACTAGATCCAAAGTTGGTTTTGCACCATCTTCCATTATTTCCAAATGCCAAACTAGTTAAATAGAAATTATGCAAAACAGATCCTCAGGTTGCTTTGTTAGTCAAGGCTGAATTGAAGAAAATTCTAGACACAGGGTTCATACGGTCGATTGATTATACTGAATGGATATCTAACCTTGTGCTAGTAACAAAGCCAAATGGGATGATCCATGTTTGGATAGATTTTAGAGACCTAAAAAAGGCATGTCCAAAAGATGAATTTCTGTTGCCCAACATAGATATTATAGTGGATCTCACAACAGGTTATGAGATGTTGTCCCTCATGTATGGTTTCTCGGGCTACAATCAGATTCACATCGCTCCTGAAGATCGACACAAAACAACTTTCACTTGTCCTTGAGGCACATATTGTTGGAATGCCATGCCTTTTGGCCTTAAGAATGCAGGTGCCACGTATCAGAGAGCCATGACAACCATATTTCATGATATGATGCACAAGATAATGGAAGATTACATGGATGACCTTTTGGCTAAATCATTGACAAGAAAAGATCATTTAAATGTGTTAGAAAAAATCTTCAAGAGGCTAGAAGAATTCAAGGTCTGTCTAAATCCGAAGAAATGCATCTTTGGTGTCACATCTAGTAATATTTTGGGATACATAGTTTCTTGACGAGGCATTGACATCGACCCAACCAAAGTCAAAGCAATATTAGACATGCCTCCTCCAAAAGGTATAAGTGAACTTAGAAGATTACAAGGTAGATTACAATCCATTAGATGATTCATAGCACAATTGGTTGACAAATGTCAACCGTTTCAATATCTTCTGTGCAAAGGCACCCCCTTTTTGTGGACGGATAAGTGTCAGGAGGCCTTTCAACTAATAAAATATTATCTCTTATCACCACCTATTTTAATGCTCCCTATTTAAGGGAAACCTTTGATCCTATATGTTTATGCAACAACCTCAACAATAGGGGCATTATTGGCACAAAATGACCATGAAGAAAAGGAAAGGGCCATCTATTACATCAATCAAACACTGGTTGGATAGGAGTTAAATTATATGTTGAACCACATGACACATTTGGTAGCATCAACCCCTTGAAGTATCTCTTAAGTAGCACAACACTAACAGGGTGTTTGAAAAAATGGGTCATGATATTGAGCGAATATGAAATTCAATATGTCAAGCAAAAGGCCATAAAAGGACAAGTGATAACAAACCAACTAGTAGATGCACCTATGCAAAGTGATCATCCATTGGTGGAAGACTTTCTAGATGAGTCAATATTTCACACAAAACCTAAGTCACCTTGGATATTATGCTTTGACAGATCACACACTAGTCATGGCTCAGGGGAAGGAATATTGTTCATCACCCCACAAGGTGAATCCATCTCTAAATCATTTCACATAGCTTTCCCATGTACAAATAATGTGGCAGAATATAAGGCACTCATGATAGGGATCATAATGGCAATAAAATGGAAAATCAGGACACTACATGTCTATGGAGATTCTCAATTAGTCATTAATCAAGTTAATGATGACTACGACACCAAGGATGAGAAATTAATGACTTACAAATGAATAGTTGACAACTTCCAGACATACTTTCATATGTTGAATTTTGAGCAAGTCCCAAGGGCACAAAATAAGGCAACGAAACATGATGGCTACAAACGACTCTCCTAGACATCCCAAGTAACATGCCACAATTTGAATTCTTAGTAGAAAAATTATTGGTCCTTGCATATGATGTCCCAGAATTAGAGATGGTATGTGAGCTTATTGGTCCCAATTCCCCTTGGTACCAAGACATTTATGATTACCTTAAATCTCAAGCCCTTCCACCCAACCTATCCAACAACTAGCGAAAGTCCTTTATATGAAAAGCTACCCGATATACCATCTTCAGTGACACCCGTTACCACCGTAGCTTTGACAACACCCTCCTTCGATGTCTCGACACTCATGAAGCACACACAACCTTACACGAAGTACATGAGGGTATATGTGGGTCTCATTTGAGTGGGCCTACTTTAGCTAAGAAGGTAACAAGACTTGGGTATTACTGACTAACTATTGAAAAGGATGAATTGGAGTTTGTCAAGACTTGTCGCCAATTCCAAATACATAATGATTTAATTTGTGCTCCAGCGCAAGAACTCCAGCCGATTACATCTCCTTGGCCCTTCACACAATGGGGACTTGACCAAGTGGGAAAGATTCATCCTACCTCCTCTAATGGCCACACATTCATCATCACCACCATTGAGTATTTTACCAAGTGGATTGAATCCATTCCCCTTACATACATAACCAACAAACAATTTTCCAAGTTCATTCTTAACTATATCATTTGTTGTTATGGTATTCTACAGTCTATCATCACGAAAAAAATACGTCCATTCAAAAATCAAGACATTTGTGAGTTATGTGAGTGATTTCATATCCAACACCATTTCTCCATGCCATATTACCTGCAAGGAAATGGTCAAGTTGAGGCATCCAATAAAACTATCCTTAAAATTCTCAAAAAGACTGTCAATGACGTTGGTCTTGACTGGCACATCCAACTTAGTCCTGATCTGTGGGCTTACCACACTAGCATCCACATGCCTACAAGAGCCACTCCGTTCACCCTTGTCTTTGGAGTTGAAGCCATATTACCCATTGAGGTCCAGATTTCATCTTTAAGAGTCTCCATGAAGGCTCTGATAGATGATGAAGAATATAGACAATCACGACTACATGAGTTGGAGATGTTAGATGAAAGAAGACAAAAATCTCTTAACCATTTGCAAGCATATCAAAATTGGCTTTGTTTCCACTACAACAAGAGAGTCATAGTCAGAAGGTTTGACATTGGTGATTTAGTTCTTATGCAAAATACTAAGAATCAGGTTGACAGAGAAAAACCTGGCAACTTTGAACCTCATTGGCTAGGTCCGTACATTATCATATCCTCTTTTGGTTCTAGAGCATATCAATTGGCTATCCCAAACGGTGAACAATTGATACAGCCTATCAACAACCTACATCTTCACAAGTTCTATGCATAACATCAAAAAGTCGGGCCAAAAACTTGAAAAATACAAAAAATACAAAAAAATCAAAAAATACAAGAAAATCTGTCACCCTAATGAAAACCTGGCAAACAGGCATCTTGGTGACACTAAAAAAATAATAAAAATGACAAAAATAGTAAAGAAAAATAATTTGTCCAAAAGTGAAAACTTGGTAAACCGACGCTTTGGATAAGTACCATGATGAAAACTTGGCAAACAGGAGCCATGTGTAGTCAGTTATTGGTCTACAATCTACTATCACTCTCTTTGACTTGGTCCATAATAAACAATCACCTTTTTGGACATCACCTTGGCATCCATTGCAAGACTCAGTCATTTTCTCCCATGGCTGATAACCATTAACATCAAGTCCTACATGTTGCTCACTCATCACCTTGTACATGATCTTTCTGCACTAGTCTAGTTAATTAAGTGTTGGACCTAACTAGGGGCAAGCTTTGTATCCTGTGACTATAGTGGGTATCACACATGGTATCAACAAATTCATAAAAAGTCCTAAAAAAATCCTAAAAGTCATAAAAAGTATTTGAAAAAAAATCATAAAAATCATAAAAAGTCCTGAAAAAATCCTAAAAAATCATAAAAGGTCCTAAAAAACCCTAAAAATTCTAAAAAGTCCTAAAAATTGAAAAATGTCCTGAAGAAAACACAAAAACATAGTCATTTCTTGTCAAGTTTGTCAAGTCAATCAAATTTGGTCTTTTGTCTGAAATACATTATCTTTGCACATTTGCTATGTAGGCAAGGCCATCTGTCGATGAGCCCTCGAGACATTAGGTCAGTCCTTTTAGGTTTGTCAGAATAAAATCATGGCTCAATCTTTGTTCATCAAGACAAAGTCATTGGTCATGTCAAACTATGAGGTCTTTGAGTGTATGACATAGGAAAGGCCATCCGTCGAAGAGCCCTTGAGGCCACACTAGGTTAGTCCATTAGGGTTCATAACACTGCACTAGCACACACATCAAACAAGTCATCTTAAAATAAGCAAAAACTATGACAAACAACTTTGGCAATTGTCAACATTTAGTCAACAATAAATAAGACAATCATCAAACGTCAATCCAAACAAATCAAACTTAATCAAACACATTAAAATAGTCAAACTCTTAGTTATTTTTTAGATGTGTCCTAAAAAACAACCTCCGTCATTTATACCTTAGGATGTGTCCTTCCTAGGTATAGTCATTATCACTTGGCATTTTTCAGGGATCCTCTCAACATTGGAGGCTTAACCCTCTTGACATTGACATTATTTAGGATGTGTCCTTCTTGAATCTAACACCTTTGACACTTGGAAAATTTGGCAACCTTTGGCATCTAAGACATCAAAACATCTGGCATTCAGACACACTTGGAAAAAAATTGGCATTTTGTCTTTTGATCTTTCGTCATGTTACTAGTGTCTCAGCGATGTCCTGGCAATAGGATTTAGAGAAACAATGATGTATCATGATGATGGTCTTGTCTTTTTGGCAGTCATGTTACTAATTTCTTAGTGATGTCCTGACAATGGGATTTAGAGAAGCAGTGATGTAAAATGTTTGTCTTGTCTTGTCCTTTTGGTAGTCATGTTACTAGTTTCTTAGTGATGTCTTGACAACGAGATTTAGAGAAGCAGTGATGCAACATGTTTGTCTTGTCTTGTCTTTTTGACAATCATGTTACTAGTTTCTCAATGATGTCCTGACAACATGATTTAGAGAAGCAACAATGTAACATGTTTGTATTGTCTTGTATTTTTGGCAGTTATGTTGTTAGTTCCTCGAGGATGTCCTACCAAATAGGATTTAGAGGAACAATGACGTTTCATGACTTGTCTTTCTTGTCTTTTCACTGCTTGTATTATGTGATGGTACAACCTTGCACACCTTGATCTATGTCATATCATGGTGTTTGTTGGCCATTAAAATAATCTTCCCAATGATGATTAAGAGCACAAAAATTGTTATAGTCCTATAGTAATATGTTGAAGGATTTGGTCTTCGTACTAAATTTCATCTCCCTTTGTCCTATTGTCTTGTCTCGTCCATCTCACAATGATATCCTATGGCAATCAAAAAATACAAGTTCATACATGATCATATAGGCCTTGCATTAGGTCCATACATACATTATTGACACTATTAAAAGCATTGAATCGCATACAAAATCACATATTGCATCATATATACATTAGGCATAACATTATCACCCATGACATACCATCATCATTATAACATACAAAAACACATATCATTATCATGGCATCACATCATAAATGTAAGAATTGGCTATGAAGGTAGCCACCCAAGATCTAGAGGCCTAATAGAAAGCACAAAATAGAGAGAAAGAAGCAAGATGACAAGAATAAACTATATTCTGCCAATAATGCAAATAGAATGGAATGGTAGAATGCTATGCAAGAGACTCCTTGGTTATATAGCCAAGGTGAGAACATAGAAGGGCATAAGATTATGACAAGTGTCATAATTTTATGACATGAGACAACTATGAAAAGCTATCACTCCACCTAAAGTGGAGAAGGATAATGTGATAATCACCACAAAAGGTGGAGAGATAATCACATGATGTGTCCACAAAAGGTGGAAGTGATAAAATAATGACATGTCATGTCCACCAAAAGTGGAAAATCTCCAACAACCTCCTATGTGGTCCCTAAGTAAACTTAACTAAGGTGTAATCATGACCTAAGACAAGGTACAACACATTTAATTACACCAACACCCCCCCTTAAGTGCAACTTAGGGAGAATGTACACAAAAGAAAACAATGCAAGATGGGTCCCAGCTACTAGGCCATATTAGGTACCCATGTACAAATGCAATGAAATCTCTCATAAAGTGGAGAAAAGGAGAAAACCATGTGGGAAAAAACTCCTCCCCAAAAGAGAAACAAAACAAGAAACATGCTCTAGGAAGGATAAAACCTCAAGTGAGGAAAAAGTCCCCCCCATAAGAGAATGAAGATATTCCGTGCAACCCCCCATTAATGGAGAGTCACTACTCAAATGTCACAATGTCAAGAGTCCCCAATCTTTATTGAAGAAGGAGAAAAAGAAGAACAATGTGAAGACTAAAGTAGAGTGGACCAAGGATGATGATGAGTTCTCCAAATCTTGTTCTAAAAGAAATGCCAAACTATGACAAGCATTGATAGGATCTAAGACAATTGCTTAAAGAATGCTTAACAATTACAATTTAGAAATCCAAATTACTGAAATGAAATCAACACCACAACATAATTAAACTAATGGAATTGACAAAAAGATAGAATTCAGAAAGAGACAAGAAAGAGAGAATGCAAACAACTTGATAACGGAGTTCATCATAAAACAACTATGTCTCCGGGCCCCTCTCCAAAGAGTAGACCGATCCGACTAAAATCTTTAGAAAGTCGACATTACATTTGTTTACAAGCTTTTCCCTTCAAGCACGATGAAATTCCAACATTCTCCCGATGTACAGGATCAACAACTCGTCTCTCCGAAAATTATCTCAAGTCTCCAACACTTGAATCATGTATAATCTCTATAAATTTTGAATAATGTCCCTAAGCCTCTAAACCCATCCTTTTATACAAAAAAATTGCTCAATTTGGTTGATAACCAAATGATTTACAACTATCACCTTATCTCCCAATTTTACATAGAATCTCCACTAATTTCCCTTATTTACATTTTAGGATTTATTGAAAATCCTAATTAATCTTTTAAAATCATTTAGGCCCTTCATTTTATCTTTCTTGGGCTTTTTTTGTTTGGAGGTTTTTCCGTTAATCCTTAAAAGGATTATTGTTTTTTTGAATTTTGGAGGGAGTTGTTTTAATTTTAAGGCATTCGGTTTTAAAATATTTGACAAAACAAACCGATGCCAAATACAATTTAAAGCCATTGAATGGCTTGTTGGTGGCCTATTATTATGGAAGCTGGCCGGTTCGGGGTTCCAAACCCACCGACCACCTTTTATTAAGGAATTGACATTTTACCTTCAACAAAATCAACCGCTCACTAGTCTTAGTTAAGGGCGGATTGTTTGGTGCAACAGTTGAGCGATAGTTTTGGTGATGGGTGGTGAAGGGTTCAAATCCCCTCACCCACTCATTTTGTTCAAATAACTAACAGACTTGGAACCCGCAAGAGGATATAGAGGTGCCATGTGGCATGCTGAGGAGGTGCCCTGTGGCAAGACCCGATTCGCCGCCGATGATGACGTGGCACATGATGATGTGGCCGATTATGTGGCACCCACGATGTGCCACATGGATTTTTTTTCAATTGACGATGACATGTGTCAAATTGTGATTGGATGACACTATTGACTATGCTTTGTACGATGCTGACTGTACCATGCTGATGTCAGCAAAGTCAACCCAAACTTTGACTACTCCTATCTCATGCAAACAGACTCCGTTTTCCGTGAAATGAACATCGTCGAAAAGATTGCAACAAGATCTTCACATTGACACTGATTTGGACCACTTTTGATGATGCCAATTTTTGGCCCTTTTTTTCTCTGACCTGGCTCCAAGGTTGACCAAAGTTTGACTGAGCGTATCTTGGGCTCCGTAGCTCCATTTGACTCCATTCGAGTTGCGTTGGAGTCAAAATTTTGCCCTCATTCTGATGATGCCGATTCTAAAGATAAAAGAGAAACTTCAATTTTTGACAAAGATCCTCTAGATCAGAAGGAATCAGGTACAACTGTAGAATATGCTATATAACTGGTGACTGAGTTGAATCTGTCAACTCAAGAGTAACTGCAGAATCTGTTGATGAAGAACTATAGAAGAATCCACATTGCAATAGGAATAAGGTTAGAACCAAGAAGACAATTGCATGAGAAACAACATGAATGCTCATCAATAACAGATTGGTACAATCTATGTATCACTGGATCCATGCCCAAAGTGTACAATCCAAGTCTCACTGGAGCCATGCACCAAGTCTTTGGATGTAGAACCAAACTTCTAAAGAAAGGTAAAGTACTTCCAAAATAGGAGTTTATATGGTGATTAGTCCATCTCACTGAAATGCATGTGTAACCAACCGCTGCATTCGTTGAGTAGATAGGAACTAACACTGGATACATAGATCAATCTAAAGAAGCATACAATACATGATAAAGTACACTAAAATAGTAGATTGTGGCATTTTATTTTAGTGTGATTACAACATTACATAGAGGAGAACTACAATGACCATGATGCAAATCTAGAAATGTTGATGAAGAAGCCAACCAAAAGAAACCCAAAGCTGAAGACCATGAAGAAATCCCTCCAGGTGGATGTCAGTAGGAATAATTGACCCTTGTTTACTGCCGATTAGAGGAACAAATGGTCCAAGACAAGGTTTGATCGGTAGGAAAAAATATTTCTCCAAATTTGCTTATTAATGCATGATTTGTTTTAAAAAAAACTTAATTTAAAAGTTCAATTTAAAAACATTATTTATTAAAAAAACTTTATTATTAAAATAATAAAGAAAAATTATTTTTTGATAAAAAAGAAAATTATTTATAATAAAGAAAAAACATTTTGTTTTTTTTTGAAAAAACTTTATTAAAAACTTAATAAAGAAAACTATTGATTTTTAATTATTAAAAAAAAAATTAATATAATATTAAAATAAAAACTTTATTAAAAGTTTTATTTATTTAAAAATAATAATTTAACAAATTAAACAAAAAACTTTTATTAAAAAGTTTTTTATTTTATTTTAAGTTTTATTTTAAAAAAACTTATAAAAAAATCTAATTAAAAAAAACTATATAAAAAAGTTTTAATAATAAAAAAACTTTTAAAAAAAATTTGCAAGCGGGGCTGGCAGTGGCGCCGCCACCTGTCACATCCGTGATAGTGGCAGTACGCCTTTGCTTGCCACATAGTAGACTTGTGGTTCATAGGTACACATGCTCCTTACCTGCATGTGGTTTTGTTTTAATTTTTAAATTTAATTTTTTTATTATTATTTTTTAAAAAACTTTTGATTTAAAATTAAAAAAAAATCTGATTTTTTAAAAAGATTTAATTAATTTTTTAATTGAAAAATCGTAACTGCGCAGGTAGGGCTATACAACCTACCTGCAATTTATTTTTGCCTTCGAGAGCAGCTTTGTCCAAATTCGATGATTTGACAGTCGATTTAGGGGTTTTTGGCCCTTCTGAACACAATAGTGATGTCCCTTTCGGCTGAAAATGCTCCGAAGTGGTAGCTAGCTCTTGGATCTGGCAACCACCTCCACTCTTCAACCTTTTGCAAATTTGGCCTCCAATGTCCAACTGAGATGAAACAAAAGGAAAATCTGACTATTGCAGACACTCCAGACACAATGGCGAGCTCAAATTTGATGCAACAAGCTCCCAAATGCGCCTGCAATACAAGAAGAAAAATGGAACCCTCCAAGAATCTCTCCAAAAGACTAACTAAAGGCACTCTAATAGCTCTGATACCATGTAAGAATTGGCTATGAAGGTAGCCACCCAAGATCTAGAGGGGCCTAATAGAAAGCACAAAAGAGAGAGAAAGAAGCAAGATGACAAGAATAAACTGTATTCTACCAATAATGCAAATATAATGGAATGGTACAATGTTATGCAAGAGACCCCTTGGTTATATAGCCAAGGTGAGAACATAGAAGGGCATAAGATTATGACAAGTGTCGTAATCTTATGACATGAGACAACTATGAAAAGCTATCACTCCACCTAAAGTGTAGAAGGATAATGTGATAATCACCACAAAAGGTGGATCACCAATAAAAGGTGGAGAGATAATCACATGATGTGTCCACAAAAGGTGGAAGTGATAAAATAATGACATGTCAAGTCCACCAAAAGTAGAAAATCTCCAACAACCTCCTATGTGGTCCCTAAGTAAACTTAACTAAGGTGTAATCATGACCTAGGACAAGGTACAACACATTTAATTACACCAACAATAAGTAATAATCAGAAATGCATATAGAACATGGCATATAAATCATATCATCATCATAGGAATCATCAATGCATAACCCACATAAACATCCCATGGTAATCATAACTACATCATCATAATAATCAATGCGTAAACATATATCATAATGCATAAATCAACTCACATACATACATATAGGTGGCATCAAAACTGTATCATATGTATAACATCATCTCAAAATAAAATAATGTCATAAGATAGAGTCACAAGATATCCCAAAAGTATGAGCTTGCAGGCTCAATGGTCAAAATATAAATATCATAATACATGTGTCTAAAATGCCCCAAAGATCAACAAACAAGAGAGCTATGATGCACTCTCCTCATCTAGTTGAGGAGAAGACCTGGGAGACCAATGCTCAGTAAGAGGAACATAGGCCATCACCATAATAGTCATCTATGTCTGTGATGCCGAGGGGTTTGCCACTATAGTCTGTATTTGTGGCACTAACAAAAGAGCAACTGAAGGCTACACTGATACTATGATTGATAAGTCTACTGCAAGAGGTTGATTGTGAGAAGACTTGTGGTTGTGCCCTGACCTATGGCTATGCTTTAACCTATGAGAGTGGCCAGATCTATGTCTTGAGGACTTCCTTGTAGATGTGGAACCCCCTGCATTGCTTTGGCCACCATTGCCACTACCTATCCTCATCTGTGTCCTCGTCAGAGTGGGATCTCTCCTCTTTGGTGTCACAACTTGCTCATATAATAATCTATATTGGCCAAGCCATACGCTCACCTTGGAAAACTCTCAAGCTATTTCAGTAGATGGTCCCATACATATCCATTCAAACTCTATACACCATTGCGCTACCTCCTACTAATGGATCACTACCTGATCATGCTCTACCCTTGCCACCTCTAGCTCAGCTTGCAATTCCATGACCTATGCTGAAATCTCATCTAATCTCCTCTATAAATACACCACCCTCTGGTTTGTCATGGCGTCATGTGGCAATGGTGATCTAGATGGTACCTCCTCCTTTTCCTCCACCATGCTCCATCACAACAGTCTCCTGGCCTCATCAATAACCTCATCCTCATCTACACCATCATCATCCTACTCTCCTTTGACTCCCTTCTCCTGCAGCATATCAACCTCCATCTCGGCCTCCTGCCAAATCTCCTCCTCTCTGACCTCCTACTCTTTTTTGGCCTCCTCCTCAGCCACATGCTCCTTATGACCCACTCCCTCCTACTTCTATCTTAGCTCCTCCTCCTCAACTACCTTTGGGATAGCATCTAGCGTCCCTCTTACTGCACATTGTCTCACCCTCCTGGCCTACCTCCTACCATCTCTCCTTCGTCTCCTATCATCTCCTCCATTATCTCAATCATCTCCATCTCTCCCTCCATCCCTGCCTTCATCCTTGCCTCCATCTCTCCCTTGACCTTTGCCTCTACCTCTATCTCCTTTCCCACCTTATAGCACACATGGTATAACCGATCTCTTGTCAATCGATGCTAGCCCATCCAAATCTATCAATGGTGCAGGGCGATGTATCTACCACCGTAAATCATAGTTCGCTATCGTCCTTGGATTTGCAGCCCCACCCTACCATCCCCACTGTTGTGCCACTAGCCCATCGATCTATTGCTCAAAAAATAGTACTAAAATAGGTGGACCCAAGGCTGACTCTTAGGAAGATCTTACATTCTCGATCGTGCTTATCGATACACCCTATTGCTCTCTAAACTGCCGTAATACCCTCTATGGTAGATACATCTCAATGATTAGCTAGCTCTGTATTGTCCTGCCAATCAAATACCAAAACTATTGACACAAGCTAAGATTATCATCCTCACCCTCCCACTACTCACAGTCCTTGTAAGGCCTCCAAATGAAGGATATCATCATCTTGATGTGGTGCTGCCACCAACTTGTCTCTCCCACCCTCATCTTTTATAGAGCACCAAAATAATAATACACATATGGCATCCCATCTATCGGATGCGGTCTTTGGATAGGAGGTCAGAAGATAGCCACATTCTCCCAAGCCCATATCATTAGAAGTGTTGTATTGCATCCAATGCTCTGTGCCCTCCCATAGGCTACCTCATGGAGCTAATGATAAAGCATACCTAGCAACTAGGGTCCTCATGCGTAAATAGTCCTATCCTACCTCATGCCCACCAAAAAATCCCCCCAACCAATGGGAAACCTGTGTTCTCGTCGGTTGGGAATCAGTACCTTGCCAATCAATGTCACCAACAATGCATTGAAATGACCATAATGCTCCGCCATAAATTCCCAGTGGAACTCGTATCCCTCAATACCAAGTCCTACACCTTAGTCATGATAATAAGCTGTAAAGGTCTAATACTTGTGTTGTGGGTCATAAATGATCCGCTCCCCTCAGATCGGTAGGTGCAGAACATGGTAGACATCCTCAAGAGTAATGGGCCTCTTTTGTCAGAAAATGGAAAGAACATGTCTCAGAGTGCCATCTCTCACATAAGACAATCACCAATCCCCTATTTGCTCAGATAATGGGAATATAGGTGACATAGTATAGGCCTGGTCACATCAACCATTGTCACTCCCTCTTGTTGAGCTAATCCCAAAATCTGTAGGTCGATGGCCTACTCTCCTACGTGTAAATAGGCACTAGCTATCTCTGCACATGGCTAAACAACACGTCAACAACTTACAGACAATCATCATTACAATTTATATAAATCAAAAGCATTCAAAATTTTAAAGCAAACAAAGTCAACATTGGATAAATTCAAAGTCAAATGCGTCACAAAAAAGCTCTTGCATCATTTTGTATGTCAATTGCATCTTGATTTGTCAAATGCATCATTCTGGCTAGTGATTGTGTCACAACAGTGCACTTGTGTCGTGACTTTTGACATATGCATCATTTAGTTCAAATGTGTCATTTTAACCCTCAAATGCATCACAATTTGGAAAATGCGACATTTTATCTTTTAATTGTGACTCACTTTTTGAATTGCATCGCGATTTCAAGCGAATGCGGCACAACCAATGGCCCTATCCTAATGAACCCTTGCATTTGCATCGCGACACATCAAATACGGAAAAAAAAGCAAATGTGGCTTATGTGAATGCATATGCATCACAACGCATTCGTTGTTGACCCTAAAATCCTAAATTTTGCACGAAAAATGATAAAATCACAAAGTGGGTTAGGGGTACATACCGTTGGCTTAGAGCCCTCTGGTCACTTGTAGGTCCGCACGATCTCCCTGCAATGCTCAGTCACTGGAATCACCATATTTGTTGCATTCCTCTTTGCTCTGTACTCTCAAAATTATTAAGGTGAATAGTGAAAATGAATTGACTTTTACCCTACTCTCAACCTATTTATAAAGTCAAAATGGCATTTGTCAAACCTTTTTATTACTGGAGGCTGTTTTGACCAACTTTGATCGCACTTTTGGTTGCCTTAAACTCCTCAAAATTAGAAACCGTCTACATCATTATCTTTTTGGTCATCATATTGACTTATTGGGACACTTTCCAAATTTTTCTGTCGCCAGCCAAAAATTTGAAATTTTTTCCGAGGGGGCATAAATACTCTGTACCTTCATTGGGGCATGACCTTGACTTATTTTTGTAGACACCTAAAAATGGTCTAGAGAATCTAATTAATTAAATATGATTTATTTAATTAATTAATCCTAAATTCATCTACTTAGTAAATAAATAAAAATATTTCTTTATATTAAGTTGAATAATATTTCTTCTATTTTATCATATTCCTCTTTATTAAATAAGCAAATATCAAATATTTGTTTTATTTAATTAAATCTTCCTAATTTTCTAATTTGAATAAATCAAATATATTCAAATAAAAGCATAAATCAAATCCCTTTATTCACTCACCAATAAAATTAGATTTTTCAAATCTAATTAATTTAACTGTCATTCATGGGAAAAGCCTCAGAGACAAACTTGCAGGCAATCCTCTCAATCTTCTGCCTCAAATCTTTCCTCTCATCTTTCCTAGTGTTTTCATGGGGAGGAACAATCTTTCATGATCAACTCCACCTTCTCATCTTGTACCATTCAAATCTCCAAATTTAATCTCAATTTCTATTGTGTTACCTCTGTGCAAAATTATTGCTAGAAATCTATATATATAGCCTTTTGAAGCATCAAAATCATCACATAAATCCCAATTTATGCAAAATTACTCTACAGGAATACAAAAAAGTAACCAAGCAATCATAAGCATTAGCATTTTAGTATTATCATAGCATCATAGCATCAGTAGATTTCATATCACGACAACATCATTAGTTTTGACTGTAGCTTCCATTTAGCAGGTTTCATGTTAGAATAGTTTACAGTAGCTTCATATCATCTAGAAATCATTAGCAATCATCACATCATTGCATTTAGCATCCATTCTGTTCTCTAGATAGGCATTTTAAACAATTACGGTGCTTACAAATCTGAGAGCTTCTGTAATTTGATAAATCTTTGGAGATAGGAGACAATCAGATGTCTTTAGGCTTTTCAGTGTTTTAAATTAGTTTAATTGCCGATTAATCTTGATACATTGTTTCATTAAGAGGTGTATTTAATTGTATTTAGTTTACATTTTCCACACTTACAATTTTCTTTGCCACAATGCGATAGGCTGCATTATGACAAAGATGGGCAAAATATAGACACATAAAAATGACCTAAGCTTGCAAGCTCTATTTTTCCACCATTTCTTCCTAGCATAATTAAGATATTTTAATTATGTCTTTGGTCCACTTTTGTCTATTAATTAAATATTTCATAATTATTTAATTAATTCATATTCTTTTTATTCCTCCTAATTATTAAATAAATAAATAATTTATTTAATACATTGCTAATTGTCTAAAGACATCTTATAATTAAATAAATTTCTTAATTTATTTAATTATCTTTGCCCATTTATGTCTTTCTGATTATTAAATAAATAAATAATTTATTTAATACATCACTAATTTCAAAAATCTTCTCATAATTAAATAAATTCTTTAATTTATTTAATTATTGGTCATCCTCTCTAATTAAATAATTATTTTTATTATTTAATTATTTCACTTCACATTTCCCTCTTTTAGGAAATAATTTGATTTAATTATTTACTATCATGTGGTCCCACTTTTGAATTAAAATTAATTTTTAATTCAAAATAGTCCTTTTCTCTAAAAATAAAATTAATATCTATTATTATTTGATTTTCCAAGTCACCTCTTTTTTTGTGCCAGTCCTATCTCTTGTCATATGCATTGTCCACCCTTGATTTGATTTTATGAAAATCAATCTAGTCCACTCATTTTAAACTTTTCCTAATGTTTCCCTAACCCTAATTGTGGGTTGTCAAATTGAATCTTTTCCATTGATTTTGGGTCATTTTTCAATCTTCAATCTTGGCCATTCACTCAAAATTGCATTTTCTATAAAATGGCAATTTTGGTCTCATTTGTCATCTCATGTTATCTTCATCTCATGCAATCTTATTTTAGGCAATCTCATGCTATTTTGCACTCTTATCATACTTTTTCAATCTTGGCATTATTTTCATTTTGTCATAGTCATGTTAGCATTCCATTTGGCATAACTTAGACATAATTTCATGCTCACTAGTTGCATATTAACATAGTATTTGCATGTTGTTATTCTAAATCCTTCAACATTTGCTTCAGGCTTGTCATTGTCATTAGTTTTCTCATCACAAATATGAGGGAAACATCATATTTTCAGAAAATTGAGAAGGTGTAATGGAGGTCAACCAGGGATATTGAAGACATTTGGTTAGATATTTCATTTTATTTTCTTATTTCTCCTTTGCACTTCATTATTACTTTGGGTTTTTATGTTAATGCATTAGATCTACTAACCCTAGGATAATTTACCATAGTTACAAGGACTATACCATTCCAAAGAATTCCTTTGTGGTAGGAGAGTTACCACAATATCCCTGGACACAAGGACAACCACAAGCAAATGCTGATTCCTCATCTCAAACATTCACAATAGGCTCTTCCAGCTTCTGACGTTGGGGATATCTAGGCCGAGAGATAATAGAAGAGGATCAATCTCACCTCTTGTACCAAGATGATATACCAACAACTAATCTTCCTATGGATGACAATAGTAAGGGTTTACAAATGATGCTCACCATGGGCTATGACAGAAACAAGAAGATCAGACAAAATGATAATGATTTTCTAGAACCCATCATCATTGAGAAGCACATGAAAAATATTGGCCTTGGTTGTAGCCCTCCTATGGTTACCATATGTGGTAGATCCACCCCAATTAGAAGGAATAGGATGCCTCCTCAGAGATTAGCATCCTCCCCTAGGTCATTAGTTGTCACACAATGATTACCAGTATCCACAAGTCTACCTATAGACAATTTCACCTTTGACATCACTGAGGTATGTAGCAGTGAGGATGATGAACCTGATAGAGGTATACCCACACTATTTGATGACTCTAACCTCTTTATGATCAACACCTTATCCTATGAGTTTCAAAACCAAAACCATGAAATCTGACTAGTCTACCCACAACTCATCAATCATGACCAACGAGGACTGCCAATTCTTGACACATTCAAAAATGATGAGGTGCTCTTAGAATTCATGGGACTGTGGGATGATATTCCATGTGGGGATCATAAAGCATGATTTATCATTGAGTTGGAAAGACATGCATACTATGGAGAAATGATTGAATCCATCAGTCGCAAAAGTGAAAAACTAAGAATAATCTCTAGGTGCTTGAGTGAAAACCACACTGTGGCACTCTCTAACCCAAAAATATTAAAAAGAAATGACACATATGATGGTGAAAACCTCTTTGAGGTGCTCGAGGATGGGGGATTCAATATTCCTCTCAAAGCTCTACATGAGGAACAATCAATAGTTCTAGCCAAAAAGTGCAACCTAGTTAATTTGGGAATAGAGGAGACACTGCACATCACATTTTATGCAGTCATTATTGTCAAAAGAACAAGAGCTCCTAGCAACCTTCTTAAGAGAGAGACAGGTTAACTTCGCATGGAGCTATGCAGACATGCTTGGGCTCGATCTAGAGATTGTGGTCCATCATCTAACAGTCTACCCTGAAGCAAAGCCTATCAAACAAAAGTTGAGAAAAATGCATCCTCAGATTGCCTTGCTAGTCAAAATGGAATTAAAGAAGCTACTTGATGTAGGATTCATACAACCAATTGACTACCCGAAGTGGGTATCAAATCTAGTTCCTGTTTCAAAACCTGATGGGGGCATTCGTATCTACACAAATTTCAAAGACCTAAACAAAGCATGTCCAAAAGATGATTTCCCGTTGCCTAACATTGAAATGATTGTAGACATGACAACAAGACATGAAGTGCTTTCTCTAATGGACGGTTTCTATGGGTATAACCAAATAATGATTTCCAAAGAAGACCAACATAAAATGGCCTTCACTTGTCCATGGGGGACCTACTATTGGAACATGTTTCCATTCAGCTTAAAGAATGTTAGGGCCACCTACCAAAGGGCCATGACGTTAATCTTCCATGACATGATCCATAAGACTGTCAAAAATTATGTCGATGACATACTAGAAAAATCTAGAAAGAGGAGAGATCACGTAGCAACTTTGAGTGCTATTTTTGATAGTTTGGAGGAATACAAGGCCCATTTAAATCCAAAGAAGTGTGTCTTTGACGTGTAGTCAGGGAAGCTGTTGGGGTACATAGTGTTAATGAGGGGCATTGAAATAGATCCCACCAAGGTAAAAGCAATCCTCGAGATGGAGGCACCTAAAACATTGAAACAGTTAAGAGGCCTCCAAGACAGGCTTTAGTCCATATGTAGATTCATAACACAATTGGCAGACAAGAAAAACCCCTATTCTCACCTACTCCATAAGGGGGTAGCATAAAAAAGGGATGACAAGTGTGATGAAGAATTCAACAAAATCAAAGAATATCTGCTCACACCTTCAGTCCTCATGCCACCAATCCCAGAAAATCCTCTCATCCTCTATGTATTGGCAACAACAGTAACCCTCAATGCTTTTTTGGCTCAACACAATGAAAATGGGATAGAGAGAGCCATCTATTACATTAGTCGCACAATGTTCAAGCATGAGTTAAACTAATCATTCATTAAAAATTCCTATCTAGGAGTAGTGTTTGCTTCACAAAAATTCAAACACTACATGTTGAAACACAAAATCAAACTCATCACCAAAATCAACCCCCTCAAGTACCTATTGTTGAAGGCAATGCTCACAAGAAGGATGGCCAAGTGGGTCATGATTCTAATTGAATACAACATCAAGTATGTGGAACAAAAAGCAATCAAAGGCCAAGTCATCACAGATTAGCTTGCAAAAGCACCCATGTGTTTAGAGAATCCACTCATATCATAGTTTCTAGATGAATTCATCTTCAATCTTAGCATAGCTAACCATTGGAAACTCTACTTTGATGGCTCATACACATAGCATGAATCATGAGCTGATGTCTTCTTCATCACCCCACAAGGGGATTGTATACCTAGATCTTATAAGTTGACATTCCCTTGCACTAACAACATTGTAGAGTATGGGGCTTTAACCATAGGTCTTAGAATAGCAGTGCAGTGGCACATCATGGCCCTTAGGGTATATGGAGACTCCCAGCTAATAATAAATCAAGTAAATGATGAGTACCAAACAAAGGATGATAAACTAACTCCATACAAAAAGTTGGTAGAAAGTCTCAAGGAATCCTTCATTGATGTCACATTTGAGCTAATTCCCAGAGCAAACAACAAACCATTAGATGCCATGGCAATGATTGGATCCCTACTAGACATTTCTCACAATGTCCCAAAACGTGAATTCTTGGTAGAGCAATTTTTTGTGCCCACATTCAAGGTACCAGAGTCAGAATTTGTATGCAAAATTGTTGGTGTCAGTGATCCTTGGTACCATGTCATTTATACTTACTTATGAATAGGATTCCTCCCCGCTGACCTACCTTCAAGACTAAAAAGAACATTTATCAAAAAGAAATCTTGCTTTGTGATCCTAGGAGATACCCTGTATCATAGGATCATAGAAGGAACCTTATTAAGATGTTTGAATCCTGAGGAATCCTTGACCGCTCTAACTAAAGTGCATAATGACATTTGTGGTTCCCATTTGAGTGGTATAACTTTGGCCAAGAAGTTGCTAAGAACATGGTACTATTGGCCCACCATGGAAAGAGAGGCACATGACTATGTTAGAAAATGCTTGCAATGTCAACAACATGGAGATCTCATTCACACTCTAGCTCAGGAGCTCCATCCTATTGTCACATCATGGCCCTTCTCGCAGTGGGGACTCGATTTCATCAGAAAAATCACCCCCACTTCATCTAGTGGCTACAACTTCATCATAACCACCACCGAATACTTCACAAAGTGGGTGGAAGTCACACCCATGACATATCTAACTTGGAAGCAAATATCAAAGTTCATCCTGAACTATCTCATATGCCGATATGGTGTACCACAAGCCATTATCTCAAATAATGGGATACCATTTAAGAATCGGGATGTTCGTGACTTATGTGAAAAATTCCATATCTAGCATCGGGTTTTCACCCCATACTATCCCCAAGGAAATGACCAAGCTGAGGCCACCAATAAAACTATTCTGAAAATCCTTAAGAAAACAGTCAATGACATAGGTTGTGACTAGCATTTGTAGCTAAATCCCACCCTTTGGGCCTATCAAACCAGCATTCATACACCCATAGGTGCCACCCCTTCTCCTTAGTCTATGAATCAAAATCCATACTCCCCATTGAGATTGAGCTCCCATCATTAAGAATATCACTAAAAGGCCTCATTATAGATGAGGAATACTGGGTATCAAGACTAAATGAGCTAGAACTATTAGATGAGCAATGGATGGAGGCATTGAACCACCTGCAGGTATATCAAAATTGACTCAAGTGAAGTTATAACAAGAAAATTAAAAGCAAGACATTCGAAGTCAAAGAACTGGTGCTAAAAGAAAATTAGAAGAATGTCCCTAATCCAAATCGTAAGAGAAAGTTTGAGCCTAATTGGTTGCACCCATTTGTCATCACATCAAGTTACAAATCAGGGGCATATCAGTTATCAACATCGGAAGGTGAGCCTCTGTAGGAGCCTATGAATAGCTCCCATCTTAAAAAGTTTTATGCCTAAATATTTTGAGGTGTAGAACCAAAAAATAAAATAAAAATTAAAAAAATGTCTTAAAAAAATGGTCATCTTGATGAAAACCTGGCAAACAAACATCTACGTGACAACAAAAAATTGCAAAAAAAGAAAAGAAAAAGGATTGAAAACAATAAAGAGAAAAATCATCCTCTAGTGAAAACCACTTCGGTGGCACTTTGGGCAACTACGTTGGTGAAAACCTAGAAAACAAGCACCTGTGTAAATAAGCACTTTCCATCAACCAGGATTTTCATGACTTGTTCTACATCATCCATTCATTATGCCTCCATCATCCATCACATTCCGTATTTCCATCCACCACCCATCTGTGTTTGCATCATAGCTTGATCCTATGTTCGTGTCATGATCCCTCCTAGTACTACTTGGCCCATTCTCAAGGTCAATTTGTCCCGCCTTTATCATAGTAGTCTATTGCATCACGTTGGGGGCATGTTCTCATCGGATCAGATTCATGTATATTCTTGAGGTCCTAAAAACAAAAAATTCAAAAACATTAGAAAAACAAAAAATCCCAAAACATCAGAAAAACATAAAATACAAAAACATCAGAAAAACAAAAAATCCAAAAACATAAAAAAAATAAAAAATCCAAAACATTAGTAAAACAGAAAATCCAAAACATCAAAAAAAGAAAATCCAAAACATCAAAAAATAGAAAATCAAAAACATTAGAAAAAAAGAAAATCCAAAAACATCAGAAAATCCAAAATATTAGAAAAACAAAAAATCCAAAAGAATTCAAAATATTTTCAAAATCCAAAAATAGGTCAAAAAGTCAAAAATAGAGTTGTCTTTTTGAACTACGCCATCTTTGAGTGTTGAACGTAGGCAAGGTTAATCTTTGATCATCCCCCAAGACACTTAGGCCAGTCCTTTAGGAGTCCATCATAATAAATTGACATTTCATCATGTATATCTTCATCTGTAAATTGGTCAAGTTATCAATCAAACTAAGTTGTCTCTACGTGTATAATGTAGGAAAGGCTAATTTGGTTGATCAGCCCCTGAGGCCCCTAGGATAGGTCTTTAGGTTAGTCTCTTTGTCAAAATATCAAAAAACCCCAAAACATTTGTAAAATCATGAAAAATACCAAGAATGGCCTTAAAACATTTTAGAAAACTCCAAAAACATCCAAAAAACTTAAAAATCCATATGTCCTCATCTCGCTTTCCCCTGCAATAAATGTCACTCATAATAAATCAATCATCACCCTCAACCTTTGGTGAAATAGTCAGCAACAAGTCTAGCAGGTCAAAAGTGAAACTCAAAATGTCAAAGTCTCAAGTCTAGGTCAGTACGTGAACAAGTTAGTCAACTCTTTGTGCCAATAACCTATTATCCATTTAGTCCCATATCAAATCATCTGATATCGTCATGTCTTAGGATGCATCCTTCCTACAATGGACATCAACATCAGGCATCACCATAGTTTAGTCTTGGCTAGCGGTTTTGAAGAACATAAACTTGTTTGTTTACTTTATCTTTGTCTTTTGACTTATCTTTTGCGCTCATTTCAATGACCTCTCAAGGATGTCCCAAATGAAAGGATTTAGAGAGATAAGAATGGGACACCAATCATTATCTTTTTATCTACTTTACCTGTTGGATACTCTTGTAATATAACCCTGGTCATGCATGCTTTGTTTGGGTGTAGGGAGGGTTTTAAGTATCTTGTTGATCACATGGGAAGGATTTCTTTTCTATGTTCTGGTCTGAGATGCTTGGAATATCTGAACTACATTTTGAATAAGATTCTGTATGCCAGGTGTGAACAAGAATACTCCTATTTGATTGTCGAGTCACATTCCATCACACTAGGTGCAACGCCATCCTGGTTCTTTATACCTTGATGCATCTTGCCTATGTATGTTATCAAACATAAGGTAAATGGTCCTTTTAAAATCCCAACTCCTTGGTATGCATCATCATCATCATCATCTGCTCTTGTCTTGTTGGAATCTCTTGCTTTCTTCTATCTTCCTTCACGCTAACATAGTACCATGACAATTAATCATAAATTATCTCCATTGCATTCATCCTGCATCCACAAACCATCATCATTTTTCATATTGCATAGCATATCATATAGAAAATGTTAAATCATCTCATACACATTGCATCTCCATCATTATATAATATAGATTGGTTATTCTAAGCATATCATAAGCATCATTTGCATAAACATCCCATAGCATTATCATCATATTATAGACATCATACACCATAACAATTACACCATCATAACATCATTTGCATACCATCATCATAATATCCATATCATACATCTCATATAAGCATCCATCACATAGATCATATGAGCATAACATGTACGTAAACATTATGAGCAATCCATCATTTACATATAAAACATGTCATAAAAGCATCCATTTTTCCATCACATACATAAAGTCATACATCATATATCATTTTGCATATCATAATCATCACATCATTATATCACATCGTCATAAACACATATCATACATACATTAGTACATAAATCATCATTATCATTTCATACATTCATCATTTCATCATCATAACATCATAAATACATATCATACATCCTATCGTCCATCATTGCATAATATGAATCTATTAGTCTAAGCATTTTCCTACCATAACATTTTGCATACATCATGGAAAGTGCATCAGAAAAGATAATGAAAAGAAAAATTTGCATTACATCATCATCCACTAGGGGCATAATATAGATTTCTTAGTCGCATATCATGATCATTGCATTCACATCATCAGCACATCATAATAGAAAAGGGTATCAGAAAGAAATCATTTCATAACATAAATCATCACATTTACATCACATTAAAATCATATAGACTACATCCATACACCATCATATAAGCATTCATAAAAAGATACTGAAAGAGAAATGCATCACATAAGAATCATCATAGCATCATGGAACATCATTGCATCACATATAGAAATAAAAATCCATCCATAATGCATGAATAAGATAGGACACTCCACATCAGATCAAAATCATCATCTCATATATCATTAGAATAACTACACTGTCATGGTACAAAAAATCAAATCAATATACGTGTGTATGTCAATAGAGTACAAGGGAACATGGGTTTATATAAAATGAGCCAATAGGGAACAAAAATAATCCTATCTCAAGATCAAAATAGCCTAACCCTGTTGGTTGTTTCCCTCTCTTTGTGAGCCTCTACAGGTTTGTAGCCTATCCTTTATGAGAAGTTTGGGACTCGAGCTGCTTGCGGTATGACTTGGTAACAATGCAATCTATAGTAATCAACCTCCTGGATGGCCTCCCTGTATTCCCAAAGTGATATTGTGCTATGAGAGGAAGAGGCGGACATGCTCTCTATTTGCTATCGTCGATCCATCTCAGCCATCACCTATAAATTTGCGGCTTGTCTCTGCTGGACCGCCAAGTCCTAGCTAATCTCTCTTAGCTATTAGTGCATGTACCTAGGCCTGCAAATGCAAAATATTCCCATCTTTGGGGTCTGGTTGGAGAGGTTGCTGATCATGGCCCCCGTCCCTAGGTGGCGTTAGGACCTTATCCTATCATCCCTGATCCTAAATCTGTCTTTGGTCTCCCACTTGCAGATTTGGGCGTGGCTACTCTTGGGGCACCCTGTCTTGTACTTGCTGAACTAGTGGTAGCCCACCACCTTCTTGATCCTACTCTCCATCCCCTCGGCCTCATCCTACTCCCCTACCTTTGTCTCTCCATTGAGCATATGGTGTCCCTAGAACTGTAAGTCTTAATGGTAGTCGAAACTAGTCTCAGTATGCTTGCGTAGTCCTTGCATTCACTTGTCCTTGGTCATATAGCCATGGCTTGGCCACCAACTACATGAAACTCTAAAATGCCTCATGGGAAGATATATATCAGGCTTAAGAGTTTTGGCTCACTGTCCTCACAAAAATGGCCATGTACTAATCATTTGGCCAATCCTGTGCCTCTCCAAACTACCTCTGTACTCTGCCCGATAGGTGCATCTCAAGCATCGTGTGCTCTCAGCCCTGCATTAGTCTGTCCTGGTGAGCAAAGAACAACTAATGAAAGTCATCAAACCATGCGGGCCATCCAAGATATGGCCACCATGTAAACACTCACATATCATCTTGGACTCTCCACCAGTGGGGAATCCCATGTTGTCTTATGTGGGTGAAAGACACACCCCCTGTACCACCATACAACTAGATCATGTGGCTCCATCGTAACCGAAACAACTCGTGGACGAAGCACATCGATGTGCTCCCAAGACTAGATGTGTAGAAGTGTAATGCCAACCCCAAGTGCTCAACTGTCAAGGTAGGAAAACTTATGCAAATCTCTATACATTGAGGCTAGAAGAACTAGCCCCCATGCAAACAAAGTCGGTCGTTGAACCATCTACTCCCTAGTGAGTCCCCATCTAGGATTGAAATAATTACCCCGCCAATCTAGTGTGATGAAACCCAATATAATGACTGCTATAACTAATCAGAAACTAGACACAACAGGCCTATGGAACTCTAGCTCGATCTTCCCCTCACAAAATACAATAACATCAAGGCCCATGACATCGTAGTAGGCCTCCCTCCCAACATCCATATCGTAGATCACATGCTTTCCATGAATGGGCAGTCTATGGATCCACCACACATCCTCAAGTGTGACTATAGCCTCACCAATTGAGAGGTGGAAGGAGGAAGTCTCATTGTGCCATCTCTCAGTGAGTGTTGTCAACATCCCCAAGTGTGTTTGAATGGGAAACGCATAGGCAATGTACTAGAGACTGATCCACCCTAAGTGCTCTTGTTGCTGCTCGGTCAACTCACCCAAAATCCTAAAAATCTCCTGAGACCTATGCTCACATGAATAGATCTCTCTTTCCTCATGCATCAGGAAAGTCACCATGTTAAAATTCATTGAAAAAAATCTTGATCTTGATTTGTCTCGACATCTCGAAACAACCCCAGTGTTGCTACCTATGAAGGCGTGAAGTTTGCAAACTCCAAACTACATCGCTAGAGGCTTCAAACTCCCAAAATTCACTATGACATCACAGTTTGGGGAGGCATTTGAGGTTAAAGGTAAACCCTAATTCTAAAGAGCACCACAGTGGTGCACTTTGCAAAGGCTCCTTAGTTTGGAATTTGAACCCAAACTCCAAACTGTGCCGCGACATCGCTACTTGCGACAACAAAACAATTAAAATGTTGAGTGATGCTGTTTGAAATTTGAACAGTGCAATATAGAACTGCTCCTAAAGACCTAATTTCCTAAGGCATTAAATACACATGAAAAGTGAAAAACAAGCTTGGGTTAAGTTGACTCATCGGTGGTCTAGTGCCAGGAAGCCTCTGATGCATCTGTACCCTGTCTGAAATGTGCATGGGAAGTTGTTGTTGCGCCATCTCTCTAGAAGGTCAGATCTCAAATTTGCTAGAATCTCTTAAGGTTGAAAGTGAAAATGAATTGGAAGTGGCCCCTCAAGGCTTATTTAAGCCTAAAAATTAGGATTTTTTGACCTCGTTTAGCCATCCTGCTAGGGTTGTCATCCCTTGATCCTATTTTTGCTTAACTAAGGGCCATTTTTCACCATTTTTTGTGTCTTATCTCATTTTTTGACCTCCCGAAGCCTTTCTGGACCTGTCGAGCACCTTGTCCCTCTTTTTTGCAAGATCATCCAAAAATAAAAATTTTCATCCAATCTCTCAAGGGTGCATTATATTGGCATGTTTTCTCTTACTGGGGCAATAGTGGGGCAAATTTTGAAATCGATTTTTTTTACTTTTGATCAAGATAGTTTATTCTATGAACCAATATAACAAGTACTTTGCTTCAAAGAGAGGGAAAATGTAGACACGTAAAATGTACTAATTGACATTGCATACTTGATCCTGATTAACTAACACTGTTTCATCCTGAATCACCCTCTCAGCTTATCATCACTCTTCGTCCCTTAATTAAATAAATAATCATTTATTTGATTAAGTCATTCTCTCTTGTTAATTAAATTAATCAATCTGATTTAATTAACTTTGTTTCTCTGTTTAATTAAATAAATCAATTTTATTTAATTAATCTCTAAACTCTACCTATTAAATTAAATAAATTAAACATTTATCTAATTTAATATAACATCATCCCCTTTAGTTAAATAAAACAAAATATTTATTTAACTAAGTCTAAATCATTTTCTTCTCAACTTCAATTTATTTAAAGCCTAAAATCTAAGTCAAATTTGTCAAATCACCTAATCTCCTCTAGTTTAATCAAATCATAATTAAATCTAATATTAATCCATGTCACATCCTCTAGCTTTTCCCACTTGCACAAATAAATCAATTTAATTGATTTATAAATTCTCTATTTTCTCTCAACATGGCATCTTTGAAAGAATATTCTTCCAAATTTGAAATCCATCCAAGTGGATTTGTCCTTCCAACAAGACATTTATTTCTTCTGATGCATTGAGCCAAGTGGCATTTAATACGTTCTTTTTTCCATCTTACATGTCATTTTAATATTTTCAAAATCCACCTAATTTCATTTATGGGCACATTCATCAAAATGTGCTCACTCTTCATCCATTCACACCTTGACAAGTGGCACTTGGCAATTGGTTGAAAGTTAGTCCCACATTGCTTCATTTTGGGCATTCTTCCATCTTGTCTTCCTATAAATAAGAGGCTTCTCTCCTCATTTGATCATCCAAAATTTGAGTAAACTTACTATACTCAATTTCATCTCCAAGCATAGGCATCCTCATCAATTTTAACAAAGTCTTAGCTAGGTTATGCAGGTTTTTCATCATGGAGCATATTTGAATCTTCAACAAAATGGATCACTCTTCATCACTCATCAACATTGCATCATAGGAGCTGGGAAAGGGCCAATTTTCACATCAAATTGGCACCAATTCCTCTATGAGATCAAGAGTTTGCTTGCTTAATTAGGATTTACTTGCTTTCTTGCTTTGTATTTCATCTTTCTTCCCTATTTTGAGCATTTGAATGGATTTCATGGGGAATCTTGATTCTTACTTGCATTGGATCTAACAAGGTGTTTGTTTATTGTGTTTTGCAAGTGCTGAGATCTAGGTTCTATAGTGTGTTCTAGGAATAAGGACCTGGGACCCATTCGCCCATGGGTGAATGGGTCCTCCCTAGGAATTTGGAACCAAATTTAAAATATGTTTTTGGTAGTATTTTAATGTTCCCGAATTCAAATTTCAATGTTGGCTTGCAATGTTTAATTTCAAGGAAATTAACTATAGATACCTATAAATACAAGGTATTTTATCAAATCAAATCTAAGCAACATTATCTAGAAAGGAGAAATTTCACAAGAGCAAAGATTATGATCAAGAGCATTCAAGTGTAGATTTATCAATGATTTATTGCAGCAATCAAGAGCTCAAACATCATGTCGAGGTCTTATACATTATGCATGTTTTTGGAGCTAACATTGTGATGTAGGTTTCAAGATCCAAGTGAAAGATTCAAGTATCAAGATACACATCCATTGAATCCATTTCATGCAAGATCAAGATCAATATTTTAGTCCTCCAAAGGTTTATTCAAGGGTTTGGTGAGTTGAAACATAGCAATTGTTCATTCATCATTCCTTTCATGTTTCATTATTTCAATTCAAGATTTAATTACCAAAATGGGGTTTGACCAAGGGAAACCCCCATCCACCAAAAATAAATATTTTTCCCCTCTTTGTGAATGTGCAGGTTTATAGGTTGAAGGAGGATTGAAGACCTCAAAGTTGCAAAAAGTTGTCATATTTGTTGTCAATCCATGGAATCTCACCTACATAATTTTTTTTTGATTGCCTAACATTGAAACCCAAATCAAATAGAAGCTATAGACTGACACCAGAGGATCCCAAAAGATGAGTAAAACCTTTGCACAAAGACCCATTCGCCTATGGGTGAATGAGTCCCGGAAAGGAGCTCAAGAAGTCATTTTGGTGATAGGTAAACACCCTCCTTCCATTTCTAAATCTGTTAGAACTTTTTTGTTTCTATCTATATTATGCTTTAAATTGAAGATTCAAGTTTGAATAGGCATAATTGGGTTAATTTACTATTTTTATTTTTTCTCCCAAAAGTGTTGTTTAGGCTAATATCGCCATCCTCAATCATAAGGAAACCAACATATTCCCTCATTGAGTTGACTCACCTAAGGGTTTTAAGTTAATTATTTGTGGGGATCTCATTTCCTAATGAAAATAGGAATATAGGTCCATTATACCCCCCCCCTTACCCTACCTTTTATCATTTCATTTTGGTGAACCTAACTTTTGAACATCATAATTTATGATTTGGAACCTTAGATCTAGATTTGCATTCTTTTGCATTAGTTTTCATTTTTAGATCTCTCAAATTTGTATTAGTTTGATTTGCATTTTAGGGTGTTAAAATGTATTTTGGAATTGTTGAAAATTTGAATATTCACAAAAATTGGCATAGTGTTGTTAGAAATTTATGCCTAAATCATCATAGGCTGTAACCTCTATTGGAGCCAAGTCGGTGTGATATTTTTAATGTCTGGTCGACTAGCAACTTTGAAACATTGTGATTTGTATAGGTCGATGTGACCTTGCAAGAGTCTCGATGAACGCTTATACATTGGAGTCATTGGGATAACCTATGGTGGCTCAGTGAGAAGTGATGTAGATGTGTGAATGTCTTGCCGAATGGTTAAACATTGGAGTCTTCGGTGTGACATGTGACTTTGCTATGAACTCCTGGCGACATGTGTTTGTCTTGCCGATGCTCATCGGGGTAGCATGAATATCTCGGTATGAAGTGTAAGCGATGTGTTAATGTCTCACCGATGTTATAGTTTATTCTCGGTATGACTCCTAGCGACTAGTGGTTTCGGGGTAACTTGGAGATTTTGGTAAGAACTCCCAGCAAGAGTGGTAAGTCTTGATGACCGTTCAGTGCTCGATATAACATAAAGACCTCAGAGTAAAGTCTCAGCGATGGACATTTGTCTTAGTGATGAGGAAGTCTATTGTCAGTATGACTTGAGACCTCGGTAAGAACTCTCAGTGAAGGACAATAGTCTTTCCAACTGTTGAATACTTCAGATTAACTGTTGAACATTGATGTAACCTCCTGGTGATAGCAATATGTCTTTCTGACTATTGTTTGGCACTTGGTATGACTTGAGACTTCGGTGGGATGTCCTTGTGAAAGCAATAAGTTTCAGCGACTGTTGGATGCTTCGAAATAACATGAAGACTCGGTGGGAGGTCTTGGCAAGAGTGAAATGTTTTTCCAATAGTATGACTCTTCAATGTGACTTAGGATATCGATATGTGGTCTCATCGAAGAGCGATAGTCTTGCTGAAAGGAAAACTGAAGTCAATGCAACTTGTGAGCTTGGTAAAATGTCTTGCCGATAGGATGAACTCTTGGTGATATCGATTGCTGGCTATGTGGCATCGAGGAGACACAGTTAGTGTCTCACCTAAATGCCAACACATGTTGAACACCTTTGATTGATTGGGAGACCATCCTACATGGTGAGTCTTGGACCAATCAGAGAAGCCGAATTGGAACCATTGGAAGATAGTTTGTTGTGGTAGTTCTGTGAGGAAGTTCGACAGACAAGGAATGACATGAATATAGTTTGTAGTTGTAGATGCTTGTGGGTTTGGTTGGTTCGATCAACAGTTGGATGAATAGTTTGGTGTATGATCAATGGATGAATTCTATTCTGTGAAGACTGTAACATGAATGTTCTTTAACAAGGTTGTTCATGGTGAATGCTACTATAAAATGACATCAGAAAGATAAGTTAGAATTTTGTATGTAATCTCTATTACTATAATACAAAGTGACTTCTCTTGGTGTGGTGGGTTTTTCTCCTGTAAGGGTTTTCCCACATAAATCTGGTGTTCATATGTGTGTGAATATTTCTTTATTTATGTTATTTGTTTCAAGTGCATCTTAATTGGACTGTAATTGTAAAATTTAAAAGAGTCTCTACATTCTTCCCTGAGGTTTTGATGTTAGGAGAGTTGTTTCCGCACCTTTACTTTCCTTACAAGTGGTATCAGAGCCTGGCTAGTTGTGTTATCCTTATGGGTACGTTGGGTTTTTTGTATCAATTATGTTCAGTGGGAGTCTTGTAGAAGTTGGTTAATTCTAATTATAGATTGAGATGGCTAGCACGTCTGGAAAGATTGAAATAGAGAAATTCAATGGCAGCAATTTGAGTTGTGGAAACTCAAAATGGAGGATCTCTTAGTGGATCGTGATCTGTGGCTTGCAGTGTTTGGAACTAAACCTATAGGCATGAAGCAAGAAGATTGGGACCTTACAAATAGAAAGTCTAAGGGGCTGATAAGGCTCTGTTTGGTAGACTCTGTACTTTTGAATGTGTATGAAGAGAAGAATGCATCTTCCTTGTGAAAGAAACTAGCATCTATTTATCAGGGGAAGTCCTTGGTGAATAAACTGTTCTTGAGGAAGAAGCTGTATAGTTTGAGAATGTAGAAAGGAGGGTCTGTAGCTGATCATTTGAACAAATTCAACATGTTGATTGCACAGGTAACATCTATTGGTGTGAAGAATGAAGAAGAGGATCGTTGTATGCTATTATTGTGTTCTTTGCTAGACTCTTGGGATCATCTAGTGATGGCTATTGTGAGTACAACATCCAGTTTCAAGATGGAAGATGTTGTTGGTTCTTTTCTATCAGAAGAGATGAGAAGGAAATCTTCTGAGATGGAAAATGAAGCTCTTGTTGTCAGAGGAAGATCGAAAGAGAAAGGCAAGAAGAAGGACAAAAAATCAAAATCAAAATTAGAGGGGAGATCAAAGTCTCCTGGAAAGAAGTCCAAGGTGAAATGCTGGAATTGTGGGCAACCTGGTCATGTCTGAAAGGATTGTAAAGAGGAGAAGAAGAAGAAGAAGTGCTCTTTCGATAATGATTCTTCTCAGGGTGATTCAGATGCCTTCATTGCTGCCTTGGCTACAAAGGCATTAGATGATGTCTGGATGATTGATTTTGGAGCATCTTTTCACATGACATCTCATAGAGACAGGTTCATGAAGTATGTAGAATACAATGGTGGAAAGGTGTACTTGGAAAGTGATTCAACTTTGGAAATTGTTGGCCGTGGAAGAGTCAGAATCCAATTCCCTGATGGCAGAGTGAAGGGGATCGAGGATGTTATGCACATACCAGGTCTGGCTCGAAATCTACTGTCTGTCAGTAAGTTGAATGGTATTGGAGTAAAAGTCACATTCTTTGAAAATTGCTGCAAGATGACTAGAGGTTCAATGGTGCTAGCTAGGAGTGCTCGTATTGGTACCTTGTACAAGCTGGATGCACATGTTGTTTAGTGTAACAGTGTCTCTGTAAAGTCACAGAAAGTTACTCATGGAGGTAAAGAGGGAAATATCCCTAATTAGTAAACTCTATGGAAGTAAAACTTCTAGCAGAGAAGACTATGCTCTAGCATCATAGGCTAGGCCACATTGGAGATAAAGGTTTAAAAACCTTGAAGAATAAAAACCTAGTTGAGGGGCTTGAAGATTGTAAGCTTGAATTTGAATTCTCTGAACATTGTATATATGGAAAGCAACACCGTGTTTCTTTTTACTCAAGTCCTCATAAATCTTCTGGTTTGCTAGATTATATTCATTATGATGTATTTGGTCCAATGAATGTTCCTTCTTTATCTAAATCAAGATACTATGTGTCATTTATTGATGATTATTCAAGAAGAGCATTTGTATATTTTCTGAAAAGTAAATCAGAAGTGTTCAGTCGATTTAAGGAATTTAAGAACCTTGTAGAAAATTAGACTGGTAGAAAAATAAAATGCTTAAGGACTGATAATGGCGGTGAATTTTGTTTTGATGAATTCAAAAGGTATTACAAAGGCCATGGGATTAAAAGACATAAGACTACACCTTATACTTCATAGCAAAATGGAGTTGCAGAAAGGTTCAATAGGATAGTGATGGAGAGAGCACGGAGTATGCTCAGTAGTGCTAGCTTGGAGGAGAAGTTCTGGGCTGAGGTTGTATCTACTGCATGTTACCTAATAAATTGTTCTCCAAACTCTGCTCTTGTTGAGAAAACACCTTTGGAAGCGTGGTATGGTAAGAAGCCCTCTCTTAGACATATTCGAGTCTTTGGCTGTGAAGCATATGCATATGTGCCAAATGAGAAAAGATCTAAGTTGGAGAAAAAGGCTATCAAATATATTTTTATTGGTTATAGTGCTGGCATAAAAGGATACAAGCTTTGGAATCTTGATACGAAGAAGCTTATGTACAACAGAAGTGTAATCTTTCATGAGCTAAAGCCTTCTACCTTGGATCTGCAGTCAGAGACAAAGTCTAAAAACAATAAGGATGTAGTTGTAATTCCTCCAACACTAGAGAAAGAGGAATTCAAAATTCAAAATGAATCTGAATATGAGGAGAGCTCAAGTAGTTCTGAAAGTTTAGAAAAACAACAACCTCAGCCTCAGCTAGTGAGGAGGTCAACTCGTAAAAGAAAACAACTTGATAGGTATGGGTTCTCCTTGATAGATTCTACTTGTGCCTATGCTTTGATTTCTAGCACTGATGAGCCTAAGACTATAAAAGAGGCAATTAAAATGTATGATTCAGACTCTTGGTTGGAAGCCATGAATGAAGAGATGGCATCATTAGAGAAGAATGATACTTGGAGTTTGGTGCCCTTGCCTGAAGGCAGAAAAACTGTGGGCTGCAAATGGGTATTTAAGAAGAAGATAGGTCTAGATGGCAGTGTAGAAAAGTACAAGGCAAGGTTGGTTGCGAAGGGATATTCCCAGTTAGAGGGAATTGATTATGGGGAAATATTTTCTTCTATAGTTAAGCTGATGTCCATTAGATTTATTTTGTCACTTGCAACTACATATGACTTAGAGATTGAATAGATGGATGTGAAGACAACATTTCTTCATGGTGATCTTGAAGAAGAAATCTATATGTCCTAGCCTGAGCACTTTGCTGAAAAAGGTAAAGAAAAACTGGTATGCAAGTTGAAGAAATCTCTGTATGGGTTAAAGCAGTCTCCTAGAATGTGGTACCAAAAATTTGATACTTTTGTATTGTCTTTGGGATTTGTGAGATCAAAATCTGATCATTGTGTCTATTATAAAGCTGAACGTGATTGAGTCCTTATTATTGCTCTCTATGTTGACATCTAATATGCTATTCATAGGCAATAGTAAGCTAATGATTTCTGATCTTAAGTCTCAATTGTTTGCTAAGTTCAAAATGAAAGATCTTGGTGTAGCGAGGTATATTTTGGGGATGGAGATAACCAGGGATAGGAAGAATAGAAAACTTTGGCTCAGTCAGAGTAAGTATATCAAGACTGTTCTAGAGATATTTTGCATGAATGATTGCAAGCAACTAGTTGTTCCAGTCTTGCAAGGAACAAAGCTATCTATTGAAGACTATCTAAAATATCCTACGGAGATGGAGGACATGACCAGTGTACCCTATGCTAGTGCGGTTAGTAGTTTTATGTGTGCAATGGTCTATACAAGGCCAGACATTTCCCAAGCAGTGGGAGTACTTAGTCGATTTATGGAAAATCCTGGAAGAATACATTGGGATGCTGTGAAGAGAGTATCTAGATATCTGAAGGGCACTTCAAAATATGCTCTGTGTTACCATGGGAACTTGGTTGAATCACAAAATACTCTCAACATTTGTGGTTATGTAGATTCTGATTGAGCAGGGGACATTGATACCAGGAGGTCCACCAGTGGATACATTTTTATGATGAATGGTGGTGCAGTGAGTTAGATGAGTAAGCGGCAGGCTGTAGTCGCTCTGTCCACTACAAAGGTTGAATACATGGCAGCTACACATGCTTGTAAAGAAGTAGTTTGGTTGAAACGTTTGTGTTCTAACATTGGTTTTGATGTAGGGGGAATAACTATTTTCTATGACAGTCAGAGTGCAATTTGTCTGGAAAAGAATCCTACTTTCCATGCCAGAACGAAACATATAGATGTGCAGTATCATTTTGTACGAGATATGGTAGAGAATGGAAATGTCATTTTGGAAAAGGTTGATACTTTGGAGAATGTTGCAAATGCATTGACGAAGCCAGTGAGCACAAACAAGTTCAGGTGGTGTGCCAATTCAATGGGCCTCAATGCCCATGTTTTTCAGTAGTTATGTTGTGCTCTGGAGGTGCCTATGTGATCTTCGTCAAGCGGGAGATTGTTAGGAATTTATGCCTAAATCATCATAGGCTATAACCTCTATTGGAGCCAAGTTGATATGATATTTTTAATGTCTAGCCAACTAGCAGCTTTGAAAAATTGTGATTTGTATAGGTCACTCTGACCTTGCAGGAGTCTCACCAAATGCTTATACATTGGAGTCATCGGGATAACCTATGGTGGCTTGGTGAAAAGTCCTATGGATGCATGTGAATGTCTTGCTAAATGGTTACATATTGGAGTCTTCAGTTTGACATGTGACTTCACTATGAACTCCTGGTGACATGTGTTTGTCTTGTCGATGCTCATCAGGGTAACATGAATGTCTCGGTATGAAGTCTGAGTGATGTGTTAATGTCTCACCAATGTTATAGTTTATTCTCAGTATGACTCCTGGTGACTAGTGGTCTCGAGGTAACTTGGAGATTTTGGTAAGAACTCTCAGCAAGAGTGGTAAGTCTTGCCGACTGTTTAGTGCTTGATATAACATAAAGAACTTGGAGTAAAGTCTCAGTGATGGGCATTTGTCTTAGCGATGAGGAAGTCTATTGTTAGTATGACTTGAGACCTCAGTAAGAAATCTCAGCAAAGGACGATAGTCTTTCCAACTATTGAATACTTTGGAGTAATTGTTGAACATCGATGTAACCTCCTGGTGATAGCGATATGTCTTGCTAACTATTGTTTGGCGTTCGGTATGACTTGAGACTTTGGTGGGATGTCTTGGAAAAAGTGATAAGTTTCATCAACTGTTGGATGCTTTAGAATGACATGAAGACTTGGTAGGAGGTCTTGGCGAGAGCGAAATGTTTTGCTGACAGTATGACTCTTCAATGTGACTTAGGATATCAATATGTGGTCTCACCAAAGAGAAATAGTCTTGCCGAAAGGAAAACTGAAGTCAATGCAACTTGTGAGCTCGGTAAAATGTCTTGCCACTAGGATGAACTCTTGCCGATATCGATTGCTGGCTATGTGGCATTGGGGAGACATAGTTAGTGTCTCACCAACATGCCAACATAGGTTGAACACCTTTGGCTGATTGGGAGACCATCCTACATGGTGAGTCTTGGACCAATCAGAGAAGCCGAATTGGAACCATTGGAAGACAGTCTATTGTGGCAGTTCTGTGAGGAAGTTTGAAAAACAGGGAACGACATGAATATAGTTTGTAGTTGCAGATGCTCATGGGTTCGGTTGGTTCGATCAACAGCTGGATGAACAATTCAGTGTATGATCAATGGATGAATTCTATTCTATGAAGACTGTAACGTGAATGTTTTGTAACAAGGTTGTTCATGGTGAATGTTGCTGTAAACTGACATTAGAAAGATAAGTTAGAATTTTGTATGTAATCTCTGTTACTATAATACAAAGTGACTTCTCTTGGTGTGGTGGGTTTTTCTCCCGTAAGGGTTTTCCCACGTAAATCTGGTGTTCATATGTGTGTGTATATTTCTTTGTTTCTGTTATCTGTTTCAAGTGCATCTTAATTGGACTGTAATTGTAAAATTTAAAAGAGTCTCTACATTCTTCCCTGAGGTTTTGATGTTAGGAGAGTTGTTTCTGCACCTTTACTTTCCTTACAAGTGTTAGACTCATTTCGCATGTGGTTAAATAACATTGCATGATTAGTCACTTAAATTAGAAAATTGAATCAAAATTGTATCTCAAATTGGGTTATTTTGCTTGTCATTTAGCATCATTTCACACTCGCATTTAACTTTGATTTTCCATAAATCTAAAACTATAATTACTTGTCTACAACTAGAATATGGAAACACAAATATCAACTAAAAAAATTATAATTTAATTTTTAAAAAACCATGACAAAAGACCCATTCACGTATGGGTAAATGAGTCCCTAATTAGGCCTATTTTTGAATTTATATGCACTAAAAACTCTCTTTCTACATTTTGTGTTTCTGCATTTAGGTATCTATTTTAGTTTCCAAAGTTTTTGTTTTCTACAATCATTTACATTAAGGTTAATTGATGAATTCAAGTTCATTTCAAATGTAAAAAATAGTTTTTAAAAGACATCATTTTTCAAGTTTTTGCATAGTGTAACCAGAAAATTATCTTGTTTAAAATCTGAAAATTGCTCACTTTTTACATCATTTTTTCATTACAAAAGTCTATTGTTATCATATTTCATGTTCTATTTCAGATCTTGTTGAATACTCTAAGAAGTTATTGTTACAAGCATATGAATATGAAGTCCTCTCCCGTCATTTCTTGTTTTTCATTGATCCCTCTCCCCCTATGTGTGAAACTGACTTAGTGAAAGAGAATACAACCATGTAAAATCATGACAATCAAGTTTTTTACTCTCCCAATATCTCTCATATTTTTAAAGAAGATATTTTAGTGTTAGAGGAACCCATTATTGAGAGCCATGAGAATCTTTTTTTTTTATCTTCTCCTACTTGGGAAGACATCATTGAACAAGAGGATTCCATCATTGATAAGAAATAAAATAATAGTTCTTCTTCTCTAGATACCTCCCCTACTTGTGATGAAGATATCTTAGAAGACTCAACCATTGAATGTCATGAAAATATAGTATTCTCCTCTCCTAAAAACTCTCCTACTAGGGAATATATCATAGTGCGAGGATGATAGTATGGATACATGTCCTTCGAAAAATAGTAATGTGGCTTCCTTAGATGAAGATGATGAGGTGACATTAAACTCCCATTTGCTAAAATATCATCACAATAAGGATAATTATTTTGAGGTCATGAACATTAGATCTCGTTTGAGTCCTCTAATTATTAGACCTCCTACAAGTCCTTTAATTCAGACCTCCTAAGCCTCAAATTATCCTCTACCCACCCTCATGTCAACCTCAATTTCAAAACAAACCCATGCTTATCATCGAACCATTTAAAAATCAACCATTACCCCTAAGAGCTATCTTGAACTGTACAAGGAAAGTTTGTAGTAACAATGTTTTGAAGCAATCAAGTTACAATATTGTTTCTCACACATATGAAAAAGTAACAATAGGCAATCATAAATCACTCCCGCTCCATTACCATTTCCTCAACTTATCTTTCCTAGTGCTCCTTGTTTTCCTTTACATATCGAAAAGGAGTATGATCTTGTTGAACAATTTAAAAAAACTCCTACTAAGTTATCTTTATGGGATCTTATTCAAGCCTCGCCTAATTACCATAGTATGCTCCAAATGGCTTTGCAACAAGTTATGGTTCCTCCTAGTGCAAACCCAAATGATGTAGCAGCCATAATTCAAGGTATGAATTCAATCAACTTAGAAATTACCTTCCATCAAGATGAGTTACCTCTATTAGAAGTGTGAAAAAAATGAGGCTTTTGAATGATAGTGACTATCATTAATAGGCGTGACATAAAGTGAACCCTTGTTTACAATGAATCAACCCTTAATGTGTGTAGCTTAACCCTTTTGGATAAGATTGGAATGGATAAGACCAATATTGAACCTAATTCTTTGTCCATTTGTGGGTTTGATAATGTAGGAAAACAACTGCTTGGTGTGATCACATTACCTATCAAAGTTGGAAAGGCCACATTGTAAACTCTTTTCCATGTTATGCCCCAAGATATTTCATATAATATTCTTTTGGGAAGACCAAGGATTCATGAAATGCATGCAATTCCTTCAAATCTTCATCATATAATGAAGTATGTCTAAAAAAACAAAGTGTATACAATCAAGGCTGACCCTCACCCAAAAAGTTGTTTTCACACTAAGAAAGATAAGGAAATTCCTTTGAAAATATTGATACCAACTTCAAAAGAAGAATCCATGGAAGAGGAATAAAAAGAGAGGAATATCAAAAGAGTCACAAAGTCATTGGATGATGATTTGGGTTCATTGGATTTCACACCTACATTCATGGGAGAATACAATATTACACAAAAAATAGGGAAAGAGAAAGAAACATAGTATCAACACAAGCGGAATCATCAAAAACATGTGAGTCCATAGCTTTAAGCAAAGTAGAGGGAAACAAAACTTACACATACATATATGAAGTCTTTGATCATGATAAACCACCAAATCCAAAGGAAATGGAAAATATATATGGAAGAGGTTATAGGCTTTTGAAACAACTTGGTTATAATGGAAAAATATGTAGTGCTAGAGAACAAGGAATTTGTGTCCCTATAGAGCCTAATATACAAGAATCAACTGGTGGTCTTGGTTATTGTCCCTTGAAACAAGCAAAAGCATAAAAAAATATTTCACTTAATATTAACACTCTTACAAAAGATTCTTCTAAGATAGCTTTAACTTTGGTGCATCTTGAACTTATAGATACTACATGTGGGAATATCTCATTAGATATGCACAAAATTGATACTTTGTCTACTCATTATAATCAATAACATTAGTTTTTTCTCCTTTTCATGTGGTAGTTGTAGTATCATAGCTATTCACTACCATGCATGAGGGTATAAACTTGTCTTTATGCAATCATATTTCGTTTTCAAAAGGAGCAACATATCATCATCCATTTTTGTCTCACCTTTTTCCCTTGGGGGGCAAGGGGTTAGGTAGCCTTGTCCTAGTATGAAACTTACCATTTCCACTTTTGGGCTAATTGACCACCTTCCATGTATATATAAGAGCAAGCTTGGGATGCTAACGTCATGCCTTAAGTTGGCTTGCATGTGATACACTTTCTTTCTATGTTATCTTTAGCATTACATTTTGGGGGAAACCCCTCTTCATGTTGTAGCTTCATTTGGAAATACATGCTTGACATAGGGTCTTCCAAATAAGCTCTCATGTCTTCTTTTTTGTTTAGCATTTAGTGTTTTCTACTTTAAAGTAATTTCTTACAACATGGTGCTTAGCAATTTCTTTAAACTAGGGGCATACATTGGCATTATCATTTTGACATTTTTTTACTATAACTCATGTTTCTTAGTGAGGTTTTCTTGATCCACATGATGTGTCTTCTTCTTGGTGACATTGGGATTGATGTCCTTCAAGAGATTGACATTTCTTAGCATATGACATTCCTCTTAGTGGTAATGCTATGGTTTTCATTCCCTAAGTTGTGAATCTCTTATCCTTCACCTTGTCCTCTCTTGGTGGTGATGTCAAGCACGATGTTCCCTACAGTGAGACCTTACATGCATTAAGATTTTTTTTTTTAACATTACTTATCCTATTTGTATTTTTTTCATGATTTCTTAAGATAATGAAGCTTTCTAGCCTTGTGAGGATTGAAGTTACAACCTTTTTCATGGCCACCAAGCATAACACACCTTGCTTGCTAGTGGAGCCATTTTTGTTCATGAATGTCTAGCATAATGCAGCTTGCTATCATTATAAAGCTCAAAGTTCATATTATGTGGCACCTTATCAAAGTTATCAATAGGTATAACTTTGGTATGGTGAATCTCTCATTAGCCACTTTTTGGGGCTCACCTAGTGGACAACTAATTCCACTAGCCCATGTGAGTGCATTTGATTTTCATAGTGGACAATAGGTTTCCACTTGTAATTTTTTTTGGAAAAAAAACTAAGGCTTGATCCATATTTAGATGGAAAAATAGTCAAGGCTTGATCCACCCCTTTTATTTTCTTTCTTTAAGACTTTGGCGTTGTATGATTGAGTATCTCATCAATACTATTGCATATTTAACATAGACATGTGTCTCCTTGTGCCTTTGTTGGTTTTCCATGAGATCTTAGATCTTGTGGGCTTGATCATCCTCCTTGACCTTTTTCATCTTATTTTTCCAATATTTATACAATAAAACCTCTCTTGATTGCCTACTTTAGTGTGAGTTTGACACAAGGTCATCCTCTCACTAAAGTGGGGACTAAATGTAGAGCAGGAAAATGTACTCCTTTACATTTTCACACTTTGTTTGGGTCCTCTCAATTAAATTGGAATTGATTATTCCTTCATAAGCCCTATTTTACATATATAAACCTAATAAATTATATTTTTCGAATGGGAAACTTGACAACAATTAATGCCAACACATAAGTAATTACCTTAAGCAATGTGTGTTCTAGGAATAGGGACTTTTGACCCATTTTCCCATGGGAAAGTGGGCCCCCCCTAGGCCTTTGGAACCAAATTTAAAATATTTTTTTGGTGGCATTTTAATGTCACCGAATTCAAATTTCAATGTCGGCTTGTGATGTTTGATTTTTGAGAAATTAAGGATAGATACCTATAAATACAAGGTCTTTTAAAATCAAACCAAGTCTAAGCAACATTATCTAGAAAGAAGGAGAAATTTCACAAGAGAAAAGATTATGATAAAGAGCATTCAAGAGTAGATTTATTAGTGATTTATTGCAACAATCAAGATCTCAAACATCATGTCAACCTCTTATGCATTATGAATATTTTTGGAGCTAACATTGTGATGTAGGTTTCAAGATCCAAGTCAAAGATTCAAGTATCAAGATCAACATCCATTGAATATATTTCATGCAAGATCAAGATTAAGATCAAGCTTTTAGTCCTCCAAAGGTTTATTCAAGGGTTTGTGAGTTGTAACATAGAAATTTTTCATTCATAATTCCTTTCATGTTTCATTATTTCAATTCAAGGTTTAATTACCAAAACGGGGTTTGACCAAGTTAAACCCCCATCCACCAATTTTTTTTTCCCCCTCTTTGTGAATGTGTAGGTTTATAGCTTGAAGAAGGATTGAAGACCTCAAAGTTGCATAGTGGAAAAGTTACAAAAAGTTGTCATATAATTTGTTGTCAATCCATGAAATCTCACCTATGTAATTTATTTCTAACTGTTTGACATTGAAACCTGGATTAAATAAAAGCTACAGTCTGACACCAAAGGATCTCAAAAGCTGAGTAAAACCTCTATACAAAGAACCAATTTCCTATGGGCGAATGAGTCCTAGATACGCTCTCGAGAAGTCATTTTGGTGATAGGTACACAACCCCCTGCCATTTCCATATGTGTCAAAACTTTGTTGTTTCTATTTGTATTATGCTTTAAATTGATGATTCAAGTTTGAATATGCATAATTGGGTTGATTTACTATTTTTAATTTTCTCCCAAAAGTATTGTTTAGGTTGATACCCCCATCCTCAATCATAAGGAAACTAGTAGATTCCCTCATTGAGTTGACTCACCTAAGGGTTGTAACTCAATTTTTTGTGGGGATCTCATTTCCTAATGAAAATAGGAAGATGGGTCCATCATAACCCCCTTACCCTACCTTCTATCATTTCATTTTGGAAATCCTCATTTTCCTATGTTTCAAGTAATGTTAAGAATTAATATCCTTGATGATGGGTAGTGCTTACTATTGTCTAAGGTGTAATGCTAGTTGAACAGTGAATGTAATTATACTTGAATTATCATTGTCAATGCATTTTACAAAATAATGAATCTTACCACTTAAATTATGCTTGCATCAATTCAAGTTGATAGAGGTAATATGGAAATTTGGTCCAAAATGTTGGAGGTCAGTCACTCAAGACAAAGAGGTTTTTTTGGCAATACAGACATGTTTTGTATTTCCTTATGGATGCATTTTTTTGTAAAATTTGAAAGGAGAGTATACCTACACTTATTCTATCATATTCTAAAGTATCCAAAATTTATGTTCATCATGGTAAAAGTTTGAAGTGACTGAAGGGTTGTGCTATGTTAGTTAATCAACCAGTGATGGTTCCAAAAGTATGTGGCAACAACTAGTAGTGTGTGGTATCTAGAGATAGTGTGTGGTGCTAAAACAGGTCTAGGTTAAGGTTCCTATAGAATTACACAACATCATGTTGAATTAGTGGAAATAAATTTAGTTTAGGACCTACCTGCTACATGTTTCATGTAATTTGAATTTAGGCCCACCTTATATCATCATGGCTAATTGTTGATCCCTAACTAATATGAATTGAGGTTATTATAATTTATCAATATAATTTAGATATCATCCCACATGATACGTGCGATAAGTATGTGAATGTAATAATAGAGTGAACAAGGGTGAGAGCAGTTGTTCGAGCAACTATTTTTCAATGTGGGTTCAATCTCATTGATTGTGTGCTACCATCAAAAGATCATAATGAGTGTAGCAGAGTGCCTAAAGCAAGTTTAGATCTTGTGTAAGCTATGTAATCCATATTGAAGTTCTACAAGCTTTATCTTTGTAATTTGATAAGACTGGTGTTCTAATTATTTAGTTGGTGCTTTGATATTTGTATTGGGGATTGGTGTCTCCAGTAGCTTGGTGCCTACAAATATAGCTATGGATTGGTGTCTTTGATAGGTTGGTGCCTAATTCATATTGTAAATTTCCTTATTATATTCCTACTTTGTGAGGCTAGATTTGGATACTAGATCCATATAGCTATTCTCACTGTATTTTTTCCCATATTGATTTTACACATATGTCTGGTGTTCTAATGTGTGAATGTGTGCTTATGTGGTTGCTTGATTATTAGTAGCTATTTTGATTCGGGATTCATGATAGGATATATTGTTGAGTTAAAGAATTTTAAATAGATTTGATCTATTGATTCACCCCCCTCTTAATAGATCGTGTTCCCTTCAATGGTTGATTCAAAAATTATTGAAATTGATGACTTGCCTATAAAATTATACATAAAATATGGCCATCCATTAGGGAAGACTTCTATGAGGTCTATAAATAATCCTTATCATAAGGATCCATTCGTTCCTCTATTAATTAAGGTTTGATTAAATTAATTCCTAAAGGAAAAAATGAGAACAATATTTCAAGGTGGAGATTGATTACTCTTCTTAACACATCCTACAACATTACAGCCAAAGCTATTGCTAAAAGAATGAAACATATAGTGCAAGAAATTGTAAGGCCTAAGAAAATTGGTTTCATTGGAGGAAGAATCATACTAGGTAGCTTGGTGTTGGAAAATCTTATGATAGGATTAGGTAGCAGTTCATATTAAAAATTATTGAATATTCAAGCTTTGGTTCCAAGCTCATTTCCCACATAAAACTCCTATTTTTTGATGTAAATATTTTCCTAGCTACTAAAGGGTCAATCTCTTAATTCTTTCCTCTTCAAAGATTGGTAAGGAAAAGCTACTCCTTAGATCCATTCCTCTGTGTCCTCACTATTGATGCTCTTGGATAAATTTTACACCATGTAAAAAGATAAAACCTCATACATGGTATTTCTCTACCTGGTGATGAAGTTTCTCTTAATTCTCATTTTAATAATAATAGCTTATTATTCATTCAAAACTCTCAAAAAGAGATCACCAACACCCTCAAAGTCTTGGACCTTTTTTTTCAGGTACTGGCTCCCAACTATCTCTTAAATTATGGATGAATTCATTTGATTAGCCACCTCCTTGGATACCCCATAATGGAAAATCAAAAACTGTTATTACTAGATACCTCAACATTCCCATTCAGATAGGAGTTTCATTATCTAAAATATGGAAATGGTTTATCTATAAACTAAAAAGAAAGCTTGATTTTTGGTCAAGTAAATTTATCTCTATTGTTGGACATGTTCAAATTGCAAACAAAATCTTTGTAGCTAGTAATGTTTACATTTCATCATGTTGGGTTCCTTTAAAGAATAGTTATAATCAACTAAATTAAATAATTAGAGGGTTTATTTGGTGAAATGAGAATTAAAAAAAGGTCATCGATTTGCTTAATGGTTGTATTGTATTCAACCAAAAAATAAAGGGTGTTTAAGAGTGATTGGTTCCCTTACACAAGGGATTTGTCTCATAGCCAAAAAGATTATTATATATTTTCATGGATCAACCTCATGTAAGTCTCTTATTAGACACAAAATTGGTTCTTGGTAAAAGGTTGGGTGGAAAGATAAAGTCTTTATGAAAAGTACTTTAAAAACCTCAAGATTCTAGACAATTTTTAAGCATATGGAAAGCTTGGAAACAAACTTGTCTCTTCTTTTTGAATGAAAAGGACAAGAACTTAGCCATGGGATGAGCTTTTCTACTTCATCTATTTGGTGGAATAGATTGGTTTTTTTTACATGAGCAATCTCTTGATATTAATCCTTATTTTCATGGCAAGATCTTATTTAAAAAAGGCTTCGCCAAATTCAAGGACATTTGGGAGTTCTCATTATTAACTTAGAAAAATGACTTGTAACTCAAACGTGATTTCAATATATCTAATGCTCTAATCAATGACTTTCACAAGGTGTATTTTTTTTGCTCCTCTAGATCTTCAATTAAAAAATTCTACTCCCATTTCATGCATTTTTTTAAAGATTGGAGGTGGCTTTTAGATTATAATATAGAAAATTTCCCTCTTAAGTCAATCTACCATAAAATTCTTACACCAATATAAATGCAACCAAGGTTAAATTTTGAAATGGAGAGTGAATTGGTTTGAATCCAAGTGTTTTCAGTTTGAGCCTCATTGTTTAGAAATCCAAAGTTGAAGCTAAAGTGCAATTTCTAGCATGGAAGATTATGCACTAAAAAATTGTTGTGGGAGAATGACTCACCTTTCTCCCTGCTCACTCCTCCAAATATCTTTTTTGTCACAAGTTAGAAACCATTAAACATGCTTTCTAGATTTTCAAGCATGCTTAGAAAATTTGGCAAAAAACTTTGGCCTTTATTTCTATTATATATAACAACAAATTAAGATGGAAATAAACACTATTAGGGTTGCATTGTTCACAAAATATGGTTTTAGAATCTCTTCAGATCAATGTATCTTATTGTATATTTGTAGGCTCTGATGTAAAATTGTTTTCTCTAATGCTTCCTACCTATGGAAGTAATTATGCATGGTTTATTCTCTAGTATTATCTTGCAACAGTTAGCTCTTGTTAGAGCCTTGAAAGAAAATCTCAATTAAAATTTAAAACTCAAGACACAAATAACTCATGTGTAGTCCTATTTGGAAACTATTGCTAAGAACCACCATAGATCTCTACTCACATATGTGGAAATTGGTGCAGTGGAGCATGTTCTTTATAATCTTGGAGAAAAGTGATATCTATCTTATTGTATTTTACAAGTTGTAGTTATAAAGTCACAATTCAGTTGTTCCATGCTGATTTTATTTATTATTGAATCCTTTATTTTGTGACTTATTTCAAGATTCTTTCCTTAAAATTTCCTCCAATATTTATACATTCTTTTTTATTAATAATATGTACATGCTATAAAAATTAATAATGTGATCCTCTTTTCCCACTGAACTTTGAGATTCTATATATGAAGTCTCAAGAATATTGTAAACTTTCTAATCCACAACTAACAAGAAAACTTGTCTCACACCGCTAAACTATTAGTTCACGTCGTTAAACCACTTTCAGTTGCCAAATTTCAGGTGCTCAAAAAATCTTTCGACTTTTGCTATATCGTATTTCTATCTTTACAGTAGATGCAGTATCTAAATACAGTATCACTAGATTGGATTCACTCATGGTGCCATTCATTGCTATCTTTACTTCACAGAGCCATGTCTAACTTGCACTATGCGATTTACTGTTGTTACTCATGAGGGGAAACAAACACTATGCCGCCCCTCTTTAGATTAATTTGGTTTGGGGAAGAAGGATTGAGGAGGAATTCACCATTAAAAGCATTTGGACAGGTTGATGATTATTGAATGATGTAGGTAATGTGGCCCTGAATGATGGAAAATGAATGGCTTCACTTGAAAATCAAGCGAGAACAAATTCAAGAGCGATGCAGAGGATGAAGCATATGATGCCCACTTCTCCAATGGAGTTCCTCCATCAATGCTTCTTTCATGACTCCAATCTAGTGGGATCTTCCTGCTACCCAACGAGTGCAAGGCCTAACTGTGCCTAGCCATTGTCTACAATCATTTGACAGTACAGGGGATCGACAAAGAGGAGGCGATGAGTTGTAGGCTCAACGTAGAGGACTTGGTCACTATTTCAAAATCCTGCAATGGAGTTGACAGCTTGAAGGAATTTGAAGGGGCAATCGAGACCAAGAGCATGTTGATTTTTGTAGCTCAAAAAGTGGGATATGGATTTGCTTTAAAGCAACTCAAGATTAGATTTGCTTTAAATCAATTCGAGTTGGATTTTTAGCAACAACATATTTTTTATTCTTTAATAGAGTGTTTATGAGTTTGTGAGGATATGATAAATCCAAGAGTGATTTTATGTGTAAATAAAGCCAAAGAAAGCAAGGAAAGATTCTTTCCTTGCACGCTAAGTAAAGCAGCTCGACTCTATAAAAGTAAGATTGCTGTAGCAAACTCGCATTGTATTTTTTGAAAGAAAAGTTTGTTGTTAGGCTGAATAGAAGATCCAACATTTGTAGGTTTTTTTGCACATTGGGGTTTCCTGGATATATCTGTGTTATTGTCTTTTCGTGTTTGGCTTCATGTTAGTTTTGCTTCCGCTATTATTAGTTGTTAATTAACCCAGTTGTATTAATTGTTATAAATCAGATTTCTTTCTGTGAATTTATTGTGCAATTAATCTGTTGTTGGGTTATAGAAATTAACATGGTATTAGAGCTCTAAACTCTGAATACAAAGCCAAGATTTGTAACGCAGATTTTAAGAAAAAAAAAGTCATCAAATTTTTGTCTCCAGTTCTTTTTGTGGCTATGGCAACTAGCGTTCGATATGAGGACAGGCTCAAGGGTGCGTCAAAATTCTTGTAGTGGAAGGTTTGGATTACATCTGTTCTCAAGGAGAACAGGCTATGGATCTATGCTAGCACAAAAGTGACTCCACCAACAAAAGATCCTGTTGCCTTAGATTCGCATGAAGTCAAAGAGGCCAAAGCTCAAAGGATTATCCTGGATGGAGTAAGAGATCATTTAATTCCTCATATATCTGGGAAAGACACCGCCAAGGAGATGTGGGATACGCTCACAAAACTTCATCAGAGCAACTATCAGAGTTGTAAGATGATGCTCAAGGAAAAATTGCATAATACCAAGATGTCCAAAGGTGAGAGTGTGACCTCTTACTTGTCCAAGCTGACACAGGTCAGGGATGAGCTTGCTGCTGTTGGAGAGACGATTAAAGAAGATGAGTTGGTGCATATAGCCTTGAATGGTTTTTCAAAGCACTGGGAAGTGTTTGTCAAGTGTGTTGTCGGTAGAGATCGGCTACCTGATTGGGCAATACTTTGGGATGATTTTGTTTAGGAGGAGATCCGTGAAGGTGCTCATCGAGGAGATCAGATGAAGAAGGTTCAAGATGAAGAAAATCTTGCTCTTGCAAGCAAGGGTAAGAAGAAGTCCAATAAAGAGCAATCATAAGGTTCTTCTTTCAAGAGTGGGAAGAAGAAAGATCTGAGCAAGATTAAATGTTTTTGCTGCCATCAGATGGGTCACTATGCCGGTCAATGTCTGAATAAGAAAAATAAGGACAAGCAGAAGAAGCAATTTACTGCTACAGCAGAGGTGGACAAGTTTGCATCACGATTTGAAAATGAGTTTTCACTCATTACCTGTCTCTCAAGTTCAATTGCCAACAGGATATGGTATATTGACAGTGGGGCTTCTCGCCACATGACGGAAGTCAAAGAATGTTTCACCAAGTTGGAGGAGAAGATGCTGGATTTCTATATTGAGCTCGGAGACAATGCCAAGTACCATGCAACTAGTATTGGCACCGTCAAGTTTCAGAGAGAGTCTAGCAAACCTTTGTTGGTGGAGGATGTGTTGTATGTCCCTGGCATGACAAAGAATTTAATCTCAGTTTCTACCTTGGAAGACAAGGGTTACATCATGACCTTTGAGAGGGGAAAAGTCTATATTCGTCCCAAAGATTCCAGGATTGCAAAAGTGATTGGTGTCAGGCATGGCAGCTTGTTTCAGTTACAGTTTGAGCCAGCACATGCGCTGGTTAGTAGCTGTAAAGGGATAGGAGAATTGTGGCACAAGAGGATGGCTCACCTTCACTATGGAGCACTTAATATTCTTAAGGAAATAGTGACAGGGCTGCCTGAGATGAAGACAAAAAAGCATGAGGTGTGCAAGGGTTGTGCTCTTGGGAAATATGCCAAGACCAGTTTTCCAAGTAGTGACACTAGATCCGAAGGGATTTTGGATCTTGTACACTCAGATGTGTGTGGACCTATGTCAACAACATCCTTGAATGGATATGAGTATTATGTTACCTTCATTGATGATTTCTCTCGGAAGACATGGATATATTTCATGAAGAATAAAGATGAGGTCTTCAGTAGGTTCAAAGAGTTTAAGGCTCTCATGGAGAACCAAACTGGGAAGAAGATCAAGATACTGAGGTCTGATAATGGAGGCGAGTATACCTCGAATTCCTTCAAAGATTTTTGTGCTCAGGAAGGTATCAAGAAAGAGTTGACAGTTCCGTACAACCCTCAGTAGAATGGGGTTGCTGAACAAAAGAATAGAGCTATCATTGGAGCAGCCAAGGCCATGCTTCATGATCAGGATCTGCCTTGGTTCTTATGGGCAGAAGCTTGCAACACAGCTGTGTATTTGCAGAATAAAAATCCTCACAAAGTTTTGGGAAAATTGACTCCAGAAGAGGCGTTCACTAGTAAGAAACCAGATTTGGGGCACATTCGCATCTTTGGATGCCTTGTGTATTATCACATTCCTGTTGAGAAGAGAACCAAGTTGGAACCTACTGCAAAGAAGGGTATCCTTGTTGGGTACAGTGAAACTTCTAAGGCTTTTCGGGTTTATATTCCCGCTCTAAGGAAAACAGTGGTTCACAAAGATGTGAAATTTGAGGAAGAGAGGGCTCTTCAGAAGTTAAGTAACTTGATGAATGAAGAGGAACAAACATCCACAGTTGAGGTAGCACAAATTCCTCAAACTTCAGTCACACAAGTTGGAGAGCAGAACAAGCAGGATGATCAAATAGAGGAACAAATAATTCCTCAGCCTTAGATTCCTATTAGTGAGAAGAGGAGAAACAGGGCAGCTGAGCAAACATTAAGAGAGGCTCAAGAATATGTAGGCGATCCTCAAGATTCAGTCAGACAAAGAAGGGCTCCCAAACGTTATTCAGATTATGTGGCACTTATGAGTGAATTAATTGAAGTAGAGCCTTCCAGCTTTCAGGAGGCATCCAAGCACCAAGTGTGGAGAGATGCCATGGTGGAAGAGTGTTCTTCCATCATGAAGAACAATGTGTGGGAGGTAGTACCAAGACCAGAAGATAAGTCTGTGGTGGGCTCGAGATGGCTGTATAAGATTAAGCATGCTGCAGATGGTAGTGTGGAGAAGTTCAAAGCTCAGTTTGTGGCTAAAGGGTTTTCTCAGAAGGAGGGAGTCGACTATGATGAGACTTTTGCTCCAGTAGCTAGGTACTCATCCATAAGAGCTATCATTTCTATAGCAACACAGATGGGTTGGAGGATTCATCAGATGGATGTAAAGATGACCTTCCTCAATGGGGTGATTGAGGAAGAGATTTACATAGAGCAGCCAAAAGGATTTGAAGCACATGAGAGGGATTCTCATGTATGTAGGTTGAAAAGAGCACTGTATGGACTCAAGCAGGCTCCCAGGGCGTGGTATTCACGTATTGATAGTTACTTGCAGAGTGTGGGCTTCAACAAGAGTGAGGCAAATTCAAACCTGTACTATGTTCAGGTGAAGGGTGAACTTCTCATATTGTTGTTATATGTTGATTACCTATTTCTCATAGGGTCAGAGGAGCTCATAGCACATTGCAAGTAGGATCTTGCAGGAGAGTTTGAGATGAAGGACTTGGGGTTGATGCATTACTTTTTGGGATTGGAGTTGTGGCAGAAAGAGGGAGAGATCTTCCTTGGACAAGGGAAGTACTTAATTGATATCTTGAAGCAATTCAGGATGGAAAACTGTAAGCCTATGTCAACACCACTTGTGACCAATTGGAAGAAGATTGATGCTTCTAGATCAGAGGCAATGGACCCTACTTTATACAGACAGTTGATAGGCTCTCTTATGTATCTGGTCAACACCAGGCCAGACATTTGTTTTGCAATGAACTCACTTAGTTAGTTTATGGTGGAACCTAAACGTGTGCACTGGATAGCTGTGAAGCATGTTTTGAGATATCTCCGAGGCATAGTTGATTATGGGTTGAAGTATGTTCAGCAGGATGGAGTGAAGCTCAAGGGGTTTACAGATGCAGATTGGGTAGGCAGTATAGCTGATTGAAAGAGCACTTCAGGGTGCAGTTTTAGTTTGGGATCAGAAGCAGTCTCTTGGTACAACAGGAAATAGAAGTCAGTTGCACTGAGTTTTGCAGAGGCTGAGTATATGGTAGCCAGTATGGCTACATGTGAGGCTATCTGGCTTCAAAAACTTCTACCCGGGCTCTTTAATCAGGAGTTGGATCCTACAGTCATTTATTGTGATAATCAGAGTTGCATCAAACTCTCTGAGAATCTAGTGTTTCATGACAAGTCAAAGCACATTGCGATCAAGTACCACTTCATCAGAGATTGTGTGGAGAAGGGGATAGTGAAGCTCAATTACATTCCTACGGATGAACAGATAGAAAATATCCTGATGAAGGCCTTGATGAAGAGCAAGTTTGAATTCTTCAGGGACAAGTTGGGTGTGGTGCAGAACACTTTCCTTGCTAAGAGGGAGTGTTGATTTTTGTAGCTCAAAAAGTGGGATATGGATTTTCTTTAAAGCAACTCAAGATTAGATTTGCTTTAAATCAATTCGAGTTGGATTTTTAGCAACAACAAATTTTTTATTCTTTAATAGAGTGTTTCCGAGTTTGTGAGGATAAGATAAATCCAAGAGTGATTTTATGTGTAAATAAAGCCAAAGAAAGCAAGGAAAGATTCTTTCCTTGCACGCTAAGTAAAGCAGCTAGGCTCTATAAAAGTAAGATTGCTGTAGCAAACTCACATTGTATTTTTTGAAAGAAAAGTTTGTTGTTAGGCTGAATAGAAGATCCAACATTTGCAGGTTTTTCCCCACATTGGGGTTTCCTGGGTATATCTGCATTATTGTCTTTTTGTGTTTGGCTTCATGTTATTTTTGCTTCCGCTATTATTAGTTGTTAATTAACCCAGTTGTATTAATTGTTATAAATTAGATTTCTTTCTGTGAATTTATTGTGCAATTAATCTGTTGCTGGGTTATAGAAATTAACAGAGCATGCAAGGGAATTGCAATGGGTGGAAAAGTGGTGTATACAACTGCAACAAGTGCACACAGTCCATGGCTTTGGCGATCAACTAGTTGAACAAACAGGACCTGGGGCCGCCAAATCGAATTATGCACTCTTTGTAACAATGTACGTTGGGGGGCTATGCATTCATTTTAGGATTTGGGGCCCAACGTCCTATATTGCCTAATGGGTGCAATCAATTTGGTGGCATTAGCATCGATGACGACTCAGTGGCTGGACAACCGAGTGGGTCTGATGCACAAGATCGAGCATTCTAAAAAAAAAAATAGGCATGCTGGTGGTTGTGCCAATAGTTACAACAGTTTTGGTTGTGTTGCTTTTCTACAAGTGTCTGCAGTGGAGTAAGGCATACCGACTAGCGATGCAACGGATCAAGTTGTGGCGACAACACTAGTTGCTGAGGGAAAGTCCACCATGGGCTCATGATTTTTAGGCTCAAGCAGATTAAGTCTGCCATGGGGAACTTCTCGGTGCCCAATGTTATTGGAGGAGGAGGGCTCAACACGATTTACATAGGCAGCCTATCGGATGGGTCGCAGATAGCTGTGAAGCAGTTCAAGGATTTCACAACTCGTGGTGACCCCAAAAAATTGACCAAGTGTTGTATAGCGTTGTTGCAAGGACAATCAAAGACTGTGTGGGTGGAATGTGTTGATAATTACTATTACAAGTTTTTATCCCAAACTCTTTTGTTTCATAGAGATGACTATGCAAATTGATTCTGGATATTGAGAAATTACTGTAGGAAATTTTAGGTCACATAGATGACATTGAATAAGGAAAAGATAGACCACTTGAAGCTTTACAAAAGAAAAAAAATTAGTGGAGAGAAATTTAAATTTCCTCACATGCATAGCACCTAAACATATTTTGTAGGGATTAATAATCACATTTGATGAACAAGTCTTCCATTCAATTTCAAGGGAAACTTTTTTGAATGCTTTCAGTGTGAAAATTTGAAATACTAGGTACATTTCAGAGGCCAGGATCTAAATTCACTAATTTATATCTGTATGTAAACATTGATGGCAATGACACTAAGCAATTTGTTGTGCCTCTTTCACAATGAACTTTAAATGAGTGTCTTTGTTTCCATGTGCGACATTCATTGATTTTATACCAATTATATGATTTTAAAAGATGCATTAAGACTTTAAGTACTAAGAGTGAAATTTTGAAATACCATACACTCCAAAGGCCAAGATCTAAATTTAGAAGTTTATATATGCATGTGCTAACATTGATGGAAATGGGCACTAACTAGTTTGTAGTGCTCTTTCACAATTGATCTAAAAATGGGCACTAAGTAGTTTGTATTGCTTTTTCACAATTGATCCCAAAATAGGGAGGAGGGTCCTCGCAGCTTAACAATTATAGATTCTTAACTAAAAGTTCTTTTGAACACCTAAAACATGTTAAGTGTAAAAAACCACTAACAATGTTATGATTTTGTAATTTATTTATTTTTTCCCAAATTCCTACTACGATTTTGCAGTGTTGTAGGTCCATTGGATGATATTCTTTTAAATTTTGCTGGCATTTTAATTATATTTAATATTGTCTTAGAATTTCTTAGTGTTGGATGTGGAGGATAGATCTCTGAATTTGCAATCCTTTTTATGTGTTTTATTTATAAAATATTACAAGAAATTGTTCATTCTATGCAATAAACCCCTATTTACTGTAAATGAAGTTGAGGAATTCAATTTAAAAAACTATTTATACAATCTTTAATGTTGGCAGCATATACTTTTTTTAGAGCTAAATTTTAAACTGCATTCATACATTAGTAAATGTGTTCAGGTTTTCTATTTATTTTTTTCTTTCATGTCTATGGAAATCACACATTCTTTCAAAATATTTGGTTGCTCTCAAATTATTTTGATAATTTTCAAATTTGTTTCTATATTTTAATTTTAATTTGTCAAAACTTGATGTCACTGTCTTGGAATTTGTGTGCTCAACACAATGTTGATCATAGTGATGCTTATCATGCTTACTTTGCTTGGTTCTTTAAGTCTTTCTTGAACTTTTAGATGAATTTGTTGTACCTTATCTATGAAATTTGATGCTTTATCCACCTTTGCATCCCCTTTTTTCCTACTCTTGTGTTGACTATCCAAGGAAAACACCAAATAAACACATTGTTGAAGGTTTGTCACTATATTTGTCACCCCAAAATGACTAGCCATCAGTGAAATAATGTGTCTCTTATGAAAAGTGGTCTTCTCTTTTTTGAGACAAACAATTTCCCTACTTTTTTGAGGAGAGCATTTAAGAGGTAAAAATAAGACTTAGTCACAAATTCATCATGATTGCCTTAGTTGTTGTCCTATGCATTTCATTGAAATCTCCTTCATGGATTTAATCTTCAACATATACCTCTTTGATAGTATGTTAAGTTACACAACAAAAATTATCCAACACAGACAAATTCAAAAAAACACACAAATTGTCATGAGGAATGGTTGAAATGGACAATTCACCATATTTCCTTTTTAATCTTGTGATACATGAAATGCATTTATACTTTTCATAATGATGTTTTTCTTATATTTTAAATCTCGTCATAAATTTAGTAACAAATTGTTCATGTGAGTGTCTGTATTGAATATTGTTGATGTGATTGAAGTCATAAGTTGAACAAACTATTGAGGAAGAAACTTTTGCCAATATTTTATGTTTGTGATCCTTTTAATTATGTGTAGACATTGATTTAACCATTAATTTATTTTTGAAGAAAATGCATCATATATTTAATTGAAAAAATTGGAAGATTGACATGAGCTATATAGTTGGAGTACAAAAATCCATTCCCATAGAAAGTACACCTAGACCTGACCTTCGATTGACAATGAATCAATATATTTTGGAACCATGCTATTCTACCCTTAACTTTTAAATGCAACTATTAGTTTAATGTTTTTTACCACCAAGTAGTGAAAATATAGGTGTTATAGTTTTGGATAAGTTTGAGTAGGTGATATACATTAGGGGCTTATGCCCATATAAAGATTGAGTTGTAATATCCTTGTGGCTAAGCAAGTCCTTTTTTTCATTCAAAACAAATAATTCTCTACTTTCCTTTTATTTGGTAGTTGATGCTTATAGTTCTAGTTTAATGCATCATTGTCAATTTTGGATTCATTATTAAATGCATATGAACTTAAGCATCAACTTTTAAAAGCCAACTATTATTTTACTCTTGTCTATCATCAATTAGTGAAAAGATAGATGTTATTGTAATGCCTTCAATCTATATTTTTTAGTTTTCTAATTTCTTTATATTTTTCTAGTTCTTGAGACCAAAATAAAATTGAAAACAATAAATTGAATATGAAAGGAGTAGCTGAAAAAACTACTTCAATTTGTGAATTTTTAGTTTCGAGTCCAACTGAGACTGTAACTGAATAATATATGGTTGTTAACAACATGTCAAAACATGAAAAAACTAACATAAAAACTCCATATCTAATATTTCAATTGAATGCAATTGTTGACCAAGTACAATGGTTATATCTTGTACTGGAAAGATATTTTGAAAAGAAGTGTTATTTCTATTTCTAATTCGCACATGCATGTATATATATTTGAAATATCTTCAGGTTGACTGAAGAACTACAAATATTAGTTTTTGAAAGTATTTATTGTTCAAATTTATGAAAGATATGTTGATGATGTTTGATCTTTTTAAAATGTTTAGAAGTTAATATATGAATGAGATAATTTGGCTTGAGAATTCAAAATCGCCATTGAGATGTTTGATAGATATTTTTTTGTCATCGATTATGTAAACCAAATTATCTTTTACAAGGGTCTCAAGAAAAGTTTTAAAGGATTAAAGATTGATAGTTGGGAGAACATTTTTCCTTATATCACATTGGTTATGAAATTTATGAGACTAACATATGTCATTTTTATTTGTTGATTTATGTTTATTGTGGAATATTATAAATGATGATCACTACTAAATTGAGATGTGGCCTTTAATAACATGTTTTAAAATTTTATAATGAAAAAATGTTTTAGTGTCAAAAAATCTATGAAATTCTCATTTTTTATCCAAAACCATATACAAATATATATATATATATATATATCCAAAATTAATAGTGTAAATTTGATATATTTATTTGTAGACATTATCTTAAATAATAAAATTATTAAATAAAATAATATCTCTTATTAATTTATTTTATTTGTATTATCATATATTACTTAACATATATTTATTATCGATATATCCCTTGAACCTCCTATAAATGCAAGTGCTAGTATATACTTGTATGAATATCCACATCAATTCAGTGAAATCTATGAATATATGAAAGCAATACACTGATATTCATCAACATTCCTAATTATCACGAAGCCACCACAAGCTGTCATGAACAACACAAAAAAAAATCAAAGTATTTTTTTAGTAATAGCCAAAACACATCCATCATCTTAACTTACAAAGAATAATTAAAAAGGAAAGTGAATATCAATCACATTAAAATCTATCACATATGGCCAAAAGTGTGAAGATAGGATCAAGAGAATTTACTATCCATATGGAAGAAACACATTTATATTTGTTTTTGTTAATATGTAGTTTAAATCAAAACATTTTTGAAAACAATTAAAGATTATAAGAAGTGTTTTGGTTAGGTTTGGTTGATATTATTTTCATGTTTGTCACTTTTGTATGATATTGTATTTTAAAGTAACAAATGACCCTGCTTCTTTTCGTTTGACCATTTCTTATAGTCATTCGGGTTGGGATGTGCCTCTTTTATGCACATTTGTACTCTTGTAAATTCTTTTTCTATTATTAATATAATGCATTTTTATCAAAAAAAAAAAAGACCCCACACTTGATGTTAGGGTTGCTTCAAGCTAGTATGCATAGGGAATTGGCTCCCAAACAACCATATATGTTCATTTTGAAGTTGGTACATAACATGATGTCACTACTCCTCATGTCGTCTTATATACTTGTATAAATAGGATATTATGATGAGAGAGCAAACCCAAGACACAGAAAAATGATGCCAACAACCAAAGAACTTTTATTATTATTTAGAATGAAACTTCTTACATGCAGAGGATCACAGATCCTCAAGCTCTGCAATACATGCTGTAGACATCGAAAATATACTAATTGACATCGTGCATTTGATCCTGACTTACTAACATCATTCTTCCTAAATCATCCCTCAGTCTAACCATTTAATCAAATCCCCCTATTTGATTAAATTCATAAATATTTGTCTCTTGATTAAATAAATCATTTTATTTGATTAAGTCAATTACTTCTATTAATTGAATCAACCCATTTGATTTAATTATTCCTATTTAATTAAATAATCAATTTATTTGATTAAGACTTTAATGTTCATCCATTAAATTAAATAAATTAAGACTTTATTTGATCTAACACCATCCCTTTTAATTAAATAAATCAAATATTTATTTAATTAACCTATTATCATATTCCTCTCTTATCTAATTTAAATAAATCAACAAATCTAAATCAAATAAGTCACATCAGCTAATCTCCTTTAAATTAATCAAATCCCGATTAATTTAATCATCTCATGTCAAATCCTATGGATTTTGCAACTTGCACAATTAAATCATTTATTTGATTTAATAATTCCCTATTTACTTTCAAAATGGCATAAAAAAGGGAATATTCCTCCAAGTTTGAAATCTACCCCCAAACATGATTTGTCCCTCCAACATTGCATTTTTTAATCATTTTCTTGTCCCCCACTCATCTTGTCTCTCAAATTCAAATTTGAAACTCCCTCTCATGGGCACACTTCCCAAATCTTGCACAACCATTGGCCTATCATCATTTGACAAGTGGCCTCTTCTCATTGGTGGATCTTTAGTCCCACATTGCCCAAATGTGGACATTCATCCTTCAATTTCATCCACAAATGAAGAGCTCCTCTCCTCATTTGATCATCCACATTCCAAGTAAAGTGACCATGCTAAAATACTTGGCCATTTTCATCCATTATTTGAGTTCTTAGCTAAGTTGTTTTGCAGATTTGGCTTGGAGTCTCCATTATTCATCATCAAAAGTGGATCACCATTCATCATCAAAGCTTGCAAAGGAGTTGGGAAAGGGCCAATTTCCACATCAAATTGGCACCAACTCCCCCATAAGATCAAGAGTTTGCTATTTAAATTAGGATTTTATCTTTGGTTTATCGTTTATGGTGTTTTTGCATATTTTCATTCCTAGTTTAAATTGTAAATGGATTCTATGGGGAACCTTTATTCTAACTTGCATTTCAATCTATTAATGTGTTTATCTCTTGTGTTTTGCAGGTATTAGGATCTAGGTTCACACATGCAAATTACAGAAATTATAGAAATTACAAAAGACTCCCTTTCGTAGCATGCAAACTCTTTTCCTCAAAAAGCTATCTAAAAATTAGAAACTAGCCCATAAATAGCCATAACGTTTAATCCGACCGTTAGATTTTCAATGATAATACCTTTTCGGAATGCTCTCAAAAAGACAATGTGGTAAAATGTACGGCCTATGGCCAGCTACTATGGGATTTTCACAAAATTTTAGGCCCATCCAAAGCCTCTAAGGGCCTCAAATTTGGCTTTGAATATTTAATAGCTAAAGGGGGGGTATCTAGAAATGCAAAGACATCTACAAAAAGCTAACCAACTGAAATATAAATGCAATGCATATTTTTTTGGGTGATGCAAGATTGCCCTTACACCACTGGATGCTCCTACATCATATTATCACTTTAACATAAAGAATGTTGAGATTTTAATTGTTTGTAGACTTCTTGTCCTTGGTTTATTAATCCTTGAAGGTTAAAATTGAAACCAAGGAGATAGGACCATGTAAACACTTTAACTTCTTTAGAATATTTATTCTTAATTTTACTATCACTAAAAGTATTTGACATCATATTCTTGTGGTGAAAATAATTAAAATTATAAAATGGAATTTTTATGGGAAATAATAAAAATGTAATTTCATTAAAAAAATATCAGTGTCAAATATGAATATTTAAAAAAAATTGGTAGCCATTTCTTCTAAGGTCCCTTATTTTCCTTTATGTTGTGGTGATAGTTTCCCCCCTTTTGGTGCTCCTACAAGCTCTAGTTGTAAGGTATCTACTCTAGAGATTGGTTGGAAGTATTGTATAAATGAGGCTTCTTTTGTATGCTCTCACCAGTCCTTTTGTTCAAGCTTTGGATATTATGATTAGTGTTGGATTGATTTTCTAGATGGATCAAGATGTTAAGGTTGATGTTTGTGGTATGTTGATGAATTATTGGGTAGATACTATCAAAGGTATAGACCTCTAGACACTCTTGCTATTTTGTAGCTTTGTTTGAGGATGGGAATGGTATTTTGATATATGTGTTTGATTCTATTGTTGTTAGGTTTATTTCCAAACTAGGGAATTCACTTGTTGGAAATTTGTTGGGTTAGACTAAATTTTGATGTGTTTCAAAAATCATCCCAACAAAAATGGAAACTGAGGGGGCAATTTGAGATTTTGGAAATAATGGACGAGACCCATAAGACTTGAACAATAGAGTGACCTCAACTAAAGTGATGTGTATAAATTCTATCATACCAAACCATTATCCAAATAACTATTATAAAAGGGTGGGAAAGGGGGTTGGGGATCTGTAGGAAGTCGTACGAGCTCAATCCAACACCTTGAAAAGATAACCACCTAGTGATTGAGTAAATCCTCAAATCTAGATATTGGGTACTTCTTGATAAGGTAAGTTTATTCCTTAAAAAATGACTATTGATTGATCCTACAACATAATGCATTAGTAAGGTTTCAATTTGGGTTAGGATTCCTAGGTTACTATTGGAATATTGGGAGGAGGAGGTGTTTATGGGTATTGCCAATTCTTTTGGAAAACTATTTATTGTGATATGGTACCCATATTTAGGAAGCATTTTTTTTTTTCAAATCGTATATTTTTGTGGAGGTTGATAAGGTCCTCCACCTTATCTTCTAAACTAGGTAAACATGTGCAATAAATTATCTATGCAAACTCCATACTAGTTGTTTTCTATAGTTGCCTCAAGTTTGGTCATGGAGTAGGGGCCCTTTCATCCTCTTAAGCCCTTAGTGTGGTGAGATGTTCCATTTTCTAATGGAAATAATGATGTATATGCTGCCCTTATAAAAGCAATGCCAAATGAAGGTTGTAGGGAGAGGGAATTTGAGGAAAGTAGGGGTTTGGGGTAGACCCAAGTTAATCCTTCAATTGAGTCATAGAGATCACCCATCACAAATAAAAAGAAGAAAGGTTGAGTTGGAAGAGAGACTTTCAAGTTGTCCTTTGTATCTATTTGATTCTAGAGTTTCAACTAGAAAATGAAGAATACGCACACAATAAATTAGTGTCAAAGAATCAATGGATAGGGTTGTCCATTGCTCTCTAGAGTAGTTTGGTTTCAAACTAACTTGATTCAACTAGTCTCTGATTATGTTTAAATCATGTACCTATATTTGATTACTAAGTTTTATGCCCTAACATAAAAATTAAAAAATTAAGATAACATTCATACTACTAAGTTAAAATGAAAAAATAAATTTTAAACTTCAAACTGTAAAACGTATGCACATATATAGAAAGCTAAGTTGAGCACAATAAATGGGCCATGAATTGCAATATATTTATGATTGATTAAGTCATAAAAAAGGTCCATAATGCTGCCATGGAAAGGAAGAAAATTTAGGTATCTTAGAAAAAAGAGAGGTTTACTCCATTTTTCTAGAAACTCTCTTCAACAAAATTTAGTGAATATCCTAAGCTAAGGACAAGGATTGGCTAGTAAGGGAAAAGGGGATTTAATTCACATCTTTCTACAAAAATGTAGGGAATTACTTGGAAAATTTCAATTGTCTTTATCCCTACAAAACTTTCTATAAATCACTTTATCTTTGTAGATGCCATGAATAATGAATTTTCTAATGAATAAATGTTGCATTAATTAGATCAAATGTGTAAGAAAGCAATGAGGGATTCATGACATTTATTTTATATAAAAAAAAAATTAATGCAAATTTTGAGAGTACACTATTATGAACTCTATAAAAAAAATTATGACCTTAAGTTGTCAATATGAATTGGTGTATACGAGGCACCATTGAATCTAGTGTTAGAGTTATCATATATTAGCTAATAATTAATTAATCTTTAATTGATTATTAGTCTAATTTATTCTTTGCACTTTAGCTAAACTTAGGAATGCTTTATTAGTTGAACTTATATTATATCATTATGTCACATCTCATGTGATGTTAACACTTGTCATGATCTAATCCCTTTCTCATTTAGGGCTTTACTCTTATAAGCATTCAACCCTTATTGTAAATATCTTTGGATATTATTCACAAGAAATATCACTACTTTCATATCTTCTTGAAAGCTTCTTCTGTAACTTTTCTTGTTGAAGTATATTGCATATATTGTTTGCAGATCTCTTGCATGGAAGGTGTATTGTTTGTTGTTTGATCTTGTGGCTCGTGATTTTGTGCTTGTTTCACAATTCTAACATGACATCAGAGTGTGGATTTAGTGAACCCCTTCTCGATTTTCTTCTTCAACAAGGGTTGTAGGCTTCAAATCTAAATCCCCTTTGTTCTTTTTACAAATTTTGGAGGTGGGCATTTTTCAAAGCATTTTTTTGTAAAAAGGACCTCGTCGTAAGATCCAAAGCTATCGAGAAAGTCAAATTTGGCTTTTGTTTCGCCTAATTTCGACTTCGTTCATTAGATTTGTGAAAGTTTGAAGAAAGGGTTTTTTTGCCAAATCCAGAAGGTGCCTGATTTTTGGGGCATTTTAACAGACCTCACTATTGCATCTGAAGCAGCTAAAAACCTTAAGATCGCCTGTTAAATTATTGAAATTTGAGTAGTTGACCTTTGTGGCAAATTTTTTTTCTTTGCAAGCTCGTACGACCTTCTACATGCTTTATGAGGTATTAAAAAAAATTGGTCAAAAAATCTTTTCCCTGCATGAAATTTTTTATTTGTAGTTTTTATTAAAATAAATATTTTTAAAAAGCTTTGTAAAAATTTGGTTTTTAAAACAAAAAAAAAGCTTTAAAAGGGGTACCCTATGCAGGACCCTACCTACACAGTCTTGTATAGGGGCCACCAACCTTTTTTTTTTAATTTTATTTTTAAATAATCAATGTTTTTTATATATATTTTTAACAAAAAAATATAAATGTAAAACTTTTTATTGTTTTTTTTTTTTGTTTAACATTTTTTTTCAAATAAGCCAAATTGTGCAAATGTGTCAATGACCATTTAGTCATCATATTTAAGCTCACAGTTTTGCTGTAAGGGTCATATTGCCATCAAATTTAATGTAGTGACTATCTGTTTTTGCCTTTTTGGAACTGTTTTCTTCTAGAGACCATAACTTTTGCCCACGATGTCAAAATTGGACAAACGAGATATTGTTAGAAAGAGAATTCAAAGTACTTTCTAGTGGTGCAATTATTTTTTGGAGTTTTTTTTTTAGGTTCTTGTTATTTCCAGTCAAATTCATATCTTCTTTTCTAGAGTTGCTTTCAGTGTTTTTGGCATAACTTTTGCATACGATGTCAAAAATGGGCAAACAAGATATCATCAGAAGGTTGTTTCTAAGCTCTTCACAGTAGTGTAGGTGGTTTCCTAATTTTATTTTTGTATTTTTCCATAAATACTTCTCTTTTTTTTTGTCTTTTTTAGTCTTTATGGGCTCACATTGCATGTATTTATCATCTGTAAATGCACTAAAATAAAGTGCCTCAACTTTGTATGTGTAGTTATGGGATCTTGCACATCACTTTGTGCCTTATTGTACTTGCACTATGATATAAATTTCCATGGGGGTTGATGTTTTCCTTTGTTTTCCTTCATACCTTTCTCATGCATATGTGACTTTTGTTTTCACATCCTTTCTATCTGCTTGTACTTTCATGATTGCACCTTTAGATGTTCTTGGTTCCTCTTCATGCACTACTTTCAGGCATTCAATTTTAGTGTACCTATTACGCCTCTCCCTTTTCAGCATTATAGGGGGGTTTTTGCTATTGGTGCTATTGCTTCTTTGATTTCACATTCTAGTGAGCTATGTATATAGTATTTGTTCCTATGTACTAGGAAAATGCAATGGCTGGTTACCTATGCATTTCGGTGAGATGGAGCACTTACCATATGGACACTCTTGCATTCCTATTTTCACGAAGCGACCTTCCATTTTCTCATGATTAGTTCTTTAGACTTTTGGTACCTTTTCCATTTGTATCTTTGAGTACCAGGTGTTTTCCTTTGTTTTCTTTCTGATTCAAGTAGTGTTGTTGGGGGCACTCATATAGATTTTGTCTTCTTGATCCTGATCATTATATGTTTTAGTGGAGGTTCTTCTTGGTGCATTTTAGGAGTCATTCTTGACAGTGTTTACAACTTCTTCATGATTCTGGATGTTCCATTATTCCTATCTTTTGGGACAACCTTGTCTTGTTTGGAGACTTCTTCAGTCCTTCACTTGGCTTTCATATCTTTTTGGAGTAGAGTTTTTCCCATGAGGTTTTCTCTATTTCTCCACATTATACAGATCTTTTGTTTGTACATGGGTACCTTACCTGTCCTTGTTTTTCGGGACCCATCTTGCATTCTTTTTAGGGTTTTTAGCTACTCCCTAAGTTCATCTTAAGGGGGGGTGTTAGAGTTATCATACATTAGCTAATAATTAATTAATCTTTAATTGATTATTAGTCTAATTTATTCTTTGCACTTTAGCTAAACTTAGGAATGCTTTATTAGTTGAGCTTCTATTAAATCATTATGTCACATCTCATGTGATGTTGACACTTGTCATGATCTAATCCATTTCTCATTTAGGGATTTCTCTTATAAGAATTCAACCCTTATTGTAAATATCTTTGGATATTATTCACGGGAAATATCATGACTTTCATATCTTCTTGAAAAGCTTCTTCTGTAACTTTTCTTGTTGAAGTATATTACATATATTATTTTCAAATCTCTTGTGTGGAAGGTGTATTGTTTGTTGTTTGATCCTGTGGCTCGTGGTTTTGTGCTTGTTTCACAATTCTAACATCTAGTTACGTTCATTGGGCAATAAAAGGAAGAAAAATCGAGCAATTTTCCTTAAAAAGGGCCATATTTAGTGCATGTATATATTCCTAATGCAAATATTTATTCCTAAATATGTCTAGAGATGTGAAGAAATGGTGGTGCCATAAATATGTACTGAAATATCGTAAGGTCACTATTGATGTGTTTTTTATGCACTTCTCAACACAGGAACTACGTAGGTGCACCGCCTCTCTTGAAAGATAATCTTCCACAATTAGATTGTAGAACACTATCCCAAGATCCCTAATGTCAGGTCTTGATAGTGCTTGGAATATCTCAGTTGTTTTATGTGATTTGTTGGAATCACAAGGCGGTCTTATGTAGGTATTACAAAGCATGGGGGAAGTTGGATCTTGAAATGGAGTTCTTGGGATGAGAGAGTTGTTATGCATTAGCTGTAGGTTCAAACAACAGTCTTGGACTCCATTTTTTCATTGGATTTGGATTTACAATGTGTAATGAGCCTTAGCATAGGTCAGTCATTAAAAAAAAAAAAAGGGGAGCAAGGAAGAGAGGGAGTTCCTAAATCTGCAACTAATTGTGAACAGTGATGATGGAGTTCCTACAATGGATAGCTTCCTAAAACAATACTCCACTTAACCAGAAATCTCACAGTATCGCAAAACTTGTGCTATCTTCTAAGGTCTGCAAATGTTTTGTCTTTCATTCACCATGTGCATGCATGAACAAAGATAAAGTTTTAGAGCAGTTTTGAATTCAAGCCCAGACTAACTTTACATAGCTATCTACCATCAACAAACAAAAAAAAGTATCGAATGAGAAGTCATCAACACAGCAAGAATTTTCATGATCACAGGACAACATTCCTAAAATCTACCAAAGCAAGAAAATAGCTAACTAGAACATCAATAAAACCTAAGTTAAACATCTAACAATGGAGATTGAATCAAGCAACATGTGAGAAACTCAAAAAATGCACCAAGTCAATGTTTTTTCCTTATAAATTTCTGTAGCATGTCTTTACAACAACTCGACTCTCTTTGCAAATGAGAGGAGAGCCCTATTTATAGTGTTCCAAAATTCAAATGAATGGCCAAGATCAATTCTCATTGTGTGGCCAAGATTCATTACAAAATAGGGTTTCACCCACCCCCCAATATATCACAATTTAAAATTACATCTTTGTCTTTTCTCTATTTTTTCCTTTAGTGGCAACACTGTAGCATTTTTGTCTTTTAGCTGATCTCTATTTTATTGTAGCCACTCTTTAGGGAGTTCTTCATCTTTGACGGGGCTGTCCTCTTGCCTTTTAGAAGCTGTGTACTCCATGAACTTTAGGATAACCGGTTGGAGCTTGTCCACTTCAAAATTTTGTACCTTAGTACTTAGTAGCTCCACTCCTTTGCATTATCCTCGAGCCTTTTCCAATCCTCATCGTATTTTGTGCCTTGGTCCCTGAAGAGCTCTGATTGATTGAAGGAATAGGCAGCAAAACTCATGAATTCTATTGTGATTTCACTTCCGTCCTCCATCTTCTTCTAGAAGTAGGGCTTCATTTTTTTTAGATCCATCTGCACGACGGGCACATCATATTTTGTCATTAGCTTGAGATAACGAGCACATTCTGCCCTAATTTCCTTTATCCATTCTATATCCGGATCCACTTTGCTTATTATTTGTTCCAGCCTTTCCTTCTGGTTGTTGAAGTCTCACCGCCATACATCCATCAACCAATGATCATCTTTGTAAAAATCCAGCTCCTTTTCCCATGTGGCTTCTGACAATTGAAGGATAGCCCTGATCTTCGGAAAGGTCGAGTCGTATACTATAGGGAAGTCAATGCATAGCTTCCTTGTGCCCTCCAAAGATTACTGTAGGTCCAAGAACTTGTTGGTTGTCCGAATAGTCCAGCTAATTCCCATGTTTTCGATGTATAAGACTTGTCAAAATTAGTCCTCTGTAGTCTTTTCCAAGTTCTTCCTTCTCTCCATTTTGTTGATTTGTTCTTTGGACAACAACTGGGGTGTAGTCATGGACATGGTAGGTAGGTCATCCATCGATGACCACTATTGGATGTAATATGTTAAAGCAGCCACCTGTGCTTTGAGCTCGTCCTTTGAAATCTTGTCCTACCTTATCAAATGTACCACCATGGCTACTGACTCCTCAAGATGTGCTACCTTCTGTTCTCTGGTGGCGGTCCCTAGATCCATGGTGGAGACATTGTAAGTTACTCCTTCCTGACCTACCACAGGTGTGGCCACCTACACAACTCGAGACCCAGAAGCATCTATCGTCACCTTGGATCGGATCTTAAGCTTATTTTCCTTCTTTGTTGTGACTTGAGCTCGAGCTAAAATAGCCTCTAGTCTCACTCTCGAGTCCTTTAATATGTGAGTTTTCCTCCCAAGCTGCTTCTCTAACCACTTTGGAATGGTGGACTTGCCTTTAGGTGACTCATGATCACCCTCACCTCCCTCGGTCAAAGCCTCTGCTTCCTTACCTTCCTGGGTTCCTTCCTCCTCATCAGAGTCTTGGGCGAACACAAGAAGCTTGATTGGAGGCCTAGTAGATAGTTGTTGCGTGGGGATCTCTTTTCCTACTGTCTCTTCTTCTTCCTCTTCCTCTGCATGTTCAACTTCATGCACAAGTTCTTTGGATGGTTTGTCCTTGAGGCTCTTAAAAATTTTGGTCCTTCCCTCAGGTAATTCTTCTCTTGGACTATCTTCTGGTGGCTGCTCTTATCCATCACGGGGTGACCTTTCTGCTTCTGCTTTGGTGTCCTTCAGCTGTTGTGCCAGCTCCTCCTTAATGTCATCATCAAAGGTTTGCACGATTACCCTAGCGCCGGAGCTATCTTCCTCGTCCCCACTCTCGGAAGAGCCTGTTCCCTCCTCCTCATAAGCCACCCTATCAATGGTTCAGTGTTCGTACTCTGGGTGCTTATGGTATTCATCGACTTCTTCCTCAACAGGCTTCGAGGTTTCCCACTCTCATTCCTCCAACTCCTTAGAGATTAGCATGGTGGCATCCATAACCGGTGGCCTTGTTGGTGGTTGTAAAGGCTGAGCAATAGCAAGGACTTGCGTAAGGGCTGCTTGAAGAGTCAGATCCATTAGGATCTAGGAGAGCTCAGGGGGAAGATTCTGCATATGTCTTGAGAGAGCCCCAGGCATGGTGGTGGTGGGAATAGGTGCTGTTACTGTTGCTAGAGGGAGTGATGTGGTTGGTGACATGGCAGCGAAGGAAGGGAGAGTGGTTATGGCAGAAGAAGAGTCAACAACTATTATGAACTCAGTCAGAGGTGATAAGCGAAGATGGATAGAGATATCCACTGCTGGCGAGGATGTGGCAATCATGGCTAAAGAGGTAGATGGTGCAACAGTAGGGGCCGAGAGAGCCAAGAGAGGTTCCAATTGATCTGTATCCTTTGCTTCCTCCTCTTAGGTTGAGGGTTGTTTTGTGGTGCTCCCTGCTTGTTTGAGCTTTTTGGAAGGTGAGCCTCCCATTTCTTTCCTTGTGTACACCTTAGAGTTTGGAGACTATTTTGTTTCTATCTCCTTTCTCTTCTTGGATCTGGTGACCAGAGGAGACTTGGAGGTCCCACCAGTTGACATGGTGGCAGCAACATCCTCTGTTGCACTTGGCTCACTTTTGAGCCCTTCATAAGTCAAAATTACTCCTTGGTGCTTTAATTGGGCTACTTGCCCATCAACCCACTCCTTAGTATGAGCCAAGACTGGCTGGGTTATGGTATCAAGGTCATCAACCTCCTGTTCATCTCAATCTATTGTTGGTATTGGCAGATTGGTGATTACAGTGTACCTGGGGTGCATTATGGTGGCATCGTCTTCTTCGACTTGGTCCAGTATGGGGAATGGATGCACCTTTCTTACAAACTGCATAGTCATTCACATATAGTGCCTTGCACATACCTCTTTATCATCTTGGCAGTCTACCCAGAAATCCTCGATGTGGTGAAAATGGGCAAACCCTGGCCCTAGCGCCTTTTTGACATGACCATACGGGTCTATCCACGGGCAAGTAGTGTGTAGGTAGAAATGGTAATCTTTTAGCTCCTTCTCAGAGTTACCAACACACTAGGAAGTTTGCAGCTTATACATGCCCTGGCCCAGAGTCATGGGATAAGAAATCCCTCCTATGTGTTTGCTACTGAAGATTGCTTGTATGTTTTGGAGCTACCGAGAAAGCTCCAGAAGGATGATTCGGTTGTTGGAGTATCAAGGCAACCTGTTTGGCCTTTCAGTGAAGCCTTGGGCTCGGATGTATGTGAACTTCAGATATTGGATGAAGAGAAAGGCATACTATTTTAAAAATGCCCTGGCACTGTGGGAGACCCTCCTCTCGAAGTCTCCGACAATCATTCTGATAATATGGCCAATGAAGGCATCGTTTACTCTATAGTATTCCCTTTTGAAGTTCCGGTATTGGAGCTGTGGATACCTATCATAGGCCTTGAGTCTTCGCCCCTACTCCTAATTGGGTGCCACAAACACCCCATTGTACTGCCTCTAATCCACCAAGGAATAGACGAGATAGGAAGTCATATAGAACTTGGAGCTCTTCTTTATGTTGACAAACTGCTCATGGAAGCAGTTGCTTATGATTCCTCCCCAGTAAAACAAAGTCTTTGTGGTGACGTCCTCATTCCCATGAAGAATTTGCTCGGTGAAGTACACCATCAATTTTTGGAAGAAGGCCACCATAGGAAGACCCATAACTCTACTTAGCATCATGACCAAGTCATGGTAATCTTTGTAGAAATCACTACAAAAGAGTTCGTGAGAAACCTTCGCAGTGCTGCCCCACTTTTCCTTGAGCCAATGTTGATTGATTGATCTCCTACAGCCTGCTGGATTATCATCCCACGCTACCAAGAATTCTTCTATGGTGGAGACTTCCATCTAGTTAAAAGTGGGGATATGGAAAGTCTTTGTGATTCCCTCAAGTGACATGTCGGCGAGAATGTTGCCTTCTTTGTCAATAATTGTCCTTGTGTCGGGCTGGTATGCTTCCCAACAAACCATGACCAACTCGGGGGCCACGAGGGATGGAGGGATCCAGAAGCCTTTGTTATTTCACTTTGTCTTATCAATCTTGCATTCTTCGTTGTTGGATTGACCCTGACCCTTTGTGTGAATTTGCCAATATCGACATGGCCTATGTTGGTGCTAGTGATTTCCTTCCAATCCATGGTAAATTTTGAGTGTAGAGGCTCGCCTTGAAACTAGTATTTCATTTAGTCCTTGTCCTCTTTCTCTCAAGGGTGTTTCCTGACTTCTTTCCTTTGTCCTTCTCGGTGGATGCTCCTGAAGGTCCTACACCCAATTCCATATATTTTGCAAGCAAAGGTGTAGTCAGTGTAATGGATCATAAAAGCATTCATGTTACCCAAAATCCTAAAGATGACATCCATTTTAAACAATCTATTAAGCATAACATGACCTTTCATCTCCCGATGTTATTGATCTTTTGATTAGGAGCATTTGGATAGTTCAGGCCCGGAGGGCCGGACTTCCTCGGTAAGAATGTTGTTTAGAAGGGAAAATAGGGCGGAGGGCTCTCAGAGATTCTCTTCAGTCAAATTTTAGTATTTTAAGAGGTTTGTATCGAAGGGGACCGAAATCAAGCATGTGGGTCGAAGTTAGATTTTAGATTTGGGATCATTTGGATCGGGTTGGGAGAATCCGGAAGTCCCGGGCCAGACAGCCGTCTGGAGATGGCAGTTTGGAACAACAGATTAAAAATGAAATTTCAGAGACAGAACTCCGGGGTCCAGGGTCCAGGGAGTCAAAGGGCGGTCAGTAGTTTTACATTACCAGGTCCAGAAGGCCAGGAGGGCTGTGGTGCACTCGGCGTGTAGGATGCAAACTTTGGAAGGAAGTCTAGAGCTTTAGGCCTGTCAAGGGAGGACGCCTTCATTTCATTTCAATCACATAGCAGACGGAAGGGTGGAGCTTGAAGCTTAGAGGGGCGGGCGATATTTTCCCCTCGGGACAGTGGATGAGGAAAGGACTCTCAGGTGGCAGAGCCCGGCGGGAATGAGGGCATTCCTTGTTCAAGTGACATCCCAGCGGCGAACGGAGGTCCAGAGCCCAGAGGTCAGAAGGATGTCGGGTATTCACTAGGAGAAAGGTGGTGTCACTGTGAGGTCCTGACAAACTTGTTATGTCTTGCCGACGAAGGATAAGGGGAGGGGGTGTTAGCGAAAGGTCATGCCGAAAAGCGAAAGGTCATGCTAAAAGGCGAAGTCACGTCAACTGAAAAGGGAAAATTTCATTTGCCAAGAGGAGGAGCCTCACCAAGAAGTCCTAATGAAAGTTATGGGGTCCTGCCGAAAGCGAAGGTATCACCAGGACCTAAGGAGCTCATGGTGAGGTCTTGGCGATGGACAAACATATCCTTGATAGCAAATGAAGGACAAAATCCTAGGAATGGAGGCCCAGGCTCGAGAGACTCAAAGGCCACTTATCCAATTTGAAATGCTCACAGTGAGGAGAAGGGTGGGCCCTAATAGATAGGCGGTCGGGGAAAGTTCACCATTCTAACGCGACGACATTTCGGCTAACTTCCGAACAAGGAAGTCTGACGGCCCGGGCCCGAAGGGGCAAATTTCCATCAGAAAGATGGCTCATCGATTTGGTTCGGATGGCCAAAATAGGTCCTGGGGCTGAAAGGGATGATCTCCTTGTGGGAAGAATAGCCGCGGCAAGGTGGAGCTCTGGATCAGTTAGGAGGGCACCCTCGAAGGTTTTCTTGAGTTTTCAAAACATGGGTTTTACTCGTGATGCTATGGCTCATCATTCATACATCGTTTTGATATTTATTGTCCGTTTTAATCCTTATAAATCATGAAAATAATGCCCAGGAGGGTGAACGAAGAACCTACCTCGAACACTCAATGCGGGGAGGTGTGGGATCCACTCACAATCGACAAGCGAAGGCAATGGACAAAGATCACCGGAGGCTTCAAAGATGGAAAACTCCTATGGCAAGCTCTGATTGTTCTCTACAAAAATTGTCAAGTGAAAATGACAGACTTGAGCGGGTCTTTTATACCCCTAATCGCCATTAATGACCCTATTAAATGCAAGTATAGCAAGACAAAGGTTGGTGAATTTAAAAATCAACAACGACGGCGGGAGACCTAGGGTTCGACGGTCGGGAGGGCGTAGGACGGCGACTGCTAAAGATTTTGACTCGATAAATTCACCAGCGGTGAAGAGGAGGTCGGGGCTTGGAAGGTGGGATGCTGCCAGAGGTTCACCGAGAGGAACAGCGAAACACTCTCAGAACCCCAGGGTCCTGGGCCCAGAGGGTTAAATAGCCATCGAGATTTCCATGGATTTAGCAGATGGAAAACAAGAGTTCAGACCCCGGGGTCTAGGAGGACGTGAACCAAACATTGTTGGGAACGGTAGGTGCAATGGGGAAACCTAGAAAGGGAAGCCCAAATGCTCAAGCTCGGTAGGGCCTGGGGCCGTTGGCATGGTCAAACTGCCAGAGGGACCCCGCGATGCACTAGAACACGACAAAATTAAAAGGTGAAGGCACGGTCAACTTATGGTGGGACTTTGAAGCAACATTGACCATATGGAACACCAAAAAGGGGGCACACAAAATGAGGCAGTAAGAAAATGACCCGACAAAGCGAAAGAAAAGAGGGTCCCTGTTCGAAACAGGGCGTGTGTGCTAAGGGCACAACAAATGGCGACTCTGCTGCAGAACGCTCCCGAGTTTTCTAAGGATAAATATTTATTCACGACCCAGAATCTCTAGTTTAGCAGACCAGGAGTGGCTTCCATAGATGAATCTGGGAGAGTGAGATCCTTAATTGGGTTAGTTTACAGGACATCTTAGAAGTGTGTGTAGTGAGTTCATTCCTTTCCTCAGGATAGTGACCAGGGTTACTAATTCAACCGAGCAAGCTACATAAATTGTCTAACACTAAAAGTAACCTAGACATTGCTCCATTACCAGTCAAGTGTCCATAGACCTGATAGAGTTGTCACTGCAATCCCATGGATATTGCTCTACTGTCGGCTGGGAATCCATAGCCCCGGTAGAGTTACCTAAACACCCATACGGTTGCTTATTTTTCAGAATTCCTTTGCCCTTTTTCTTTGATATTTCCTTCAATGTTCATTTCTCATTTATCATTCAGTTCGACCAGGTAAGCACTGAAGCCTACAATGGGTTTGAGACTACAGTAGTCACTGGAGCAGACTTAAGATTTTTCACTCATTAGGATGTCATAACAACCATGGCACAGTCCTTTAGAAATGATTATTATGTGTTTTGTGCGAGATATGAGATGTGTGTAAGAAGATCTAATCCAGGGTCAAGTTTTGAGCAGAGTTCCAACAAGGAAATCATTCATGGGCAGCTTTTAGAGACCGATAGTCGAGAGTGAATGTTTAGCCGAAGAACACAAAGGACGAACAACAAAGTAAACCGCTTGTTGAGCAAGCATGGCCACTACTAAGGGGTGGGAAACAACTTTTTAAAACAAAACTATTAGGAGGGAGAAAACAAAAGAGCGACGCAAAACAAAAGATGCAAGCAAACCAGAAAAATAATCTACCCTAACCAATGCACAAATATTTACAAAGAAGAGCTCGAACGAGCTCAAGCCTGGAAGTAATGCTTCATGTGTTGTTCGTTGACCAGCAATGGGACGTTCTCACCAGTTAAGGTCTTTAGGTGAAAGGCATTGTCTCCAAAAATCTCAACTATTTGAAAGGGGCCAAGCCAGAGCTTGTCAAATTTGTCGTGTCCCCCTTTCTTTTCATGGGCCCTATCCCAATATAGGACCAAATCTACAATCCTAAAGGCTTTAATTTTGGCTCGGCGATCGAACCATCTCTTCACTACACCCTGGTGTTTGGCAAAATTTTCTATTGCACGGTCTTAGACTTCTTCTAAATGCAAGAGCTCAGCTAACCGAGCCTCTCTACGATCTCCTCCCTCGTAAAAGTTGTTGATAAACTGGAGAGTAGGAATCTTCAGATGGATAGGAAATATAGGTTCTAGGCCATAAACAATGTGAAATGGGGAATCACCAAGGGCAGCCTTATGGCGAGTGCGATCTACCCAAAGAGCAAAACGAAGCTGGGTATACTAGTCCTTGGGATTCCTATCTAGCAGTTTCTTGATCACGATAATCAGGTTCTTATTTGTAGACTCGGCAAGGCCATTGCCTTGAGGGTAGTAATTAGATGAAAACTTAAGGGCAATCTCATAGTCAAATGCCCAATTAGCAAATTTTAATGAAGCAAAAGCAGGTCCATTGTCACATACTAAAGCATAAGGACAACCAAAGCGATTTAAAATGAAATTTTCCAAAAAATTAGTAACTACTTCAGTTGTGCATTGCTTACATACGATCGCTTATGTCCATCTAGTATAGTAATCAGTAGTGGTAAGAATGTACCTGTGTCCCGCAAATGATGGGGGACTTACCAGACTAATGAAGTTGAGACCCCATTGTGCAAACGACCTTACCTCTAGTACAGGTTGCAGTGGGACAACATTCTTTTCCCTGGTGGTAGCGGTCTGGCATGTGTGACATGAGTGGACATGGAAATGGGCATCTTTGAAGATGGTTGGCCAATAATACCCTGCTCTCAATATCTGATGTGTGGTGGAAGAACCAGAACCATGGCCTGTGCCAAATTTTTAGTGGAACTCTCTTAAGACTCGATCTGCTTCTTCCTTGCCAAGGCATCTTAAATAAATACCTTCATGATTTTTCTTGTAGAGAATGGACCTTTGTAGCATGTAACCATTGCTCTTCAATCTAAGGGCTCGCTTTTGGACTCCTTGCAAGTGCGGTGGATACTTATGGTTCAACAAATAATAGACGACATTCTGGCACCACTTTTCGAGGGAGACATCCTCAAGCTGGTACTGCTGCATAGTGAGTTGGGGTCTAGCCGCTTCTGCCATCTCAACGATCGTGCAAGTGAGTGTCTGTCCTCTCACTAGCTTCATCAGTTGGATCTCCATGTAATATTCTTGGAGCAGAGTGACCCATTTAGCTCTTTGTTTGCCCAATTCATTTTGCATGAGTAGTTTTTTTACTGCCTGGTCAGGAAAAATGGCGAACAACTTATTGCATAGGATGTAGTGTCTAAATTTCTTCACCCCTCTGACAAGAGCATATACCTACTTTTCAATGTTGTGATATCGCAATTCAACATCCTTGAGGAGAGCACTCATAAAGGTGATCAGGTGCTCATTTCCTTCATCATCCTTCTGGGTCAACATGCTAGCACAAGAATGCTCTAAAGCAAATGAGTAGATGTAGAAAGGCTTCAGATAATCTGGGCTGACTAACACAAGCGCCTCGGTGATGGCCCATTTGATTTCCTCAAAAGCTTGTTTGGTGTCAGGTGTCCACTCAACTTTGGCATCTTATTTCAACATAGCATTGAGAGGTTTAACAATCTCCGCGAAACCCATGATGAATTTCCTAATGAAGTTGATATTTCCAAAGAAGGATTTTAATTCTTTCTTGCTATCTAGAGGCAAAATTTTGAGTAAGGACTCGACACGTTCAGGGTCTATACAGATACCCTGTTCTGAAATGATGTGCCCGAGCAACCTACCTTCAATCACATCGAAAATGCACTTCTTGGGGTTAAGGGAAACCCCAAACTCCCTACACCTCTGAAATACCTTGCATAAATCAGAGACGTGATCACCTCACCTTTTAGAAAACACAGTCAAATCATCTATGTAGATGATTATGCACTTGCCAACCAGGTCCTTGAAGGCAATGTCCATGGCACGTTGGAAGGTAGCTCCGACATTGATGAGCCTGAAGGGCATCCTCCTGTACTCGAATATTTCCCACTTAGTGGTGAATGTCATTTTGTGACGATCCTCATATTGTACCATCACCTAGTTGTATCCATAGTATCCATCTAGAAAATACATCATCTAGGAGTCGTTGATGATCTACAACACCTCATCCAATGAGGGCACCAGATAGTTGTCTTTCTCCGGGGCGTGGTTCATATTGCGGAAATCTACACACAATCTAATCTCCCCATTCTTTTTTCTGATTGGGACCAAGTTGGCCACCCACATAGAGTGTCTAACTAGAAAAATAATTCTTGCCGAGAGCAACTTCTACACTTCTTTGTAAACGACAGGTTCCAACAAGGCATTGATAGGGCGCTGTAGCTGGCGGAATGGCCTCACTTCTGTTCTGAGAGGGATGGTGTGCGTAATGATAGAAGTGTCATATGTTTTTAAATTTTCATAGCTCCATGCCACCACATCATGGAACTTTCGCAATGCATCTGTAATTCCCTTCTTTTCCTCCGGTGTGCACATCTTGCTGATAAAAACATTCTTGATCTCCTCGGCCGTCCCAAGGTTGTGAGCATCGCACTGGTTGACTATGGCCTCCTTTTTTGTTTGCTGGTTCTGGTCTCTAATCTGGTCCAAGTCAAATATACATTCCAACTGAACCATTCCCCTGGGAATCGTATTGGTTTTGAGATTAATAACCCCCTATGTCCCACTCAGCCTCTTGTGGATCAGCTTCATCAATTATTTGGGCTGCGAAGACATCAAAACTTGTGATGAATTCGAGAATATGCTTGTCATCATTGAAAACCTAAAAATGAGTGACATTATCTGGGACCGATGGCGTAGATGTCAGCTCAACTGTGAATTTCTTAAGCCCAGACAGAGAGAGGGGTTGCAAAGTGCTGGCCGTTTGAGCCAAGGCATCAGCTGTACGATTCTGAGCATGAGGGATCAATGTATATTGAATGCATCTAAGCCCTCCAAGAGATCCCAAACTCTATGCCTATAGTTTATAAGTCTTTTATCATGACAAGAATACAACTTCCTAACTTGCTTAACTACGAGTTCTGAATCCCCAAAAACTTGCAGCGTTTTGACATTTTTCTTCAAAGCCATGAGAAGGCCATGGACCAGGGCTTCATATTCTGCTACATTATTGGTGCAATAAAATTGCAATCTATGGGCAGCAAGAAAGGTCTTACCTGTTGGACTGATGAGTTTGAACCCAGCTCCAGCTCCTTGCTTGGACTTAAAACTATCAAACCGGAGCATCCAACATGTGGAAAGTTCTTTAACTTTGGGTCCGACCAAGCTTTTACCTTTTTCTGGCGGGATAGTTACCTTCATGATCTCAGGGGAATCCTTTTGCCAGTATTTTGAATAGAGGGTGATTCTACTGGCACCTTTTTTGGAGTTTCCACCTGCGGGGTAGTGGATCTTTTAACATGTTCCACTACGGTTTGACATAAGCAATAGTCAAACTTAGAGTGGGGAGCATCATAAACCCTGCACCAATTTGACAATAAGAGATCATGAAAATCCATTCGTGTGCCTAAACTAAGTTGGTCCCGGGCACATTTTTTCATAAACTCCTGGAAACTCTTGAGCAACCCCCAATTGTCACCTTCATTGGGCTTGTCATCTGACTCTGCCAACATTTCTATATTCGGGGGCATTTGGGTAAAACTAGCCTTAGGATTGCATAATACTAGGAGGACTTTGGCAGCACGTTCCCTTTGAGGTTCGACCTTGTTTTGGTAAGCGAAAGGATGGTAACTCCCCAGGTCAGTCTTGGTGAACAACACTTCGTTGAGATTGTTGTATTCTATGATCATATACTTCATACGGGGTTCACAGTCAACACAGATTTGATTTGGCAGTCCCTTCCATAGTAGCCACATGTGGGAAAGGTATGTGGCATTATATCCATTTAGAGCTTTGGTGAACTCTCTCCCCAAGATGATTTTATATGCATCTGAAATATCTGCCACCTGAATATCAATGACTTGTTGTATCCTTGGATCTATAGCAATCTGCATCGGGATCCGATTTATTTCCCCTATGATGTTGATCTCTATTTTGTCTAGTTGAGTCACCTTCCTTCTTGAGGGTGTGAGGGTGATTCTAAGGGCCTTACATACCGCCAGAGGCATAACATTAGCCGACACCCTTGAATCGAGTAGACAGTTATATAAGTTCTTCCCAAATATCCTAATGGTGGTGAGGAAAGGAGGAGTTTCCAATCTTCCTTGGAAGATGCCTACAGGCGTATCTATGTGAGCTACCTGACCCTTGCTCTTATCCTTGTCTGTATCCTTGGTCTGCCTAAACAGCTGGTCTTTAGAAATTTTCCTATTACTCTGCCCTAATTCCTTTTCAATTTGTTTACTTGCAGACTGATTCACGGGAACATCCTTCCTTTTCCCAGTATTATCCTGTATCTTTGGTTCCTTCCTAGGCTCGTCAAAGGTAACTCTCTTGGCTGATGTTTCTAGAATTACACTAGAGGATGGAGTCCCATTAAGAACCCTAAAAAAGGTGTGCCTTACAGCAGGGACTTTGAGTAGTTCGAAGGCAGACAAACTGGTTTTTACCTTCTTGAACTCTTCTGCTACATATTCACTCATTTGTTCAATTTCCAAACTAAAAGCTTGGCCTATGGTAGAACTAGGTTGGACTTTCGTTTGACTAGACAGATTTTTGGATTGGCCTTGAGGCTGACTTTGTGACTGGTTTTGAGATCCATTCTTGTTAAGGTATTTGGTAGGTATATGGGGAAGCCCAGGGTTGTTGCTGGCATCAGGATCAGGATGGGTGGGGAAATTGTTGGGTGGGGTGAAAGTTGTACAGGGTCCACCCGCCTGTCTATTCCTAAGGAAGTAGGGAGTCGACCTTTGATGGAACATGTGGACCTCATCTACAAATGGTTCCTCTTCATTTGTTGGAACATTATCTACTAAATCAAAAAGCTGAGCCAAAGTTTGTTCAATACTTACCTCTTGTGCTTCTTCATCCTCAACAGGAGCAGACTCGACTTCGGGCTTGTTGCAGTCGCCTAGCAGAAATGACACTTGATTAACCATGAGACAAGAGGAATCATATGGTTCAGATGGGACGATGTCCCTACAACCGACATTATCAACTGCATTCTGTACCTCCACTTGGAATATTTCGGCAACTATCTAGAACTCGGGGCAATCCAACTTGGAATGTCTACTAGTTTTGTGAATCTGACACCATCCGGACAAGGCTGCCTCCGCAAGGTATACTCCACTAGTCATTTTTTCGTTGCTTGTCGATTGGTCAAAAGGCATAGGGACACCTCCATTATTGGGCCTAGTGTTCCATGTGTGATTTTGCCTCTGAGAAGGTCTCCTTTCTAAATTATGATTGGCGTTTGGACCCTTATCATAATTCTGCCCGGAGGAAGTGCTTGCTTCCCGATTATCCCTACTGTCCCTATTGCCTCAGTTAAGACTAGCTTGGAAATTATGCTGGGAGGCCTGTAACTGATTATTCTGATTTTTTAGGTGTGTCATTTCTATGGACATTTTCTTTATCATCTCAGTCAATTCCTCTAACTTGTCTTTCTCGGTCCCGTTCTCAGGCGACGATGCCAGATTTTGGAGAAAAGCAGGCAGGGCTGCCAGCTGATTCTGATAAGCTGGAGGAAATTCTTGCCCCAATAGGTACAATGGAACTTGGGGCTACTGGGAATACACCTTCCGTTGTGGAGCAGCCTGAGGATAATTATATTGCGGTTGGGACTACAAATAGGAAGGTGCAGGAAGTGCATAGTTCAGTGGCTGCCCTGGATGTGGGACCATGGGAAACTATGGTACTTGATTCATAAGAGGGGTCTGATGAGTGAATGCCTAATTAATCCCCTAAATCTACATCGAGTGAGCTATTGACCCCAAAGAAGGCAGCAGGCCGAAGATATTCTGCCCCAAGTCTGCACTGGTGACAACATCTTTATAGGCCGCCACCAATGAAGCAGGTGGTGGTTGCATCCGTTTCACCAAAGTCGATGTAAGGTTGTCCAATGCCACATAGTAGACTGGGAGAGCTACAACATCATTATGAAGGTATGGGTCTTGAAGCCTTGTGTAGGCCCGATGAAAGTGGTCATTGAAGGAGCCAATAGATTTCTTGACTTCCCTTCTGACAGACATGAACTGCTGGTAAAGTTCTGAAGGGCTGATGGGAATCTTATATTTCTGCAGGAAGTCATTCTTCATTAGAGTCCATGAGGTAATGGATCCCCTCAACAAATTGATGTACCAGTAGAAGGCTTCTTCCCCTAACGAATGTGAAAAAAGGCAGCATGCAATGTCCTCATGATTGACTTGCATTTCAGTAATTGCTATCTCAAATATTTTGATATGCTCCTCAACTATTCTTTGCAAGTCGCAAGGATGGAACTTCAAACAAAAAACCTTTAGATTCTTGGGCATATCATGGTAAGCGGTGAAATGTATTGGTGAAGGGTTATGTGCTAACCAAGCCATGGCAGGAGGCAGAGGTAGTACTTGCTATTGAGAAATAGTAGGTTGGGATTGTACCCTCGATAAAGTAGTAGTCTGGGACTGCACTTGAGTTGCGGCTGATTGGACTGTGCCTTGAGCTGGGAGGGTAAGGAGAGAAGCTATCCCCTAGCTGTAGGAGATAGGAGGTACAAACGTAGTCCTGAATGGTTGGGTGGAAGACGATAGCCAGCTGAATGAAGGTGAGGGTGGAATGGAAGTGGGTGGAATGGAGGGGAAGGAAGAGGCATTGCTACTTCCCTTAACTCATTTCACCCTTGTAGGCGGCTGCAATTCTTCAAATTCTCCCTTATTTGGTGTTGACCGTAGAACTCTTTAAAATCTTTTCGGGGAGAACGATCCAATTCGATCCAGCTTCACTTTTAACCCTTAGCTTAGTATTCCTAATGTGTTCCCTCCTTCTAGCACTAGTTCTGTTGATGTGTTTTTTATGCACTTCTCAACACAGGCAGTGCGTAGGTGCATCGCCTCTCTTGAAAGACAATTTTTCATAATCAGATTGCAGAACACTATCCCAAGGTCTCTAATGTCAGGTCTTGACAGTGCTTGGAATATCTCAGTTGTTTTATGTGATTTTCTAGAATCACAAGGCAGTCTTACATGGGTATTACAAAGCACAGGGGAAGTTGGATCTTGAAATGGAATTCTTGGGATGGGAGAGTTGTTATGTATTAGCTGTAGGTTCAAACAACAGTCTTGGACTCTATTTTGTCATTGGATTTGGATTGACAATGTGCAATGAACCTTAGCATAAGTCAGTCATTAAAGAAAGAAAGAAAAGGGAGCAAGGAAGAGAGAGAGTTCCTAAATCTGCAACTAATTGTGAACAGTGATGATGGAGTTCCTGCAATGGACAGCTTCCTAAAACAATACTCCACTTAACCAAAAATATCACAGTATTGCAGAACTTGTGCTATCTTCTAAGGTCTGCAAATGTTTTGTCTTTCATTCACCATGTGCATGCATGAACAAAGATAAAGTTTTAGAGTAGCTTTTAATTCAAGCCCAGACTAACTTTACGCAGCTATCTACCATTAGCAAACAACAAAAATTATGGACTAAGAAGTCATCAACACAGCAGGAATTTTCATGATCATAGGACAACATTCCTAAAATCTACCAAAGAAAGAAAATAGCTAACTAGAACAACAATAAAACCTAAGTTAAACATCTAACAATGGAGATTGAATCAAGCAACATGTGAGAAACTCAGAAAATGCACCAAGTCAATGTTTTTTTCCTTATAAATTTCTGTAGCATGTCTTTACAACAACTCAACTCTCTTTGCAAATGAGAGGAGAGTCATATTTATAGTGTTTCAAAAGTCAAATGAATGGCCAAGATCAATTCTAATTGTGTGGCCAAGATTCATTACAAAATAGGGTTTCACCCACCCCCCAATATATCACAATTTAAAATTACATTTTTGTCTTTTCTCTGTTTTGTCCTCTAGTGACGGCATTGTAGCATTTTCATCTTTTAGCTGATCTCTGTTTTACTATAGCTCCTCTTTAGGGAGTTCTTCATCTTTGACAGGGCTATCCTCCTACCTTTTAGAAGCTGTGTACTCCATGAACTTTAAGATAACTGGCTGGAGCTTGTCCACTTCAACAATTTTGTACCTCAGTACTTGGTAGCTCCACTCCTTTGCATTATCCTCGAGCCTTTTCCAATCCTCATTGTATTTTGTGCCTTGGTCCCTAAATAGCTCTAATTGATCAAAGGCATGTGCAGCAAAACTCATGAATTCCACGGTGATTTCACTTGATATTCCATCCTCCATCTTCTTCTGGAAGTAGGGCTTCATCTTTTCTAGATCCATCTACACGGCGGGCACATCATATTTTGTCATTAGCTTGAGATAATGAGCACATTCTGCCCTAATTTTCTTTATCCATTCTATATCCAGATCCATTTTGCTTATTATTTGTTCCAACTTTTCCTTTCGGTTGTCGAAGTCTCGCCACCATACATCCATCAACCAATGATCATCTTTGTTAAAATACAACTCCTTTTCCCATGTGGCTTCTGGCAATTGAAGGATAGCCCCGATCTTCAAAAATGTGGAGTCGTACACTGTAGGTAAGTCAAGTGCATAGCTTCCTTGTGCCCTCCAAAGATTGTTGCAGGTCCAAGAACTTGTTGGCTATCTGAATAGCCCGACTAATTCCCATGTTTCCGATGTATAAGACTTGTCAGAACCAGTCCTCTGTAGTCTTTTCCAAGTTCTTCCTTCTCTCTATCTTATCGATTTTTTCTTTGGAAAACAGCTGGGGTGCGGTCGTGGAAATGGTAAGTAGGTCATCCATCGATGACCACTACTGGATGTAATCTATTAAAGCAACCACTTGTGCTTTGAGCTTGTCCTTTGAAATCTTGTCATGCCTTATCAAATGTACCACTGTGGCTACTGACTCCTCAAGATGCGCTACCTTCTATTCTCTGGTGGCAATCCCTAGATCCATGGTGGAGACGTTGCAAGTTATGCCTTCCTGACCTACCACAGGTGTGGCCACCTGCACAGCTCGAGACCCAAAAGCATCCATCGTCACCTTGGATTGGATCTTAAGCTTCTTTTCCTTCTTCATTGTGACTTGAGCTCAAGCTAAAATAGCCTCTAGTCTCGCTCTCGGGTCCTTTAGTATGGGAGTTTTCCTCTCAAGCTCCTTCTCTAACCACTCTGGAACAGTGGACTTGCCTTTAGGTGACTTATGATCACCCTTGCCTCCCTCGGTCAGAGCCTCTACTTCCTTACCTTCTTGGGTTCCTTCCTTTATCTTGGTCACATCTCCTTCCTCCTCATTGGAGTCTTGGGTGAACACGAGGTGCTTGATTAGAGGCCTGGTAGATAGTTGTTGTGTGGGGCTCTCTTTTCATGTTGTCTCTTCTTCTTCCTCTTCCTCCGCATTTTCAACTTCGTGCACAAGTTCTTTGGATGGTTTGTCCTTGAGTCTCTTGAAAATTTGGGTCTTGCCCTCAGGTAATTCTTCTCTTGGACTATCTTCTGGTGGCTGCTCTTCTCCGTCATGGGGTGACCTTTCTACTTCTTCTTCGTTGTCCTTCAGTTGTTGCACCAGCTCCTCCTCAATGTCATCGTCAAAGGTTTGCACGATTACCCTAGCACCGGAGCTATCTTCCTCATCCCCACTCTCAGAAGAGCCTGTTCCCTCCTCCTAATAAGCCACCTTTTCAATGGTTCAGTGTTCATACTCTAGGTGCTCATGGTATTCATCAGCTTCCTCCTCAATAGGCTTCAAGGTTTCCTGCTCTCGTTCCTCCCACTCCTTAGAGATTGGCATGGTGGCTTCCATAGCCAGTGGCTCTATTGGTGGTTGTAAAGGTTGATCAGTAGCGAGGACTTGCACAAGGGATGCTTGAAGAGTCAGATCCATTAGGATCTAGGAGAGCTCAGGGGGAAGATTCTGCATATGTCTTGAGAGAGCCCTAGGCATGGTGGTGGTGGGAATAGGTGTCGTTATTATTGCCAGATGGATCGATGTGGTTGGTGACATTGCAGCGGAGGAAGGGGGAGTGGTTACAGCAGAAGAAGAGTCAACAACTATTACAGACTCAGTTAGAAGTCATGGGGCGAGATGGACAGAGATATCCACTGCTGGTGGGAATGTGGCAATCATGGCTAAAGAGGTAGATGGTGTAATGGTAGGGGCCGAGAGAGCCAAGAGAGGTTCCAATTGATCCATACCCTTTTCTTCCTCCTCTTGGGTTGAGGGTTGTTCCGTGGTGCTCCTCGCCTATTTAAGCCTTTTGGAAGGTGAGCCTCCTGTTTCTTTCCTTGCCTAGACCTTAAGGTTTGGAGACTGTTATGTTTCTGCTTTCTCTTCTTGGATTTGGTGACCGGAGGAGACTTGGAGCTCCCGCCAATTAACGTGGTGGCAGCAACATCCTCTGTGGCACTTGGCTCACTTTTGAGCCCTTCATAAGTCAAAATTACTCTTTGGCGCTTTACTTGGGCTACTTGCCCATCGAACCACTTCTTAGTACGAGCCAAGACTGGCTAGGTTACGGTATCAAGGTAATTGACCTTCTGTTCATCCCAGTCTATTTTTGGTATTTGCAGATTGGCGAGTGTAGGGTACCTGGGGTGCATTATGATGGCCTTATCTTCTTCAACTTGGTCCGGTATGGGGAATGGCTGCACCTTTCTTATGAACTACACAGTCATTCACATATAGTGCCTTGCACGTACCTCTTTATCATCCTGGCAGTCTGCCCAGAAATCCTTGATGTGGTGAAGATGGGCAAACCCCGGCCCTAGCGCCTTTCTGACATGACCATATGGGTCTATCTGTGAGAAAGCAGTGTGTAGGTAGAAATGGTAATCTTTTAGCTCCTTCTCAGAGTTACTAGCACACTAGAAAGTTTGTAGTTTATACATGCCCTGGCCCAGAGTCATGGGATAAGAAATCCCTGCTATGTGTTCGCTGCTGAAGATTGCCTGTATGTGTTGGAGCTGCCGAGAAAGCTCCAAATGGATGATTTAGTCATTGGGCTATTGAGGCAACCTGTTTGGCCTTTCAGTGAAGCCCTGGGCTCAGATGTATGTGAACTTTGGATATTGGATGAAGAGAAAGGCATACTGTTTCAAAAATGCCCTGGCACTATGGGAGACCCTCCTCTCGAAGTCTCCAGCAATCATTCTAATAATATGGTCGATGAAGGTGTCGTTTACTCTGTAGTATTCCCTTTTGAAGTTCTGGTATTGGAGCTGTAGATACCTATCATAGGCCTTGAATCTTCACCCCTGCTCCTGATCGGGTGCCACAAATAACCCATTGTACTGCCTCCAATCATAGACAAGATAGGAAGTCATATAGAACTTGGAGCTCTTCTTTATGTTGACAAACTGCTCATGGAAGCAGTTGCTTATGATTCCTCCCTAGTAAAATGAAGTCTTTGTGGTGACGTCCTAATTCCCATGAAGAATTTGCTCAATGAAGTACACCATCCATTCTTGGAAGAAGGCCGCCGTAGTAAGACCCATAACTTTGCTTAGCATCATGACCAAGTCGTGGTAATCTTCGTAGAAATCACTAGGGAATAGTTCGTGAGGAACCTTTGCAGCGCTGCCCCTCTTTTCCTTGAGCCAATGCTAATTTATTGATCTCCTACAGCCCGCCAGATTATCATCCCACACTGCCTGGCATTCTTCTATGGTGGAGACTTTCATCTCGTTAAAAGTGGGGATATGGAAAGTCTTTGTGATTCCCTCAGGTGACATGTTGGTGAGAATGTTGCCTTCTTTATCAATAATTGTCCTTGTGTCAGGCTAGTATGCTTCCCGACAAGCCATGACCAACTCGGGGGCCACGAGGGATGGAGGGAATCCAGTAGCCTTTGTTATTTCACTTTGTCTTATCAATCTTGCATTCTCCGTTGTTGGATTGACCCTGACCCTTTGTGTGAATTCGTCAATATCGACATGGCCTATGTTGGTGTGAGTGATTTCCTTCCAATCCGTGGTAACTTTTGAGTGTAGAGGTTCACCTTGAAACTGGTGACTTCTTTCCTTTTCCCTTCTCGGCGGATGCCCCTGAAGGTCCTGCACTTGATTTCGTATATTCTACAAGCAAAGGTGTAGTCAGTGTAATGGATCATAAAAGCATTCATGTTAGCCAAAATCCTAAAGATGACATCCATTTTAAACAATCTATTAAGAATAACATGACCTTTCATCTCCTCATGTTATTGATCTTTTACTTAGGAGCATTTGGATAGTTCAGGCCCGAAGGGCTGGACTTCTTTGATAGGAATGCTATTTGGAAGGGAAAATAGGGCGGAGGCTCTTGGAGATTCTCTTCGGTCAAATTTTAGTATTTTAAGAGGTTCATAACGAAGGGGATCGAAATCAAGCACGTGGGTTGAAGTTATATTTGAGATTTGGGCTCATTTGGATTGGTTTGGAAGAATCCAAAAGTCCCGGGCCGGAGAGCCGTCTAGAGATGGAAGTTTGGAACAACATATTAAAAATAGAATTTCAGAGATGGAACTCTGGGCTCTGGGGTCCAGGGGGTCAAAGGGCGGTCAACAATTTTACATTACCAGGTCTAGAATGCCAGGAGGGCTATGGTGCACTCGGCGTTTGGGACAAAAAAATTCAGAAGGAAGTCCGAAGCTTCGAGCCCGTCAGGGGAGGATGTCGTCATTTCATTTCAATCGCGCAGCGGATAGAAGGGCAGAGCCCAGAGCTTGGAGGGGCAAGTGATATTTTCCCCTCAGGATGGCAGATGAGGAAAGGACTCCCGGATGGCAGAGCCTAGCAGGAATGAGGGTGCTCCTTGTTCGAGTGACATCCTAGCGGTGAATGGAGGTCCAGAGCCTGGAGGTCAGAAGGACATCGTGTATTCACCAGGAGAAAGGTGGTGTTGCTGTGAGGTCCTAGCGAACTTGTTATGTCTCGCCGACTAAGGATAAGGGGAGGGGGTGTCGATGAAAGGTCATGCCGAAAGGCAAAGTCACGCTGACTGAAAAGGGCAAAGTGCATTTTCCAAGAGGAGGAGCCTCACTAGGAAGTCCTGGTGAAAGTTACGGGGTCCCGCCGAAATTGAAGGCATCGCCAAGACCTAAGGAGCTCATGGTGAGGTCTTGGAGATGGACGAATATCTCCCTGACAGTGAATGAAGGAAAAAATCCTAGGAATGGAGGTCCGGAGTCCCAGGCCCGAGAGACTCAAAGGCCACTTGTCCAATTTGAAATTCCCACAACGAGGAGAAGGGCAGGCCCCCACGGATGGGCGGTCGGGGAAAGTTCACCATTTTGATGCGGTGGCATTTCAATTTGGTTTGGACGGCCAAGACAGGTTTTGGGGCCGAAGGGAATGATCTCCCTGCGGGAAGAATAGCCATGGCGAGGTGGAGCTTTGGATTGATCATGAGGGCACCCTCGAAGGTTTTCTTGAGTTTTCAAAACATGGGTTTTACTCATGATGCTATGGCTCATCATTCATACATTGTTTTGATATTTATTGTCCATTTTAATCCTTAGAAATCATGAAAATAATGCCCAGGAGGGTGAATAAAGAACCTACCTCAAACACTTGATGCGGGGAGGTGTGGGATCCACTCACAATTGACAAGCGAAGGCAATGGACAAAGACCACCGGAGGCTTTAAAGACGGAGGACTCCTATGGCAAGCTCTGATTGTTCTCTGCAACACTGTCAAGTGAAAATGATAGACTTGAGCAGGTCTTTTATACCCCTAATTGCCATTAATGACCCTATTAAAAGCAGGTACGACAAGACAAGGGTTGGTGAATTTGAAAATCAGCAACGTCGGCGAGAGACCCGGTGTCTGACGGCCGGGAGGGCACAGGATGGCGGCCGCTGAAGATTTGACTTAGTAAATTCATCGGCGACGAAGAGGAGGTCGGGGCCCAAAAGGTGGGATGCTGCCAGAGGTTCGTTGAGAGGAACAACGAAACACTCTTGGAACCCCGGGAGCGGAACCCTGGGGTCCTAGGCCTGGAGGGTTAATCCATGGATTTAGCAGACAAAAAAAGGGAGTTTGGACCTCGGGGTCTGGGAGGACATGAACTGAATGCCATTGGGAACAACAGGTGCAATGGGGAAACTTGACAAGGGAAGGCTGAACGCCTAGGCCCAGTAGGGCCCAAGGCCGTTGGCAGGGTCAAACTTCCAGAGGAACCCCACAAGGCACTAGAACACAACAAAATTAAAAGGGGAAGGCACAGTCAACTTATGGTGGGACTTTGAAGCAACATTGACCATCCGGAACACCAAAAAGTTAGTATGAAAAATGAGGTGACAACAAAACGACCTGACAAGGCGAAAGAAAAGAGTGTCCCTATTCGAAACGGGGCGTGTGTGCTAAGGGCACAATAGTCACACAAACACTAAAATACCTACTTGCGAAGCCACTGAGAACTTTCTTGGAAGGAATAAAAAGGTGACTAGATACAATGGCTCATTAGTTTTATATTTGATAAGGTAGGGACAATGAATGCACATTCACTTGATAGTGATTTATGTGAGGTATTTGTACACACCTTTTGAATTTATTTTTTGAAAAAGTGATGGATATATATATTTTTTATTGGAAAAAGAATAATAAATTACATCAACGAGAAAACATAATTAAAGGTATAGGTGTCAATCAAGCCACCAATACAACATACAAGTGTAATCTAGGGGTTAAATTTGCGTTAGTAATACTATCAAAGGAATTGAAATCATAAACCCAAAGAATAATGAAGTGCAAAGGAAACAAAGATAAAACATGAAGAGTAAAATGATCTCACCCAATGTCTTCAATTTTCATGGTTGACCTCCATTATACCTTCTAACTTGTTGATTGTGTTTCCCTCAAAATCAAGTGTGTGAGCAATCCTTGACTATGCCAATGTCCTAAACAAGCTTTGAAGGATTCTTCCTAAATGCCTATACCTATGACAATCCTAAAATGACTATAATTCCCTTCCAATTTTCAAAGTCCTAATAGTTCTCCAATAATAAGATCCTAAGAAATCATAAATTGAATCCAATCCCAATCCAATCCAATCCAATCCTAATGAGCAAGCTTGACATTTTATAGAAAATCCAATTCTGAATGGACGGACCAGATTGAATCTTGCCAAGAACCTAAAATGAAGGGCCAAGATTAAATTTGACCATCCCTAATTAGGGTTAGGGAAAAATCCTTAATGAAGGTTCAGGATGTCATCTGAGAAGAAACATATCAATGGTGGAGAAAATATGTGAGATAATTAATTTTTTTAAAATAAAGATTTTTAAAATCAAAAAGACAAGGTGACCCACTTTGTGAGATTTAAAAATCACAAAGGTGGAAGGTGGAAAGTCCACTTATGAATTACATAATGTTCTAATTCATAAGTGGGGATTAATAAATAATTGTGTTAATTATTTATTTTGGTGGAATGTAAAGTGGGATTAATAAATGATTAGTGAGGATAAATAAAAGAGTTAGTGGAAATAATTCACATTATTAGAATCATGGTGGAAATAATGCAAATTTATAAATTCAAAGTGGAATGCCCACTTATGAATTAAATAATGATTTAATTCATGAGTGGGATAAACAAATAAGTTTATCCAAAATGTGGATTTTAAAAACCATAAATAATCATTTTTTAGATTATTTATCCAAAATGGACAATTAATTAAGAATGTGATGACATTTTATATAATTTCATTTATTTAAAATGAGAGGAATATTAATTCATACAATTAAATAATTAAACATAATTATTCAATTTAGAAGATATGGTTTAGAAATTAAATAAATCAATGAATTTATTTAATTGTGATAATTAGTGACATATTAACTAGATAAATGAAATTCATTTATTCAGTAATGAGGAAGAATTAACGAAGGAAGACTTTAGACAATTAACGACATACTAAATAAATAACTAAGATTTATTTATTTAATAATCATGAAGAATAAAAGGTCATGAATTAATTAAACAATTATGAATTATTTAATTAATAGTCGGACGTAGATCTATGACATAACTAAATGTCTTAATTATGCCAGGATGAAATTGGTAAAATTAGAACTTGCATGCCTAGGACATTTTTAAGTGTCTACAACAATAATAAAAATACATGATACTACAATAGTAATAAAAACAACTCCATGTCATCATTACATTGCATAAGTAAAACAAAGCATGCTACTACAACAACAATAGTAACAACATATCTACAATAGGAAAATGTGATGCTACATAAACAATAATTGCACCAACTAATATATCTCTTCCAAGAAGATATTGAACAACACAAACTTGAAACACTGATTAGCAACTTAATGTCGAACAAGTAGAAAACTCTCCAAAGCCTCCAAGAAATAGCCTCCTTAATAAGATGTGTATCTATCAACCAACTGTAACTATGCTTGAACATTGTAGATATAAATTTTAAGCTCATTGTTATTTTCTAAATAATCATGGAGCATAGCAATCAAATTTGTAATTTGTAAAGAGAGATTCCAGTAAATTATTTGAGAATCAATTTTAAGAGGTTGAAAGATGCTGAAAAAAATAGCAGCTCAATGAAACTTCCAGATGAATTAAGGATGATCTACCTACACAGTTAAGTGAGGATATTATGTTGATGAAGACACCAAGGAGTGTTATTTTCTATGACTACATATGATTGAAGAGGTTGGGAAGCAGGGAGAAAAGAGAATGCCACAATTTTTGAGTATGAATTCTATAAAAACAACAACACACTTAGATGGAAATATTATATTAAAGAATCTATCTAAATCAAACATAGTTTAACAACATAATTCTTTAAAAACTTTTCATTCTCCTCTAATCTTAAATGTCTTGGTAATTCATGCTCTCAGATCTTATTCTTGCACAAATCACTGAGATCTTATCTAAGAAATGAGTAGCCTGTCCATTTACAATGCATTACTTAAGTCTACATCTACATGATTAAATGATTTAATGCTAAATGAAATGATAAACTGACATGGTGAAATGAGCCAATATGCACAAAATGATATGAAGTGGAAGATAATGTAAGATTATGCTAGTGCTGATGAGATTAGAATTGATTCTACATGCTGAATTAAACTATGAAATGCCTAAAGGAGCCATGATCTAAACAAATTGACAAACTATCCTAAATGCTAAGCTGAAAATGCAAATGAAGCTCTAAAAGTTTAATGAAATTTTCTAGAGTGATGTTATGCAATTTCTCCTTATGCCAAAGCTATAAATTGGGCTCAATTTATAGATTTTTCCAAGCAATTGGGTGAGTTGGAAGCCATGAGTGATCAAGATTTAATTTGGAGAATCAGATAAAGAAGAATGAAAATGATGGAGAAAACAAGGAAAATGTTCCCTTTAATAAAACCGATTTTCCAAGTGTAAGAGGGAATCATTTGGATGAAGGAGCCATGTGTCCTCAAGGTGGTTCAATGGTTGAGAGTAATTATCCAATTTAGAAAATAATAATCATTTTCATGTGACACATGGTGAGTTGGAGGGCGAGGTGGAAGGTGGTTAGAGAAGATATGTAGAAATGTGATGAAATTCAAATTAAATGAGAGGGAAGTTAATTAAAATAAAAATAAAAATATTTATATTTTTTTATTTTAATTAAATCATGAAGATGGTGAATTAGAATAGAAGAATTAAGAGAAAGGAACTATGTAAACAAATTTGATTTATTTATATAGTAGAGGAATAAAATTTTATTAATTAAATAATCAATATTTAATTAATATTATCCAGACCAATTTTGGATGTATACATTTTTCCCCTCTTTGAAGTGATGTGTTTATGCATTAATTTAAAGAAAAATTTATCAGTGCTGCCAAAAAATTTCAACGATGCCTCGAACAATGTTTTTTAGAAGATTACAACTGTATGCCCCCTCGAGAGATAAATTGAGGAATTTGTGATAATAAAAATATGTTTGATGATTTTTTAAAAATTTTAATTGATTTGTGATGTTTTCGATGATGAAATTTTGATTTGATAATATTCCAGCGATTTATCTCCTAATATGGAAGATATAAGCCGCCCTTTGAGTAATTGATACCTTATGTTTCCTCCTTGTGTTTGATGCTTGATGATCACGTTCAACCAATTTATTTGATGATGTTGATGTGATAGTTAATGATTGACCTCATGATAGGTGAGGATCAATGAAAATATGATGATGATTGTCCTCATGATAGGTGAGGATCAATGATAGATTGATGATGATTGTCCTCATGATAGGTGATGATCAATGATAGGTTGATGATGATTCTCCTCATGATAGATGGGGATCAATGATAGGTTGATAATGATTATCCTCATGATAGGTGAGGATCAATGATATATTGATGATGATTTTCCTCATGATAGGTGAGCATCAATGATAGATGCTTATGAGATTTGATAAAAAATGCATTAGAGTTGATTAGGTTGATAGATTGATTGATTGATATGCTAATTGCAATGTGTTGCAATCATAGGAGGATTTCCTCATTTGGTGCACGTGGATTCAAATTTGATTGGGCAATGTGGTCTATCATCTTTGATTGATATGCCATAGTATAAGATTGATTAATGTACTGAGACTTGATGATGTAAAATGATGGATAGGATGGGATGAGGAAGAGATAATGAAAGGAGAAGACATGAGAAGTAAACGAGTAGAAATTGGATTCAAGGATAAGTGTGATGTCGCCCTGGTCAAGTTGTGAGCCAAGATTGATTGACGATGCTAATAAGAGTGTTGTTGATAAGGTAAGGATACATCCTGATGATAATGATGATTGGATAAAGGCTTGTAACAAGATTGGGAACAAAACCAAGGATGTGATTAGATGATTTGTGCTAGACTTAAGATTAGGATTAGATGGAAATGTGAAAGAAAATGATGGTGGAGGAGATGATTAGGATAACAAATCTATATTATCCTAAGAAATATTGAAGAGATAATGATATGATGAGGAAAGGGCATACATGTAGCTTTTGAGATTGAAATTTGGCAGCTTTGAAACAATCCATAAATGCATATCCAAGACTAATATGGATGCAATCTATTTTAACCATGCAAATCTAAAATGTAATATTGTCATCCCAATGATTTATTGTGCTTATTTTCATCATTGAGATTTTGAAATGTTGAAAGTGAGTACAAACATTGATGATATAATTAGACCATGATGACCTGAGTACTACTTTCATGATGTTTGATAGTGTAAGTTAACACAAGCATCTAGGTATAATTAGATCGAGATGACCTAAGCATTTCTTGCATAAACACAAGAGTTAACCATTTTCCTATGTGGATCCATAATTTCATCAGTGATACTTTGTAGAGCACATCCCATGATGATTCACATAGTAATAATAATCAAATCACAAGCAACAGACAAAGAAAAATATCATTCTCGATCATAGCTTTTCTAGTTCTTTGACATCCTTGAATTGCTCCTAAGAAATGATAACATCAATCATAATGAAAAAAAAATTGAAAATTTGTGTGGAAATAGTAAAATCATGATTCAGAATAGCATCATCCTTTCAACTTTGATTTTATGCTATTTTTGGGATTTTTGAGGTTTTCCACCTTTCTAGGTGTTTTCGAAGATTTTGACCAAGAAGCTAACCTAAAGACCTATCCTAGGGGCCTCAGGGGTTTATCAAAGATGAGCCTTTCCTTTTTTATACACACAAAGACCACGTAGTTTGACTAACTCAACCAATTTACAAGACCAAGATATGAATAGACGACTAATTACAATGAACTGCAACAACGCAATTCAACAAGGTGACTCTGTTTTTGTCTATTTTGGATTTTTGACCTATTTGTGGGTTTTCTGACATGAAAAGGATGTTAGATGCATTTTCGATGGTGATTGATGTTCACCATTTGGATACATTGTGATCATTGTTTTCATTGCGCTTTACTACTGCTATTTGTCTGTTGGTTCAAGCTCAAAGTTCGTTGCCCCTAGTGAGATCAATATTTTTCCCCTTGGTGGACACAAATTAGTTTATTATGAATATGTACAATGATAGAAAATCCACAATGAGACATAACTGACATCATAGGATTTGTGCATGCAACAAAAATGAAGGATGTGGATGTTAACGGTGCACTGCCAAAAGTGAACATATGTTCTCATAGAGGAAGAAGCTAGTTTGTCACAACTAGCGTCTGTTTGCTAGGTTTTCACTAATTGCTTTTATTGCACTTTTTTAGATTTTATGATTTTTTTTAATCTTTTTTCCTTTTTTGATTTTTTTGTTGTCACCAAGATGCCTGTTTGCTAGGTTTTCACCAGGGTAACCATTTTTTCAGGACATTTTTATGATGTTTTTCTATTTCTTCAGGACTTTTTTTGATGTTTTTGGATTTCTTCAAGACTTTTTTAGATGTTTTTGGATTTTTCCAGGACATTTTCAGATGTTTTTGGATTTTTTTCAAGACTTTTTTTAGATGGAATGAGGTGATATGACCGATTGAAGGTTCAAGATGCCCCACAATAGAGATAATGCAACCATGGATAAATGATAGATCAAAATGAAAGATTCAATGTGAAACATGTCACACAAGCAACATATCTCTTGTCAAAAGATGATAATGGTTGATTGATTAAGATGTCGAGAATGATTGATTCCATAAAACATGATGATGATAAGATTGATGATTGTTAATTGACAAAATATATGAGGATTGGATAATGTTTTACAACTAGGCTCGGATATGATTTGTATGATAAGATTCAAGGTTGCAAAGGGACATGATGGAATTGATTTTGATAAGCTAGGAGATATGGAATGGAAGAAAGTGAGGATAAAGATAATGAATGGGATGATCAAGATAAACTAGATAAGATATGGACACAAGGTCCAAGTCTTTTTCCATTATTCCTCATCAAGACCAAGGATGACAAGAAAGGATGTATCTGGTAAGAATGATGGAATATGGATAAGACCAAAGATATAGTATGAAAGATATTGAAAAAGTGAATAGGATAAGATATATGATGTTCAAGGAGATCCTTAACCTTGTCAAGATCAAAGGTGGAAATGTAAGGAATGATAAGATGGACAAAACTTGCCCCCCAATAGGATATGGTTGATAGGGATGTGGAGGAAGGACTTAAGCATCAAGTTTCACAACCAACTATCTTTGGAATACATGCTCTAATAAACCATGGCAATGGGAAATTAGGCTACTAAATGTTGGCCTTTTAAAGGTATGATGGAAGAACTAAGGAATTATACAAAGGTTTGGATTAAAGGAGAACAATGGGGGATGAATGTTGGATAATGGATAGGAGGTGGAAAGGCTTGTTGATAGATAGATGGAAAGGATTTCAAGGTCAACATTGGCACACACCTTGAAGGGTGGTGTAGTGATGGAGGAAAAATGGATTTGGAAGGTGATAGGTTTTTAGATGGAATATTGGAGGAAGCTTTTGGATTAGAAAATTTGGATGCCAAATTGGATTGATTTGCTTCTATGAGATTTTTAGAAATCCACATGATTTTTGACTTTGATTTTTCCTTTATCGGCCCTTTTTGCCTTCTAGATTTTTCTCTTTGCTTTATGGACCTTTGTGGTCTTGGGAAATTTTCCTTTTTTTTTGATGGGCCTTTGTGGCCTTTTGGAATTTACTTTTGATTTATGTACCTTTGTGGTCTTGTAAATTTTTATTTTCACTTTGATGGGCCTTTGTGGCCTTTTTTATTTTTCTTTTGATTTTGGATCAAATTTTCTTTTATTTTTGCATGCCTCTTCGAGAAGACATGTTGATCCTTTGATACATGTGGATTTTGATATGGAAGCTTTTGAAATTTGGCACCCAAATTGCTTCCAAGAGCAATAGGAGAGATGGATGGAGATGAATGGTATGGAGGTATCATGGATGAGTTGTTGAAGGTAGAATTTTGAAAGGGCATCAAGGATGTGTGCCTTTGTTGTTCTTGAGGAATAGGATATGGTCCTAAGATAGAAGGAAGATTTGATGAACTAGGATGAGGACCTAGGATAGATAGAAGGTTTGGTGGATTAGGATAAGGACCTAAGATAGATGGAAGGTTTGATGAACTGGGACACTTAGGTGTATAGAAAAGCCCATGATAATATGGATTTTCTTGAGCAAAAAGGGGTTCTAGGATACCTTGTTCATGAAGGTCTAACTTTTTGCCTTTGTAGTTCATATTTTGACACATTCGTTTACCAATGGGATATGTATTGTTTGTGAAACAAGATAAAAGTCCATTTTGGGGAGGATATGATATGGATGAAAGGATAGGTGTTGGAAGTAAACCAAAGTGGATAAAGGTGGAGGATCCCAATTTGTAGGTGTTTGGATCATGGATAGCTTGACTAGGTGTGATAGGATATTGACCTAGGGATGATGGGGTACTTTGATCTTGACATGGAAAAGGAGTATTTGGTGTTGGAGATGGAATAGATTTCTATTTACTAGGTATGAAATCATCATGAAGTGGTATGAAAGGAATATCTTGATCTTGATGAGAAATGGAATCATGAGATTTGGTAGAAAGCATATATTTATCATCAGATGGTAAGACATCATTAGATAGAATGGAAGAATTATCATGCTCCTGAGATGTAATGGAATTGTGAAATGGTGTGGATTCATTAGATGGAGGGGAAGGAGGACTTGGAAGAATAATTTTCTCTAGAGATGGAAAGGAATCATTTTGGATGAAAAGTGAAAGGAGGGGATCATTACAAAATTATTGAGAGATGGGGTCTTGGTCAAAGATTGGAAGAACTTGTGGAATTTTGGTATCATTGGATGAAGGGGAAAGAATGTTTTGATCTTGAGGTGTAGAGGAGTCTATGTTATCATGTTTCAGACTGAGAGATGGACACGAATCATCAGATGTAGAAGATATGATAGAAGAAGGTGGTTGGATGGAATCGTTAACTTGGGTGAAATAATCCTGAGATTTATTTTGACTTATAGGAGATGAAGATAGATGCATGACATGGTAAGATTGTTCAATATCATTTGTGTTTGAGGACTTTTATTTGGGATTCTCATTTAACTTTTTCAAGAATTTGAAGACATTGATCTTGGATGATGTATTTATTGGTGGAGAAGGTGTCATGTTCATTGTTTGGTCAAGAGGATATGGGTAGATGTCTGGTAGTAGATATATTTCAGTGGTTTTTTCCATTTGCACATCCCAAATTTGTTGTTTAAGGTTTTTCATTTGTTGAGTTAAAGTATTCAATTGATCCTCATCTATTTCATCCATGGTGTTTTGAGTTTCAATTTCCTTTTCTTTGAGTTTATGCTTTTGGGATCTTGTTACAATGGGCATGTAGGTGATGAAGATTTGCTAAAATTTGATCATTGTTAAGGAGTTCCAAGGAATACCTAAGTCAAATAGAATAATAAATCCTATTGATGTGACTAAGATAATAAAATTTGATGTAAAGTGTGTTGTTTCAAGATGAAGGATGATGAATCCTGATGGGGAAACTCAACTAGAGAATCAAATTTTGTGGTTTTGATGATGATAGGAACTTTTAGATGTTTGATAAGAGTTTAGGTAAATTTTTTCACTTGGATAAGTCGATTTTGACAAGTTTAGAGTCAAAGAAACTCAAGGAATAGTTTTGAACTTTGAGAAGACTCTACAAATTTTGGTTACAAATGTGAAATGGTGATGAAATTTTCTATTAGACAAGATGTTTGAATCTTTGGAAGAGTCTTGGGTTTTGACAATAATCGAATGAATACAAACCAGGATTGTTCCTTGAATATTTTCTATAAAAAATTGAAGAGCAATCTGTCCCTAAAGTCATAAAGTGTGGCAAGACATTTTTGGCGATCTTCTGGACTAAGAGCTATGCATTTTGGTTTTCGAATTTTGATTTTTCATGAAGCCATTAGAAAAAGACCATGTTTAGATTATTGTCAAGGCTAAAAATGACTCTGGACTGGAAAAATGTTTGAAATAATTAGTTTGAATTAAATGGTTTTAGTGTTACCAGTTGAGTCGTTACCTTGGGTGAGTACTTTTTCCCCAAGGAAGGCCCTCTAAGATAAACAGAAGCGAGATAATATGCCCGTAGTTCGATCAATCTTTATTTTGCATGAATAAAGAGAGAACCCATGTTGTATATCCTACTCACACTCGCAGATTAACAAGGAATGGGTCTGGATTTTTGGTCACCCAGTTAAGGGGAGAGCATATTCCTACCATTCAAAACACACCACAAATAAATCAAAAGGAAGAGTTTGGCTTTCTTGTCATCCAACTAAGGGGATAACATATGCCTACCATTCCAAATGTGTAGCAAACATGGTGTTCTTTGCTTGTTAATTAATCTATGCTCCTAATTTAAGCAAGAAGGAAAGACAAAATCTAACCCCTGCATCAAATTCATCAGTAGTTTATCATAGATTCTCTTTGACAAGAATTTTCTAGAGTTTCAGCAAGGTCTTTGGTAGTGTTTTATGTAATCTTAGAAGCACTGGAACAATGGGTTAAAGCATTGGAGAATCTTTCGAGAACGCTAAAAAATTGCACGGTTGTGACAAAAAAAATCCTATCTGAGCTTGCAAAACACAATTTCCAAAAAGTAGAAAAATAATAGGCACTAGGCCCCACAATGGGCGCCAATTAATGTGTGGTGTAAAAATATATGTGAATTCTATAAAAACAATAACACACTTAGATGGAAAGCATTATATTAAAGAATCTATCTAAATCAAACATAGTTTAACAACATAATTCTTTAAAAACTTTGCATACTCCTCTAATCTTAAATGTCCTGGTAATGCATGCTCTCATATCTTATTCCTGCACAAATCACTGAGATTTCATCTAAGAAATGAGTATCCTATCCATTTACAATGCATAACTTAAGTCTACATCTACATGATTAAATGATTCAATGCTAAATGAAATGATAAATTGACATGGTGAAATGAGCCAATATGCACAAAATGATATGAAGTGGAAGATAATGAAATATTATGCTAGTGTTGATGAGATTAGAATTGATTCTACATGCTGAATTAAAATATGAAATGCCTAAAGGAGCCATGATTTAAACAAATTGACAAACTATCCTAAATGCTAAGCTAGAAATGCAAATGAAGCTCTAAAATTCAAATGAAATTCTATAGAGTGATGTTATGCAATTTCTCCTTATGCCAAAGCTATAAATTGGGCTCAATTTATAGATTTTTCTAAGGCATTGGGTGATTTGGCAGCCATGAGTGATCAAGATTTAATCTGGAGAATCTAACAGAGAAGAATGAAAAGGATGGGGAAAACAAGGAAAATGTTCCCTTTAATAAAACTGATTTTCCAAGTGTAAGAGGGAATCATTTGGATGAAGGAGCCATGTGTTCTCAAGGTGGTTAAATGGTTGAGAGTAATTATCCAATTTAGAAAATAATAATAATCATTCTCACGTGACACATGGTGAGTTGGAGGGTGAGGTGGAAGGTGGTTAGAGAAGATATGTAGAAATGTAATGAAATTCAAATTAAATGAGAGGGAAGTTAATTAAAAAAATAAAAAAATAATTTAGATTTGTTCATTTTAATTAAATCATGAAGAGGGTGAATTAGAATATAAGAATTAAGAGAAAGGAACTATGTAAATAAATTTGATTTATTTATATAGTAGAGGAATACAATTTTATTAATTAAATAATTGATATTTAATTAATATTATCCAGACCAATTTTGGATGTACACATTGACCATGAGAGTAGAACCAAAAAGCATGTTTTACAAATTTAGATTTAGCACAAAAGGGGCATGATAATGTAGGATGGAGAAATTTGAGATGACTTCCAATAGATAACTTTACATGAAGAATCTTCCAAGCCAAGAGCTAAGATTGAGCATCAACCTTAGAATTCCAAATTTGATGGCTGATCACATTCCATTTTGTTTGGCTAAACTTGCAGTTCCACTTGACATTGAGATGAGGTGAAAGAAAAATTGAGGGAAGAAACTGTCTATAGATGGTTTTGAGAGGAAATAAGTGGATATTACATTTATTAGGCCATTTCCAATCTTTCAAAAAGCTAGAATGACAAGGATATGACATAATACAAAAGTTCAGGGGGACTAAGTTGTTGAATTTGAAGAAGAGGCTATTTAGTTGGAAATGTCAAGTTGAACTCAGCTCGTAATTGTTTCCAAGAGTTTCAATTGAAGTTGATGTGATCCCATAAATCATGGAAGACTTGAATTCCATTTTTTGAAAAGATTCTTTCCTTTAAAAATTTTAATAGCCCCAAGGGGCTTTTCATCTTGCTTAATTAGATGATTCCACCATATAGAAGAGTTTGCAAAGTTGAGATCATGACTAAATGATTGATCATACCAAACCAACTTCTTCAAGGTGATTTTCCATGCTTTCCAGATAGAGTTGAATGGATTTGACCCATGAGTTTTGAAATAGGGGACCAAAGGAGCTTATCATTCCAATTGACCTTTTCCCAAGCCAGGCTAATAGTTGCAGATTTAATGCAGTATCAAACTAAAAGCTTCCAAGGAGCCTCTCCTTCCAAAGCTTACACAATCCATTTACTGGTGAGACAAATTCCCTGAGTGTAAGGATCAATATGCCCCAAACCACCTCTATCCTTTGGTTGAATGTAGTGTAACCAAGATGTCGTAGGAGAGCCCTTCTTGCCCCACTTGGCCCAAAAAAACTCATGATTTTTTGTGTTAGTTGGTTATAGCAATCTTTGGTGGCAGCCAACCATGGAAAGGAACCAATTAGTCCTTCGAATTTGGTCATAAACCAATTCAACATATCCTTGAGGGAGACTCTAATCCCAAAGGGAATACCAAGGTATCTAATGATTGTACCACGATTAATTTCATGCCATTCACTAGGGATCCAAGGGGGATGTGGACTAGGATGAGTCATAATGAATTCAGTCTTATTCATGGCAAGCTTGGATCCTGAGATAGTACAAAATAGATCTAAAACATCAGGAGTATGGGTTACTTCATCTACTAAATTTTGGATAAACAACATATTGTCATCAAAAAAATGGGAGTTAAGCACTTTGACATTATCAAGAAATGAAATACCATGAATAAGTTTAGAAGCATTTGCATGTTGAAAGAGGTAACCAAGGGTGTCAACAACTAGGGAAAATAGGAATGGTACTAGAGGGAAGCCTTGAGATATATATTTTTGTAAAGGGAATTGGGGGGGAAGGGCTCCATTGATAACAACTCTCACATTGGAATCAATGAACAACATTTTAATACGCTCTCAAATTTTGGTTCCAAAACCTAGCCATTTCAGCATATTAAGAATGAAAGGCCAGTGGATGCAATCATAAGCTTTATCAAAATCAAGTTTGATAATTAGAGCATCTTGAGCAAATTGTTGAGCCAATTCAACAGTCTCTCAAGCTAACACCAAATTTTCAAGAATAAATCTACTACCTAAAAAACTAGTTTTCTCTGACCTAACAATCTCTTGGGTTATATACTTAATTTGGTGAGCCAAGGCTTTGATAATAATTTTATATATGAGGTATTAAGAAGGGTAATAGGCTACCATCCATTCACTGTGTCTTCATTTTTTCCTTTGGGGAGGAGGTTTATCAAACCTTGGTTTATGATTTCCTAGAAGGAGCCTATCTCAATACCCTCAAGGTAATCATAAAAAAATTCTTCGCATATGTGAGGCCAAATATCTCTATAAAATTCAATCGGGGGTGCATCAATTCATGGAATTTTCTCTAAATCCATGCTAAAGAGGTCCTCATCTAGTTCTTCAATGGAAAGGAGACGATCAAGGTAGTTGCTATATTCAGGGTCTATTTTATAAGGACTACAACCTACAACACTTTCTTCAATAATGGGAAGGAGAGGATCACTAGTAGAATCATTAATAAATAGGATTTTAAAGTGCTCATAAAAGATTTGCAAAATAGCAAATTGGCTGGTATGTATGGAACCATTTGCAACTTTTATATTGGAAATATGCTCTTTTTTATATTTGTGTTGCAAGAACTAAAAGAAATTTTTGATCCCCTATCCCCATCCTTGATCCATTGGAGATGAGCACAAATTTGGGCTCCTTTTCCTTTGTAAACAACTAACTTCTAGAGAGCATTTTCAGTTTTAGCCACAAATTGTTGGAGGGCAACATTAAGGGGGTTGGAAATCGTCTAGTGAATATTTTTGGATGGTTTACTTATTAAGGGGTTAGTATTTGTGTTTGAAGTGTATTTTTGGGATATAGAGTGGGTAAATATGAATGCATTTGAAATAATAATTAATTTTTTGGATTGATTAAAACATTTAATTATAGTAAAAAAAATCTATAGAAATAAAAATATTATAGTCAAAGCTCTCAATAAATAACATACAAGTTGTATAATATTCAATGAATGATCATCACAATATTTGCATCATAAGTTTATATGTATTATAGGATATGTGAATCATAGAGGCATCTTATGGTATCTATAAGACATCTTTAATGGATAGGAACCTTATTGTTGAAGCATAATAATTGATGTCGACTTCTTCCTAGAGCAATCATAAGCTTTGCTAGAAATAGTGATAACAAAAGTATCACCTATGTAGTATAAATTGCAACTTGAAGGCTCACCAACAAAGAAACTATTGGGATATGGTGTTGTGAAAAATGTTATATTATATTGTTATAATTAAATAATTATTTAGTTGTGATGCACCTAGGTGGTGTGGTTAATCACACTAGGTAATTCTTTGGGGACCACTTTAAGTTGTATTGTAACATTACATTATTATTTAATGTGTGAGAGACATTGGATAATAATTTAATATTGAGAAAATATTTAATAAAGTGAAAAATTAGTAACCAATATTAAATAAGGGATTAGCGGTTATGTATTCACATGGTTTTGTGGTACATGGTTTTATCTTACCACTTGGTTGTATTTGTGTGAGCTTAAGACTATAAAAGAAAGCACATATTTAGTGGTTAAGGTTGGCTAGGTGAGTGGATTGTCATTATTGAGTCTTTCTAAGAAGTGCATATGTGAAGCATAGCATGGAATGTGTGCATTCATGCTTGGATACATAGAGAAATCATTGGAGATGATTGATGCTTAAAAGGTATTCATTATAACTCTTATATTGCTTTATTGTTGAATAATAGATGGAGTATGAATGCTTTTGGAAGTTGGATTTTTCCCTCTTGAGGGTTTTCCTAGGGTATATCTTGTGTTATCCCATGGCTTGTTCATTTTGATCTATGCATTATGGTTACTTGCATACATGGTTTTCTCTCTTGCGGTTATCTAGGAAATGGATTAAGATTTTGGGTATGACGCATTATTTGTTGAAAAATGAGGTTTTTTCTTAGCTTAATACTTTGTAAAACTTTAATATTACTAATCTAAATAAGCTTTTCCTTTGTTACATACTCTTTTTGGGTGATTATTTGATTAATCCATTTTACTATTTGTAGAATGTAGACAAAAGTTGATAGAAGAAGTAGACAAAATACCAGAAAGATAACACAATCATGTACTGTGGAGAAACCCTTTTGGGAAAAAAACTCCAAGAATTATTCTATTATTCAATCTCTGAAGTAGATTACAATAGCTCCAATTCTTGCTTGATAATACTTCTTCTACCTTCACCAAACCTTCTTCACAACCTACAATAACAACTATGAAAAATCTCTTCAACTTGAATGATATATATAGGAAATAAGCAACCTTGTAATCTCCAAAAGGTGAAAATTACAATGCTCAAGCCCAAGCCCTAAAAAAGTTATGCCATATTCCTTCAAGTTGAGTTCCACCGTGAAAAATAAAGCTTAGAGCATGTGCTTCATCCATTTGGGTGTCCCAAACTGAAGCTACAACTCATCCTTCACTTCAGTGATAATTCCAAAGCTCCTCCTCAAAGTTGGCACCCAAGAGAGGGTCCCACTTAACTAAGCCTTTAGAAAATCTTATCATGCAAAGGAGTTAATTACAAGAAGCCAACTTAGGTGCCCAAGGTGGGTCCAAGTTGTTTCTTGTTAATTGAAACATGTCTCTCCACCTTTCATGCAAACTTCATGCATGAATGATCTCCCCTTGTTAACTAAAACATTTAAACTATTATCTCACATGCAACTCAAGTATTTAGACATGAATTCCAATTTAACTAAATTCAACTAGATGCAACTCAAAATAACCAACATCCAATTGCATGCAACTAAAGATAATTGAATCTGAATTGAACTGAATATAACTTAACTTAACTGAACTAAATTTAATTGAACTAAACTAGAACTAACAATGAATTGATAGTACCACTTCTCATACATTGTAATTATCAATCCCTATTTTATAGAGAACCTGACATGCATTTCATAAGAGTTATTAATTCCTCAACCAGTTAATTAAAATGAGGTGTGTCCCACCTCCCATGTGTGCACCCATGTGCTCCTATTTTGTAGGAGCATCTCCAAGGGCATCCCACATGTTCCTATTATTTAGGAATAACTAAAAATGTCAATTTCATGATATATTTCATCCAAATAATTAATCTCTTTTAATTCTAGTGTTTGTGAACACATTCCAAGGTCTTAGGAGATAGATGAAATAATTAATGTTTAGGATTTGCAATTAAATGACATCCTATTTACAACATTCTCCCACTTGACACTATATATTGCAATTATTCTAAACAAGGAATAATAAAAAAAGTACAAGACTCAAGGCCAATGGTCTTCTTCACCAACTAATCAATCCATGCCAACTTCAAATGCAACCTACATAATCATGAAGCTTCCAAGAAAATGGTTAAAACCAAGAGAACTTATCTGTATGGTTTCATAAGATAAACTGTAACATTAATTAAAGTGTTAACTTTCTCAATTAATACCTTCCCATTATCAACCAAACCAATACCTTTCCCAAGTATCTATATCTAAACCATTGAGTGTGTTGAACTCACGTTCAACCAAGGTGTAGGCTCCTTGATCTTTTATGTTGAAAAAACTTTTCTTACAAGTAATTATTCCAACAAATATCTCTTACCATAAGAGAAATCTAGCCTCACCTATTTCTCCAAGTATCCATGAGGACCCATAGCCAACCAATCCATGCCAAACTCAAAATGCAACACAACACTTTCATGAAGTAATCAAGCAAATGATTAATGTACCCAATATTTAAGAGAACTACAAAAGATCAACGTCAAAGCTCCAACCTTGAACATAAGCATGACATCCATGATCTAACCATCTCCTCCTAGGATATCACATGCACCATAACATATATATGCATCCTAGTCTCAAGAGAACATGTAATATTCCAAAACTCTAATCTAGAATCAAGAGTAAACCATGACATTATAGCAACCACTCTAAATCAAGAAAAAACCATATCCCAAATCACATGAAGATAACCTTACCAATGATGCATCCATGTCATTTCCAAAAACTCCCACTGAACCATGATACCGAGTTACACATGGCATCATGAATACCATCCTCTTCATGAAGATCACTATATCCTACCAAAGCTTCCATTGAACTATGATACCGAGCTATACATGGCAACAAGATAAACATCAAACTATCACTGTCAAAAGCATATGGAATTTCATACATTTCCTTATGATCAAAATTATCATAACATGTACCATGCCACAACTCTAAACCACTAATCAAGAGTATACCATGACATAATAACAAAACCATCCTACAACCAAGAATCTACTTCATTTCCCAACACTCCCACTGAACCGTGATAATGAACAATCCCATGGCATCATGATGCACATAATCAAAACCACATTTCTATCATAAGCTCACACCAAACCTATGAATCCAAGCTCTCAATGGCACATGTACGCATCCTCTAAAGAAAGAATATATACCTCTTGTAACAAACTTATTTTCCAAAATCAGAAACATCAAAACTAGTAAAAGCTCCCACTATAGCCAAAAAAGCTCACACCATCCTCTTCATGAAGATCACTATATCCTACCAAAGCTCCCATTGAACTATGATACCGAGCTATACATGGCAACAAGATAAACATCAAACTATCACTGTCAAAAGCATATGGAATTTCATACATTTCCTTATGATCAAAATTATCATAACGTGTACCATGCCACAACTCTAAACCACTAATCAAGAGTATACCATGACATAATAACAAAACCATCCTACAACCAAGAATCTACTTCATTTCACAACACTCCCACTGAACCGTGATAATGAACAATCCCATGGCATCATGATGCACATAATCAAAACCACATTTCTATCATAAGCTCACACCAAACCTGTGAATCCAAGCTCTCAATGACACATGTAAGCATCCTCTAAAGAAAGAATATATACCTCTTGTAACAAACTTATTTTCCAAAATCAGAAACATCAAAACTAGTAAAAGCTCCCACTATAGCCAAAAAAGCTCCAACCTTTTAAGAGAAAGGCATCCCAATACTCTACCCAACCTCAGATTTGATACCAAATGTTGAAAAATGAGGTGTTTTCTTAGCTTAATACTTTATAAAAATTTATTAGTGCTGATCTAAATAAGCTTTTCCTTTGTTACATATTCTTTGTGGGTGATTATTTGATTAATCCATTTTACTGTTTGAAGAATGTAGACAAAAGTTGATAGAAGTAGACAAAATACTAGAAAGATAACACAAGCATGTACCATGGAGAAACCCTTTCGGGAAAAAACTCCACCAAGAATTATTCTATTGTTCAATCTCTGAAGTAGATTACAATAGCTCCAATTCTTGCTTGAGAATGCTTCTTTTGCCTTCACAAAACCTTCTTCACAACCTACAATAACAACTATTAAAACTCTCTTCAACTTGAATGAGATATATAGGAAATAAGCAACCTTGTAATCTCCAAAAGGTGAAAATTACAATGCTCAAGCCCAAGCCCTAGAAAAGGTATGCATACTCCTTTAAGTTGAGTTCCACTGTGAAGAAAAAATCTTAAAACATGTGCTTGATCTATTTGGGCATCCCAAACTGAAGCTACAACTCATCCTTCACTTCGGTGATAATTCCAAAGCTCCTCATCAAAGTTGGTACCCAAGAGAGGGTCCCACTTAACTGAGCCTTCAAAAATATCTTATCATGCAAATGAGTTAATTACAAGAAGCCAACTTGTGTGCCCAAGGTGGGTCCAAGTTGTTTCTTGTTAATTGAAACATATCTCTCCACCTTTCATGCAAACTTCATGCATGAATGATCTCCCCCTGTTAACTGAAACATTCAAACTATTGTATCACATGCAACTCAAGTATTTAAACATGCATTCCAAGTTAACTGAAGTCAACTGCATCGAACTAAAAATAACCAACATGCAACTACATGCAACTGAAGATAACTGAATCTGAATTGAACTAAACTGAACTAAACTTAACTGAACTAAATTGAACTTAACTCAACTTAACTCAGCTCAACTAAACTGAACTGAACCAAAACTAACAATGAAATGATAGTACCACTTCTCATATATTGTAATTATCAATCCCTATTTTATAGGGAAGCTGACATGCATTTCATAAGAGTTATCAATTCCTCAACCAGTTAATTGAACTTAGGTGTGTCCCACCTCCCATGTGTGCAACCATGTGCTACTATTTTGTAGGAGCATCTCCAAGGGTGTCCCACATGTTCCTATTATTTAGGAATAACTACAAATGTCAATTTCATGATTTATTTCATCCAAATAATTAATCTCTTTTAATCCTAGTGTTTGTGAACACATTCCAAGGTCTTAAGAGATACATGAAATAATTAATGTTTAGGATTTGCAATTAAATGGCATCCTATTTCCAACATTATTTCCTAATAAAAACCATAGAAAAAAAAAACATTAGTGTAGTACCAAGTTGGACATTTTGTAGAAGTATGGTGGTAAATATAAGGTAGATGGTTTTGATGAAATAATGAGTCTATTTTGAAAGATTCAATTTCTTTTTGAAATTACAAATGTTATCAAATATGTTTTTTGTATAGTGATTATTAACATTTTTTTCTATTTTGTACAAAATTTGTATAAGCAAGAGTTGATACAATTTTTATATCTGGTGTATTGTTATAACTAGCATATCTATCTTTTCCTTAAACTATATAAAATATGTTGAGAATATCCCTCTTCAGGTGTCTATATTTTAATCAAATTTTCATATAGAATTGGTCAAGGTTCCTCAAGAAGTATATCTTTTAGTATATTTTATATAGATTTTTTGATAAGTGTCAACATTTTTATTTATAAGAGAATAAAAGTACATATATTCACAAAAAGGGGTGGATGGATATGAAATCACACTCTAAAAGTTCACATAGGAAAATATTAGATTAAAGCAACATTACATAAACAAAAAAGTCACTAGGAGGTAATAATACTAGTATGTGGAGGTGATGGGTCCTAGTCACAAAACCTACCCCATACTTCAATATGGTCGGAAGTGACATGAGGGTGTCCCACACCTAATCATATTTATATTTATCTTCATCATAGGCCAAATAATTAGCCAATTCCAATTGAGTAACTTTTAATCAAACCATTTGGAGCTATCAATAGACAACCACCTAAAAGCACCCCTAGAAAATCACCCAGAGGTACACCCAAAAGGCCACCTAGGAGAATAAATTTGAGAGGCAAGTGAGGTTGAGAACCACTAAATAGGTCATGACACACTTTTGTGACCCTGATCCCTTTAGCAAGCTAGGGGAAAAACTTGGGGTTGAGTAGATTGATTATAACAAACTAAGAGACTCTAGTCTCTCTAGCACCCACAAGAAGGTGAGCAGCCTTGAGAAGAGGAAGATTATGAAGGAACTCTAGTCATATCACAAGGGGAATTTCCCTAATCATCAATTAATTTTTGAAGGTGAGCCACCTACAAAGAAACCTTTTTGTCTTCCATTTGGATCTATAACAACACATTAGAACCAATAGTAGCTTTTAAAAAAATGAAACGTCAATAGTATAATGAGTAAAAATAACAAAAAAAATCTCCTTGCAAATATTGAAGAAAATATTCACCCTAAAAGAATTCCAAGTCTAATTGAATTTATAGGGATCATAGGCCAATCCCATAAAAGAACCATATGCCAAGAAAAAGGCTCTGATTGTCTAAGGACCAACAGAAATCATGAATCTAATTCCTAAGCTATTGAGCTCAAGGAAAAAACTAAAAGAGGTATTTAGGAGATTCTAACTATCTATGAAATGGTAACGAGACTCTTGAATGCCTAAGTGAATTAACTGTGACCTTTCTGGAAAGTATTGGAATATAATACACCAAGAAAAGTGGGATAATTTAGGCTCCTAAATTATAAACCAAATATTGAGAAATGTGTGTTTCTAAACTAGGACCAAAAATTGCAAATGTCATATTAGGTTTAAGTTGGGTACCATAGGTAAATATAGAGAAAGAAAGTGGTAATAAAGGCAGAGCTTGTATTTATGGAGGGTGGTGTGTGGAACCCACTTCTAACCTTTCCACCATGGTTTGGAAGATCGAATACCAATTTTGTGAACCATATCAAGAGAAATAACCCCTGTGATAGATGTAAAAGTCACATGGTCTTGATGAGAAAGGTGAAATGTAGCCTTAATATCATCCTAAGACATAAGACTCATATAATTTTTAGATAATAAATTATGTAGGTGTTTCAAGATACCTTTTTTAAAACTAAAAATCATTCACCTATGATAAATGAGGCAAATGGAAACCTTGATCTTATAAAATTGGAGACCACCTATGATTATGTTCATCAAGAGAAAGGCCCTCTTTGAAGCTAGACAAATTCTAGAAAATCCAAGGCACAATAGCCTCCCAAGCATGCCAAATTCTTTTGGCCAAAAAATTTCCCTTAAAGTGAACAACATCCTTCATGGTGAAAAGGGTTTGAAAACCAATCCCCTTCCAAGAAGGCTAATGAATTGGGTAGATGGAGGAATGCAATGTCAAAGCAATATTAGGCTTTATTTCTAGTGATGGCACAAAAAATCCATTTGATTCAAAGAGAAAAACCTTGTTGTTGAGTGAATAATATCCCTAACCCTCCAAACTCAAGAGGGAGGAAAAACAATTCCCAAGTAACTTGATGAAATTGCTTGTGGTCGTTAGAAGAATCCCACAATAAATCTTAAAGAAACTTCTCTAGCTTCACGTAGGGGGGCCTTATAAGGAGCCTAATAAGAGGAACAATACACGTGAGTGACCAAAAGAATTTTAGAGCATACTTGTAATTTCTCTACTAGGGAGAGAGGCTTCATAATCTAGTAGCCAATATTCTTTTCAATTTTGAAGAGAACATTTTATAAGGCAACTTGAGAAGCTTGGAAAGAAACTAGGATGTGGGCACTCTAAAACTTATATGACTTGCACTGTATACATCTTTGCAAAAAAATTAAGATTCTTTCTAAAGCTAGGGTAGATAGAAACTAAAAATACCTTTAATTGCTTTTCAGCTAGGTTTTTTGCATGCACTAGAACTCAAGCACTTTGATCGCATTCAATTCACTCCTACACTACCCTGCTCTTCTAAAATGATCGTTGCAAATGAATTTGATCAAGTGAGATCACTTATAACCCTTTTGAATTTTGACCTAATTCACCATAAATGCTTTTGAAGATAAAGCTTTCAAACCCTTGACTATATGCACAATCACCTTCAAATGCTTTGCAAACTTCTGCATGATGATATTTTCTATCAAATTTTGCACCAATAGGTCAAACATATTGAACCCAACCACATATCCTCATGTTTAAGCATCAACACCATTTCCTTGGCAAGGGATGAAATATTTCCATTAAAGCTCCACCTGAGCCAAAGCTCTCAACTTAGTTTTCAGAGGAAACATTTGCACCAAAGGTTAATACAAACTCATCTTTAACCTCTATCTCATCCTTATTTTCCAAATCTTATTCATCTCCTTCTTTGTTTCTATTGGATCAACATTCTATATTGGATCATTCTTCTTTATTGGATTAACCTTTCTCATATTTTTTCTTATGTAAAACTTAGAAATGTGTCCAAGTTTGTTGCAATTGTTACATATGGCATTATTTTGAACTAGCTTGCTTCCATTCATTCATGATCTGCATTGATTAGCTTTATGCCCAAATACATTGCATGTGTAACAACCATTGAGAGATTGAACCATTCTACTATTGTTATAGCCATTCATTATTTGACTTCTGCATTCACTAGCTCTATGATCAAATCTCTTGCATGTAAAAAATTAATCTATAAAATATGGAACATTCTGATGCATTTTGCTTCTACATTCCATAGCCTTATGCCCAAATTTACTGCACGAATAATAGAGACCATTAAAGGATGGGAACCTTTTTGCATATGGTTTTTTTATTGGTCTTCTAGCTCCATTCCTTTGATTCCTGATGCACTTGCCATTTTTCTTCTTGTCTTCAGTATTCTTTTGTTCATTGATCTTCTTTTCAACATTTGGTGTCTTATCTGCTTTTGAACTTTCACCTTTCTCAAATCCTAAACCTTCTTTATATTTGGAATATTTTTTATTTGTAATCATTTCATCAAGCATGATAGATCTCTTCTTGAATTAATCTTCATGATTCTTTGTAATTACTAGGTTTAATCCCAGGTTCACCACTTCTTGTTCAATCCTTGTACATACCTAATATTTTCTTCACCATTGCATTCAAAAATTCTTCAACTCTTTTCTTTTCTTAAACTTGCACCTTCATACTAGTAATTATTTCATTTTCTTGCATCAAATACTCACTTACTTATGCCTTTCTTTGAACTTCTTGATTTACTCCCTAGATTTTTTGATGCATTTAAATACTTCTTTGACATTTTCTTTCAAATCTCTATTTTCACCTTTAGTTCTTTGAAGATCTTCAAGATAAACTTTGAGTTCTCCATTCATATCAAATATGCAGTCTTCTTATGTAGATCCAATAGTAGAAATCTCTTCCGGAGGAGTAGGCAGTCTTCTAACAACCATGCGTTCAACCTCCAAGATCTTCCCCAAGTGTTTAAGCTCCTTCCAAGAAACTGAGATCTCATACCAATTGTTGAACAACCAAAATACAGAGAGAGGGGTGAATCAATATTCTTTTAAACCATTTAAACATTTAAACACCCAACTTACATAGCATAATCAATTGTAGTAATGAAAGAAAGTATGAAACATCCAACAACATCACATAACACATGAACATTAGGGTTTTACGTGGAAAACCCAAAATGGGAAAACCATGGTCTAAATCACATAGCATAATCAATTGCAGTAATGAAAAAAAGCATAAAACATCCAACAACATCACATAACACATGAACACTATGATTTTTATGCGGAAAACCCAAAATGGGAAAAGCCATGATGAGGATTAACTTAGAATATATTATAACTGGTCACATGGTATATTGAATAAGTTCTCACTGCAAGTGGACTCACTACCCACTGAGAAGCAAAAGAGATAGAAGATATTGTCACTCACAACCAAACTTGAACTATTATAATTGCATCTAACACATGCATGAAATACAACTCCAATGAAGCTTATAATACAGACTCAAAACTCTTCATACTGATTTGAATTATCACTCTACTCTACTCTGCATTCACTCAATTCACATCACAAACTATTTCTGCATCATTCACATCACATACATCTCACATCCTTATCAAAATATTGAAAATGATCTCTTATATATTTGCTTCATTCATAACATCAATTAGGTCAGCCTAATTAGATGCAATATGCAAAATGTAACTTGTCAACTCAAGATCCTTCCACACACACTTTGAGCTAAGATTCAAACCTAACAACAATTTAAAATAGTTCAACATGGAACTAAAATAGAACCCATATAATTAATCAAGACATGTTCATGCTCCGCAATACACCTAACATATTAGGTCAACACCGATAGTGACCTAATTGCAAAATATGCCAACTATACATCCACATATGGACACTCGTACCTCTAAAATTTATGCCAACTATAACACACAACCTATTGACACATATCAACATCCCCACAAAACCATAAAGCCAAAAATCAATCCACAAAAAAGTGTGGATTCACCAAAGAATATGCACTATACTAGAAACATCTGTTACTACCAAGCTAAACTTTTGTTACTCATAACTCCAAAACTAGAAACCAAAAAAATATGAAAATTTAGAATTAGAATCTTTTATAAACCAAAATAATTATGTTATAAGTGTAGAGCAAGATATTCATCGCTAGATCAATGTGAACCCAAATACTAGATCCCATATAGAAATAATCGCCTATATTGACACTTAGTCAATTTCCACAATAATAGTCTTTATCAGATCAAACCTTCTTGCAAAATTATCTTCCATAGTCATCCTCAAACATGCTCAATTCACCCAAATTGATCTACACCATATGTCTTCATACCGGGATACAATGTTGACATCAATGACAACACTATAATGCATAACTATATACCTTGTGCTAATTCCACATGCTTATGTTGACAACAAATACATCAGTGACATCTCATTACTCTTCCTATAGTATTTTGGTATAAAATTTATGATTCCAAATTGATCTCTCAATTCCCTAACATTGCCAAAACATGTTGGTATAATTTATCATAAATAAATATTGAATAAATATGTCATGATTTATTATGAATTAAAATGGCATGGTGTGATGGTTTATAGGTGGCATTGTTATTCTTGCCACCAAGGTTCAAACCCTGTTGGGGTGGTATTGTTTAATGATTGTATCTGGTTCATAGCTTTGGTCAAAAGTGTTTACCCCTTGAATAAAAAAAATATTATGAATTAAAATAAAATTGATAAATATATGCTTCATATGATTGTCATCATGCTTCTTTTATATTAATTCTTACTAATTAGGGTATTTTTAATAGAGAAATGGTCATATATTATTATAAGACAATCATATATCTAAAGATGACTAACAACATAGCAAGCAATATTGTAAGAAATCAATTTATAACATGTTATTATTCATAGCTCAAATATTCTAAAACTATTATACATTTACTTTAAACTTTTAAAGCTAGAAAACATGCATACACAAGGAACAAATTATATTATATATCAATTTATATATAAAAGTGTAGAATAATTATGTACACATATACAAATTTGGCATATATGTCAACTCAATACATTTTATACATAATGTGGCATATGACATCCCAAGATCTATATACAATGTACATGCCAAATAGCTATACATATCAAATCCTAACTTTCCAATTGACCATATGTCTCAAGAAAATCCTAAACTTGTGTGCAGATCATCAAAATCTAGCCTCTTCATGCCACTTGATTGATGCAAAGTTGACTTCACAATAACAAGTCAAACCAAAAATTGGATTAATTAGCTAAATTAAACCATTAAATAGAAACTTATCTACTATAATTTAGATTTTTAAATTAACATCTAAATCAAGCTATATTGAACTATAATTTATCTAATCTATCAATTAAATTAAAATTCAATTCTTGATTACCTCAACTCTATTTTTTTAGATATGTTATGCAAATGAGTGTATCTTAGGATGATTGGGAGTCCTAGCAGAGCATAATGGTAGAGGAGCCACATCGCTAAATTTTGGAATAAACTATATTAGGTAAAATAGAATTGATATAAATTAATATATAATTGCTGACAAAGAGGAAAATACTTCCAATAAAAAGAGGTTAGATGTGTAAATAAATAAAAATAGATTACTAAAAATAAACTTATCTACTACAAAAAATACATATACCACTAATGAGGGTTCTTCCATTATCTAAGGAGTCATCATGAATGTACCAACTAAAATTTCCTGTATTAAAAATGACAAGAATGTAAGATTGTTTGTATAAATATAATCATAATAAATTTAAAATTAACATCTAAATTAGTACAATCAAATATAAGCTCTCTAGACATACAATTCAATTAAAATTCAGTTTAATTACCTCAACTCTTTGTGGGTTCTCTTAGAGTCATTTTTGAGTGATGGTCCCTTAGGACGATTCAATGTTCTACTATAACATATTAGCAAAGATGACACCTCATTCGCATTTGGAGTAGACTAAAAAGGTACACGAAGATCAATATATAAATTAATTATATAATAACTCACGAAAAATGAATGCATACGATAAAAAGTTAGACATGTAGAAAAATTATGCCACCAAGTCTAAGCCAAATTCAATGGTCAAAAGAGTATCATGATGTACTTTTGTAAGCTCCTCCTCTTTTGTCAATTGTTAATCCACTTATATACATTAGCAATAATCTTTGTCATATTAATTTCAAATAAACTACACCATGAAATAACTCTAAGTTTTACTTGTAAGAAAGATTGACCTTGCTCCTCTTCTCTAACCTCTAATGGCCTTGCTTGTTTTCTTGCCTTTGTTTCCTCCAATTTTGTTCTAGACCTTGTTGGGTCATCTCATGAAGGTAGCATATGAGAGATCTCATATTCAAATGTGTTTATGGGTGGCTTGCTAGTCTCTCTAAGAGGACCTAAATACAAATGATTGCACATAGTGCAACAATGAGGCACATAAATATGTATAGAAAAGGTGGGTCCATCAATATTAATTGATCCACTAGGAGCATCAATATCATGGGAATGAGAAATTTGAGAAGTTTGCATAATCAAATGGCTAGTCAAAGAGTGTATGACATGGAGGCTCTAATTTGTTGCATCTGCAAGTTTCAACAATGATTGGGTGTGTTATTGGAGATGGAGAAGGAATAGGAGGAGAAATAAATGGACCTTAAATTTCTCACATTCCCCTAATTCTATCTTGTGGCATTCCTCTACCTACTCCTTGGAAATCTCTAAACTCAAAATAGTTGGCATGACAACTTAAAAAAAACTTTGCATATAGTTTACAAATGAAATATAAAGGGACATCAAGATTGTTGTTAAATGGCTTATAAAAACAATCCACCAATGATCCCAAAAAATTATTTTCATACCCTCATCTATCCACCATTGGATTAAAAATTTGGGCTTAGGTACATCAACATGTTAAATTTTATTTTATTATTTTATTATTCAATAGATGAGGGTATGAAAATAATCATATGTAGATTAAATAGATGAGGGTACCAACATAATCATAATCTAGCATATTAAATTTTTTATTATTATTTTTTTTTTTGCATCCATTAGAATTTTCTATTGAATAATATATTTAAAACTTCAATAATAATATTTTTTTAAATCCATTATAAAAAAAATTTATGTGTTTTTATATTTAAATTGTCTTTTCTAAGTGATGTCAATAGAATGTGGTAATGTTGCTTATATATTATTGATAATTATAGTTTATCTATGATCTTTTGTAGGTAAAAACAATTTCATTGAGGATTATAAAATAAGAAACCAAAAAAACTAAAAAAGACAAGACATTAAAAGATAATGCTAAAAAATATGACAAAATGAAGATAATGTTATAAAGATGACAAAATGATGTCACAATTGGCAGTACGGATATGTCTCAATTGTTAAATATGTTAAATATAATTATGAAAGACAATTTCCACTATGGGCCCCTCCCCCCTACATAATCCTAAACAAGGAAATTAATACATTTCTTCACAACTAAGAAAATATCCCATTAGTCACATTAATAATGTGATTGATGGGAAAACATGGAACATTAAATTGAAATCTATATAAACATTTCTAATTACCATGAAGCCACCACGAGCTTTTATGGATGGTGCAAATAAATAACTAGTCAAAGATTCTTTTAAGTGATAGAAAAAATGCATCCAACGTCTTCTAAAATTATTATGTGCAAGTCAAAGTCATTGATGAGTTTAATTCGCATGCTCCAAAGATCATAGTAAAGAGACCATGACTACCGGTTGGGCCTGTGTGATTATTCATATTGATGTTTAATAAATTTATTAATTATAAATTATTCATAATTGATAGTTAATAAGATTTTTTTTGATGAATATGATAGTTAACTATATTAAATTAAAGATAAAATACATATTCACAAAAAAAAGATGTGTGGTAAAAAGGCACACCCGAGAGTCACATGGGCAATGCCCAGAAAACCAAAAGATTATCTAAACATGGGCTGATCCCAAAATTCCAAGAGTACAAACATAAAACATGCCATTAAGCGGCCAGAGCAGTGCCAACAGAGCCAAGAGGGTCTTGTTCATCCAAAAAATTTCCCCATACATCAGTCGGGTTAGTGACATCAAGAGGAGGACCCCAATCATCATCATCTTTATCTTTATCTTTTTCTTTATTCTCACGCCAGGGTGAGATTGCAAGCGCTAGACATGGAAAGCCTTTACCAGTATCCAGCCAACCAGAGCCAGAAGCAAGAGTGTCATCAGAGGGCCACTCAGATCCACCACCACCACTCCCCGAAGTGCTGCGGGCCACCCCTAACTAACCCACAATGGAGGAGAGCAAGTCCACCGAGGAGGGCGAGAATCCAGCCAAAGAGGAGGCTGAGAGTAGGGCGCATAGAACCACTTTGTTGTCGGCTCCAAGAGGGCGACCGCCCGTGGGAAGAGGTGGTAGTTAATAAGATTTTAATATTAAGTATTTTTTAGATTTTAATATTCATATTGATGTTTAATAAGATTTATTTTAAATATTATTAGATGATAATAATAATAAATAATCAACGATCAATAATAATTAATAATAAAAAAATATATTAATAATTATTATTATTCAATGGGTAAACGCTTTTGACCGGAGCTATGAACCGGAATACAACCATTCAACAATACCACCCCAATGGGGTTTGAACCTTGGTGGAAAGAACAACAGTGCCACCTATAAACCATCACACCATGCCAATACTGGCAATATTAATAATAATTAAATTAATAATAAATTATTAATTAAGAATATTAAAAATAATCAATAATAAATTTTTGGTTATTAATTATTTAAAATTAAAATTCACTAAAACAATATATAATTCAATATTCTATATTTTGACAATTTATAAATGTGAGTGTTGTTTGTGTTTTGACTAGAGGATATTAATATTTTTTTTGAATTTTTCTCCATCAAGCTTAGAATTACATGCACATATAATGAACTATAGTTTAGTTACCAACCTTGGTCTTGTGTGATTATTTATATTAATATTTAATAAATTTATTAATTATAATTTTTTTATAATGATAACATTAATAATAAAAAGGGACAATGGTGTGTGGTTTCAGTGATCTGCAATGATTAGTTGCAAGGCGTAGGTCTAAGCGAGGCCTGGATGGAAAGAGAGAGCTTAGGAAGGTGAATGTGAAAGTCATTTGGCATTCAAATAGATGGGAGAGGCTGCATAATAACAATCAACAACTCTTGGATGAGTCAGATAGAGGTTATGGTGCTTGTGGGCAGCAGCGGGGAACATCCAAATTCTGAGGTCATCAAGAGAGGGGCACATATAGAAAAAAGTTTAGAAGTACAAGACAATAAGATAGGGTTTTCAAAGTAAATGGAGTTGCAAGTCATGAGGAACAAGATGGTTGGGGTCAAAACCCTAATCGTAGACCAAATAATCCTAAGATTGTTTGATAGTGGAGACAATCGCACACGGAATGGGAGGAGGTGAGGGAAGATTTAGAGTCTGGTAAGACTCAAGCCACAAGTTCAATGGGCAGACAAAATATTTTAGGGGGGTTGGGATACTCTGGTGGTAAGCTCAGTCAAGCTTCAAGCGAAGGTGTTGCGTTTGGAGAATCTAGGGTTAATTGCAAAATGGTATGGAGCTTCTCTTAATTGGGAGTACTAAGTTAAACAGTGGAAGGATCGTTGAGGCTCAGAACTCTAATTTAAAACCATTCAAAATGGGTTTTGTTTGGTTGTTTGTCTGACTAGAGTGTTGAGGGATGATATTGTGGATGGGGTTTGGGTATTTAATGGTTGTGGATTTTATCTTCATCATTGGGTAGTGGGTTTTAATCCTTCAACTCACGTACTGGAGACAGTTCAGGATTGGTATAGACTTTCTAATCTTCCTATAGAATTTTGGGAGTCAAGCATTCTAAAAGAGACTAGGAACCATTTGGGAACCTTTGTCTATGCAGAAGAGAGGAAGGATGTGGAGGAGGCTTCTTCCTATGTGAGAATTTGTGTTGAAAACAATCCAGTGAGGCATATTTGGGAAGAGATACAATTAATTTTTGACTACGAGAGCTGGGTGCAGAAGCTTAGTGTTGACTCACACTAATAATTGCTTGGTGTGGATCCCCATTCCAAAAAGCTAGAAAATCTAGGGAGGCAAGGTCTTCTTTGTCACTAGTTGGAAAGGAGACTAAAGCACATGCCTTAGTCAAGTTTACTCCAAAAGAGAATGGAAAAGTTCCAGGGTCAGTTGTGATTAGGAGTCCTTGTCAAAACAGAGTGGTGGTCAAGACTTGATTGATCCTCCATTATTGCCTATGGAGAAGGAAGACAACAGGTCAAAACCAATGCAAGAAGATGTGATGGAGCGGGATAAAGAATAGAATATGACTCTAGGTGACAAGATTTCAAAGGTTTTGGAAATTTTGGGGGATGGCTACCAAAATGTGGAGTTGAACTCTTTGATTGAAGTTGGTAAAGAACTGGTGGAGCTAGCGGAAGTGGCTAAGAATAATTCACGGGATTTTGAAGATAAAGATATGTTGGAAGACTCACCCATCATTCATGAGTCTGAAAATGTGGTTGGATTCGCAGAAGGTTTCGACTCTCAATCGGGGAAAAAAAGGAAAACCTCCCTTGGTTTGGAATCCGCTCGCAAAAAGTTGAGATAAGAACTGGGGAAAAATTTTGAATCAGGAGAAACTCAAATGGCATGGAAAAGAAAATGCTCAAAAGAAAATAGACAACATGATGAAATTAGGGAAGAGTGAGACTCTTCCAGAACAACAATGAGGCTCCTTACTTGGAATATTAGGGGTCTCAACACCCCTAACAAATGGGGCCTAATCAGGCACCATATTGAAGCTTGTCGAGTGAAAATAGTTCTTCTACAAGAAACAAAGCTTGGGGACCAAGATTTAGTTAAGTTTAGCAAAAAGTTAAAATTTTGGAAATGGATAGGGGTTGGAGCTGACGGGGCTTCAAGTGGCTTGTTAACTATATGGAAGCCTTAATTGGTTTTAGTGGAAGAAGTTGTTTCATACCAAAATTGGATGGCTTGTTGGGTAAGGATTTTTCTTTCAAATCTCCAATTTTTGCTTATTAATGTTTATGGTCCTTCTTCATGTTTGCAAAAAAGGCAAGTTTGGAAAGAGTTAGATCAAATTCTTAGCTACTTAAGGTGGGATTTTTGTCTATTGGGGGGTGATTTCAATGCTATTTTAAGGCCTTCAGATAAAAGATTTGGGGTGAGCAAAGTTCTCCAATCCCAAACAGACTTTCAGGTCTTTGTGGAGAGAAATTCTTTGGTTGAGTTTGGGAATGGTAGCTTCATGTGGACTAACAAAAGGAAGGATTTTTGTAGTATAGAGGAAAAGTTTGATAGAATTTTCTTTAAGGGTAATTTTGGAGCTTTCCCTTTCATAATGAATTGTAGAATCAATGCAGGGATGGGTTTTGATCATTTTCCAGTCTAGTTACAAATTGAAGGAGAAAGAGGTCCAGTACGCTGCCCATTCAAGTTTGAAATGATGTTGTTTAAAGACCATAATATTTTGGGCTTGATCAAACAATGGTGGAATGATTGCAATCTAGGAGGGACGAAGTTGTTTAATATAGTATCCAAATTGAAATATGTTAAGCAACAATTAAGACAATGGAATAAGGAACATTTTATAAATATTTTTGAGGAAAGGACTAAGATTGAAGCTGAATTGGAAAATCTAGTAGAGGTTGTCATAAGTCAAGGGATGAAAAATGAAAGATTTGAACAGGAGAAGGCCTTGACTTTAAAATTGAATGATCTCCTAGCAAAGGAAGAATTATTTTGGAGAAAACTATAGGGAGATATGGCTTAAAGCGGGTGACAAAAATACTAAATTTTTTCACAACTCAACAAAGGTTTGAAGGGAAATAAATAGGATTCTAAGCATTAAAGCAGTCGATTGTTGATCTTTAGAGGATCATCAAGAGATCAAAGATTCAGTAGTGGAGTATTTTAGTAATCTATTAAATGATTGGGAAGGTTCCAATTTGGGAGCTCAATGAGCAATTTTTGGAAGAAGAGATTAAAATTGCAATTTTTGGTCTAAACCCTGAGAAGGCTCCTGGACTGGATGGATTTCCACCGACCTTTTTTTAGAAGTGCTAGGACTTTGTGGGCATGGAAATTACTGAGGCAATAGAGGACTCAAGATGTTCAAGGAAAATTTTAAAGGAGGTTAATAATTCCTTCATAGCGCTCATTCCAAAGAAAGAGTAGCTGGAATCTTGGGATGAATTTCATCCCATCTCCCTTTGCAATACTTTATATAAGATTCTAGCTAAGGTTGTGCCTAATCGCCTTAAGAAAATCCTTCCTTCCATCATCTCAGAAGAGCAAACAAGGTTCGTGTCGGGGAGGTTGATTCTAGATGGGGTAATAATAGCTCAAGAAGTAATTGACTCGGTTCAGAGGACGAAGAAACCGACAAGGTTATTAAAATTGGACATAAAGAAAGCATATGATAGGGTGAATTGTCATATTTTGTTGAAGGTGTTATAGGTCTTTGGGTTCCAAAAAGAATGGTTGGATTGGCTATTTGGATAGGTGGCTAGCCCGCGGTACTTAATCTTATTGAACGGTTCGCTTGAAGTTTTTTTTACAGCTTTGCAAGGTTTAAGGCAGGGAGACCCACTTTCCCCTTTCTTGTTTATAATTATGGTGGAAGCTATGTTGTATTGATAAGGAAAGATTTCATGGTTGGGTGGAAGGTCTTTGGGTTACAAGTAGCCTACCATTTATCACTCACCAAAAATTCACAGATGATTCTATGTTGTTTGGCGTTGCTTTGCTCAGAGAAGCTTGAAGGTTAAAGGAAATTTTGGACAAATACACTTCGGCCTGAGGTCAGGAGATAAATTTGGTAAAATATGAAGCTCTTTTCTTCAATAGGAGTAGTACATTGGAAGTTCAAATTTTGAGATGCTTGGGTTTTAAAAAAGGTCAGTTTCCATGTAAGTATTTGGTTCTTCCATTAGTCAAAGGTATTCAACATGGAGGAACTTGGAATGCTTTGTTGGAAAAGGTTAAAGGTAAACTTGCTTCTTGGAAGAGTTGTTGGGTATCCTAGGTTGGTAGGTTGACAATGTTAAAGTCTATCATTGTTGCTCTTCTAATTTTCTTGATTTCCTATTTGCTTATGTCGGTGAGTGTGAGTAAATCTTTAAATAGATCAATGAAGAACTTCTTTTGGAATGGGAGTGGGGATCAAAAGAAGTTTCCATTAATTAAGTGGCAGAAGGTGTGCGAAAGAAGGGAAAAAATGGTGTAGGGTTGAAAAATTTACTCTTGCAAAATAAGGCACTTGGGGAAAAATTGGCCTAGAAAATTCACTCTCAATTAGAGCTAAAGTGGGTAAAAATTGTGAGAGCCAAATATTTGGATAATGAGGAAAATTTCTTTTTGAAAGCCATATCTCTTCCTAATGGGTCTCGTATTTGTAATTTTATTAAAAATGCTAGGGATCTAATATTGGGTTATCAAACTTGGGAGGTTAAAGATGGTAGAGAGGCTCTTTTTTGGGAGGAATCCTAGGAAGGATTCCCATCCTAGCTATGGATCCTTCTTTGGATCGGGTCAAGGAAAAAACTAAATAGGTATGAGGATACAAAGTAAGGGATTACTTCAAACTTGAGAGGTTAAAGATGGTAGAGAGGCTCTTTTTTGGGAGGACTCCTGGGAAGGATTCCCCATCCTAGCTATGGATCCTTCTTTGGATCAGGTCAAGGAAAAAAATAAATAGGTATGAGAAGAAAAAGTAAGGGATTACTTTGAAGAACCTACAGTTCTTAAGGATGGTTGCTATCGATGGAGATCTTTTAGGCAGCTAGGCTTGGATATTCAAGACGTGGAAGCTTTTGAGAAATTTTTCAAAGGGAGATGTATTTAGGGGAGACAAGGTAGAGATAAAAAATTTTGGAATGCTTCGGCCAAAGGGGTAGGGTGTTGACAAGAGACAAATTTGAAAAGTTAGGCTTCTATGGCCCCTCAAGGTACCCTTTGAGTAAAAGTACAGAGGAAACGATTGACCATATACTGCTAAATTGTAATCTTACATAGGATGTTTGGGAATGGTTGTGTTTGAAGTTGCAATGGAAAACAATTTTCCCTAAAATTTTTTTAAGAATGTTGAATTCTTGGTTGTCTCCCCAAAGCAGACTTTGTTTGGTGATCTTTGGTTGGTGTGTCCCTCAATTTTTTTATGAGAATTTTGGAAGGAGTGGACTTAGATGATCTTTTAGGAAAAGGAAATGTCTATTCCTAGGCTACAGTGTAAGATAGAGGCAAGTATAGTGGAATGTTTCAATGCAAGGGTGGAAGAGTAATGTATATGTATCACTGAAATGAGAGTACAATGTAAAATCATGAAACTCCAAAGAAGGAGCATCAGATTAATATTTATACTACAACTAACAAGGAAGTCAACTCCATGACTAGGAGGATGCCATTTAGGGAAAACAAGGGAAAGTGGAGCGGCAGTGGTTATGCATGCATGAAATCCACCAAAAATGTTTGCCTCCTACAATGATTTCATAACTAGGCTCTATGGCCATGATTCAGAGACTAGAAATCTATCCTAAATAGTCATTCAATATCATGAAGGTGCATTTAACTTGTCAACCCAGTGACGTGAACTTGAAATGGTTTGGTAATGTATGTGCACTGGGGGCTCAAGTAGTCATTGCATTCTACAACTAAGAAACACAATGTTGAAAGTAAATAGCTGAAAGGAAATAAAGTAGATGCTAAACATCAACCAACAACTATACTTAAGCTGAAATGTAAAGAAAAAATGAAATTTTTTGGAACAAATAGGGACTACTTTGTTTGCTTTGGTTGTAGGAACAAACATAGAATGGACTTCTAGTGGCTGTAGGAACATTCAATGCTAGATTTCAAACTAAGTATCAAATAGAAAGTAATACTAAGCTAATGCTAAATTAAGAGAATGGATTACTCACCAAGTTCCCCCCCTTGGATAAGTATCCTCTAAACTAAAAAAAAATTAGATGTTTGAACTCATAACTTTATTTTCATTCACTGTAAACCATGCATACAAAGAGTAATGTATCTGTATCACTGAAATGAGAGTACAATGTAAAATCATGCAACTCCAAAGAAGGAGCATAATATTATTATTTATACTATAGCTAACAAGGAAACCAACTCCACAACTGGGAGGATGCCATTTAGGGAAAATAAGGGAAATTGGAGAGGTGGTGGTTACGCATGCATGGAATCTACCAAAAATTTCTACCTCCTACAATGATTTCATAACTAGGCTTCTATGGTCATGATTTAGAGACTTGTATCTAACTTGAATAGTCATTCAATCATCATGAAGGTTCATTTAACTTGTCAACCCAGGGATGTGAACTTGAAATGGGTCAGCACTGTATGTGCACTAGGGGCTCAAGTAGTCATAATGATAAAAGTAAATAGCCAAAAGGAAATAAAGCATATGCTAAGCATCACCAACAACTATGCTTAAGCTGAAATGCAAAGAAAGAATAAAAATTTGTGTAACAATCAGGGACTACTTTGTTTGTAGGAACAGACACAAAATGGACTTCTAGTGGTTGCAGGAACAGTCAATGCCATATTTCAAACTAAGTATCAAACAACAAGTAATACTAAGCTAATGCTAAACTAAGAGAACAGATTACTCACCAAGTGGGCCCCCTTGAATAAGTATCCTCTAAACTAACAAAAACTCAGATGTTTGAACTTAGAAATTTATTTTCATTCACTGTAAATCATACATACAAAGAGTAATGTATATGTATCACTGAAATGAGAGTACAATGTAGAATTGTGCAACTCCAAAGGAGCATCAAATTATTATTTATACTACAATTAACAAGGTAGTCAATTCCACGACTGGGAGGATGCCATTTAGGGAAAATAGGGGAAAGTGGAGTGGCAGTGCTTATGCATGCATGGAATCTAGCCAGACATGCAAGTCAAGTGAAAATCCAGTACAACAATAATGCCCATGCATGCTCGATCATTAAGGTCCACTGCAAGGCGGTTACATTCAATTGCATGAAGAATCTTTGTTGTCGGTTGCCTTTGACTTGGAGTAGCTTTTCAGCTAGTCGTTATGGTGCATGCCTAGCTGGCGGTGTCTTCCATAACTTGACGTATTAAGTCTACAGTCCAAGGTTAGTATGCATAATAATTGTACATCAATAACCACTCTAAGAAACACTCATTAATCGTATGCAAAATCAACATAGATGGCCCACATGTTATGCCAAATATCATTAAAGCTTTTAGAGATAGGGTAATGTCAAATGTCAATGGTTTGAGGGAAACATTATTCCAATACCAACACTTAAGCATTAAAATCCATGACATCAATGAGTAGATAGACTATAGATTCTACCCAAACTAGACCAAAAACTAGGCTCATCAACATGGGTGTTTCCTATGTCCTTTGTTGATTTATGCTCACAATGGGTGTCACCCTCCCTTAATTTGGCCTTTTCTTTGTTGTGGTCTCTTATTTTTCCACATGTTGCTTGGGGTGTTTGGAAGGAAAGAAACAATAGGGTTTTTTGTTAGTAGGAACTGTCGCCCTCCAGGTTGGCTTTTAAAATCTATGATGCTATCAAGGAAAATTTCATGTCTGAGTTCTTGAGGATTCCTTCCTTTAATTTGAAAGTGTTGGTGTCTCCCTATGATCTACTTGTGGGTAAGAGGTGGAACCTTTCTTGTGATCTTTCTAATCCGGTGAATAAGTTGAAAAAACCCAAGGAGGGCGTTTAGTGGAAGGCTCCAGTGATTGGTTGGTTTAAAGTTAGCTTTGATGGAGCATCTAAGGGAAATCTAGGGCCTTCTAGTTGGGGGGAGTGTTACGTGATGAGAATGGTAGGTTTGTCTCCGTGGTGATGCTCCCTTTGGGAAACCAGACAAACCATTTTGCAGAGGCAAAAATAGCCTATCATGGCCTCATTTTGGTTAAAAATCAAGGGGTTTCTAAACTTTGGTTGAAGGGGGACTCTCTTAATGTGATAAATTTCCTCCTTAAAAAATTCCCTCCCTCATGGTCTATTATTCATTTTATCAATGAATCTATAGCTATCTTAAATTCTTTTGAGGAATTTAAAGTTTCACATGTTTTCTATGAAGCTAATAGGTTGGATGATGGTGTTGCCAATAGGGGTGTGGTAGAGAGAGTTGATTGGGGTTTGGCTGAATCTCTTCCTCTTAATCTCAAATGTATTTCTAATGATCACCACATGGCTTGTTTTTAAGACTAAGGTGTTAGGGGAAAGGCTCCTCATAATGTTTCATAGTTGGCATATGCTCAATGAACCTTTGGCTTGTATGATCCATTATTATTTCCTTGGTTTCGATATGATGAAGGCCTAACAACATTATCATGAAAGTACCTTGAATGAAAATCCCACACGTATTGTGGGTGTTATTTATGTTTTGTGGAGAGTTTATTTTTTTAACTCTCTAGTGTCGTTGGGTTCTGCAATTTTTCATGCAACAATGGGTGGAGAACGTTATAGAATTGAGCCAAGTTCATGCAAGGAATTTCAAAAAAATACTGTTGTTTGGGAGCATTTGGAGCTTGGTGGGGTTTCGCAATTCATGCAGAGAATTCAAGGTCCAGACCCAGATGCTACGAATTTCTTTGTGACATGGTGGAATGGTTGGATGCTACATTATAAGGGTGTGGAGTTTAAGATTGATGAGGAGTTTATAGCGGAGGCCACTGGTATGGTGGTATATGGGAGAAAAAAAATTATGGATGGAGGAGCTACTAAGAAGACCTTTGCGAATTTTTTCAAATTCGATGAGAAGAAGAAGCTTTGGGAAATTGGGAGTGGTGGCTACACTCATAAGTCTTTGAAGTCGTTGTGGAGGGACCTTGTGTTGGCCTTAATGTACTATTTTATGCTTGAAGGTAGATTCTTTGTTGTTTATAGCTACCATTTTATGCTTTTGAATCATTTTAGGCATAAGGTGTTGGTCTCCTTTCCCTTCTATCTATTAATTTCCATGGAGAAGAGTATATAAGATCATAGAAAAAACCCTAAGAAGGTGGTGTTGCATGAGCTTCTTATGAACCTCTTTTTTCCCACATTAAGCCTAAGTTAATTTTGGTCTCTCCTAAAACCCCTGGTAAGAAGGCATTGAAAAAAATTGGTTATGACACTGGGGACTTTGTTGCAGAATGGGTTGGGAGTTTTGAGGATGAGGAAACAAAGTTTGAGGAAATTTTTTTGGATGATGACAGCTCTGAGGCAAGGGAAGATGAGTTGAAAGAGTGGAGCAAGGGCTACAAAATGGATGTGTAGCTAAGGGATTCCATGGCGACGCCTGTAAAAAAGACTTTGAAAGGGAAATTAAAAGCCCCTAAGAAAGAAAAACTTTCTGCTAAGAGGAAAATGGAGTTGGCTCCTGGTTCTAGTGAGAAACCCTCGATGGTTCCTGGGGAAGGTGGTGTGAAGGATAATCCTATTGGGAAAGGTGATGTTAATCATTCTATTGATTTTGAGAATGTCTCTGTTGGGGATAATTTACCTAGGAAGGGGGAAATTTCCTTTGCATCTAGTCCCAAGGTGCCTAAAGTTGAGGGTATGTGTTTGAAAGTTCCTATTGGTGTTGTTAATCTTGGTTCTAAACAATTACTGAATGAACCTGGGCCTATGGAGGTGCAAGGGATGGAGTCAGTCAAGTATTCTCAAGTGTTTTCTTTAGTTGATAGGGCTATCAAAATGGAACAATTGGAAGTGTTAGCTGAGTTAGCTAACTTTCTTGATAAGCAGTAGATCAAGGTGATCAAGGTGGAAGTGGTTGAGGTCGAGGACTCCCCTGTCGAAGAGGATGAAGAGCAGAATTTACATAGGTCTGATACTTCTGGTGACATTGAGTTGAATGTTCAACCTCCTATTAACTGGGATGATGTGAATATAAATATGTTTTATAAGATAGTTGAGGATGGGATGTAGAATTTGTTGTCTCTGGTGAAGTGGTTGTTTTCTCAAGTTAAGGAGCTCAATATTTAGGTGAAAAATTGGTAGGATCTTTGTCTTACTATGCTATGTGGTAATCAAAAGGAATGGGTTGTTAAAGAAAAAGTGAAAACTATGAATGTCATGTTGGACAAGTTGATTAAGGATGTAGATTCTCGAGGGGCTTCTCGTGAGGAGAGGATTTCCTCTTTGGAAATGTTGTTCAATAAAATCTTGGAGGATCAAGTTGCTAGACTTGAGGAGAGAACTAGTAAGATTCCAGATGATTTAAGAACTATGGTTAATATCAGTAACAACTCTCTGAATACTACGGCTAGGGGGTTCTCTGTTTTAAAAGAGAAATCCCTTAATTGGACTGGTAAAACTCTTGACTTGGGTGAGCTTGGAAAAGTGATTGGGGAGATCAACTGCGCGAACCAGGTCGAGAAAGATGAGGAGTCTACTCCAATGTTGGGGAAATATGTGTAGGTTGGGTTGTGTCTTAGGACAAGGAGTAGGACTAAAAAGAGAGTTGTGTTTGTGGATGAGATTAAAGATGTTGTGGAAATGTGGGAGGAGGTCATTAAGGAGAATATGGCCTTGGTGAATGTCTTGGATAATCTGTTGTAGCTTACGCTTTCCTTTTTTTTTATCAGGAGGGTTGCTAATGTTTTTGTTGTTCTACTAATAGGTTCCTTATGTTTTATCTTTTGTTAGCTTTTTGGTTTTTTGGGCTGCTATTTTTTAGTGCTTAGTTTCTTTTGAAACTTTTCGTTCTTGTAAAGGGTTTTGGGACCCCTTCAAAACTTGATTTTCCTTATCAAAAAATGAGAATATAATTTGTTAATTACTTTTTTTAATAGCATTAAAAGTGAGATAATATTCTAGAGAAGTGCAAATATTTTTTTGTTTATTAAAACAAAACAAATGAAATTACATAGAACAAGGTAGTCAATAGACTGTCTAATAAAATAAGAAAAAATAAATAGCTAATAGCCCATCAAGTACTAAATAATATTTTAAAGAAGTACAAATGGGTGAGTGTAGGATCATGATGGGCTAAAACTATGCCTCTAAGTGACAATGAAAATATAGGAAATCAAAGTTAAGAAACTTGGCATAGAATTTTGAATAGGTTATTAACATAATTTGGAAAATATGTAGGAATATAATTTATAGTAATTTGAATTTAGTTTGTAGGCTACTAGTATTTCTTAGGAAAAACTAAAAGAATGTGTCATTTCAACTAACCTAAGTATGAGCAAAAAAAAAATACTTTTCAAAGCTTTCAGTATAATTAGAGGACACATGCTCAAAAAAATTTAAAACTAATTTTTTAGTATAATTAGAGGACACATTTTATAAATATTTAAAACTAATTTTCCAGCCAACCTAACTTGGTAAAAAATGTTTAATACAATTTATTTTCAACCTATAGCTTGTGAAGCATAGAGTGTGGCAAGTCTTTTGGATTTGAAAAATGTGAAACCATTTGAGAGTTATGGATTTTTTTCAATCATCCTATCAATCGAGACTTCAAACATAGTGCATGTCGAAAATCAATAATAATTATCTATTAAATTCAAAATGAAGCATAGCTTATATTGGTAGAAAGTTGATATTCTGTTGAATAAACCCTTTTTGTTTCATCAAATTTGGACAAGAAAAATTCATCAACATGAAGGGTGAAGTAAAAAAAAATAGGGGCCTCTAAACATGTTGGGGTAGTTGATTTTTAGGTTTGACATCCTTAAGCCAAATAAGCATTCCCAAGACAATAACTATGAAAAATAAAAAATTTAGAAAAAAATTGTAGAACTACTATAGCCAACATTGGAAAGAGATGCCCATGGACTTCATCACAAGGCTTTTGAAATCCAAAGGCTGTAATGTCATCATGGAAATAGTAGATTACCTCACTAAATATGTGCATTTCATTTCATTATCACATCCTTTTACAACAAGTATAGTGGTAAAAGTGTTTTTTGAAGAATATACAAAAGCTACATGGTAAACCTAAGGTTATTCTCATGTTTTGATACTTGATTAGCTCATATTTCTTCATACCACCCTCAATCTGATGGGAAAATGATTTTGTTAATAAGTGTTTGGAAGGATATATATATATATATGTATGTATGTATGTATGTATGTATGTATGTATGTGTGTGTGTGTGTATGTATGTATGTATGTATGTATGTATGTATGTCTATCTATATTTATATCTATATGTGTGTGTGTGTATATGTTATTTCACTTTAGATAAACAGTCTCAATGGATAGATTGGCTACCACTAGCAAAATAGTGGTATAACACTTCCTTTCATAAGTTCATAAAAAATTTCTCCATTTATGGCACTATATGGATATCATCCTCCTTCCATCACATCATCATTGAAAGTGTCACCAAGAGTTTAGGAAGTGGAGGACCACTTGCTTCATCAAGAATAGGTACACACATTACTCCAAGAGAATTTAGCCATGACACAAAATCAAATGAAGCAACAAGTGGACCAACATTGTAGTGAAATAAGTTTTGAAGTTGGGGATTGGGTCTTCTTGAGGTTGCAACCTTATAAGTAAAATTCACTAAAGCAAAAAAAACCAATAAGTTGTCTCCAAAATATTATGGTCCATAGAAAATCATGCAAAAGATAGGAGTGTCCCTACAAGTTGGAGTTGCCACCAACAACAAAGATTATCCATTTTTTCATGTTTCTTGTTTGAAGAAGGTAATTGGGAATAATATCCCTACTCAGAAAATATTACTAGAGCTCAATGAAGAAGGAAGAATCGTATTGGAACTAGAGTGCATTCATTAAACATGCACAAAGAAGATAAGGACTAGAACACTCACTAAGTATCTCATCCAGTGGAAAAAATTATCAATTGAAGATGTCACATGGGAGGACAAGGAATTCATTCAAAATAATCCACACTTGATTAACATTGATAATAATGCTTCTCTGAAGAGGGGGATATGTTATGCACCTTTAATATTAATGTACATAGGGCTATGGATAGTCATCTTGTGGTTATAATAACTCTTAATTAAGTCATACTATCATTATTTTATTATTATTTAGTTATTTAGGTCAGCCTAAGGCTTATATAGGGCTATCTAAGTTGGTCTAGGTGATATCTTAGGCATAAATAAGGTATATATAGGAGGTCGTGAGTCTTATTTCATTATCATATTGTGAATTGTGTTCTCATTAGAGATATTTGGAGGTTTTTGATGAGGTAAAAATAACCTCATCAACATAATGGGCTCAATATGCAAATCTAAACCTTTCAATCCAAATTACCCTACCAATTGATTACCTTTGGGAAAAATAATTACTCCCTTTCTATGAATAAGCGTGCCAACTTTACTTCTTGAAGTTAGGAAAATTAAGTTTCCTTATGTTGATTTAATGGTTTAGTCTTTGATTATTTCATAGGTCAACTCCACTTCCAATCACCATTCCAGTCAAAAGGGAAATGAACGTGGATCTTCATACTTTTGAAAACAAGAAAGCGAGAGTCAAAATTCCAAGAGCACACATTTTGGGCTAAGTCTTTATAATTATGTTATTTTTCAATTTCAAAAACTTTATGGCTCATGCGAGCCTCTTTAATATTATATATCATGGGCTTTAAAGTCCCTCTATTATTGGAAATTTGTTAAAAAGGATCTATCAACTAGAAATTAGGATTTTTGTTAGTCATTTTTCATATAAATATGTAAATGTTACAAATGATGAATAGAGAAGAAGATTATTGTTATGCTAGAAATTTATCTTTTGAGTAAAAACTACCATATGAATATGAGTTTTTTTGCCACTCCTTGAATCATTGTGTAATGTGAACGAAGTATTTGGAATGAAGTAACTTAGAGAATTTCCAATGCATGTGATCTGAGGTAGCTGTAGACACACCCGAGAGCTGGCCACTCGAGGGTTCTAGATAGATAGATAAGTATTCTATTTCTTATTTTGCATTTTCTTTTAGTAGATAACAATTGAACTTGTAATCCATCTTCATGAGTATATGTTATGTTGTCAGTGTTGAGCCTCTAGGTTATAGCGAAGTTCGTAGTTTATGAACTTAACATTTGAATGTCCCAAGCACCTTTCTTTAGTTGATTCTATTAAACTATCTTATGTTAGGATTGGAGTCGTTACCTTTTACATTAGATAAATTCTTCCTAATTTCTTTACATTTTTTACTTCTTCAACAATTTATGCATTTTTTAGGTTAATCATTTCCATGCTTTCTAGTTTAGTGGTGATGCTTTTCAGATTTATAGTTTTCTGCTTTCTGGGTTGAATTATTTTCCACTTCCTAGATAAATGATTTGTTGCTTTCAAGATTAGAAACCCTTTAGCTTAGAAATTTTATTTAGTTGGTTAGTGTTTAGGAAACCTAAGAGAGAGAATTTGAGATGTCTCCTATTGCATACAACTATTGGACACTGACCGGTTGATATATTTATGTGTTTATTCACTAAAGTGTTAGGACCTAACGACAACTTGCCACTTTTTGGCATCATTGTTGGGGACTCCTTTTTCTAACTTGTTAGTAGGAGATACCTTGAATACCTCTTTTAGGGATAGGAATATCTCTTTGGCTTCTTTTATGCATGGTCAAGAAATGAGGCCCCCATGGAAGATTCATACCAAAAACCCTCCCAATTGATATATCAACAAGTAGGGAGGAAAAAAACTCAGATCAAGAACTTACTGACGAATTGATCGAATAGGGTCAATCTGAGACCTTCCCACAATTCCAGAAAGAGAATGAATAGTGGTTGAGGATCATATTCTTTTGGAAACTCTTGAACCTCGTGCCACTGAGCAAATTTTGGAAGAGGATCACATCCCCTTCAACATCATGGGTGGTCGTAGAAATGCTGCCAATAACCACAACAATGATAACCTCCACCACACACATTCACTTATCCTATTTCTATTGTTGCAGGTGATGATACAACAATGAAAAATATCTCATCGTCTTCCTTTCCAAGCTTTCAAGGTTTGTCTACTGAGGACCCTGATCAGTTTCTATTTGAATTTAAAGTCTTGTGTCAGACATATGACTACAAGAATGATAATCATAAACTAAAGCTTTTCCCTTCCACTTCTAAAGACTTAGTTATGCACTGGTTTATGGGGTTAGATTCTCAATCGATAACCTCTTGGGATGAAATGGAGTCTATCTTTTTGGAGAAATACCAAAGTTATTGTAGGGTGAGTGATAGGAATGAAGAATTGTTCAAAATAAGGCAATACAAGGATGAAAGTTTAGAGGATTACCTAGATAGGTTTATCTTCTTATCCAAACATTGTGGTGGAGAAATTATAAGCCTTGATATTTTGAATACCTTATTCCTCAAAGGTCTCGATGATGAAGCTCAAAGGAGTTTAGATTTAATGGGAAAAGGAGACATGTCCCAACTGAGACTGGAAGAAATCATAAAATTATGTCATAACTTCTCTCGTACTCGTGGAGGTATCTGGAAGTTCACCCTTTATGTGGTTCTAATGACATAAATAAACTTCGTGAGGACTTGAACAACTTCAAAACAAAAATCCTTGTTCAACTAAACACCACCTTAAATGGCATATAGGCTAAAACCCGAAATCCTGAGACCTTGTGTATTTACTACCCTAGATGCCAAAACAAACATTTGCTAAGAGAATGTCCCTTGGAAAAAGTTGACAAGATTGATGTTTGTCAAGTGTGCGACAAAAATCACCCCACCAATCAATGTGAGCTATTGAATTCTATAAAAAATTCCATGAAATGAACAACCCCAATTGAGGAAGAAGTGAACGTTGTCAACCATAGAACTTGAGGTAATTTTTTCTATGGCCAGAATTCCAATCCTAACTGGCAGCCCCAACCAAATTGGAACAATAATCACTGGGAAATGCCCTGGCCTCAGGCACCCCCTCCATTACCCTCTAATTAGGGAACCTATCCTTGGGGACCACCGGAATGGGAAAACCAATCTTCGAGTAAACTTCAGTAGCCCAACCAGTCTCAACAGTAGTGGTAACCTCAAAATTCCATTCCTCAATGGAATCAACCCCAACATCAATTTTATTTTGGTCTCAGGAGGATGCCTACTCAACAAAAAACTCTTTTACTACCTCCCTAGAACACTCAACAGATTGAACAAGTTAACGAACCACCACTTCCGATGCAACCAGTTCGGAACCCAAAGAACAATTTCCCAAACAATCTGATATATTTCGTAGAACAAGATAGTGCCACTGGACTTAATGCCATACATTGTGGAAACTTGCAATTGAGGTTTGGTAAAAAACTCTCTCAGCTGACTATCGAAGAAATCATAGATGAACCTGTTAAGAATTCTACTGAGAAAACTACTATAACACCCACATCTATAGAAAAAATCCCCCACCATCTTCAGCAAGAGCTTTTGACCTACCTCAGGAGGAGGAGGCTCAGTCTCCAACTGAACTTTCGAAGGATTTCACGCTTAAAGACAAAACCAAAGCACCTTTTTTGAAGCGTCTAAAACCAATTCTTGTGAAAGATGCTTCAAAAACAACTTCACCTACAGAAACTGCATTGATACAGGAAATTAAACAATTATATATTGAATTTCCTTTGCTACAAGAAACTAAGGAAATTATAGAGCTAAACCAGCTAATTAAATAGTTGTTTATTAAGACCCCGGGAAGAAAACCAAAATGAATCAACACCATCCATATAAATGGGTACCTAGCTGAATTGTTGGCTGGGACAACTACTACTCTAAAATATGATGATCCAAGGAGTCTGCTTATAATAGTCACAGTTAATTGGGTAGCAATACCTAATGCTTTGGTGGACCTTGGAGCAGCCATTAATGTAATGACTATGGATGTGATGGAGAAACTGAGACTTACTGACCTATGCCCCACAACTACAATCTTAAAAATGGTGAACCAATCCATAGCTATTCACAAGGGAATCATTGAAAATGTTCTCATTAAAGTGGATGGATGGGAATACTGAGTAGATTTCTAGATAATCAAATCAATGAAACCCAAAGACAGTTACCCAAAAATTATGGGATGACCATGGTTGGCTATTTTTGTAGCTAAGATTGACTGTAGAGAGGGAGGAATGAACATCTCACAAGGATCTAATAGCAAACATTTGTTCTTGTATCCTCCTACCAATCCTGCCGAACATAATAAAGTATGGTTTGATGAACCAGAAAGTCCCACTAGGTAGGAAATTTTGGCTTCACTAGCCATGGTAGTCATGAAACAACACGGTGAAGAATTAGAGGATGAATTAGAAAATGACATGGAAAGTATTGCAATGGATTCCAACAATGAATAAATGACAAATATAGAACAAATTATAGGACACTCAATTAACATAGACCACACAGAATTTGATGATGCCAGTTCCATCAGATTACCTTGTCCTTTGATGAATTTGATTCCAAAAACCCACCACTTCTTTGCAGATGTCTCTCGAATTCATAAAACTATACTTCACAGTTGTCCTCTCAACACCTTGACAAGGCCTATCTACACTATCACATCCAACTATCCTGCGGTCAAAACCATTATGTTGTTGCCAGGAAATTTTTTGAATATCAATAGTTGGTTGACTAAGACAGAAGAACAAAGACTACTTGATATCCTGGTGGGTAGATTTAAAGTGTTCACCTGGGACTATAAAGATATGAGAGGAATACACCCCAGTGTGTGTACACATCATATCTATACTAAGGATGTTCGACCTATTCGCCAACCACAATGGAGACTCAATCCTACCCTCACATACATCATTAAAAATGAGATTGAGAAAATCTTGCAGGTAGGATTCATCTACCCAATTTTTTACAGCAAGTGGGTGTCACCCTTGGTTGTACTTCCAAAGAAGAATGGGAAGTGGAGAGTGTGTGTAGATTATAAGGAGCTTAAAAAATTGACACACAAAGACTATTTTCCCATGCCATTTGTGGACCGAGTGTTGGATAACTTGGCTAGGAGGAAATATTTTTCATTCTTGGACAGATTTAGTGGATACAACTAGATACAAGTACCAGTAGAAGACCATGATAAGACAACCTTTACCTACCCTTGGGGGAAATTTTCATATAAGGTTCTTCCCTTTCGCTTATGTAATGCTCATGCCACATTTCAGAGGGCCATCCCAGCTATATTTGCTAAGTTGGTGAATGAGTGTGTGGAAGTCTATATGGATGACTTCACTGCATACAATTCAAATTTTGATGAAGCCCTCACGAATCTAGACAAGGTGTTAAAGTGATGTAAGGATCATTAGTTGTCCCTAAGTCATGAGAAATGTTTGATCATGGTGGAACAAGGAATAGTGTTGGGACACCATATTTCAGCAGAGGGAATCAAGGTTGATCCTAAGAAAGTTGAAGTCATACAACAACTTGAGGTCCCAAAAACACAAACTAATGTCAGGAGTTTCTTAGGGCACGTGGGATACTGCCGAAGCTTCATAGAAAAATTTAGAAAAATCATAGCCCCAGTTTTCTCTCTCCTTCAAAAAAATGTTGACTTCATTTGGGTGCCTGAGTGTCAGTCCTCATTTGAAATTATCAAGGAGACACCATCTTTTCCCTTGTCCTTCGAGGACCTAATTGGAGCTTTCCATTTCACATTTATGTTGACGTGTTTGATGATGCCATTAGAGTGGTTCTAGGGTAGGAAGATGAGAATGGAGGAAACTATGCTATATATTTTATCAGCAAGAATTTGATGCCAATAGAGAAGAATTACACCACAATAGAGAAATAATTCTTGGTTGTAGTGCATGCCATCAAGAAATTTCAACATTATGTCACAGGATATAAAGTTATAGTGCATATAGATCACTCAAACATTAAGTATCTCATAAAAAATCTAGTGGTAAACGCAAGGATAATTAGGTTGTTACTTCTCCTCAAGGAATTCAATATTACAATTGTTAACAAACTATGGAAATCCAATGTAGTTGCATATTTCTTATCCTGGGTTAAACATGATGGCAACTATGCCCCGGTACAAGATGAGTTTCCAAATGAAAATCTATTTTCCATTTTTGTTAAAACCCCTTGGTTCGCTAACATTGCAAATTACTTGGCTTCCACAGAAGTGCCACCCCATTTTTCATCAAAAAAAGAATGCATCATTAGAGAAAGTTTCCCTTTCAAATGGATTAATGGAATCCTACTTTGATGTGGACCCAATAATGTTTTATGATGGTGTATTAGGGTAGATGAGACATATAGTATTTTGATAGCATGCCATGATGGCTCTTTAGGAGGGCATTATTTTGCTAAAAGGACAACTCACAAGGTTTTGGGAGTGGGATACCACTAGCCCTCAATTCACAAGGACAATGAGAAATATGGTTGCCAATGTGATGAATTCCAAAGAGTAGGAAAGCCAATTGCTTCTAATGAAATGCCCCTACAGCCTCAGGTAGTCCTTCAACCATTCAAAAAATGGGGATTGGATTTTATCAAGCCAATAGACCCTCCTTCACAAGGAAAAGAGTATATTTTGGTCTATACCGACTACCTAACTAAGTAGGTAGAAGTGCAAGCCCTACATATTGCCAGGGAGGAATAGGTAGCCAATTTCCTCTACAATAGAATTTTACTCAAGTTCAGAGCTCTGAGGACAATTGTCATGGACCAAGGCCCCCAATTTATGTCTAAAGTGTTGTTGGCATTCACATATCACATCCAATTAAGTAATGAGTCCTCACCCTACCACTTGTAGACAAATAGTTAAGTTGAGGTCACTAATAGGGAGCTAGAAAATATTTTGATGAAAATGGTTTCATCAAGAAGGAAAAACTAAGCTAGGAAACTACCAGAAGCTTTTTGGGCCTACAACACGACTTGGAAATCAACCATTGGCTATAGCCACTATGAGTTATTCTTTGGGAATAAACCCCTCTTACCCATTGAATTCAAACTCCAAACCCCATAGGACAGCCATGGAATTGGGCATGGATCTTAAATGAGTCCAAATTGAGAGAGTCTTATAGCTTAGTGAATTGGACGAAATTTGCTTAGACGTTGTCCATTAAACTAAATTGATCCAACAACAACATAAGGTATGGCATGATAAATACATCAAAGAGAAATAATTCCATATCGGGGATTGGGCATTACTATTCAATTCTAGATACAAGGATCACTAAGGGAAATTTAGGACACATTGGCTTGGACCATACAAAATTTTTGAAGTGTTTGCTAATGGTTCAGTCCAATTGAAACCTATTGATGGTGATACCCAAACTCTCCTAGTTAATGGGCACCGATTATGTCTCTACCATAAACCTATTAATAAGGAAGAGTTTACAAAAATGGTGAAAACACAGGGAGAAATCCACTGCATTGACTCTGCTATGGCAAGGTCAACATAGTCTTGTCAACCAAATAATAAATAATTTAAAAAAAAAAATCCATTTTTGAACATTTCTTTGATTTCTTCATCAGTTTTGACATTTGGACTTGACTAAAATTTTGTCTCTATTTTGCAAGACTCCACCTTTTTCGAAGCACAATTTAAGTGCACCTTGCTATGATACTTTAGAATCTATCAGCACGGTTGCTGCAATGCTCTAAAAATTGTTGCTACAATACTCCAGAATCTACACAACAAACTAGTGTCTTTCATCACTCCAATCCTACATTCTGATGCATCACTCAATGATGATTTGGGAAGCCAAGGTCAAAATGTCATGAATTTCTTCATTATGGCTGCATCTTTTCAGCGATGATTTAGAATTTTGTTGTTTCTTCATTATGGCTGCATCTTTTCAACGATGCTCTAAAAATTTTGGTTGTTACTCTGGCTGCATATTTCAATGATGCTCCAAAAATTTGGTTGTTGCTTCGACTGCATCTTTTGATGATGCTCCAAAAATTTGGTTGTCGCTCTGGTTGCATCTTTCAATGATGCTTCAAAACTTTTGGTTGCTTCTCCGGTTGTATCTTTCAACAATGCTCCAAAAATTTTGGTTGTTGCTCTAGCTGTATCTTTCAGCAATGCTCCAGAAATCTTGGTTGATGTCCCAACAACATATTTTTAGTGATGCTCTAGAATCCTCAGTTTGGTTAGAATGTTCTAATGACATCTCTCTATGATGATTCAAAACTCTCTTCTTCTCTACTTCAGTTGCATATTCTCATTAATGCTTCAAATTTTTGGTATAAAATTTTGTCTTTCCAATTTTTTAAATTTTTCCTAAGTTCTACGCATGCCCATCATTTAATGTTGCTTCGAGATCTTCTCCCTTATAATTATTCCATCACATCATACCGAATCTTTCCATAATAAACAAGATTATTATGCCATATTTTTGTCATAACATATTTTTCCATCACTTCAATTGTCCCATGCTTTCCATTATTATCCGTTTCCACCCTCGCCAACCATATGACTATTACGTCAACACATATGAGTTACGTTTGATCTAATGACAAGACTTAAGGTATGTGTGAATTTATCTATTTAAAGGGTTAGTACTTATTTTGATTAAAGGTTAATTAATTGGCATGATTCGTCCTCCTTGTAACTTTGAAACTTGTGCCCTTTACACAATTGTTAAGAGTACGACACAGTTGTAATTCCCCATGAAATTCCATCATAATTATGCAGTAAGGTGACAAGAAAGTTGGTAATTAGTTCCTTCCCCATTGAGTATATTGACACAAAACTCTTTTTTCTATAATTCAGTTAAGAAAGAATTCAAGAGTTCTACAAAAATTTCACCAAGAAACAAAGGAAATGGGAGGTGCTAAAAAGAAGTCCAAGCCAACTTTTGCAGCACCATTGTTGGTATTGAGCAATATAGTAGCATTATTCCAAAGAGTTGGATGGTTGTACTTCATGAAATAATTTGAAGGGTACACAGAGCAGCTTGTGAAGGAATTCATGAAGAATTTTGCAGATGGGAAGACCATGGTGTATGGCAAACAATTTTGGATAAGTGCGAAAATCATTGCTCATTTTTCTGGTCTTGAGAATAAAGAAATACATCTGAATGAAAATACCCACATTCCCTATCAAAATTTAATAGAACTGTTCAATAGGGAAGGGGAACCCCAACCTGTAATGACCATAAACACTAGGGGAAAATAACAGAATCCACAGAATGTCTATTCCAGAACACTGGAGGTCTTCTGTAGCCTAGATTATTAGATATTTCACTTGTGAGGGATAAATGACTATAGTTGTGGGACCACCTTTCCGCTTGTTAACTCATTTATGCCACATCATTAAGGACCTACTATTAGGGTAAATTTACCAGCTTTTCTCTGCCATTAAGTTACCTCTATGATGGAAAAGTATAAAGTTGGGATGAGGCCCCTTAAACATCATAGTTTGAAACAACTAATATGTAAATACCATTTCCACAAAAATCCAGAAAAGAAGTGGAAAATTTTTCTACTAAAATTTGAAAATGAGGAGCCACAAAGGTCACTTGAGGAGGGATAATCCTCTAAACAAAAAGAGAAGTTTGTAGAAGAACCCTCATTGGAGGCATTAGGTGCCCATGATTCCCAACATACCTCCATGGCTCCCAGCAGTGATGCATCAAAAACTTTTCTAGGTGAATTAAAAACCCTAGGATAGGAAGGGGAGGTGGGAATTGTGCATTCTAGAGGAGAGGAGCCTCCTCAAAAGAAAAAGAAATGAAGTAAAGTTATTTTTCAAACTATTGTGCATGATTTTCACACACACACCGTTGTGGGCAGGGACCCCCTCTTTTCGCTCCTAACAAGCTGCTTTTTTCCCGTCTCATTTTGTGTGCCCTTTTCCTAGAGCCTAAATTGGTCATGTTCCTTAAAATGATCAAATTCCCCTGACCAAATTCACCTACCTGAGTTTCGCCAAGTCTTTTGCTTTCACAAAAGTGCCCCTACAGGTTTCCCTCCATCTATTGCCTTGGTGTCCTCCAAGCCTCGCAGACCCAGTTGCAGGTCACTTCATGTAGGTCGCCACTCACATTTCACTTTTGAATAGCAACTAACGCCCAACTACCGCTCGCATGGCGGGCTCCACACTTAGTTTCTTTGTTTGAGCCTTGGTCGAGCATCCAAACGAGCATGAGATTCCACATCTCACCTAACCTGGGTCTTCCATACAAAGAAATCAATGCATTCCATTAGTGGCAATTCTCCCATAAACGTTTCTCCATATGCTTCATTTTACCTGGTGCATTCAAATCTGGGGCGAAGCAAAGTCCCCCTTCCTTTTTTTCGCTTTTTTCCTTGTTCCTGCTATCTTGGTTCCTGATTGCTCGATTCACTTTTTCCTTCATTTTTGACTTTAGGCACAAGTTTCCTATGGATTTGGGATGTTTTTGTGTTTCCTAAGTGAACTTCCAAGGTTTCCTTAAGTTTCAAGAAGTTGCAAAAATTTCATTCTAGGACTTCATCCCTCCTTTGTCATTTTGACCTTCCATCTGTCCCCGACGTTTTGACTCCCAGACTTTGGCCCCTACATGGTTGTTTCTAGAACTCCACCCCTCTGTGGTCATTCTTAGAACTTCATCCCTCCTTTTCCATTTTTCCTTTCGTCCACCCCTGCCATTTTGGCTCCTGGAACCCGGCCCCTCCATGGCCATTTCTGGAACTTCACTCCTCTGTGGCCATTTCCAAAACTCCATCCCTCCTTTGTTGTTTTACCTTTCGTCCACCCCTAGCATTTCAACTCCCGAAACCCGACCCCTCCATGGCCTTTTTTGAAACTCCATCCCTCCTTTTCTATTATGACCTTTCGTCTACCCCTAACATTTCGGCTCTTGGAACCTGGCCCCTCTATGGTTGTTTTTGGAACTCCACCCCTTTGTGGTCATTTCTGCAACTCCATCCCTCCTTTGTCATTTTTCCTTTTGTCTGCCCCAAGCATTCCGGCTCCCAGAACTCGGCCCCTTCGTGGCCATTTCTAGAACTCCACCCCTCTATGGCCATTTCTGGAACTCTGTCCCTCCTTTGTCATTTTGACCATCTGTCTGCCCCCAGCATTTCAACTCCTGGAACCAGCCCCTTCGTGGATGTTTTCAAAACTCCACCCCTCCGTGGCTATTTCTGGAACTTTGTCCCTCCTTTGTTGTTTTGACCTTCCATCTGCCCCCAATGTTCTGGCTCCCAAAACCCGACCCCTTTGTGGTTATTTCTATAACTCCACCCCTTCATGGCCATCTTTGAAACTTCATCCCTCCTTTATCGAGTTTTCCTTCCGTCCACCCCCAACATTTCGGCTCCTAAAACCCGACCCCTCCATGGTCATTTCTAAAACTCCACCCCTCTGTGGTGGTGCAAGAGCACCTAGATCTTGTAAATTCCTTCAAAAGGCTAATTAGTCTATTTTTTGTGATTGAGTTCAAACTAAAGTGTCAAGGCCTTGTAATGGCTAATTTTAATGTAATCAAGTCATAAAATAAAGTCACTAGGTGGTGAACATGTAAAAAAAATGCAAATAATACAAGTTGTCAAAAGTAATCATGACATAATTAGGCAACAATCAAGGAAGATTAAGAGTTAAAAGGTGGTTGCACCAAGTGGAAGTTAGAAAAGGAAATTTCTAGGAAAGAGAATCTATAAAAGTATGTATATGGCGAGGAAAAGCAGATCTTGTAATTCAAATTCACAAAAAAAAACAATAAAGTACCCCTGTTCAGTTATTTTTGGAAAGTTTTCTCTCTTGTTTTTTATTGAAATAATGATTCAAACATTCTAAGCTTTGATTCTTTTCAAGGAAAGAGTATTCTTCCACTCTTGAAGGTTATAGGAATTGTAATTTCAGTAATAAAGTAAATTTGACTCAGATTCTGTGTTCGGTCTGTAGGTTGTTTTGAGAGTCTTTTAAAAATGTCAAGACCCATCCAACGGATGGAAGCCCTATAGGAAGGTGGGATGGGATGAGTAGGATGTTTTATTTTGTATATTTTTTTGTTTAGATGTGTGTGTGTGCAGGGGTAAGCATGGAGATGGAAGTCTTGTTGTGTTAATGGAGAAAATCTGAGTTTTCCAATCCGAGTGGATGGTTTCTAGTATGACAGTAAAGAAATAACCAATGCATGGAGTTGGTGATGTTTCAAAAGGTCTTGGAAGATGTATTTATTCGTGTTCCAAGTGATGGTGGGGGTCTTGGAGGCTTGTAAGTGTTTCTTTTATGAAACCCTCCCTATTTCATGGTGTTTCACCCTATAATTAAGGGTTTGATGAAATAGTATGTTTTTAATCCTTCCTAATCTTATGAATTGGAGAATCTTGAGTTTGGAGGTTTAAATAAGGACTTTTTGACGTTTATTGGTGGTTTGGTGGAGTTTAAAGATCACTTGCTTTGTAAAAATAGGCTAATCTAGTAGGCTTTCATAGCGTACAATGTAAGAAATCTGGAGTTTTCTTAAAAACAATGCAATGAAAGCTTTTGTTTTGTTGATTAGGAAAGTAAGGAGGCTTTGAAAATGTTATTGGTTCCTAGTATATGAATTTGATTTGTGGGATTCAACCACCTTAGGGTATGAAGTCTTATTTGGCTAAAGGTGCTTTGTTTGCAAGGATAGTAAAAATATGAAGAAACAATGAAAATAGTGATTATAAATGTTCTATTTATGTTGTTGAAGATGTTTCTAAAGTGGGATAAGGTGTAGAAGACCGAGTTTGATAGCATGGTGATCTAGACTTGTGAGTTATATATGATTTAATAGTATTTGTATGTAGATGTATTGAGATAGTCATGTGACAGATGGAAATTGATTTGGACAGTATTTTGTAAGTGTACTATGGAAAAAATTATGGTGTTTTACAGTGCTTAAAAGATCTGGTAGTAGGAATGGAAATTATTTTTCTTTAAGAATCCATAGTTTGTTAGTATCTTGCATTGTGAAGTGAGGAATGATATGGTGTGTCTTGATGTAGAGATTATTGAGCAGAGTAATGTTTTGTTTCTATCAAGTATGATGTTGTTGATGGACTGGTAATAAATTGATAACATTAATGTATTGGTTAGTTGACTTGTTGTCTTGGTATAAGATTCTTTAAAGAATGAAGAATGAAGGGAATGGTGATTCTATGGTGTGTTTGGGTGCCTTAATTGCAGGGTAGGCAGATTTGAAATGTATTTGAACTAATATTTTGAATTGATTCAACCAAAGTATGAAGAGTCTTGTGTTTTGAAGGAATAGTAGCTAGATATTGTCATGGAATTAACCTAATAAAGGATTTGGCATAAGCATTTTGTTGCCTTGGAAAATGAGTGAATTGCTTGAAGCACTATATGGTTTTGAGTTTGAGAACTTGATGGATGTTGTAAAGACAGTGAGATGAGCCTAATTCTGATGAAAGTTGATGATTACATATTTGATCTTCTCCTAATTTAGTTTGGGATTGAAATCCCTTGAAGAAATGATGGTGTTGAGGAGTTTTGTTGGATGCTCTGCATCACGTGGTCATCTCCAAAACTTTTTCCCTCCTTTGTCATTTTTCCTTTTGTCTACCCCTGACATTTTGGCTATCATCTATCGTTTCCCATCACCTATTGTTTGTCATCCTTCCGCTCTATGTCGCCCACACCCCAAAGCACGCATTAATTTTTATGGTCCAAATGAGCTCCAAATATGAATATTATGATCTTTTGATGATGCATGAATGGATCTAACAAGAAGTTTGTAGGTTTTGACTAAAGTTTGCCTCGATTTGTGTATGAAAGAACATACAACACTTCATATATGCAGGATTCAAGAATCCTACTGTGGGTCCATCAAGGAGACCCATTGACAAATTCGAACAAGGAAAAGCACATAGCTCCTGTCACCATTCATTTTATGTCCACCTTTCCTTGTAGCACCCATCAACAGAGCTAGCATTAGGAGCAGGCCTATGTCAAGGGAGTCAAAGATAAATCTATACCGGATGGCCTTGAAGGTGATGGGAGGGAGTGATTGTTTCCTCCCTCCAAACAAACGATCACGATCCATTCAGGGTTGTCTCATCGAATCATAGACAATTAATCCATCTCACAATGATGCAAATATGTAGGTGAGGTTTGTTTGATCCAATGGAGAATGTTGCAAGTTCATCATGGGAAGAAGGTAGCTTTCAAGCAATTTCAACTACAGTAAAAGGGAAATTTGCTAAATGACAAAACTTCTACAACACTTGGGCACAAGAAGACAAAATAAGAATGAGACAAAGATGAATTTTAAATTGTTGAATATTGTGGGGTAGGTGAAGCCTTAATGTAATCGAATCTGGGCCACACAATGCAATTCAATCCTAGCCATTCATTTAGGCTTTGGAAAACTATAAATAGGGTCTCCCCCTCATTTGTAAAGGGTTGGAGAGTTGGTGTAAAAAGCATTTGCAGCAATAGAAGACAACATTGCATGATTTTATGGATGTTCTCTTTGATTTTGCTCATCTTACATGCATGGTTCTACCTTCCATATTAGTTTTAGCTATAGATTCTTGAATGGAATTGATAATGAAAATTGTTGTTATGGTATTTGATGAGCTTTCAGCCCATACTTTTAGCACTTGTTGATGACAAGTTTTTGTGCAAAGTTAGCCTAGGCTTCTTTCTACCATTGTTGCAGCCTAGTTAAATTACATGTTCATGATGTGCATGTGCAATCTGAAAATTTGGAGTCCTTAGAAGATTGCACTAGTTTTGTGTAGTTGTAAGTTTCTCTTGGTCAAGCAAAACCCACTTTAGGAATTTTGTCTACTATAGTAGCCTCCATGATCACTGTTCATTCATAGTTTTAGATCCAGGAACTTCCTCTCTTCCCTACCCTTTTTTCCTTTTTTTAATAAGTAACCTATGCTAAAGTTCATTGCATGTTGTAAAGCCAAATCCAATGAAAAAATGGAGTTCAATACTATTGTTTGAACCTACAGCAAATGCACAACAACTCACCCATCTTAAGAACTCCATTTGTAGATCCAACTTCCCACACTTTGTAACTCATTTGTAAGTCTGCCTTGTGATTCTAGCAAATCAGATGAAACAACTGAGATATTCCAAGCACTGTCAAGACCTGACATTAGAGACCTTGGGATAGTGTTATGCAATTTGATTGTGGAAGATTGTCTTTCAATAGAGGTGATGCACCTATGCATTACCTATGTTGAAAAGTGCATAAAAAACACATCAACATGAACGACTTCTCCTCTATGGAGGAGTAAAATGCTATCTTCAAGGGCCAATGAAATTGAACCTCTAGACATAGGTAGTAATTTAAAAAGGAAGAGGGCTAGGACTCCAATAAAGGCGGTAGAAATTGATAGTCTACCTGATAATGAGGAAACAAATGAAACAAAAAGGAAAGGAGATCAACTTCCTAGGGAAAGAACAAGGAAACCATATCACTCAAAGAACAAGAAGGGGAGAAGATACAATCGCCACATTCAGAGCAGAATGAAGATGAACCTATGGGAGGATTCTCTCTGTTTCTTGATAGAGCAGGGAGTATATCAAAAGTTGAAGAAAATGTACATCATATTAATGAAGAAATAGAAGAAGTGCCTTATCCTTTCCTGAGAATGCTAAGGCAAAAATTGTACCTCATGATGATGAAAAAGTGGAAGAAGTGTCTCCCTCATCCCCTCCTGAGGACACTAAGGAGGAAAATGTGCCTCATCCTGATGCATCATTCTTTGTGGACACTTGGGATGTAGAATCTAGTTAGAGAAATAAGGAATTAGAGAAGTTAAAGGCAAAAATTGTGGGGTTGAGAGTCAGATTATAGGATGACAAAGCACAAATTAATCAACAAAAAGAAGAAATTGAGGTGCAAACTACCATTGTACATAAAAGAGATCAGGAAATTGCAAAACTAACAACACAAATGGAGGAAAAAGACAAGCTTATTGAACATCTGCAATACCATATTCAACAATGAAATCAACAAGGTAAGCAACATTAGGTTGTTCTGTGTGAAAAAGATAAGTGTATTCAAGACTTGAAAAATAATTTTCTGCAATTATTCAGTGCTTTTGAAGAAGAAAAGAATATATAGGAAATTGAGTTAAATGCCTCTATGAGTAAAATTGTGGAGCTAGAACAAATTTTGTAGGAGAGTGACACTCAACCAGTCATGGAATCAAAGGGGGCACAAACTGAACCTATTGTTATAGATTGGTTGCAGGTATGCATTCCCCTAGTACTAATGAAATGGATAGAGCATTGCTACCTCTTGAAGGATGTGGAATTTGAGAATAATAGGTTAAAGAGGGAATTAGTAATGTTAAAAGAATCTTTCCATCAGGCATATAGGGGTAAACAGGATCCCTATGAAATTGGTGAATTACTATTAGATGGAAATTTCAAAGAATTCGCCAAAACCAACCTCATGACCTTGATGACAAGGAATTTGTAAAAGTATTTGTTAAGTCACGCACTAAACAACAAAATTTGTTGTGTGAGTTCTTTGTTCACAATTTTCTCTTAGAAAAGTATACAAATTTATTTATTAACTTCTTTGTGGGAGAAGTAGAATTGAGATCATTCCTGTCCAGTATGAAAAATCAACTTCACTGGCAAGACAAATCAAGAGACTATGCATAGGTATAAAAGACTGTAGGGTTGCAAATGAGGTACCTCATAGGAATTTTTTCTCTTTTAAGGCTCAATTTCTAGGTGTCAGACTTAAAAAGGAAGTATAGGTCAAGTACAATAACAACCTTGGGTTGTGTCACGATCACTTTCAGGAACAAGGGCCACGATTAATAGGACCAACATGGCATGCATGTGAAGAGAGGTATACCCCTCTTCCTATGCATCTCAAGAAGAGGGAAATAATTTCACCTCTTAATGTTAGATGGTCCTGTGGAAGAGCAGTAGCTTTGGCCAAAATTATTGAAGAATTAAAGATTAACTGAATTGGTATGAGGTACCAACCTCCCTTGCTTCTTTCAACACCTCCTTTAGTATATACCAATTTGGACCAAAGTGAGGACAACTTTTCCAAGTGGAAACAAAGAGACACTTTTCATCAAGGATTCTTAAGGAACCTAGAGACATTGGACACAGAGGTAGATGATGTGTATGATTTCAGTGCCAAGTATGAGGAAATGAATAGGAGGAATGATGGATAGGGGACACACTAGAGAGTAGGAGGACCTGCTTAGACTTAGGAAGGAGAGGAAATGATGAGGTAAAAATAACCTCATCAACATAATGGGCTCAATATGCACATCTAAACCTTTCAGTCCAAATTAGTTCCTACCAATTGATTACCTTTAGGAAAACTAATTGCTCTCTTTCTATGAATAAGCGTACAAACTTTACTTCTTGAAGTTAGGAAAATTAAGCTTACTTATGCTGATTTAATGGTTTAGTCTTTGAGTATTTCATAGTTCAATTCCACTTCCAATCACCATTTGAGTCAAAAGGGAAATGAACGTGGATCTTCATACTTTTGAAAACAAGCGAGCGGGCACCGAAATTCTAGGAACACACGTTTTGGGTTGAGTATTTATAACTCTATTATTTTTTAGTTTCAAAAACTTTATGGCTCATGCGAGCCTCTTTAATATTGTATATCATGGGCTTTAAAGTCCCTATGTTATTGGCAATCTATTAAAAAGACTCTATCGACTAGAAAATAGGATTTTTGTTAGTCATTTATCATATAAATATGTAACTATTACAAATGATGAATAGAGAAGAAAAATATCTTTATGTTGGCAATCTGTCTTTTGAGTAAAAACTACCATATGAATATGAGTTTTCCTGTCACTCCTTGAATCACTGTGTAATATGAATGAAGTCTTTGGAATGAAGTAACTTAGAGAATTTCTAGTGCATGTGATATGAGGTAGTTGTAGAAACACCTAAGAGCTAGCCACTCAAGGGTTCTAGATAGATAGATAAGTATTCTATTTCTTATTCTGCATTTTCTTTTAGTAGATAACAGTTGAAATTGTAATCCATCTTCATGAGTATAGGTTATGATGTTAGTGTTGAGCATGTAGGTATAGCTAAGTCTATAGTTTCTAAACTTAACATTTGAATTATGTCTAGAGCACCTTTCTTCAATTGATTTTGTTAAACTATTTTATGTTAGTAGTCGAGTCATTATGTTTTACATTAGATAAATGTTTCCTAATTTCTTTACATGTTTTACTTCTTCAAAAATTTATGCATTATTTAGGTTAATCATTTCCATGCTTTCTAGTTTAGTGGTGATGCTTTTCAGATTTACAACTTTTTCTACTTCATGGGTTGAATTATTTTCCACTTTCTAGATAGATGATTCGTTGCTTTCAAGATTATCTAGGCCCTTTAGCTTAGAAATTTCATTCAGTTGGTTAGTGTTTAGGAAACCTAAGAAAGAGAATTTGAGATGTATCCTATTGCATACAGTCGTTGGACACTGCTCAGTTGATATATTGATGTGTTTATTCACTAAAGTGTTAGGACCTAACGACAACCTGTCAGTTTTCCCCTCAAAGTGGCTTACTATTCTCAATTATTTGTAACATATTTCCTATCATATTCTTCTATTATGTAAGTTATTTCATTACACTAAAACCATATATAATTTTACCAAAATAATAGATATCAAAACTATGTTATCATGAAAAATCCCCATACTCACCTTGGAGTGCATCTTCTAAGAACAATAAATACAATCATTCACTTTACATCCAAGCTCAATCAATGAATCCTCAAATTGAAAATATATCTACAAAGGAATCTTTGACTCACAATTCTTTGATGGCTAAGATTCTCAAGTGTAATGCTCCATTTTGGATTCCACTAATTCATGTAGGTTTCATCCATTATGACAAGATTCTCCACTCCTTTCTTTAGCACCTAGAATTATGAATAGGCCTTAAATGAGTCCAAATTCAAAAATAAATTTGAACACCACTGTAGAGCTCCCCTTCCTCATGGATGCATAAGAAAATTAATACGAAGTTTCTAGAGAATCTAGAATATAAATTATTTCTCTAATTACACCCTGGGCATCCAAAAAGACCTTCCAAGAGTGTTGGAGACATAATTTTCAACATTAATGACACATTAATATTACCAATGTACCAGTTCAAAATTTACTGTAGAAATAAATCCACAAGAAATATAAATAAATTAAGTACAAGATCCATGGTCCATGGCCTTCCGACACAAATAGAGCTTATCTTTGGTCATTGGCTTTGTAAAGTAATCTACAACATTTTCCTAAATGTTAACCTTCTATAACAAGATCTTACAATTCTCTACCATATCTCACACAATGTGATACTAAATATCAACTTGCTTAGTAAGAGCATGATACATGGGATTCCTAGCTAAATATTTAGCACTTTGACTATCACAACCAATTATAACAATGCAATCAAGATCAATGCCTATAAAAAATGTATGTGACCAAACTGCCTCCTTGGAGGCATTTGTAGCAACCATATAATTTTTTTCAATAGTAAAAAATAAACTATGGGTTGCCTCTTACTCATCCAGCTCATTGAGCCACCAAATAAACAAAACACAACTAGTATTGGACCTTCAACTATCCAAGTCACTTTCCCAATATGCATTCACAAAGCTCTATATATATCCAATTATTTGTCCACTTTTAACTCTTTCAATAACAATGATTGGGAAACATTAGATTTTATACCATCCTATATAGATGAATACAAGGTCAAATTTATTGATTTTCATATCCCAACATTACACATAGATCCCCATGAATATGATAAACCCACACAATATCTCATGTTATCATCAAAGGGTCACCTTAAGACACCTGGTAAAAATTATCAAAAGAATGTATTTCAACTTCCCATATCAACCAATACAAACAACTTTAATAAAAGAAACAATATTCTCTCCTTCACCAATAAACTATTCATCTCATTTCACATCCCTATCAAAGTCCAACACAAAACCCAAACATCCAACAAATGCATATGAAGCCTCCACCTCTCACCAACCTCACTTAACATAATGGGCTAAGATATTTATGAAAAAATATTTTAATGCTAATCATTTCTATAATGCTAAATCTTTATGGTTATTATTATTATTGAGGCCTATCACGTCTTTGGTGCTTTAGACTAAGATGGGGTATAATATTAATAAGGATATTGAGTTCATTGTTTCCTTGTTACTTTTAAATGATTCTTTTATGAATCTCATACAAGAATGTTTTTGTTTGATTGAATATTTTGTTATATGTATAATTATATTCAATTTTGTAATTACAAGTTGATACCTTGGTCTATTCAATGTGTATTATTTGTTATGTATTTTCTTAGGTGCTATTAGAGTCTTATAGGCATTTCAACAATGTGGGTGTTATTGCTCTTGTAGCTATTGTAATATGACTCTTCACTCTTTCATTTTGATGTTTAGTTGGGCACTATAGCCTTTAATTTACAATTGTTGCTATAGATACTATTGTAGTTATTATTTGTAACTTTTATTCATCCTAATCATATATGAAAAGCTTACAAAAAAATCTGCATTAATTTCTCCATGAGATAAATGTTTAATAAAATTTTGTAAAAATATCATTTGAACCTTCATACTCTAACTATCATTATATACATAGGAAATAAAACACACCTTGCAATTGTATCTAAGGTCTAACAAAATGATAAATCAATCAATATAATTATATCCTAAATTAATTAATTAATTAGTTGAGGTTGATCTTAGGGGATTCACTTCATAAAGAAATGGCATAGCTTGTGCACTAATAAGTACTAATAAATACCTTGATTTTATTTCTACCCTTCAAATTTATGTTTTTGATACCCACGAGCTATATACACTCTAGTATAGTTAAAATACCTTTGTATTTTCATTAGGTATCATATGTACCTATTTTTGTTACATTTTTTATATTCTTTTATTAATTGTATCCTATCAACCAAGGGCATTACCCACATATATAGTTGACTCCAAACTAGTTTTTGTTACCATCACATAGACACACACAAACAAAAGTCCTTTTAAGTCAAATCTATGAAAAATATCTGATCTTTTAGAAACATTGGGTTAAAAAGAGCTTATGTGTATCAACCCCCAAACCTTTGCTATACCAATTGTAATGGATAATTCCCCTAATATCAAATATCTCAACAATAGTATACATATTAATCTAAATTATAATTGAACTATTTTAGAGATACCCAATAATTCTTCTCGGTAGGGTGGTGGAATTACCAAAAGGCACCTAATAACTAGTGAATTAAGAAACTTGGGTAGGATTGTACTAAACATATATAGGCTTGTTGCATCCATTTTTTTCTTTTGCTAACTATATTAGAGTTGGTATTAAGCAAGCACCCTTGGGATTGTGAGGCTTTGAAAATAATACACGACTATTTGATGTAGATAAAAGATAGCTTCACAACCCTAAGAAGATCAACATAACGAATGTTAAAACCTTTGGTTAACTTGTGCAAAGTGATTTGTGGAGGATTAGGAATGACACTGAGAAACACCCCAGCCCTTTCCATGTGTATGCTTCCCAATCCCCAATAACTAATTGGGTCGCATTAATTTCCCCTTAATTCTAAATTTATATATTGGGTCACATTTTAATTATTTTAAAAATGCCAACATGCATGCACATAATTAGGTATTATTTTAGAGGTTAATCCCTTGGGATTGATTAGTTGAGATAAATAAAAAATAATTTATATGATTAGGACTTACATGAAATTCATATCAATTTATGGACTTTGACTACCATGACGATATGATAAGAATTTATAAATTGAGAATTGAAATTTGTTGGATCTAGGATCAAAGACCCATGGAAACTAAGATTTGAGATTTTGAGTGTTGGGGACATGATTTTTATGATTTGGTCTACCTAGTACAACTTTTTCTTAGGTGGTGTAATTATGTCTTATGGAGAAATCGATCTTAAATATCTACAAAAGATATTTATTGGGTGATATATGTGTCAAAAAATGGGTGGTGTTAAAGAGCATTGAGAGCTTGCTATGAGAATACAAAAATATGTGACTTAATTCACCTTAAGTCAAGCCTCCTATATTTGTTTAAAAAGAATGTAAAAATTAGATAGATGGTGAAATGAATGATAATGAGTTGATTATGAACTATGTTAATATCTAATGCCAACATATGTGTGATGCTAACTAATTTTGATGTAAGTTATGATTGATAGACAATGAGTACAAAGATGAAAATGAATGCCAACCTTCATTTTTTATGTTTGATGCTCACTAGTGACTAATTTCCATGAAAAGAAAGGTTATTGTGTGATCTTTTGATTATATGCTCATGCTAACTTTTTGTGATTGTGAAAGTATCCTAGGATGATGCTTTTAAATATCAAACCCTATAAACATAATTTAAATTTTTTTTGCAAGTGCCAATGGGTAATAATCATTTGTTGGTATTGTTAGCTTTGAAGATGAGATTGTTGTCACAATCTACTCTATGGGATACAATCATAGGTGTGATATGTCCATGATGGGAAATATATTGGGAACTATGTTAGGAATGTTTAAACTTGATGATTATGAACATTAAAGTGTTGGTTTCAATATTAAAGTCAATGAGCTCACTAAAAGAGTCACATCATGTGTTAGAATCATGTATAAAATACAACCACACAAAATGACATAAAACATAAAAATGAAAGAGTAAAATATACACTTTTCTCCTTCATAAAAAATTCCTATATGTTTAGCAACCTCATATAAAAACACCATTAATACCTTTACACTTTAGTTCTCTCAATATATATAACACCTAAAACATTTAACCACCTATTACTAGCATAATTAGAAACTTCATACTCCATTTCCCATTATATAGAGGAAATGACCTAGTAGTTGTGCATCCTTATTTTATGCCTCTCAAAATCATATATGACAATTTTGAATTACTTTCAAATCTTTATTGTGTCTTACAAGGAAAGTCCCCTACTTAAACCTAAAGTTTCATGTCCACATCATCAAATATGATGATACACTAGAATGCTTTTTTTGAAGTGTCATAAAATACCAAAAAAAAAAAATGATAGTTGTACATTAAGTCATAATAATTGTCCATCAAATCATATTTTGTTGAACATTAATATTACATCACATAAATTCATTACTTATTACTTTTTAGATCCAATAAACACATACCATTCAATTGTTATTAATAATAATCAACACTAATAACTTTAAAATTATAATAAAAAATAAAAATTCCTAACCATTTTATACCATTTTGCTTCCACCAAACTTCTGGAAGTTCTAAAATAACTTTACCTTAAGAAGGATCAACTTAAAAAACCTTAACCAAACTTCAAAGCTAGACCTAAAACCTAATGGCCTGGTTTCAATGCTAGATTCCAAGAAACAGTAAACATAATCCACTGACATAAGGGTATAGATTTAAATTATTAGCGGAAGACTCGCTATCTTGACAGTGAAGGTTAGTCGTACCTTTCCATGTTCGCTTGCCAAGAAGTTTCTGCAGAAGCAAAATTTCCACTTTTCTTCCCTTGTTTAACAAGCTTAACAGCGAATCCATGTCCTCCTCTGCAGCTATTTATACAGTGCTTGCTTTCATCAAGATCATCATGTGAAGAAAGGAAGGAAGGAAAGCAATTGTATTGTGAATTTCAGCACTAATTTGCAGTGCTAATCCAATTTCTCTTACTCATGGCCTTACAGTTCGGCTTTTGCAACGTTAGTAATTTCATGACCGTTTCATTCTATGTGTTCATGTTCTGTATAAATTTCTTAAGATCATCGATACTTCAATTGATTTCGATTTAGTACACTGGCTTTGTTAACAAATTTCTGTGAAAGTTTTGTTGATCTATTATAAGTATATATAACATTCTAATCAAGTAAATATTCTTGGATAAATCCTACATAGCATTTCGTTCTAAAGGATTTCGAAGTCTTGTTATATCTCGTATGAATACTGTTACTCATTTGTTCTTCTTTGTGTTGAGTATAGGTTCGAAGGACAGCTAAATATCAAAGCAAAGTCTGATTGTCCCTCATTATTTCTTATCCATCTTACTCCACAAGTCTTGGGTAATACTTTCAAGCTTAGATTCTTTTGTTGTTGTCACTATCTTTCATCTTTACTTCCCACAATTTATAATTAGTTTCATTATGCGTATCAATATCTAATCGAGATGTGCATGCAATTATAGCTTCCACACATAAATGTACACAATAAAATTACTATAACTCTCACTATAGCCCAAAAAACCTTCCAACCCATAGGAACCAAAGGTTGCCAAGTTATGATACCAAATATTAGGAATAAAAGGTAAACAACTACTAGATAGAAATTTGAAAATTAGTTTTACAAATCTAATATTAAGTCCTTTTAATCATGAAAACCTATTCAACCTTAATTATAGAATAGTATATGGAGTTGAATGAAATAAATCAACATAAGAAATCAACAAATTACATGAAAATATCATAACAAAGATTCAACGTAGATAAACCTTTGCAAGAAAAACTCAACCTTGAGAAGAGAGGCCAAGTATGTATTATCTTCAAAAGCAAGATTAAAATACAACACACTTCATTTATCATTCCTTTGTTTTCATCCTGACAACTCTTTTAAACCTATGAAAATTCAATAAAGCCTTCATCCCAATGTTCTAATTTATAGAGTTATTGGAGGAGAGAAACAAATAGACAATTTCCCACAAGAGGAGCACCAAAAGCCCTCTTCCAAAAACAAAATGTCGTATCCCTTAGATTCTCCCTTGGAAATAGAAGAGACATCAAATTTGACACCCAAAATAACTTCTTCAAAACTAATAGTCACCATCATGAACACTAAATGGAGACTCATTTCCATGCACCCTACACTTGAGGAGTTAATTAATATTAGTTATAAATAATTGATTTTTGTTAGTGAACCCCTAAAAAAAAAAGTCTATTAATGTTCACTATATATAAATATATTTGACAATAATTTATGTTTTTTTCAAATTGAATCTTTCAAAATGAACTCATCCTTGTCTCAAAATCACGTAACATATATTTCCAACTATACTTCTATAACTATTATTTAAATTATTAATTCAAACCTACAAATACAATCTAAAAAATAAAACAAATACTAACCATAACATTTATTTCATTTAGGTAACTTAGAATCCATCTAAAAATATCTACCACTTGTTCAATAAAATATTTAAAAAGCTATGTACTCCTCTCCCTATCAAATATCAATGGGTACAAATATAATACTAATGAGCTGCTATATCTAGTCAACTTCTCGTTCCTTCCGAGAAAACCCTTGGTGAGTTCCTACCTATTACTAGGTAGCTTTGGTGTGACCTTCCTATGCATACTTTTAGGGTACATAAATCTCATTACCTGCATTACGTATATAGGTACAAAACGGTACCAAATTTGCAGCCCATATACCAAGTGGGCCAATGGACTTGATGTGATTGATGAGAAATTTCATTAGGCATGGCATCATTGTAGTGATTTTGCAGCGATAAAGACAAGTGAGAATTGCCAAGTGAACTCCCCACATTTTCCTAGGAAGGTGTAAATTCCAACCCCTTTGGACGTAACAAACTAGTCCTTGTCCTTGAACATGGAGAGAACCCCTCTTTTTTCTGAGATGCTTGAATTTTCTTCCTTCTATCGGTATCATTTTGATGGACCATTTCTATGGTTTACCTAATCAATCAGAAATATGTTGTCTTAACTCTTCGTTATTTATACAATGGTACCAAATTCATGGCGCACGTACGGTATTCAACTTTGCTTTCTATGTATATGGGACCGAATTCATGGGCCGTCGTGGTGTATCAAATTCCTTTTACAGGACATTTGTTTAATCAACTATTTTAGTAGTGAATTTTATTTTAAATTATTTTGTTTGTATTTTTAACGTTAAAGAGCATACAATTTAGTCTTATTAAGATTATGATGATTTACATTAAATTTAATTTTTGTAAAGGTAAAGTGGGACTTTTGAAAAGGTCTAAATTTTTCTTACAAAATAAGAATAATAATATGATGGAGACTAAATAATAAGGATTAAACAACATTAAGGTTATAAAATAATAGAAGATCGTCATCAACATAATAAGGAGCTAAATACATCGAATATAGGACATACAACTCAAAGAACAAGAGAGATCAGCTGAATCAAGACACTTTGAAACCAAATTGCTTTAGAGAGGACTAGACAACATCATTCACTATTCTTTGACATTGAATTCCTTCATGGAATTAGTCTTCCTTTTTTTAATTGAAACTCTATAATCAAAGGGATACAAAGGACAATCTGAAAACCTATCTCCCAACTCCATCTTTCTTTTTCTTTATTTGGAATGGGTAACCTCCACAAATCAATCAAAGAACTAACTTGGATCTCCCAAACCCCTACTTTCCTCAAATTCACTCTCCCTTCAACCCTCCTTTGGTATTACTTCTACAAGGGCCTTACACACAATACTAATTGCATCATAAGAGGGAGCATCCTTCTCACCACTACTCATCAAAGGTATGAGAGGATAAGAAGACACATGTTACATGACCAACCTTGAGACAACTATTGAAAGCCACTAATGAGTCCACATAAACAATATGTTGTACTCATTTACCCAATTTAAAAGATAAGTTAATTGGCAAAGGAAGTACCTTATCCACCTCCTCTAAAACACAAAACCTACCCTACAATAGTCATTCCTTAGATCTAGTTATTGTATCCACCATAAATAGTTGATCCTAAAAGAATTATTAAGGCCTCATCCTCCTAACATTTGAATAACAACTGAAGAAACCTAGTCTTTATTAAAACCTTACTAATGCATTACTTTTTAGGAGGAACACATGGTAGCTATTTTTTATGGAATGTTCTATCCTTATTGAGAAACCATGGGTCATATAAGAGGATTTCTACATAGTCCTCATATTTTGTGAAAAAAGATAAAAATAAAAAATAAAAAATTCCTTCATCATTCTCAAAATATCAATTTGGCCCCTAAGCTTCCATTTTCATTGGGACCATTTTTAAAACATGTCAATATTTAACCTACCCCAACAAGTGAATTCACTAGTTTGGAAGTCTACTTATCAATAATAGAATTAGGTACATAGAGTACATGATCCTTGTCATCCTTATAAATTTAGAGAATGAATAGGAGCATAGAGGTCCACACCTTTAATAGTATTTTCCAAAGACTTCGTTAATATACACAAGCATCAACTTCAACATCTTGATCCATCTCAAAAACTAGTCTACCCCTATTCGCAAGCTCCAAGGCCTGAATGAAGGAATTGACAAGATCCTACAAAGAAGCGTCATTTAGACAATAATTTTACCCAATCTCCAAAGTAGACATGTTAGGGGGTGTCACCACTAAAACACAAAGGTGAGCAAGGGGTGCCTTGAGAAGAAATGACTCCCAATTTTTTTAATATTAATATTACATAGAATGACATTTCTTTAAATAAATTTAAATTTATGCTACCTCCCATTGAAGTTTAATTCTACTATTTTTTTGTTATGATAAGTAGGAAAAAAGTGTCTTGAGCCCTATACAAAGGATCCCTAAGGGTAGAGAAAACCATACCAAAACATGTTAAAAACAACACATTAAAGCCCATTAGTAGTATATAAAGTATAAGAGTTCAAATTAAACATAATAAAAAAAAGCATAAAACAACTTAGGGGGCGATGGATCCCCAATCTTCAAAAAGGAACTTATCATTTAACCTCATAATTTTCTCAATTATCAACAGTTTCCTCTTATTTCTTTAGTTCCATCCCTTACAAGACTAAGAGGGTGGTGGTAGACCTATGCATGTCTTTGGTACTTAACTTCATCATTACTTCCATTCTTTTCTCCATCTCCTCCAATTTGGATTTCAATTTCTCCAACTCCAACATAATTTGTAAACAACACTCACAATTATGTTGCTTTGTGATAGGGACAGTAGGAGATTCCTCATTCACAATGTAGTGGGGAGCTTTAGGGAGATTCGTAGTTTCCATATGAAGGTTTCAAACACATCCTTGGTCTCAAGTTCAAAGTTAGGAGCATTCATCTTGTCAAATAGGTTGTTACCTTCGAACTGCAAAGGAGAAGGCTCAGGGAAATTATCAACAGAATTTACCTCATCAACAAAAATATCCTCTTCCTATTGGATTCATTAGATATTTCCACATCTTTCATATTAGGTTGTTGAACTGCAATGAATCTTTTTGATATTTTCATAATCATACCTTTGATGTCCTATTTCTTATCATTTTGCATGCCCTCCTAGTCCATAGTTTGGTCCATTACTTCTCAGACAAAGTATAAAGGGTCATGCCAACAAATTGACTTGGCCCCTCCAAGACATTTTCTACAAAAAAACCTTCGACACTTTAGCTTTTTATCTTTCTTGCTAGTTGACTCTCCTTCTAGCCTTCCCTTCACCCACCCCTTGTTGGGTTCTTGCTTATTGAGGGAGCAAAGTTTAAGAGAAAAAAAATTGGCCACTGCATTTTCTTGATGCTTACTTTTCAAATCAAGGTTAATTCTACTACGTTAATTATCTTCAACATGAGAATATAAAGTTAATCAATTTTGTTGGTGGCATATAAAAATAAGATAATATTCAAGAGAATTACAAATATATTTTTATTTATTAAAATAAAACAAATGGAATTACATAGAAAAAGGCAGTCAATAGACTGCCAAACAAAATAAGAAAAAATAAATAGCTAACAACCCATCAAGTATTGAATAATATTTTAGAGAACTACAAATGGGTGAGTGTAGGATCATGGTGGGTTGAACTATGCCTCTAAGTGGTAATGAAAATATAGAAAAACAAAGTTAAGAAACTTGGTATAAAATTTTGAATAGGATATTAACATAATTTGGAAAATATGTAGGAACATAATTTATAATAATTTGAATATAGTTTGTAGGCTACTAGTTTTTCTTAGGAAAAAAGTAAATTTATTTGGTGAAATTTGAAATTTCAATGAAGTAGTGCTATAATTTTTGAAAATACTAAAAGCATGTTTCATTCCGGTCAACTTAAGTATGAGAAAAAAAATTACTTTTCAAAATTTTCATTACAAGTAAAGGACACGTGCCCAAATGTGACACATATTTTTGTAATTTTTTTTGCAAGTAGATAATTAGTTATGATTTTTTTCCTAAGACATTTTAAAAATATTTAAAACTATTTTTTCAGCCAACCTATCTTGATCAAAATATCTAATACATTTTTTTTCAACCTATAGCTTGTGAAGCATAAAGTGTGATCATCTTTTGGATTTGAAAAATGTGAAACCATTTGAAAGTTATGGATGTTTTTCAATCATTTTATCAATCGAGGCTTTAAACATAGTGCATGTAGAAAATTAATAATAATTATCTATTAAATTCAAAACAAAGCATATGTTATATTGGTAGAATGTTGATAATTTCTTGAATAAACCCTTTTCGTTTCATCAAATTTGAATAAGAAAAAGTCATCAACGTAAAGGGTGAAGTTAAAAAAACCAAGGGCCTCTAAACACGTCGGGGTAGTTGATTTTTTAGGTTTTACAACCCCAAGATAAATACTAAAGCATTCCCAATGGAATAACTGAGGCAAAAAAAATTATCAAGATTATTTTTTTCTACTATAGCCAACATTAGGAAGAGTTGTCCATGGACTTCATCAGAGGGCTTCCAAAATCTAAAGGTCATAATGTAATCATGGCAATAGTAGATTGCCTCACTAAATATGTGCATTTCATTGCATTATTACATCCTTTTACAACAAGTATAGTGGAAAAATATTTTTTGAAGAATATACAATAGCTACATGGTACACCTAAGGTTACTGTCAATGACCGTGATCCTATCTTTACTAGTCACTTTTAGAAATTAATTCTCATTTTTTGGTACTCAATTGGCTCATAGTTCTTCATACCACCCTCAATCTAATGGGAAAAATGAGGTTGTTAATAATTTTTTCGAAGGATATCTATGTTATTTCACTTTAGATAAATAGTCTCAATGGGTAGATTGGCTACCACTAGCAGAATGATGGCATAAACCTTCCTTTCATAGTTCATAAAAAATATCTCCATTTATGGCACTATATGGATATCATCCTCCTTCCATCACACTATCATTGAAAGTGAACCACCAAGAGTTTAGGTAGTGGAGGACCACTTGCTTCATCAATAATGGGTACTCTCAAGACTCAAGGAGAATTTAGCAATGACACAAAATCGAATGAAGTAATAGGTGGAACAACACTATAGTGAACGAAGTTTTGAAGTTGGGGATTGAATCTTCTTGAGATTGCAACCTTGTAAGAAAATTTCAATAGAAAGCAACAAAAGAAGACCAATAAGTTGTCTCCAAATTATTAAGGTCCATACCAAATCATCCAAAAGATAGGTAGTGTTGCCTACAAGTTGGCGTTGCCACCAACAACAAAGATACATCCATTTTTTCATGTTTCTTGTTTGAAGAAGGTAATTGGATGTAATATCCCTACTCAAAAAATATTATCAGAGCTCGATGAAGAAGGAAGAGTCACATTAGAACTAGAGTGCATTCATTAAACATGCACAAAGAATTTAAGGACTAGAACACTCACTAAATATCTCATCCAGTGGAAGAATTTATCAGTTGAAGATGCCACATGGGAGGACAAGGAGTTCATTTAAAGGAATCCACACTTGATTAGCATTGAGGACAATGTTTCTTTGAAGAGGGGGGCATGATATGCCCTTAATATTAATGTGCATAGGGTTATGAGTAGTAATCTTGTGGCTATCATAACTCTTAATTAAGTCATAATATCATTATTATATTATTATTTAGTTATTTAGGTCAGCCTAAGGCTTATATAGGGCTATCTAAGTTGGCCTGATTGATATCCTAGGCATAAATAAGGTATATATAGGAGGTAGTGAGTCTTATTTCATTATCATGTTGTGAGTTGTGTCCTCATTAAAGAGATTTGGAGGTTTTCCCCCTTGAAGTGGCTTGTTCTTAGTTATTTGCAACATATTTCCTATCATATTCTTCTATTGTGCAAGTTATTTCATTACACTAAAACCATATATGGTTTCACCAAAATAATTCATATCACAACCATGTTATCATGAAAAATCCCCATTCCCACCTTGGAGAGAATCTTCTAAGAATAGTAATTTATAATCATTGAATTTACATGGGCTCAATAAATGAATCCTCAAATTGAAAACATAATCACAAAGGAATCTTTGACTCACAACTCTTTGATGCCTAAAATTCTCAAGTGTAGTGCTCCATTTTATGTTCCATTAATTCATATGGGTGTCATCCATTATGACAAGATTCTTCACTCCTTCCTTCAACACCTAGAATTATGAATATTCCTTAAATGAGTCCAAAGTCAAATATAAATTTGAACACCACCGTTGTGCTCCCACTTCCTCATAAATGCATAAGAAAATTAATATCAAGTTTCTAGAGAATCTAAAATACAAATTATTTCTCTAATTACACCCTAGGCATCCAAAAAGACCTTCCAAGAGTGTTGGAGACACACAATTTGCAACATTATTGACACATTAATACTAGTGTTGTACCACTTCAAATTATACATTAAAAAGAAATATAATTAAATTAAGTACGAGATCCATAGTACATGGCCTTCCTACACCAACATAGCTTATGTTTGGTCACTAGCTTTGTAAGGTAGTCTACAATATTTCCTAAGTGTTAGCCTTGTATAACAAGATCTTACAATTCTCTACCATATCTCACACAAAGTGATACTAAATATCATCATGCTTTGTAAGATCATGATACATGGGATTCCTAGCTAAATAATTAGCACTTTGACTATCACATCCAATTATAACAATGCAATAAAAATCAATACCTATAAAAAGTGCATGTAACCAAACTGCCTCCTCATATGCATTTGTAGCAACCATATAATTTTTTTTAATAGTGGAAAAATAAACTATGGGTTGCCTCTTACTCATCCAACTCTGAGCCACCAAATAGAGAAAACAAATAGCTAGTATTGTTGATATTCAATCTCCTAAATTGATTGATGTACTTGTTGATACTTGTGTTCCACCAGTTTTAGTGCCTTGTTATTCAGTGCAACAGTGCATACCTTGTCTTCCAACAACAATTTCATGTGATGACTACTTGACAGACATTGGTAGCTTGTTTGTGGAGTCCTACATTGCAGATTTGGGAGACACATTTGATTACTTACCTCTTCTCTTTGATGAAAGTGATTCTTTAGTTTTTGTGAGGGAACACTCTGACCCTCCTATACATGACTAGCCTTTTGAGGTTGATGTGATTGTGGATGCATATGTACAGTAGGTGGAGGATGCCACTTTCACTCCTAAGGAGACAAATGTGTCTTTGGAGTATGTTCTACCTTCATCCTTGCTAGATCTTTAGTAGTCTTTTTCAGTGGATGGGAGTGTTGTTGCAAAGAGTTTCTCATAGGTTATAAGAAGTGACTACATTGCGGCCTTTGCACTTGCCATTGCAGCTTCGCATGGTTTGGGAAAGGCATCTTTCAACATCAACATAGGGAAATTTGAGCAGATTTCAAAGACTCCTTACATTTTGAGGGTTATTCTTTCTTCACTTGTGGATTGGGGAGACTTCATTCATGCACCTTTGGATCATGTTCTACATTCATCTCTACTAGATGTTGGATTGTCCTCTTCAACAGTGTAGCCTAGAATGCCTGTTTGGAGTGTGTCATCTTTCGGTATTGACATGGAGACATTTGAGCATGCTTCAAAGACATCATCCCATACCATCCATATTCTTGATATCTTGCATACATCCATGGTTTTGTTTCTTCCTAAGGGGAGGAATGTTGTTTGGTGAGATTGGATCATCTTCAACAGTCAATGTCGAGCTTCTACCATCATTGCAAGAGACTCAACATTGAGGGGGACTGCCTTCTCTCTCTTCTTCTTCTCTTTCATGGGGGGAATTTTTCCTTATCTTGGGGTTTTTTCCTTCTCCATTTGTACATTCATTGTTTTTCTTCTCTCTTTAGAGGGGGAGTTTTTCCCATGAGGTTTTCTCCCTTTCCTCGTTTGTGAGAGATTGCATTGCACTTGTACATGGGTACCTAACATGGCTCAGTTGTCGGGACCCATCTTGCATCTTATCTTACATGGTTAGCTTGAGTCTTCATTTCCCCAATTGCACTTAAGGGGGGGTGTTGGTGTAACTAATACTTATTACACTTTACTTAAGCTTACTTAGGGAATGCATATCATTATAGGTTACACTTGTGACACCTAGTTATTTGCATCTTGCATCGAGGTTTGTACATATATTGAGAGATGTGATTAGGACACTTAGAGAAGTGTGTGTAGGAGAAATCCAACTCTTTGTGGTGTGATCTAGTTATCACATTTTCATCTCCACTTTTCATGGCATGATAATTCCACTTTAGGTGGGTGATCCACCTTTCATGGAATTATCTAATATTTCTTTTGACCTACCTTGCACATGATTGGGACACTTGTCTCATTCATGGCCCTTCATTGTGTCCTAGCTTTCCTTTATAAGCAAGCCTTGTACATGCTTGTAATTGTACATCCTCATGCATATTGAGAATACTATCATCATATTCTCTCATCTTCTCTCTCTCTTTTGTGCTATCTTTGATCTCTTGATCCTATTATTTCTTTTCATAAGTTCTTACACACACAAAGACACACACACACACACATACAAGTTATTTTTATTCAAATCTATGAAAAATAAGTGATCTTGTAGAAAACATTAGGTTAAAAAGAACTTATGTATATCAACTCCCAAACCCTTGCTACACTAATTGTAATGGAGAATCCCCCTAATAATAAATATCTCAACAATGATATACCTATTGATCTAAATTATAATTGAAATTTTTTATAGATACTCAATAATTCTTCTAGGTAGAGTGGTGGAATTTCCAAAAGGAGCCTAATAACTAGCAAATTAAGAAAATTGGGAAGGATTGTACTAAATTTATATAGGCTTGTTGCAACCATTTCTTTCTATTATTTGCAACAAGGTTTCTTTGGAGTTGGCTCACCTTCAAAAATTACTTATCATTGGGGAAACACCCCTTGTGCTATGGCCAAATTTCCTTCATCACCTTACTCTTCTTGGGGCCGCTTGCCTTCTTGTGGAGGTTGGAAGGCCAAAGTCTCTCAGCTTGTATAATCAAGATGCTCAGCCCCAAGTTTCTCCCCTAACTTATTGAAGGGATCAAGGTCACAAAAGTGTGTCATGACCTATTTGGTGGTGTTAAGCCTCACTTCCCTCTCAAGGTGATGCTCCTAGGTGGCCTTTTTGGGGCCCCTCTAGGTGGTTTTCTAGTGGTGCTCCTTCATGGTTGTCTACCAACAACTCCAAATGGTTTGATTCCAACAAAGTTCCTCAACTGGTGTTGACTATTTCTTTGGCATGTGACGAAGATAAAGAAAAAAAGATGATGGGTGTGGTCCCCTTGACATCACTCTTGACCTCGTTGATGTATGTTGTAGGTCAGGTGACTAGGACCCGCCACCTTTGGCTACTACCACCTCTCTTGCCACCTAGTGACTTTTTTGTTTATGTAATGTTGCTTTAATCCAAGCTCTTCCATGTGTGAAATTTTAGGGTCTAAATTCATATCCATCCACCCTTTTTGTGAATATGTGTAGTTTTATTCTCTTATAAATAGAAATGTTGACACTTATTTATCAAAAAAAACTATATAAAATATGCTAAAAATATATACTTCTTTAGGCACCTTGTCCACTTCTATATGAAAAATTGATTAAAAACAAACACCTTGAGAGGGATATCTCTCAACATATTCTATATATATATACTATACTAGTTATAAGAATATACTAGATATCAAAATTGTATAAACTCCATTTTATAGAAAATAGAAAACCTTGTTAATATTTACTAGCCTCTATGTTTTTATCTTTATTTTACATATAAACATATGGTGTTACAAATATTGTGACGATCATTAGTTGAATTGTATACAACTTGTATACTATTCCTCTGAAACTTTAACTATATTATGTACGCCGAAGGCGTATTCTATTTCAAGAAGACAAAGCTAAAAAGTGAAAATCAATGGTTCATATCAATCTGCTCACCATCAAATGAATCTCAGTCTTCATCATTTTAAAAGTTAAAAAGATTTTTTTTAAAAGTTAAAAGTTTATATAAAAAGGTTTAAAGTGTAAAAGTCTAAAAGTTTTTTTTATATTGATTTTATTTATATCATTAATAATTTTTTTAATTGATTTTATTTATTTCATTACTAATTTTTTAAATTATTATATGAAATGTGGATTATATTTTAATTATAAATAATTTAATTATACCTATTATTATATATTATATTTTAAAATAAAACCTCTTTTTTTTTTAATAAAAGGGGTAAAAACTTTATTGAAAATCATAACAAAGCATTACATAATAGCAAAGGGCCAAAGCCCCAGGAACCAATAGAAATCACCAGAAAAGCCAGGAACAGAATCACCCTTCCCCAATACCACTCCCATCCTCAACAAGAATCCTCTCCAAATCCTGACATAACTCACAGGAAACTTGCTCCCACCCATCGATCTTCCCACCATCTATATTCTCTGACGCCCATTTGGCCAGACAATTAGCTGCCCTATTCCATTCCCTTGGAATATGGACAAAAGATACTGACTCCATCAAAGAGCTAACCTGTAATATCTGCTACACCATCATAGCCAACTACCAGCTAACATTAGAAATTTTCTTTTCATGAAGTAAATTGACCAAGACCTGAGAATCAGACTCACAAATAACCTTATGCCACCCTAAAGCATACGCCCGCTTCAAGGCATAGAGGATAGCCAAGCCTTCCATCCTGTTGACAGTCTGTATCCCTTCATTAGTGGAAAAAAGAAATACCACCGATCTTGAAGAATCCCTACCAACCCCGCCAATCCTAGCGGGTCTAGGATTTCCCCTAGATGAGCCATCCGTATTAATCTTCAGAAAGCTAGCCGGAGGGGGCAACCAACTCCCCACCCTTTGAACTTTTTGCTTCACACACCTACCTCTCCTGATGCACGCAGATGTCGAAGATAGCCCCTGAATGCCAAACCAACCAACCATCTCAACATCTCCTTTCTCTAATAGTAGCACAATCTCACCTTTAGCTTCATCCGTCTCCTAGATCATTCCCACAATTCTAAACCAAACCTGTTGAATCTCCAATTTTTCACCCCGAAAGATTCTTCAATTCCTTTCCAACCAAACTTGCCAAAGCGGAAAGATGGGACCAACATACCAAACATCCTGCAAGAAAGAGGTCGAGGAGGGGGGCCTCCCTAGACTATTCCAAAACTCCACCAAGGAGGAGGCATGAAAGCAAGGGATTTTCCAAACACTCCACCAGAAATGCCAGAGCTGTAAGGTGAAGGAACAATGGAAGAACAAGTGAGGAGAGTCCTCCTCCCCACACCCACAAGGAACACACCTAGATGGGCCTAAAAAACCTCTCTTTTGGATATTATCCCAAGTCAAACACCTATTCCAAGCCAAATTCCAAATAAAGCAATTACATTTTGGCCAAGAAAACTTATTCCAAACTTTCTTCCACCAATGAACCTCCACCCCTCAATCTGCTAGGAAAGCAACTCCTAATACCCAGAAGAAACAGTGTAAGCACCCCTGGGATTAGGAAACCAAGCCAACACATCCTCATCCACAAGGGAGCTACAGCTTCGACAAGAAAGAATGTAATGAAGCTCAGTGCAGTCCTCCTCCATACCAGGAATAGGCCATTCCTAAGGATTCTTCCATCTCACCTCCACTAACTGCCCCTGAAAGGAAAGAGACTTAAATTCACACACCCTCGACCATCCAACTTCACAAAACCTCTGGCACAAAGTAAGCAAATGAGGATACTGAGAAATAATGGGAGGGTGACCATCCCAAGCGTAATGCCAAAAATGGGCCTCAGACTCGCTCTTGCAAATCCAGAATAAGCCACCCTTAACGAGCGCAACCCCTTTCTTGAGAGTATTCCAAATCACATATCCCTTACCCGTCAAGTTGTAACGAGGGATATCACTTTGAGGAATCCCTGGATAGTACTTCTGAGTCAAAATTCTGGCCCACACCTGGTCCTATTCCACACACCAACGCCAATACAATTTAGTAGCCAGAGTCGTACCTGACAACAATGACTACCTTAACCCAAGACCACCAAACTATTTTGGGCTACATACAACATCCCATCTAACAAGACTCCACTTGGAGGACAATAAACTACCAACCCATAAAATTTGTCCTGCTAAGGAATCAAGATCCCTAACAAAACCCATTGGCACCACCTGAATCATACACCTATAAAGAGGGAGAGCCTGAACCATAGATTTGAGCAACTGAACCCGACCCGCAAAAGATAGCCAGCGAAGGGTCCAATGAGTGACTTTGACACAAAATTTTTCCAGAATAGCCTGCCAAGAATCCCTAGACTACCTACCAACTAAAATAGGAATCCCAAGGTAGGTCAGTGGGAGATCCCCAATCTGAAATCTGAGAATATGAGCAATTCTCCTCTAAATGGAGTTTGGAGTATTGAAGAAAAAAATGGAAGACTTGCCCTCATTAATTAACTGGCCTGATGCAGCAAGATAAACATCCAACACTTTGTGCATGTTTGAAGTCTCCCTAATAGTAGCCATGCCCATAAAAGTAATGTCATCCAAAAACTGTAAGTGAGATTGCACCAGTAAGCCACCTCCCCATTGCCATCCCTGAATGAGGCCCCCCTCCACATTCCTTTTTATCAATCGTCCCAAACCTTCCACCAAAAGAAGAAATAAGTAAGGAGAGAGGGGGTCACCCTGTCGTAAACCTCAAGAAGCACCAAAGAGTTCAGAGTGCTCCCCATTAATCAAAACAGAGAAAGAAAATGAAGTCACACAGCTCATAACCCAGTGTATCCACTCCTCAAAACCAAAGGCCCCCAGAACCTTTTGGAGGAAGGACCGTCGAACTCTGTCATAAGCCTTAGCCATGTCCAGCTTGATGAACATAGCCTTATCTTTGGAGTTGGCCATAGAATGAATAGTCTCTATAGCAATAACCACCCCATCCAAAATATGGCGGCCCGCCACAAAACCACTCTGTTCCTTAGAAATCAGCAGCATAAGCCACTTTTTTAACCTATCAACAATCAACTTAGAGATAATTTTATAAATAACATTGCAAAGAGAAATGGAGCGAAATTGACTTAACCGATTAGCCCCATCACCCTTGGGGATGAGAGCAAGGAAGGTAGAATTTAGGACCTGAAGCATTTGCTTATTCTTTTGAGACTCTTGAATAGCTGCCAATAAATCCAACATGATAATCTCCCAAAATTCTTGGAAGAACTCAATCGGGAAACCATCTGGACCAGGAGCTTTACCCTTCTTCATGTGGAAAACAGTATTCTCCAGCTCCTCCAGCGAAATATCATTCATAAGATGCTCCTTCACCTCCCAAGAGACCAAAGAAGGAATAAAAGAGAGGACCTGACCCTCATCAACCGAGTCCCCCTGCGAGTCCTCCCTGAATAAAGAAGCAAAATACTGCACAACTTCATTTGAGATAGCCTGAGTAGAAGAAAGAACCTCTCCCCTATTAGTCACCAAAGCCAAAATAGAATTACCATGACGCCTGACCTTCACTGAATTGAAGAAGAAGACAGTATTCCTGTCTCCCTCCTAAAGCCACTCAATCCGAGCTTTTTGTTTCCAGTAGATCTCCTCCCTCAGCTCTCACTCCTCTAGAGCTTTCAATGCCCTAGCCTCGTCCTACAAAAAAACCTCAGACACCCCATCCTCCCTAATCAACCTAGTAATACCATTCAACTCAGCTCGTCCAGCAAGCTTCACATGGTAAATGTTTCCAAAGCATTGTTGGTTCCATCGTTTAAGTTGATACTTAACATATTGAAGGAGCTTAGCAAAATTATACATTGTAGTACCATAAGTAGGTCTACCATACCTCCACCATTCAGCAACACATCCATAAAGGTCAGGGTCCCGCAACCACATTAGCTGGAATTTGAAGGTTGGCGTTCGAGGCACCCAAGCAGAAGAGATAACTAGCTTTATAGGCCAGTGATCTGAACCCTCTCCAATCTAATATCTCAGAACTAGAAGACCACATTCCCCTGACCCAAAAGAAGGAGACCATGAAACGATCCAGTCGTTCAACAATGCAACTGTCACCCACCCTTCTGTTGTTCCAAGTAAACTGACCATTGCTAGGTTTGATATCAACAAGATTGAGAGCTGATATATTGTCCTGAAACAACAACACAGAAGGCTCTAGTCTTGCGATACCACCTCGTTTCTTAGCTAATTTGGTAATAGCATTAAAGTCACCTGCAATGATCCATGGTTGATAGGGAAATAGGCTACGAACAAAATGAATATTTTTCCATAAAAGAAGTTTACCCTAGAACTCAACAGGTGCATAAACATTGGAGAAAAGAACAGACTCTCTTGACTCAAGACACAAAGCAACCATGTATAAAGAGGACTTGAAGGATAACCACCACAAAGGCTTAATCTTCTGAGGGTTCCAAAAATAAGCCACACCCCCCAAGGATCCCTGAGCCCCAATACACTGGCATTGACCATTCTTCCACAACTTAGGCACTAAACCCAACATGCACTCAACAAATAACTTGGTCTCCTAAAGAAAAAGAACATCGGGAGAATGACTTCTTACCAACTCACGAACAACTTTTTATCTAGGGCCACTGTTCAAGCCCCTTACATTCCATGAAATAATGATCATTTAAAAGGAGTCAAAAAATGAGAATCTAGGGTCTTGACAAACCCTGACTCCACCAAAGTCTCCCCCATCATCTTAATCTTTTCCAAATCTATCTTCCTACCAAGTTTAGCTATTTTCTCCGACCCCCCTTCTTGCCATCCTTTTGCAAAATCCCCAGTTGAGGAGAAGGCTTGCTACTCTTAGCCCCATCTGATCCAACATTTTGTGCAGGAAAGGAAGTGCCTCCATCCCCCTTCCCTAACTCAACATTTGGACCTGACAACACCTAAGCCCCAACCTACACATCAATGACCATAGGCATGACAGACTCCTCCTGTGGAGCAGGAGGAGTAATGGAAGTGTGATCCTCCAGGCCAGAACCCACCACACCCGAATCCACACTTATTAACCCTAGATTAACTTCCTGCTGACCCAAATAATCTAGGACCTCAAACCTGTTAAAAGTATCCCCATCTTGTCTCTCCATCAAAGTCCTTTTTTGACCTTTATTCTGGTTACGAGCCTTAACAGGAACATAACCCTCAGCATCTGCCCCCTTGACAGACACAGGATTCTTCCCCTTATCAGCATTAAGGGTGTTACGAGGAGGAGGTGGAGGCTGAGGCACCACAGGCTTAGCCTTCGGGCATCTATGCAATAGGTGACCATATTCATGACAGAGGCGACATCAGAAAGGAAGGGTCTCGTAATCCAATTGCTGCACCCAAGAATGGGAACCCGCACACATATCCAAAGCATCTGGCAAAGGTCTACTCAAATCAATTTCCACACAAATTCGAGCAAAATTCATTACTTTCTTACCTAGGGTTTGTGTCGAAGACCCCACCGGCTTCCCAAGCATCGAAGCAAGCATGTGCAGAACATCCTCATAACAACGTTCAATTGGAAATCTGGGCAATTGAACCCACACCGGAACATAATTCGGAAGCTCCTCCAAGGGATTAAAGCCTGCATGCCATGGCTTGACGAACAACCCAACCTGGTTGTGAAAATGGGCCCCCCCCCTCAAAAACCCTATTGTGATCAGCTGAGCAAATAAATGTGACCATGAAAAATTTATTTGCAAGCAGTGTGACCTCCATTTCACCCTGTGGCTCCCAAGTCCTCCAAGCCTAAGTTTCCAAAAATTGTAGAGACACTCTCATTCCCAAAAATTTGCAGTACAGAGAATGCTTTGAATAATATTCAATATCCTTAGCAATCATCTCAATCGGAATCACCAATTTAGGTCTCTCTTTGCAACGCTCAAGGCAGCTGTTAATCTTCGAGATCCGAGATCCACCAAACGAATTCGATTCCATAGACCTTATATTCGGAGAGAAGAGGGTGTTTTCAAAAACCCTCGCTCTTTGTCTTGGCGATTTCAAGCCCACTGCAGCACGAAAATCCATGTCGGGCACAACCCTAGATGGCTCACCCTAAGACATAGCCGTCAAAAGGCTCGGGACAGACATGGACAGGAAAGATCCGGCCCCAGAAACAGTAGATCAGAGGAAACCCTCATGCGCAGGAAAAATGGCCAAACACAACCAGGCCAGAGTTTCAAAGAACAACCGCAGCAAAAAGATTAACCCCCCCACAGAACGAAGTAGAAGCCCACCCCAACCTTCGCACAAACAGAGAAAGCAAACACGAGCTAGGGCTCGTATGCCCTACCTCAACTCCTTGGAGTTGCAGACCGAAACGCCATCCTCATCTCAAACCTCTTCCATATAAACGCATCTTAAAATAAAACTATTAATTACATAAAATGATTAAAATAGTTTTATATATTACAAAAATATATCAAAATTTATCTTAATTAACTTTCCACACTTCTTCGACATACCCATTTCACACTAAAGTGCAATTGCTAGTTTTAATTTCTATTAATTTTTTAATCAATCCTATATATATAATTCAAATACATTTATATTTACCCCTCTCGATCCCACAAATACACTTGAAAACACAAAACAAATACTAACCACTTAGGTAATAAGCAAGCCATCCAAAAATATCTACCACTTTTTCTGAAAAAATATTTCAAAAGGTAGTACAAATACTTCACATAAATCGCTATCAAGGGAATGTGTATTCATGCCTCTCCTTTACCAAATATAAAACTAATGAGTCGTTATATTTAATATAAGTCTTCTTCAATAATAAAAAATAAATGAGTCGTTATATGTAGTCAGCTTTTCATTCCTTCCGAGAAAGTGCTTGGTGGGTTCGCTTGTAGGTATTCTAGTGTTGGTGTGACCTTACGATGTTTAGGGTACATATTTATGTCACCATCATTTCTTCACATCTTTGATTGTGAATTTATTCATTAAAAAATTCATTATTCATGGCATCTACAAAGATAAAGTGATTAGTAGTACATTTCATAGGGATAAAGACAATTGAGAATTTCCAAGTGAATTCCCCACATTTTCGTAGAAAGATATGAATTTTGTCCCCTTTGCCGTGACTGGCCAGTCCTTGTCCTACCCTTAGGATATTTACACTAAAATTTGTTAAAGAGAGTTTCTAGGAACATGGAGTATATGGTACCATTGTGGACCATTTCTATGGTTTAATCAATCATAAATATATTGCTTATACAATGGAACCCAATTCATGGCCCATATATGTGCATACGTTTTCATTTTGAAATTTGAAATTCCTTTTGGATGATTTTTAGTAGTGTGAACATTATCTTAATTTATTTTTGTCAGGTATAAAACTATACGTAGGTTTTATTAAGTTATCAATTATAAAAGTTTGTGTTATATTTTATTTCTTTATAAAGATAAAAGTAAGATGTTTGAAAGGGTTTAATATTTTTTACATTATACGAATGATAATATAATAAAGTATAAAAAATAATAAGGATTAATAATATTAAGGTTTTAAAATAGTAATAGATTATTGGTACTATAATAAGGAACTAAATATATTAAATATAGGGCATATAATTTCAAGATTAATAGAGACTAGTTGAATCAAGGTAGTTTGAAACCAAAATGTTCTGAAGAGTATTGGACAACCTCGTCCATCTATTTTTTGGCACTAATTTCTTGTGTGGTTGTTCTTCCTTTTTTAGTTGCAACTCTAAAATCAAATGGATGCAAAGGACAACTTGAAAGTCTCTCTTCCAACTCCACCTTTCTTCTTTTTATTTGGGTATGTGATCTCCATGACTCAATCAAAGGGCTAAATTGGGTCTCCTCCAAATCCCTACTTTCCTCAAATTCCCTCTCCCTCTAACCTTCCTTTGGCATTGCTTTTATAAGGGCCCTATGGACATGTCATTATTTCCATTAGAAGAGGGAACATCCTTGTCCCCACTACTCACAGAGGGCTTAAGAGGATGAGAAGGCCCCTGCTCCATGACCAACCTAGAGGTAACTATGGAAAACCACTAGGGAGTCCACGCATGTAATTTTTTGCACATGTTTACCTAGTTTAGAAGGTAAGGTGGAGCACATTATCAACCTCCACAAAAATACACAATTTGGAAAAAAAAAAATGTTTATGAGATCTAGTTACCATATCCACAATAAATAGTTGGCTAAAAGAATTGACAATACCCATCAAGACCTTCTCCTCCCACTATTCCAATAGCAACCTAGGAAGCTTAACGCATATTGAAACCTCACTAATGCATTATTTTTTAGGATTAACACTCAATATTCATTTTTTAAGGAATAAACTAACCTTATCAAGAAATGCACACAATGTCTGGATTTGAGGATTTACCTTATCACCAAGTGGCTATATTTTCAAGGTGTTGTACTGAGCTTTTATAGCTCCCTACAATGCTCCAACCCCCCCTACGATGCCCCAACCCTTTTATAATAGTATTTTGGATAGGGGTTCAATATGATAGAATATATACCTATCGATTCATTTGAGGTCACTCCATCATTAGAATCTTGTGGGTCCCCTCCTTCATCATTTCTAAAATCCCAAATTTTACCTACCCCAACAAATTTCCCAACAAGTGAATTCCCTAATTTGGAAGTCAACCTATCAACAATAGAATCAAGCACATATAGAAAAATACCCCTAACATCCTCAAACAAAGCTACATAATGAGTAAGAGTGTAGAATTCCACACCTTTGATAGTATCTACCCAAGACTTCATCCACATACCATAAGCATCTACCCCAACATCTTGATCCATCTAAAAAATCAATCAAAAATTAGTCACAAGCTCCAAAACTTGAACAAAAGGACTAGTGAGACCCTACAAAGAAACCTCATTTAGACAAGACTTTCACCCAATCTCTCGATTAGACACCTTACAACTAGAACTTGTAGGAGCATCGCAAGGGGGGATGACATCACCTCAACACAAAGGCAAGTAAGGGACCTCAAAAAGAAATGGCTACCAATTTTTTAAATATTAACATTGACATAATAATATTTTTTTATTGATGAAACTGCATTTTTATTACCTCCCATCAAAATTCAATCCTATAATTTTAATTATCTTCACCACGAGAATACAATGTCAATCACTTTTGGTGGCATTAAAATTGAGATCCCTCAATCAAATATTTTAGAGAAGAACAAATATTTACATGGTCCTATATCCTTGGTTCTAATTTTAACCTTCAAGGATTAATAAATCAAGGACAACAAGCCTACAAGCAATCAAAAGATCAACATTCTTTATGTTGAAGAGATATTATCCTATTTATACAAGCATATAAGACAACATGAGGAGTAGCGACATTACCTTGTGTACTACCTTCAAAATGAACGTATGTGGTTGTTTGGGAGCCATTTCCCTATGCATCAAGTGTGGGCCCATTTAGATCCATCACCATATAAAAAGAAATAAAATTATTCAAAAGCAAGGAAACTTGAAAATAATTATGCTAAATATCAATTTATCTTGCTTCAAAATGTAGTATGATACAAAAGTGACAAGAATGATCAAGAGACATGAAAAAAATATCGACCAAACCTTATCAAAACCCTTCCTATGATTTCTAAGTAATTAATTTTCAAAAAATATTTTGATTTAAACTACATATTCATAAAACAAATATAAATATGTTGCTTTCATATGGATAGTAAATCTCTTGATGTTGTTTTCACTCATTGAGTCATTTGTGATAGATTTCAATGTGATTGATATTCGCTTTACTTTTTAATTAGTCTTTGTAACTTGAGGAAAAATTTGACTTCCATGTAGTCTTTTTAATTAGTATTTATGATTGACATAATTTTGCTTTACTTTTTAATTAGTCTTTTTTTGTATTGAATAAAGATGAAAGAAAGATTACAAAAAAAATGGTAGTTGAACAAGAGGACTAAGAAGGAAAGTAAAACTACAGTAAATGAACAACAACACACAAAGTAACTAACTTACAAACCTAGCCAAGACCTTACAGTAAAAAGAGGGCTAGTATAGCCAACAATGCAATATCAAACTCAAGAGACAAAGTAACTAAATACAATTAGACTTTGAATTTACTACATTGGGAATAATTGGGATTAACTTCCAAAAACTATTCATGAGATTTCAATTAGAAGGAAAGATAGTAGAGCTAAGAGGATTGAAGGAAAATCCCCCAAAAATTGTAAGCTCTTAGCAAATGCAAAAGTTTCTTAAGAAATGAGTTGATGAATTTGTGGACCAATTATGTTCATTAGAAGCCTATCAATTATCTAATGCTCCCACACATCCAAATGAACAAGTGACTATTGGTTGTCACTCATTCATTTTCAAAGATATGCTTAAAGGAATCCCTCCTAAGAGGCATCATGATCATGCCATACAACTAGTTCCATGGAGCCAAAACCCCAATATTAGGTCTTATAGGTACCCACATATACAAAAATGAGATTAAAAAGATTGTTGAGGAGATGCTAGAGGTAGAAATTATTAGGCATAGCCAAAATGCTTACTCTTCACCCATGGTGATGGTGTGTAAGAAGGATGAAACTTGGCACATGTTCCTAGACTATAGAGTGCTCAACATGTACACCATCAAAGAAAAGTTTCCCATTCCATTCATTGTTGATTTGCTAGATGAATTGAATGGAGCTATGCATTTTACAAAGTTAGATCTTAGATCAAGTTATTCCCAAATTCAAATTAAGGGAGAAGATATTTGTAAGACAATATTTAGGACTCATGCAGATCATTATGAGTTTTGTGTGATGCAATTTGGTCTTACCAATGCACCATATACATTTCAAAGTTTGATGAGTTCCATTTATAAGAAATTCTTGAGGAAATTTGTATTAATTTTCTTTGATGATATATTAATTTATAGAAAGACATGAGAAGAACACTTGCAACATGTAGATCAAGAATTACAAATTCTCAAAGATCAACTCTATGCTAATCCATCCAAGTGTAGTTTTGGTCTCAATGAGGTGGAGTAATTGGGACACAGTTTCACATAAAAGAGTAAAAGTGGATACAGACAAAATTAAGGCTATCATGGAATGGCCTATTCCAACATCATTAAGAAATTGATGTATTTCTTGGGATTGATGTGATACTATAGAATATTTGTGAAGAATAATGGTTTCATAGCAACACCCCTTATTGGTTTATTGAAGAAGGATTCTTTTCATTGGAATGAGTTTGTTGATGCAACATTTGAGAGATTAAAGGAGGCTATGTGTACAACTAAGTTAGTGCTTGCAACTCTAGACTTCACCAAGGATTTATTATGGAATGTGATGCTTTGAGAAATGGTATAGGAGCAATTCTCATGTAGGAGGGTCAACCAATTGCTTTTGAGAGTTTTCAATTGAAGGGTAAGAATCAACTCAAAGCTATTTATGAGAAGGAAATGCTAGCTATTTTTTGTGCATGGTAAAATAATAGCCTAAAATATTTTTTGGAACAAATGTTATCTTTTGAAGAGAAACAAAAATGGGTCACTAAGATGTTGGGATATGACTTTGAGATTGTATATAAGAAAGTGAAGGAAAATATTATGGCAGATGAGCTTTCTAGGAAGGATGAGATAAATGAAGCCTTATTGTGTGTCATTTCAATATTACAAGAAAATTAAGTGGTAGAAGCCAAAGCAAAATGGTAGAATGTTGTTGCTCCAAGTAATCTCATTCAATAGTTAAAGAGTGATCCTAGTGGTTCAAATAAGTTTTATTGGAAGGGAGATACCCTGTGGTATAAAGAATGATTGTATCTTTGCAAGAATTCCACTCTCGAACACATGATTCTCATAGAACTTCATGAGTCTCCAGTTGTTGGTCATTTAGGATTTTTGAAGACATATCATTGAGTCAAGCAATATTTTTTGGGAATGGCTAAAAGGTGATGTTCAAAAATTATGGTTGAATATTTGATTTGTCAAATAAATAAAGGGGAGATAATTAAGACATTGGGTCTCTTGCAATGCTTAGTTATTCCTAGCCAACATTGGGAAGAGGTGTCCATGGACTTCATCACAAGGATTCTGAAATCTAAAGTTCATAATGTCATAATGGAAATAGTAGACCACCTCACTAAATATGCATATTTCATTGCATTATCACATCCTTTTACAACAATTATAGGGAAAAATATTTTGTGAAGAATATATAAATCTATGTGGTACACCTAAGGTTATTATCAGTGATCACGATCCTATCTTCACTAGTCACTTTTGGAAAGATTTATTCTCATGTTCTAGTACTCAATTGGCTCATATTTCTTAATACAACCCTCAATCTGATGGGAAAACTAAGGTTTTTGATAAGTTTTTGGAAGGATATCTATGTTATTTCACTTCAGATAAATAGCCTCAATGGGTAGATTGGCTACCACTATTAGAGTGGTGGTATAACAATTTTTTTCATAGTTCATCAAAAATGTCACCATTTATGGCACTATATGGATCATCCTCCGTCCATCACATCATCATTGAAGTGTCACCAAGATTTCAAGAAGTGGAGGACCACTTTCTTCATCAACAACAAGCACTCTCAGGGCTCGAGGAGAACTTAGCCATGGCACAAAAGTGAATGTAGCAATAGATAGATCAACACCGTAGTAAAATAAGTTTTGAAGTTGGGGATTGGGTCTTCTTGAGATTGCAACCTTATAAGAAAAATTCACTAGAAAGCAACAAAAAAAGACCAATAAGTTGTCTCCAAAATATTATTGTCCATACCAAAATCAGCCAAAAGATAGGTAGTGTTGCCTACAAGTTGGTGTTGCCACCAACAACAAAGATACATGCATTTTTTCATGTTTCTTGTTTGAAGAAGGTAATTAGATGTAATATCCCTACTTTGAACATATTACTAGAGCTCAATGAAGAAGGAAGAATCACATTAGGACTAGAGTGCATTCGTTAAACATGCACAAAGAATTTAAGGACTAGAACACTCACTAAGTATCTCATTGAGTGGAAGAATTTATCAGTTGAAGGTGCCACATGGGATGACAAGGATTTCATTCACAAGAATCTACACTTGATTAACATTGAGGATGATGCTTCTTTGAAGAGATGGGTATGCTATACATCCTTAATATTAATGTACATAGGGTTATGAATAGTTAGCTTGTGACTATCTTAACTCTTAATTAAGCCATATTATCACTATTATATTGTTATTTAGTTATTTAGGTTAGCTTAAGGATTATATAGGACTATCTAAGTTGTCATGGGTGATCTCCTAGGCATAAATAAGGTGTATATAGGAGGTAGTGAGTCTTTTTCCATTATCATATTGTGAATTGTGTTCTCATTAGAGATATTTGGAGGTTTTCCCCCTCAAAGTGGCTTTTTTTTCTTAGTTATTTGTAACATATTTCCTTTCATATTATTCTATTGTGCAAGTTATTTCATTACACTAAAACTATTTATGGTTTCACCAAAATAATAGATATAAAACCCATGTTATCATGAAAAAACCCCATGCCAACCTTAGAGTGCATCTTCTAAGAATGAAAAATATAATCATTGACTTCACATGGGCTCAATCAATGAATCTTGAAATTGAAAACATAATCACAAAGGAACCTTTGACTCACAACTCTTTGATGTCTAAAATTCTCAAGCGTAGTGCTCCGTTTTGGATTCCACTAATTCATGTGGGTGTCATCCATTATGACAAGATTCTCCACTCCTTCCTTTAGCACCTAGAATTATGAATATGCCTTAAATGATTCCAAAGTCAAATGTTAATTTGAATACCACCGTAGTGCTCCCCCTTCCTCACATGGATTCATAGGAAAATTAAAACCAAGTTTCTAGAGAATCTAAAATATAAATGATTTCTCTAATTACACCCTGGGCATCCAAAAGACCTTCCAAGCATGTTGGAGACACACAATTTGTAATATTAATGGCACATTAATCTTAAAATTGTCCCACTTCAAAGTATACATTAAAAATAAATCCATAAGAAGTATAAATAAATTAAGTATAAGATCCATGGTCCATGGCCTTCCTACACCAAGAGAGCTTATCTTTGGTTACTGGGTTTGTGAGGTAATCTATAATATTTTCCTAACTGTCAACCTTTTATAGCAAGATCTTACAATTCTCTACCATATCTCACATAAAGTGATACTAATTATCAACATGCTTGGTAAGAGCATGATAAATGGGATTCCTGGCTAAATAATTAGTACTTTGACTATCACAACCAATTATAACAATGCAATCAAAATCAATACCTATAAAAAATGTATGTAACCAAACTACCTCTTTGGAGGTATTTGTATCAACCATATAAATTTTTAATAGTGGAAAAATAAACTATGGGTTGCCTCTGATTCATCCAACTCATTGATCCAACCAAATAGAGAAAACAACTAGCTAGTAGTGGACCTTCAACTATCCAAGTCACTTGCACAATCTGCATCTACAAAGCTCTATATGTCTAATTATTTGTCCACTTTTAACTCTTTCAATGACAATGATTGGGGAACATTAGATTTTATACCATCCTATATAGGTGAATACAAGGTCTAATTTATTGATTTTTATATCTTAACATTACACATAGATCCCCACGAATATGATAGACCCACACAATATCTCATATTATCATAAAAGTGTCACCATAAGACTCCTAGTAAAAATTATCAAAGGAATGGATTTCAACTTCCCCATATCAACCAATACAAACAAATTTAATAGAAACAACAATAATCTCTCCTTCACCAATAAACTATTCATCTCATTTCACATCCCTATCAAAGTCCAACACAAAACCCAAACATTCAAAAAACACATATGAAGCTTCTGTTAGAAAACCAAGATCACCTGCATGCAAGATGGATACCTGTCACATGCAAAAGATATGAAGAACCAAAGAAGATGTTCTCTGAACCTCAAAGTGTAAAATGCATTAAGAGAATCAAATATTACAAAGAGATCAATCCTTATAAAGGAGATCAAGAAACCCTAAAAGGGAAACCCTAGTGTGCACACTTAATAATTAATAATTAATTAATTATTAATGTGCCTAAGTTTAGCTTAAGTAACAAAGAGGAATAAGTGACTTAATTAATTAATTAATATGATATAATTAATTAAGCATAATAACTTATTACTCTAACACTTAAGATGAACTTAGGAAGAAGCTAAAACACTAGAATAAGATGCATGAAAGCAAAGATGGGTCCGGCAACTAGGCCGATCAAGTACCCATTTACAAATGCAAGAAAGAGTAAGAGAAGGAAAAACCCAGTGGGACAAAACCCCCCTTACAATGAGATGATGCTGCAAAGAAGCACTAGAAGAACTTCTGTAGAGTAACACTGGAACTTGAAATCTAGGCAAGCAAGGAAAGATATTTCTGTATCTACTAAAACCGGATGAGAGTCACTGATTGACTCAAGGAATCATAAAGCAACAGAAACCCGGCCCCGGAACACTCGAAAACTCCAAACAGGAACAACTCTGGAATCTATGAAGCAGCAAGAATTATTAAATGATGTATTACTGAAAACCAAGTGCAAAGATGCAAGATGCACTCTCCCAACTGCCAAAACATCCAAGTAATCACCAAACAACCCATCAGGCCAAATCTGGACTAAGTGATAAACCTAGGATAGATACAGAAAAATTGTACTGACAACAACCTAGAGCTCCTCAATACCTTTCCAATGCTTCAAATGAGGCAAAAACGGAGATCGTGGCAAAAAGCTATGAGCTCGGAAGCATAAAAAGTACATCTGACTTCAAACAGCAATAAATGCAGAAAAATAGTAAAATACTGAAAAATAAAGCTACACCAAATGAGAGGGTCTTTCCGAACCAGCTTTTCGTGATATCTCGTTTGCTTTCGATTTTGATACCGTATGCCCAAGTTATGACCAAAAGAAAAAAATTGCTCTTTTAGAAAAAATGGACTAGGAGGAGGCAAAGAGGGTCATACGGCCGCTGACATCACCCATTCATGAGGTTAAAATTGATGGCCATCTGGCCGTCGTCGCAAAAAAAATCCCCTACAAAAAAAAATTCAGCCCCTGGTCATCAATATGACCGCTACAGGGCTGGGCGGGCCCATTAAAATTTGAGGATCAGAAACCCGACTCCTAGTTCTCCATAGGGCCCAGGAGCCGGAGGAGTGCTTAAAGCAGAAGCCAGTAGGATCTAGGTGCTTGTCGCCCATAAGACACATCACGATTGCACATAGCCACGAGGGGCCTAGAGAGGATCCCGGTCCCAATACGGCCGAAACCTTCAAGAAAGGGCCCACATGAGGTGGCCCGAGTGGCGGTGAGTCAGTGGTGGCTGGTAGTGAAATTTGAGTGGCCCCTCCGGTGGCAGCAGTGGCCGGATCTCAAAACAACTGTGAGGCCTTACGGTTCCCAAAAACACTATTTTAAAAATTTATGCCTACCAGTGTTGGGAGGCATTATGGCCTCCCCGGAACCATTGCCTCGGGATCAAAAGCAGCACCAAAATGGATGATTTGGCCAGTTTCTAGGGTTTTGGGGCCGCTCTGAATCGATAATTGGCTTCGTTTACGAGCCCATTATGTGTCGAAAAGATGGCTACCTAGATCGCGAAGAAAGATGCACATTGGAAACCCTTGCACTTGAAACTCCGCAGAGGCCATATCTTCAAATCCGCGAACAAGAACACCCAGAATGCAGACTCGATACCATGTTAGAAGGCAGATCACTGCATGCAAGATGGATACTGTCACATACCAAAGATATGAAGAACCAAAGAAGATGTTCCTTCAACCTCAAAGTGTAAAATGCATTAAGAGAATCAAATATTACAAAGAGATCAATCCTTATGAAGGAGATCAAGAAAGATCACGAACAAGCAAGATGAGCTCGATACCATGTTAGAAAACCAAGATCACCTGCATGCAAGATGGATACCTGTCACATGCAAAAGATATGAAGAACCAAAGAAGATGTTCTCTGAACCTCAAAGTGTAAAATGCATTAAGAGAATCAAATATTACAAAGAGATCAATCCTTATGAAGGAGATCAAGAAACCCTAAAAGGGAAACCCTAGTGTGCACACTATTAATGTGCCTAAGTTTAGCTTAAGTAACAAAGAGGAATAAGTGACTTAATTAATTAATCAATATGATATAATTAATTAAGCATAACAACTTATTACTCTAACATCACCTCTCACCAACCTCACTTAACATAATGAGCTAAGTTTTATGGAAAAATATTTCAATGCTGCTCCTTTCTATAATGCTAACTCTTTATAGTTATTATTGAGGCCTACCACATCTTTGGTGCTTTAGACTAAGATGGGGCATAATATTAATAAGGATATTGAGTTTATTGTTTCCTTGTTACTTTTAAATGATTATTTTACAAATCTCATTCAAGAATGTTGTTGTTTGATTGGATATTTTGTTATATGTATAATTATATTCAATTTTATTGTTGCAAGCTTGATAGCCTAGTCTATTCAATATTTATTCTTCATTATGTCTTTTGTTAGGTACTATTATAGTCCTATAGGAATTTCAACAATGTGGTTGTTATTGCTCTTGTAGCTACTGTAATTTGACAGTTCATTCTTTCATTTTGATGTTTAGTTGGGCACTATAGCCTTTAATTTATAATTGTCACCATAGATACTATTGTTGCTATTATTTCTAACTTTTATTCATCCTAATCAAATATGAAAAACTTACAAAAAAAATCTATATCAATTTCTCCATGAGATAATGTTTAGTAAAATTTTGTAAAAATATCTTTTGAACCTTCATACTCTAACTATCATAATATACATAGGAAATAGAACACACTTTGCAATTATAGCTAAGGTCTAAAAAAATGATAAATCAATTAATATAATTAGATCCTAAAGTAATTAATTAGTTGAGGTTGATCTTAGGGGATTCACTTCATAAAAAAATGAAATAGCTTGTGCATTCATAGGTACTAATAAATACCTTGATTTTATTTCTACCCCTCAAATTTATGTTTTTGATACCCACAAGCTATATGCACTAGTATAATTATAATACCTCTGTATTTTCACCAGTTATCCCATGTATCTATTTTTTGTTATATTTTTATATTCCCTTATTAATTATATCATATCAACCAAGGGCACTACGCACATCTATATTTGACTTCAAACTAGTTTTTATTACCATCACAACAAGAACACACACACAAAAGTTATTTTAAGTCAAATATAATAAAAATATGTGATCTTGCAGAAAACATTAGGTTAAAAAGAACTTATGTATATATCAACCCCCAAACCCTTGCTACACCAATTCTAATGGAGAATCCTGCTAATAATAAATATCTCAACTATAGTATACATATTAATCTAAATTATAATTGAAGTGTTTTAGAGATACCCAGTAATTTTGCTAGGTAGGGTGGTGGCAATGCCAAAAGGTGCCTAATAACTAGTAAATTAAGAAACTTGGGTAGGATTGTACTAAATATATATGTTTGTTGTAGCCATTTCTTTCTTTTGTTAACTATATTGGAGTTGGTATTAAGCAAGCATCGTTTGGATTTTGAGGCTTTGACAATACATGACTATTTGATGTAGATAAAATATAGCTTCACAACCTAAGAAGATCAACATAACAAATGATATTTCCTTTTGTTGACTTATGCAAAGTGATTTATGGAGGATTGGGAATGCCACTTAGAAATAAACCACCCCTTTCCATGTACACTTCACAACCCACAATAACTAATTGGATCACATTAATTTCCCCTTAATGCCAAATTGATATAGGGTCACATTTTAATTATTTAATCAACTTCAATATGCATGCAGACAATTAGGTATTATTTTAGAGGTGAATCCCTTGGGGGTTGATTAGTTGAGATAAATAAATTGAAATAATTGAGATGATTAGTGCTTACATGAAATTCATATCGATATGGATTTTGACTACTATGATAATATGATAGGAACCTATAAAATGAGAATTGACATTTGTTGGATTTAGGATCAAAGACCCAAGACAACTAAGATTTGAGATTTTGAGTGTTGGTGACACGATTTTTATGATTTGGTCTACCTAGTACAAATTTGTCTTATGTGGTGTAATTACGTCTTATGGAGAAACGGGTCCTAAATATCAACAAAAGATATTCATTGGGTGATATTTCTGTCAAAAATTTGATGGTGCTAAAGAGAATTGAGAGCTTGCTATGAGAATACAAATATATGTAACTTAATTCTCCCTAAATCAATCCCCTTAGATTTATTTAAAAAGAATGCTAAATAGATAGATGGTGAAATGAATGATAATGAGTTGACTATGAACTATGTTAAGATCTAATGTCAACATATGTGTGATGCCAACTAATTTTGATGTAAGTTATGATTGATAGACAACTTTACAAAGATGAAAATTAATTCCAACTTTCAATTGTTGATTCATGAAGCTCAATAGTGACTAATGTCCTTGAAAAGAAAGATTCTTGTGTGATCTTTTGATTATATGTTCATGATAACTTCTTATGATTGTGAAAGTATCCTAGGATGATGCTTTTAAACATCGAACCCTATAAACAAATTAAAATTTTAATGCATGTGCCAATGGGTAATAGTCATTTTTTGGTATTGTTAGCTTTGAAGATGAGATTGTTCTCACAATCTACTCTATGGGATACAATCATAGGTGTGATATGTCCATGATGGGAAATATGTTGGGAACTATGTTAGGAATGTTTAAACTTGATGATTATCAACATTAAAGTGCTGGTTTCAATATTAAAGCCAATGAGGGCACTAAAAGAGTCACATCATGTATTGTGATCATGTATAAAAGATAACCACACAAAAAGACATAAAACTTAAAAATGAAAGATTAAAATATACACTTTTCACCTCCATAAAAATGCCTACATGTTTAGCAACCTCATATAAAAACACCATTAATACCCTTGCACCTTAATTTTCTCATTGTATATAACACCTAAAATACTTAACCACCTCTTACAAGTATTGTTAGAAACTTCATATTCCATTTCCCATTATATAAGGAAATGACCTAGCAATTGTGCTTCCTGATTTTATGCCTCTCAAAATCATATTGAAAATTTTGAATTATTTCAAATATTTATTGTGTCTTACTAGGCAAGTCCCTAGTGCTTAAACCTAAGGTTTCATGTCCACATAATCAAATATGATGCCACATTTGACACGCTTTTGTTGAGTTACCATAAAAATCCAAAAAAATATAAGATTAATAGTTGTATATTAAATTGTAATGATCGTTAAATCATATTTATTGATACATTTATTACTTTTTAGATCCAACAAACACATACCATTCACTTATTATTTATTACTTCATTAGAATTAAAAATAAAATTCTCAAACTATTTTATACCATTTTATTTCCACCAAACCTATACAACTTACGTTAACAACGATCAACTTAAAAAACCTTAACCAAACTTCGAAACTAGACCTAAAACCTTATGGCCTGGTTTCAATACTAGAATATTCTAAGAAACGACAAACATAATCCACTGACTAGATTCTTTTATCAGAAGGTATAGATCTAAACTATTAGTGGAAGACTCGCTATCTTGATAGTCAAGGCTAGCCGTACCTTTCCATGTTCGCTTGCCATGAAGTTTCTGTAGAAGCAATATTTCCACACTTCTTCCCTTGTTTAACAAGCTCAACAGGGAATCCATGCCCTCCTCTGCAGCTATATATACAGTGCTTGCTTTCATTCAGATCATGTGAAGAAAGGAAGGAAAGCAATTGTATTGTGAATTGCAGCACTAATTTGCAGTGCTAATCCAATTTCTGTTACTCATGGCTTACAGGTCGTTTTTTGCAACGTTAGTAATTTCATGACCGTTTCATTCTAAGTGTTCATGTTGTGTAATAAATTTCTTAAGATCATCGATACTTCAATTTCGCTTTAGATCAGAGATACAGTTTCAATTTTGCTTTTAGTACACTGGCTTTGTTATAAAATTTCTGTGAAAGTTTTGTTGATCTATCATAAGAATAGATAACATTCTAATCAAGTAAATATTCTTGGATAAATCCTGCATAGCATTTCGTTCTAAAGGATTTCGAAGTCTTGTTATATCTCATATGAATACTGTTACTCATTTGTTCTTGTTTGTGTTGAGTGTAGGTTTGAAGGACAGGTAAATATCAAAGCAAGTTTGGTTGAGGCAAGAAATACAAGTTATGCTGCTTACAACAGAGGTAATGGATATGTCAGGGAAGAGATCGGAAATAACACAACTTGCTTTGCTTTTCCTGGTTCTCTAGATTCCAGTGCCTTCTGTCAAACAGACACCAAATTCAATGTTTGCAAAATCAATGTGGGCAACAATTATTTTAAGTCCATGGTGGATGGGACTACAAGAAAGGATACTCGCGAACCAGCCCTTGTTAACAAAGAGGCTCTCAGCAAGTTTTTACATATTTGGGACGCCAACCTCAAACAACAGGTTTGTAGCATCGTCAGTACATTATTTCTAGACTTGATTGATCAGATTTGACTATGAAGAGGACTAAAATGCAATAAAAATGTTTTGAATCTGTACATATACTGCCTGAATTCATATCTAAGAAACAATGTGTAGTTGCTAGCAATCTACTCAGCTCTAGAAACTACTTGACATCGATACCTAGTATAAGTGGAAAGTTTTGGAAGCTGGGTAGGTTACTCTACAGAGTTGGGCTCCATGGCCAAGATTAGGCATTATCATGGAGAAAAATTACCCTCAATCAAAAGTGGGTTTTTGTGCACTTAGTATTCTAGACATAGTCCACCTATATAATGGGCATTGTAGTTCTTGTGAATGGGCGTTTAAAAGAGGACTATGCCAGGCGTTATGTAGCGGAACAACCTGGGGCATAGTCAAAAGTAGTAGTTATCTCTCCACATAAAAGTCTCCCAGGTTTCGGGCCTATTATTTGGGTGCAATTTTGTCTCTCGTACCAGACCTAAACTAAGATTGAGTAGACTTAACTGGACTAGAATGCCCTTGATATGAATCATTGCAGATTCATTCCTACATGCTTAGAGTATATCTACTCACTCTCTTATAAATTCATCCATGTTCCCAACTAGTCTGAGCCATTTAGGAGAAAAAAAGGCCACCATATTATCAGCAGGAATCTTTACATTTTGCAAACAAAAGAATAAAAAAAAGGCAGCTTTACCATTACAGTGAAGTCTGAAGGGGTCCAAACTCTTATGTGTTGCCTAATCAACTTGACCCAGGGTTTGGGCGGTTCTCTTGACAGCCAAAGATGCCGGGTTCAACCTAAAGACAGCCATACCCGAATCCATTTTGATTATAAATAGTTTAGTCCAGTTTCTCTATCCATCTATTTATCTGTAGGTAGTAGGTACCCATCCAGCCAAACTCAGCAAAGGAGAAAGGAGTAACTGCAAAACTGCTTGAAAGAATGTTTTCTGACTCCCAAATCTATAAATCTAATACTATCCCTTCGGTCATTGTTCAAGTCCTCCGTGTAGATAGGGCTTAAAAGTCCTCTATGGTCTAGCAATCTTCTATGTAGTACGATCTATTCATCCAGATCCAGCGATCAATAGTGGAGGAACTTTATGACTAGGTAATACGAATGTACAGTTTTTAGAAGAGAAACATTTTAGTCCAGTCCCAACTCTCAAGTCCTATTGTCATATAGCTGGATTTACTGTTTTCACATGTTTGATATTAACTTCAGAGAACATTGGATTTCGTTTTCACGTATATATTATTTGCTAGATTGTATGGTTTTATACTCTGGAAGTAATCAAATTACATTTTGGCTGTTGCAGGTTGCAGAGGCACTTGGTAAAGGAAAAACTGTTTTGTTTACAGGCCATTCCATTGGAGGTGGAGTTGCCATTTTGGCCACACTCGCATGTTTGGAGGAGTGGGGTAAGAACGCCCCTATTTTCGGCACCACATTTGGTTTTCCTCTGGTTGGAGATGAAGTGCTTGCCAGAGCAGTTCGTAGGAAGGGGTGGGCCAACCATTTCTTCAATGTTGTTTCAAGGGGTGATGTGTTTGCCAGAACTCTGTTGGCTCCTTGCATATCTGTGTCTAAGCCTCTGGAAGCCCTGCTGCCTTACTGGCAGAGGTCTGTTGAGCAAATGAATGATGATGATACAGACATTCTCATGGAGCCTGCAGACTTGGACTTTCCCATGTATTTACGCACTGTCCTGCATCATGCTTGTGCAGTGGTTAACTTCATCAGTGCTACAAATATGGAGCCTACAAACAAACTGATAGCAAGTCTGAATCCTTTGGTCAAGTTAAGCCCTTACAGACCATTTGGGTATTATCTGTTTTGCTCAGACAAGGGAGCTCTTTGTGTTGAAAACTATGAGGCTGTGTTGCCGATTCTATTTTATTCCTTGGCTACTTCTCAAGAACAGGCTTCTATCTCAGACCACACTGGGTATGATAGAGTCTTCCATGCCAACACAAACATTGTAATGTTGGAAGGGCTTTCGAAGCTTCCTTTATCACAAGGTGCATCGCCTTCTGCAATGGAAATACAACTGGATGCTCTTGGACTTGGGATTCAGGTAAGCATCTTGACATCATTCATTTTTTATTATCTGCAAACAAAAAAGTAGCCAATTTTTCAAAGCCAGGTCTCAAATGCATTCTCATTATTATCTTAATCCACGTTTTTAAATTTTAATTCATCATTGCAAATTTGCAAAAATTGTGTCGAATATTCATTTGCTTCTAGAATTTAAATGTTATTACACTTAGCTGAAGTGAACTAAAGATTTAACTAGCAATCAGTTATGGAAACCAATATAAGATTCGATCAACGGAGTTTCGATTTATGTAGCCTGCAAAAGTTAACCCAGGACTCAAATTTAGGCACCATTCTAATTAATTATTTTATAGTAATATATGTACCAGCCTATTATTTAATAATAATATACTTAATTTATATTTTATAAGTGTTATGATTGTCTTTACTCATTTTACCTGTGTTCATATTAATATGATAAATTTGGATTATAACTGTATAAGATTATTTTACATCAATTTTTGGAAACATGCTCTATGATTCATCAGAATGATATACAGCTGGAAGAGAGTCAATATTATGAATTATTGAATGGATCTAATATTTAAAAAACTGATTTTTATATTTCTTGGCAGAACATTGGAGCCAGACTTGCCCTGAGAGCTGCAGGAGAGGCGGAAGAAAAGCTCATAGAGAACCAGAACAAACTAAAGGCAGAACTGGTGAAGTTGGACGAAGCAGGACATATGACAAAATTGAAAGAGTATAGAAACAAATCTGTGAGCCAGAGGAACATGGGATACTATGACTCTTTCAAGGAACAAAAAGAGAAATCAGATTTTCATGCCAACCTTAACAGGTTAAACCTCGCTGCCTTTTATGACAAGCTTGAAGATATGGTGGAGACCCACCAGGTGCCTGATGACTCTCAACTCATTGAAGATTTGATAAAAGAGGGAACAGAATACAGGCGTCTGGTGGAGCCTCTTGACATTGCTAACTATTACAGGCTGGGCAAGCATGAGGACTCAGGACATTATATGAAAAATGCAAGGCCTCGTCGCTATAAAGCTCTTGAAAAATGGTTGGCAGACATACAAGTCGAAACCAACAATCAGGCTCTGCTTCATTATCAAACAGACATAACAAAGGACTCCTGTTTCTGGGCTTATGTAGAAGAAATTTCATGGATAATGAGTAACCCAAAGGAAAACCCAGAGGATGTTAGGGCCAAGGTTAACAAATTCCAGAATGATGTGAAGCAAATGATGGACATAAATGAGTTGTGTGTAGAGGAGGTTATGACAGGAGAATCCAGTTTTGTGAAATGGTGGAAGAAGCTGAGCCCACAAGACCAACAAGCCTCCCCCATCTCCTCTATCTTTTTGTCAGGCAGAAACTAGTTCATTATTATCAGATCTTGCATTGGTTCTCTTTAGAGATTGGCTGATACTGTGGTTGAAGTGGAGCAAGTGTTACGTAGATTACTTTTATTTTACTCTTTTGTATCGTAGCCTACTAGTATTTTTGCTGGTTATTTGAAGAAAATACTGTAACTTATTTCACTTATTTCAATTAAGTTTAGTGGTCGCAATAATCAAATGTGAGGACCTTTGGATTGTAAAGCTTATTGTACTCAACAAAATGGTAGACTTGAAGTGTAAGATATAGTTAGCTTTGTTTCTCAAGTGGACCAGCTGTTCAGAATTCAGAAGATTTGTAGGCTTTTTTTTTGAAAAATTGATTGTTTCTGCTATTGTATTTTTATAGTTTAGATTGCTGGTCTTCAATTTTATCATGGCTGGCATATTTTTGTCTTTGTACATGGGCATGATGACAAGACTCTGCTGCTGTTGTATTGCTGGTTTAGTTGTAACTATTGTTGTTCATGTTTGTTGTTGTAGTGTGGACAGACTTGGCTATTGTATCATTATGACCTTGCTGCCCCAGTTTTGAGTTTTGTGTCTTATGTACAGTCTTACTTTGCATTTTCTAATTGTATTCTTTTACTTGTAATCTGCATTTTCTCAATATATAAAAAAAGATATAGTTAAAAAAAGATATAGTTGGTTTTTTTTTTTTCTAATGTTTGAGAACTGATGTTTTTGCAACTTGTAATAAATTCTGAGCTTGAGAAGAGGATATCAATGTTATTTCAAACATTTTCTTTCCAACGTTATGCTTTTCTTTTGATCTCATTCCTCCTCCGTCTGAATGTTTTATCTATCATGAATTGTGCAAAAGCAATGGCAAAGATCATTAACTATTTGACTTAGGACAACAAAGCCTTAAGTGTAATGGTTCCAGGATGTTGCATACTGGCTGTCTAGGTTGGACATTGTAATTCTTAGCTGTTGCTTACATGTTCTTTTCCCTGGCAGTTTTCTTTTGGGACTGCATTTATTTTTCCTCATAATTCTTTCAGTTTATTCAATACAAAAATTATTTGAATCAGATTAAGCCCTCATCGTGACGCCTGATTATAACAATGGTTTGGATTTTCAAGTCATTGATTTGACTAGTTTATTGTAAAAATGATTTTGATTTGACCAGTTTATTGGAATGATTTGGATAAAGCAAACATATTAGGATTAAAGTTTCATGGCATTTCCTACACCTTTTTTAACTATAATTTGATTTTAAGCAAATTTTGTTTGTATTTTATTTAACAAGTTTAGAAAAAGAAAGATAATTTATAATTTACAATGAGTTTGTTTGTATTTTTAAAATGGAGGTTGAAGAAAGGAATTTGAAGAAGAATATTGACATAGAGTTTGAAGTGGAATAAATATGATAACAAAGTTCAATTAAATTTAAATTGAAAAGCATTCCTTATAAATACCAGAGCTAAGAAATCATTATAACTCATGACCAAAGAGCCCCACACTTGCAACTTCAAAAAAGAATTGACTATTTAGAATCATTGTCACAAGTACACATGATTATTAGAAGAAGAAACATAACACCCATTCAATGTTAAATTTAGTGATCAGATTAATGCACATAATTTAATTCAAAAATTCAACACAAAAACACAGCAGATACCCTCAGAAAACCCTCCTCTTGAGGGAGAAAAACCCAGCCAATAATATCTCTTATATTATTGAATCTCAAAAGAAACTCCTTTACAATGAGGGCCGATAATGAGGCCTAATAAAATGCACCACAGACTGATGCAATCACAGCAATACAAAGATGTAAATCTCAGTGATAATAAACAGCCTTCTATCAATGAATCGATCTGCTCTTGAATACAAATTCACACTTGAATATATCGAACTTGTGATGAACTACGAACTGAATAATGAATGCTTTACAATGAAATCCCATCGATCATATATACAAGTTGAGAGTAGAGGATGTGACTCTTCAAAACATAAGTCGGCCCTCCTTGAAAAGATGCGTTTACTATAAACATGAAGTTGGCCTTTAAGAAATATGTGCCTCCTCATAAATTCGAGTCTCTTTAATAACTAATCATTATTTAATATTAAAGACGTGCCTCTTGGACAAATTACAATCTTCTATAAATTATATAGCCAACGGCTATGATTTAATTTATTCCATAATGTAAGGAGATCGGCTGGAAGTGAAGACCGACGCTGCTATAAACATCAACACTCCCTCTCAGCTAGGGAGGATACTTCCAGCTGCACAAGACATATCACCTCAACGTGATGTCTACCACAATACAACCTAAATGTGAGTTGAAGAATACCCTGACTGCGGACGATATCACCAACATGATATCAACCATAATGGCTACAACCATAGCATGGTATGTAAGTGTTCATCACTCCCATGATGTTGTCACCAACATGACTTTCACCATGGCTCTCCTGCAGGGTGAAAACACAAGTACAAGAAAATCATCATGGTTTCCCTCACGATGTTATCATGGAGCGCACACATGACATCTTACCATGACTTCTAGAGGGAATCAAGGATTTCACCTCGAACTTCTCTCCATAGAAAAGAACTCATTATAGGCTATCACTGATACTGAGTCTCTTTCTTAGTTAAGGCTAGATTCTCCACCATACCAAGCTTATCTCGAAAGTACACAAACTTTATTCTGGAGAGAGGCTTGGTGAGAATGTCTGTCATCTACTCATTAGTGTTGATATACCTCAACTGTATAGCCTTCCTCAATACCATATCTCTGATATAGTGGTATTTTATCTCAACATGCTTGGTTCTATCATGAAACACAGGATTGACAGAAAGCTTCACGTGCAACTCTAGTTATCACAATGAATGATAGTAGGCTCCATTAATTGTCCAAACAATCCTACAAGGAGCTTACGAAGCCACACTACTTCCCGAGCTACCATACAAGCTGCGATATATTTTGCCTTTGTTGTACTCAATGCTACAAAAGACTGCTTCCTGTTGCACCAAGAAATCAAAGTTGATCCCAAACTGAAGCAACATCTAGAAGTGCTCTTCCAATCCATCACACTCCCTACCCAATTAGAATCAGTATAACCATACAGCTCCAAGTCTGCATCTGAAGAATATCTCAACCCATATCCAACTGTGCCACGCAAGTATCTCAGGATATGTTTATCTGCAACAATATCTATCTGTCTCGGTTCACACATGAACTGACTAAGAGCACTCACAACATAACATATATCTAGTCTAGTGTTAACTAGATACATCAAAGACCCAATCAGCTGTCTGTACATTGTAGGATCCACCAAGTCTGAACTAGTTGCAACCTCCTCAAATTTATGTAGGTTGGTCTCAATAGGTGTAGACATGGATTTGTAGTCCATCATACCAAACCTCTTAAGTACATCAATGGTGTACTTTCCTTGACTTAAAATCATCTCATCTGGTTTCTACCAGACTTTTAAGCCAAGGAAGTAGTGCATAACTCCAAGGTCTTTCATCTCAAACTCAGAGGCCAACTCTTTCTTACATTTGATGATTAAGTGCTCTTCTCCAATAAGAATCAAATCATCAACATATAAAACCAAAATCAATGCTTCACCATCAATTACCTTAAAGTATAGGTTAGAGTCAGCATCATTCTTCAAGAAGCCCAAACTTGATAGATAACGATCAATTCTTTCGTACCATGCACACATGAGACTCCTTCCCATGTACCTCAAACCCATCAGGTTGCTTGATATAAACTTCTTCCTCGATCACACCATTTAGAAAAGTTGTCTTCACATCCATTTGATGAATCTTCCATCCTCTAGAAGCAGCAATGGCAATGATAGTCCTGACAGATGTATAGCGAGCAACAGGAGCAAAAGTTTCTTCATAATCAACTCCCTCCTTCTGAGAGAACCCTTGAGCCACGAATCTTTCCTTGTACTTGTTATGCCTTGCATAACCACCCCATTTTATTCTGGAACAAAATGGGTCCCCCTTTGTTCTATTTTGTTTTCCTTTGGCCTTTGGTTTTCTGCCTTAGGAATTTTTTTTCTCTCTAATTCTGTCGGAAGTAGAACTGGGACCAATACCGGGCTTGGAATTACATCCAAGTCCTGGTCTTGTTCTATCCCCGGTTCCGGTTCCAATAGTTCCTTGGTGTCTGTCCTTTGCTCTGTCGGAGTCGGGTCCGGGTCCTAATCGGAACATTGAACTCTTCAAGGTTCCCGATCCATATTCCATCCCGGTCCCAACTCCACTTTTCTTTTCTCTCTCTCATTGGCCTTTTTCCTTTGGCTTTTGTGTCTTGTGCCTTAAGTATTTTCTTTTCGGCCTTGGGCATTTTCTTTTTGTTTTGGCGGACCTGGACCCGGAATGGAAACCGAACTTGGAATTTCTTCCAAGTTCTATTTTCTGTTCCTTCCCCGGTCCCGGTTCTACCTCTTTTATTTTTTTGCCTCACGCATCTTTTTTGTTGTTTTGGCGGGCCTGAAATTGGAACTAGGACCAAACCTTGAAACTTGATTAGTTTCAGGTTTGGGTTTCGTTCTGATCCCGGTTCCGTCTGTCTTTCTTTTTGTTCCTTTTTGTCTTTTCGTGGGGTGTTCTCTCCCCCTTTCTTCTTCCCTTGTCCCTTCTCTTTGTCTTTTTTCGGGTGTTGTTGGAGGCGGGTTCGGAATGGAATCTGAACCTGAAACTTGAAAAAGTTTCTGGTTCAGGTTTGGTTCCAGTCCCGGCTCCACCTGGTTCCATTTCTTTTTGGTTCCGATCCCGCCAGTTTTGAATGGGGGTGTTGATGTGGTTCCGGTCCCAGTTCTGCTTGTTTCGTTTCTTTGTTTCTTGTCACCAGTCCGATTTTGGTTCCGCCTCTGCCAGAGTTGAGTTTCTTTTTGTTAAAATTAAAGGCATGATATTAATATATTTTTGGAACTAACGGAGGCATCTGTTTTGCAGGATCAAATTATTTATCTGAAGATGTCACCGAAAGAGTTGTGGTCTCGCTGTGACGTCTCATCGACTGATGTTGGTCTTGCTGACTAGTGGTAGCCTTACCAACGTGTCTCTCCCTTTGGTGTAGTGTTTTGAGCCTGGAGAGACATCTTGCCGACCCGATGGTGTCTCACTGAAAGAGTGAGGGGCTCGATGCAGATGTCTCACCAAAGGAATGACTCAGGAGCGATGGTATTTGGATCTAACAGGAGAGGCTGAAGACTGTTTCCATAAGGGGGTCAATGTCAATGGATATGGAACGGTAAGAGGGCCGAAGGAAAGAAAGGGAAACCATGAGTCACAGTGACAGCTATGTGATTTGCTGGTAGAAGAGTAGCTCAGCATTAATGGTGATCTTTTGAGCATTCAAGGCGGCTCCGATGGAGTTCGAAGATGGACACAGAGGCAGATGTAAATGCGGTAGTCGCAAAAAATCTGAAGGTTTCTCCTAGTGGCCATCCTTCGCTGACATGAATAGCAGGGATTTTCATTTAATGTAGAACCAACTCTATTTGAAAAGATCTGGACGCTGACCTTTCTGAAGTAAGATATTTTGTAAACCTGAAAAACACGGGGTCGACATTCTTTTTGGGTACACTTTGTATATATGGCATTCTGGCCTCTTTGTAAAAGGAGGAGTTTTAGGAGTTAGAAGTTAGAAAGAAAAGTTAGCAGAAATATAGATTTAGAACAGTAGGAATTTCTGAAGGAGAGAGGAGATAGAACTGCATCCTGTTTCTTAGTAAAGGGAGCTTCTTTTGTCTTCTCAGTTAGCAGTTAGATTCAGTAGAAACCAATAATGTATCTTTCAAGTTTTCTTAGTGTAGATGGAAACAATTTGGAGTCATGGATTTTCTGTACACTAGTGATTGTGCTAGCTTTGTAAATATTGCTTATCTATTTCACCAACAGTAGAAGCAATCAGATTCTAATCTACTTCAGGTTGTGTTCCAGAATGTTATTTATCTTGAATTAATCATTTGATTTGTGAAGCCTTCAAGTAATGAAATGTTATTTTGTGTTTTATTTAAAATGGTAACTAGTAATATATTGTAGAAATCAACACTGAGAATGAATGCAACTGTGTGTCAATCACAGGTTGACTTTGTTCTTCAGTTTTAGTTTACAATTCCTTGAAGCTAACAAGTTTGGTTAAAGTTGGATGAATTATTATTCTTTTCTGTTCCAAAACTCTGGTCTATCTTTTGTTGTTTCTTTAAAAACCCCAGTTAGATTAGGTTTTAGTTCATGCTTGATCTTAGAATGATCTAGAAGCTCAACACCAGTAGGCCCCTTGAATATTACTGTTACATTGACCAACTGAGTGAAATCAACACAGTTGAGAACCAACTACAAAGACCTTGGTAGCTAAGATATCCATGTGATCATCTTTCTCTTTCAAGAAAAATAGAATAGCAATCTTTTGTTTGCATGTTGTTGTGCCACTTGGACCATCAACAGAGACTAGCACTAGAAGGAGGGTCGTTCTTGAGTAATTTTGTATTGTTGTGAGTTGGAGTGGGTCGGATCTTGGAAAACCCAGCTCTAATGGGTAGCCCTTTGTACACACCGGGACTTATCCATGAAATCCTTGGTCATCAGTATGATAGGATTCCTTTATTTTTCCCTAACAATGGGAAAAATGCTTCTAAACATGTCGAGACTTGCAAGCGTATATTCATTTTTCTCCAGATTCAGGATCAGGATATCTGCCAGTTATTTGTCAAAACACTTCAAGGTACAACAAGGCAATGGTATGATAATCTACCACCAAATTCTGTTTGTTCATGGATAGAATTAGAAATATTATTCTTAGATCAGTTTGATCCTCACGCACTACACCCATTACCTGAATTTGCAGCTACAAAAAGGATACTATTAGAACACATTTATCAATTTAATCACAGATTTTTGTTTATGTATCAAAGGGTTCAATCTTTAGATTTGGTTGTTAATGATCATATACTAATAGATCATTATTATTGAGGTTTAAACATTTTATTTGCAACCAAAGTCAGAGGTTGCGGTGAGGCTACATCCTTGCATGATGCATTGAACAAAGCTCTCTTATTGGCACAATTTGGAGGTGGCACTAGGAATTCAAATAACCAAAATCAAAGTTCTAATTCTCTTGTGCTTGCAAATTGCCATCATCTGTAGCCTTATGTCACTTCACCCACCATCCCTACCCAGGTGCAATCGTTCTCACCAAGTGGCTACAACCTTCCTAAGGTCACAAACACCACATTTTCCAACACACCACATCAGGTCAATCGCACACAAGACCACTGGGAGAACTCATTTCTGCAAAATCCAATCACAAAGTTAGGTACTCCACTTCTCAATGAAGTTGTGACCATATCATCTCTTTTCAGTCATATTCCAAAGCATAGTCCATTACATCACAATGAAGTTGTAGATGAAACATTTGATGAGCCAAGATATAATTTTGATGACTTTTTTGGTAATAAGCATGAAATGGATGTAAATCTAGAGCATAATGGAAATCTTAAGATAAAGTCTAGCTTTGTTGAAAATGTTAGTACTAAAGATGGCTTTGAAGGAGATGATGTGTTAACGCGGGAGTGCTATCATGAGAAATCAACAATACCTTCCAACGATTTGAACAACTCTTTCGATCAAGATGAGAATCAGGGGGATGAGGAATGGATAAAGGAACATGGTTCATGTTGGATTGATATCCCTCGTATGCAAAATCGAATAAGGGAGGGAATTAGAAGAGCTAGGAGATCTGAAACTATCAGAACTTGTTGGGCCAAGTGGATGTAGGATACATCGAACTAATCAACACTCTCAGATGGATTGTCATGTCTTCCTAGGAAGGATGGCGTTATATTTCAATCAAATGATCACTATTGAAGGAATACTTATGGAAGACCCTTGGAGTATGTATCCCCTCAATGAGGAGAATGAAACAACTAGCACACATGAAAATGATAATCAGTCCATACAAAATGATGAGAGTAACTGTGTGAAGAGGTTTAATTCTTCCCTATCTTTTGATGACCCTGATCATTGCATTAAAATGGATTCAACAACTGATGAAACTCCTCTACCTAGTGAGGGCTTGAAATAAGTGGAAAATGGATTCATCGATGCATTCATAGATTCTTTCATGATGGTGAATAAGGAAGAAACACACTTTGATGGGTTAACACAAGAGGATGACTCTGCTGATTTAAGTAGTGAACGGATTGAAACAGATAACACACTTCAAGATGAGATTTCCAATGAATCTTATGGTCAAAGACAAGGACTCAAATGCCAAAATGAAATTTTTAGGGAAGAAGTTCGAGTATATGTGTAGATCAGTCGAGTTTTCCCTAAAGAAATTCATGATGGGGTACATTTGTATGAGGTAGAGGAATGCCAAGAAAAGGACCAAGAGGTTATCTCAGAGGTTGAATCTCTTCAACATGCCGAAGAGAATGAGACAAGGGAGTATTTTCTTGATTCTAATTCTATTTACTCAAATGTGTTGGTTAAAAAGAGTCCTTGCTTACCATCCATAAATGAATTTGATCTTAATACTAATAAATTTGATGTTGAATGGCATGCTCTTGTTGATGGTGTGCAAGGATCTAAATTGAGAAGTTGTTTTCCTGGCTTTGACTCTATGCATTCAGATGAGTTCGAAGAAAATCCTTGTTCACCATGTGCCAGTATCCCTGACATCAATGGTGATAAGCTGAAGGTATATTTTCAAACCCTTGGGGGTGACATGTTTCAAGAGAGTGTTGAAAGTAAGACTTCATCTCAAGAAATCCAAAAAAAATTTAACTCTATAGACGAGATGAATACAGAGATGTTGGTTAGTGAATATCCCAGCTGCAAGACAAACCTTGCTTCAATGGTGTTCCATGGGCTGAGACCTCGAGAGAAGGAGTTCATACAACACAAGTCTGCATCAGTAACTAGAAATCTTTTGAATCAGGTGGTATCCTTTCATTATCCTCTGCATTTTAATGATATTCAGTATGATTATGGCGTTGGGGATAGTACAACATGTTTGTGGGTAAATCATGACAAAATTGAGAACCCGCAACTGATAATATTTCAAGCTTTATACTCTTAGAATGAACTTATTGCACATAAACTTCATATTTCTGAGTATAAAGATAAATTTGCTAGGTTTAGAACTGTGCCTAGTAAGTTAAGATTGCTGCACATAATAAAAAATTAGTCAAGTCAATGTACAAATTTTTACAATTTTGTGTTTGTAAAGCTTAGCTCTGGAGTTAGTTTAGGATTAGGAGTAGTTAGTGTTGGTTTTTGGTTTAGTTAGTTTGCTTTTTGTTCTGTTGTTTTCTTTTGTTTCATGTTCTTTTTTTTTTCTTTTTGTTTCTGGCTTGTATGTTGTTTTTTCTATTTGTAAATAATTTGTTTGTTTTTTTGTTTGTAGATATTTTGTTGTTCTACATGTGAATAGCTCTATTATTTGTTTGTTCTTTCTTTCTATCTTCTCGTTTCCTTTGTTTTTTTTAATTTTTCTGTCTTGTTTTATTGTTTCGGGTCTCTCTGTTCTTTCCATCTTGAAATAGTGGGTTGTTATCTAAAGTATACTTTGGTCATTAGGAGAGAAGTGGTTTAGATATTTTCAGGTTTTGCTGATTGGGTGATTTTGTCTTAAATCTCTTTATTTTATGCCCATTGCCAATAAGAGTTGTGGAAGGTCTTGAAAACAAGGTGCAAAGTAAGAAACCTTCATTAGCTCCTCTCAATTTGTCACAAATCGTTAAGATCATCTCCTCTTATAATGGTATATTTGTCCTAGGACTAGGGTGTTGTAAGATTTGAGTGAAAAATCCGATCTCCCAAGTGCTATTATGAGGTCCATGGTAGTTTTCAACCCAGAACAGATGTTAAACATCTAGCATATTGAGAAAAAATTGAATGAAATATCTGAAACTCCAAGAGAAAAGAAAAAAAATAAGAAAATAAGAAAATAAAAGGACTCAATATGAATGGGTGATTCCAGTATTTCTACCAGGGCTATGGACGCCTAGCTGGCAGTAGAGCAATGTTGTGAGAAAACTAGAGGTATCTCCGTCGGGGCTATGGACGCCTGACTGGCAGCAGATCAATGCCCAGAATATCATTGCACGACAGCTAAAGTGAATCAACTCATGTAGTTCAAATCTTGCACATTGTTCTTTGAAAGATGAGGAAAACTTTATAAAAGGATGATGCACCATCAAACACACACATAGATTCAGGGGTAGCTATTGTTGATTTACATTTGAGATTCTAGCTCAACCTTGGTTGTTAAAACTGACCCAACTGGAGTTGTGATGTTCATAAACTAGGAGTTCTGGGTAACTAAATTCTTCAGTTTCTTGAAAATGGTTAAACCATTTTCCCAGCCGAGTCGCCATTTTTTATGCCTTGCATAACCACCCCATTTTATTCTAGAACAAAATGGGTCCCCCTTTGTTTTGTTATGTTTTCCTTTGGCCTTTGGTTTTCTGCCTTAGGAATTTTTTTTCTCTTAGGTTCTGTTGGAAGCAGAATCGGGACCAATACCGGGCTTGGAATTACATCCAAGTCCTGGTCTTGTTCCATCCCCGGTTCCGATTCTGACAATTCCTTGGTGTCCTTTGCTCTGTTGGAGCTGGGTCCAGGTTTGAATCAGAACATTGAACTCTTCAAGGTTCCCGATCCATATTCAATCCCAGCCCTGAATCCGCTTTTCTTTTCTCTCTCTCGTTGGCCTTTTTCCTTTGGCTTTTTTGTCTTGTGCCTTAAGTATTTTCTTTTCGGCCTTGGGCATTTTCTTTTTGTTTTGGTGGACTCGGACTCGAAACGGAAACTGAAATTGGAATTTCTTCCAAGTTCTGTTTTTTGTTCCTTCCCTGGTCCCAGTTCTGCCTCTTTTATTTTTCTGCCTCACGCGTCTTTTTTGTTGTTTTGGCGGGCCTGGAATCAAAACTGGGACCGAACCCTGAAACTTTGATTAGTTTTAGGTTCAGGTTCCATTCCGATCCCGGTTCCTTTTTGTCTTTTCGTGGGGTGTTCTCTCCCCCTTTCTTCTTCCCTTGTCCCTTCTCTTTGTCTTTTTTCGGGTGTTGTTGGAGGCGGGTTCGGAATGGAATCTGAACCTGAAACTTGAAAAAGTTTCTGGTTCAGGTTTGGTTCCAGTCCCGGCTCCACCTAGTTCCATTTCTTTTTGGTTCCGATCCCGCCAGTTTTGAATGGGGGTGTTGATGTGGTTCCGGTCCCGGTTCTACTTGTTTCGTTTCTTTGTTTCTTGTCACCAGTCCGATTTTGGTTCCGCCTCTGCCAGAGTTGAGTTTCTTTTTGTTAAAATTAAAGGCATGATATTAATATATTTTTGGAACTAACGGAGGCATCTATTTTGCAGGATCGAATTATTTATCTGAAGATGTCACTGAAAGAGTTGCGGTCTTGCTGTGATGTCTCATCGACTAATGTTGGTCTTGCCGACTAGCGGTAGCCTTACCAACGTGTCTCTCCCTTCGGTGTAGTGTTTTGAACATGGAGAGACATCTTGTCGACCTAATGGTGTCTCGCTGAAAGGGTGAGGGGCTTGATGCAGATGTCTCGCCAAAGGAATGACTCAGAAGCGATGGTATTTGGATCTAACAGGAGAGGCTGAAGACTGTTTCCATAAGGGGGTCAACGTCAATGGATATGGAATGGTAAGAGGGCCGAAGGAAAGAAAGGGAAACCATGAGTCATAGTGACAGCTGTATGATTTGCTGGTAGAAGAGTAGCTCAACATTAATGGTGATCTTTTGAGCATTCAAGGCGGCTCCGATGGAGTTCGAAGATGGACACGGAGGCAGAAGTAAATGCGGTAGTTGCAAAAGATCTGAAGGTTTCTCCTGGCGGCCATCCTTCACCGACATGAACAGCGGGGATTTGCATTTAATGAAGAACCAACTCTATTCGAAAAGATTTGGATGCCGACCTTTCTAAAGTAAGATATTTTGTAAACCCGAAAAACACGGGGCTGACATTCTTTTTGGGTACACTGTATATATATGGCATTCTAGCCTCTTTGTAAAAGGAGGAGTTTTAGGAGTTAGAAGTTAGAAAGAAAAGTTAGCAGAAATATAGATTTAGAACAATAGGAATTTATGAAGGAGAGAGGAGATAGAACTGATCTTGTTTCTTAGTAAAGGGAGCTTCTTTTGTCTTCTCAGGTAGCAGTTAGATTTAGTAGAAACCAATAATGTATCTTTCAAGTTTTCTTAGTGTAGATGGAAACAATTTGGAGTCATGGATTTTTTGTACACTAGTGTATTCTCCTCCATTATCAGATCTGAGGATCTTGATTCTTTTACCAGAAAGATTCTCTACAATAGCTTTGAACTCCTTGTACCTTTCTAACACTTTAGTTTTCAAAAACTAGATCCAAGTCTTTCTAGAGTGATCATCAATAAAAATAACATAATACAAGAAACCACTCAAAGAAGGTGTGATAGGTCGAATGTGAGCGTTAGAAAACAAGCAACAAGTAAAAGAGTGAAAATAAACACCAAAACAACCTACACCTCAAGATTAGCCTAAGTTGGAAACAACACAAGATGAAAGCAACAAAATGGAACTTTATACCTTGCGTCGAATCGATCCTTTGGTTGGCCCTTCAATCTTTGATGTGTATGCTCCTTGGATGGCACAAGATGCAAGCTAAATGATGTTGTAAGGATGAGTGCAAGTGGATGAAAACATGAAAATGGCTAAGTATAGATTGAGAAATAAAATTGCAAGAGTTTGGCTAGCAAAATGATCTCCCCTAAAATGAGAGAAAAGAGGGGGTATTTATAGGAATTTTGAGAATTCCTAGGGGAAATGGATGGTCAAGATTGATCCACCAAATATCAAGATGTAGGGCTAATGAGTTGAGAACTCACAAGCCCTCACATCTTGACATGTAACATGTGATAATAGCCTAAAGGTGAAGTGGACATGAGGTGGAAGGGCAGTACATGACATGGAGGGGTACAAAGTACCTTGGGATTGGACAAGATCTCCTCATAAAGGAGGTCCTTGTCCCCATGTGGGTGAGAGGACATGTGAGGAATTAAAAATTCCTCAAATAGTCTCATGGGGAGATGGGAAAGAATAAAGAATAAGTGAAGGACATGTGGGAAGAAGTGAAAGAATTAAAAATTCTTTTTGGGTGCCTTGGGGGATTAAAAGGTGAATTAAAAATTCACATAGGGAAGGGAGATGCCTTGTCAAAAAAGAAAAGCATTTAGTAGGGTTGACTAAGGACACATGTCATAAAGGACATGGGGAAGAGAAAAGGAATTTAATATTCCTTGGAAGGATAAAAGGAATTAAAAATTCCTTGAGAGGTTGATTAGGCTAGTTAGTGAGGGATTAGAGGAGGGTTAGGTGGCTAAGAGAGATTAGAGGCCAACTTGCAAAAGTTGGAGGATGTGACATATCCTAATCAAGGATTAGGCATGTGCACATTCTAATGATGGGATTAGATGATGGATTAGGATAAGATAAAAATGATGGAGGATGTGATATAAAGGGGATTAAATAAATGGAATATTTATTTAATTCAATTGATGGAGGAAGGATTAAAGAGATAAGGTATTATTGATTAAATACCTTAGGGATTTGGCAGAATTAAAGCTATTAATTAAATAATAGCAATATTAATTAACGAAAATAAGACGAAAGGGGATGAATTTGGATAAATTAAGTGTCCAAATCTTGACATCTATAGAAGGAACAAACATAGGTCCACATAAATCAGAATGAATAAGGTCTAAAATACACTTAGATCTACTTTCTCTACTGTGGAAAGGAGCTTTTGAATTCTTACCCATAACACATCCTTTGCAAGTTCCTTCATGCTCTTGATTGAACTTAGGAAGTCTTGTGACCGTCTTCTCCATGATAGGTAAGGCTCAGAAGTGAAGGTGAGCCAATCTTCGATGCCACATATCACATAGGCTTGAAGAATCATGAACTAATGCATGTAGACGATGCGTATATAGCCTATAGAGGCTTTCATGTCTAACACCAATTAATTGAGCATCCTTGAAATTAGAATTCTCCATCCACACAAGAACTTTTCCTTTGGAGAAGGCAACTTGATATCCTTTATCTTCTAGAGCTGAAATGGAGATGAGATTGCACTTGATTCTTGGAACATAAAGAACATCTCTCAATTGAAGTGTAATGCTAGAATCCAAATGAAGAGTAGAGGTCCCAATCCCTTTCATGGAGTATCTAGCATCATCTCCAATAATAACTTGTTTGGAAGAATCTTTCTCAACCAAACTTGATAAGTGCTCCTTAAATTTTGTAATGTGTCGAGAAGCACCACTGTCGATCATTCAAGTGTTGGTATTTGTAGGTACATTGCTTGACAATTCTGAATAGAACAAGTATTCACATGAATCCTTATGTGGAGAAACATCATCAACATCTACAACAGTGGCTTGTTGCTTAGGTCTAGTTGGACAATGCTTAGCAAAGTGGCCAAACTTATCACATCTAAAGCATTGAATCTTTGACATGTCTCTCTTCTTCTTGGAGGTGGGTGTATCATCATTTCCCTTATCTCGATTCCTCTTGAAGAACCCTTTCTTTCCATCTTTTCCTTTCTTCTTCGAAGCATGGGAGGTGAGAACATGAATATCTTCATTCTTTGAACTTTGACCAATGCCTCTAGCCACCAACCTTGATTCTTCTTGAATGCATTATGCCCTTAGACAATGAAACTTAGGCATTTTTGATCTTGCACTGATTCCTTGAATGTAGGATTCCCAAGACAAAGGAAGACCATTGAGAGCAAGCATAGTCAAGTCTTTATCATCAACCATATGGCCAATTGTCGAGAGTTGATCTCTCAAATCTAAAATCCTCATGAAGTATGCAATCACTGATTATCTTTTTGCCATCTTCACATGGTGTAGTTGTTGCTTCAGTGCAAGTGTCCAGATGGTATTATTTATTTCATACATTTCTTCCAATGTTTTAATTACATCTCTTGTCGTCTTCAACTTAGAGACAATAGGAACAATATGATCCTTAACAGAATCAACCAATATTTTCATTGCCTTGATATCTTTCTTCTTCCACTGCAACTTCTCTTCTTCCTCCTCAGGTTCAGGAAAACTAGACTCCACAAACTCACCCAAGTCATTCTCTTGCAAGGTAAGCATAATCTCAAATCTCCATGATGTAAAGTTGGATGCTCCTTCGAGTTTATCCTCAATCTTCAAACCGTTCACCATCTTGACTAAGGTAGGGATAGACAAAGAAATATGAATAAGAGAATAGATTATCACTGTAAGGATAAATCTGATCATGATCTCCTCAAACCCGCTCTGATACCATGTTAAATTTAGTGATCAAATTAATGCACATAATTTAATTCAAAAAATCAACACAAAAACACAACAGATACCCTGGGAAAACCCTCCTCTTGAGGGAGAAAACCCAGCCAATAATATCTCTTATATTATTGAATCTCAAAAGAAACTCCTTTACAATGAGGGCCGATAATGAGACCTAATTAAATGCACCACAAACTGATGCAATCACATCAGTAAAAGATGTAAATCTCAGTGATAATACACAACCTTCTATCAATGAATTGATCTACTCTTGAATAAAAACTCGCACTTGAATATATTGAACTTGTGATGAACTACAAACTGAATAATGAATGCTTTAAAATGAAATCCCATCGATCATATATACAAGTTGAGAGTAGAGGATGTGACTCTTCAAAACATAAGTCGTCCCTCCTTGAAAAGATGTGTTTACTATAAACATGAAGTCAACCTTTCAGAAATACATGCCTCCTCATAAATTCAAGTCTCTTTAATAACTAATCATTATTTAATATTAAAGACATGCTTCTTGAACAAATCAGAATCTTCTATAAATTAAATAGCCAATGACTATGATTTAATTTATTCCATAATGTAAGGAGATCGACTGGAAGTGAAGACCGACGTTGCTATAAACATCAACATTCAATACACATAATTCAAACCCAAAAAGGTCAAGAACAACTTGGCCAAACTTAGGAACAATTGTGTAAGGAGAATAAATTGTAATTAGATACTAGAAATTATTAGAGGTCCCAAGTTTTTTAAATTAGATGGTGTTGGGAAAAAGCAAAATCATATCTCTATAACCTACTATCAAAATTTGGTTAAACAATGCTAACAACCAGCTACCACCATAATATGACTCTAGTTACTTTTGTTGGTGGCATTGAAACTATGATCACTTACTTGAATATTATAGAAAACTAAAAGTATTTACATGGATATATTTCATTGGTTCACATTTTGACCTTATAAAGATTCAAAAATCAAGAAAAACAATCTTCCTAACAATTAAGAACTTAACATTGCAATCAACAAACTCTTTCTAATATTATGAATCCTAATGTCTTCACTTCTACAACACAATATTTTAAAAATAAGCATAGATAGAAATATATTAAAAGTAGAATGTTAATAGAAAAAGACACACCCATAATATATGTGTGTGTGTGTGTACGCGCGCGCGTGTGTGTGTGTGTATGAATTTTAATTTGATAAATAATTCATCTATCCACTAATGTCAAGTGAACCATGTGTACATACACACTCTACCGTTGGACTAGGAGTATCACCTACTGGCTCGAGCTACAAATGCATGTAAAAATGAAATATTAATTTCAAATATAATTTATTGTAGGACTATGAGCATATGTTTTAATTTTTATATAGTATAAATTTAAAACCTAATGGGTTAAAAATTGTATGCCTGTGTTAATATGTACCAAGACCTTGAGTATCACCCTCTCTAGCTACAATGATGGAATCCATTATCTCATCTAAAGTGCTCTCATCCCTAAGTAGCTCTAGAAATGATAAGTGCAATGGATTGCAAAGGTGTGATGACATTGATCCTAACAAAAGCATATGAGATATAACATTTATACCCCATACAACCTCTTCAAGTGAATCAGTTACTTATGGATCAACATAATGGTCAATTAACACAACTTGTGCTACTCTAGTATGTGACTCATGTGACCCATTGAAGGATCTAGCATAGGGTTGTGCATCACAATTTTGTGAGGTAGGTGTTGAATACTTTGAATCTGTAAGGGTGTGACCCATATATGAACTGACATCTAACATAGGGATCTCCAACAATTATGATATCACCTGATATGCCTTCATCAGGTCCTCAAAAATAGCATGTCACATTCTAAATATGACCATCATCTATAATGTAGTCTAGATCCTCTAGAGATGGGATATATGCAATGTGATAGGGATCTAGGTGAGAAGATGATCTATGTGGATGCCTTTTCAAGAATTACCCCATGTGATCTATAGATATTGTTTAATTTTGCACAACAATCTTGACAATACTATCAATTATTTTCCTTTCAGAAGCAATGACCAAATGATGACCAATATCACTAAGCGATAGAGAGATCACAAGCATCCTCTCACCAACCAAGGTCTTATAAGCAAGAGACTATCAATCTACACGATAATACCAATGACTATTATATACCCTACCACATCCCTTCTCCAAATGTCCACCTAAGGTAAATCTAAACAGTTGATGTTGAGGCCTAAATGGACCTCATCATACAGTTGTTGTGCAATATAATGAAATTTGGTTTTTATTAGGAGAACAACCATGGGCAGTGAGAAATCTAAGGTAAAGCAATGGTGTCATTTGAGAGTCTACATATATGGTCACCTGATATGCCCTAACACTAGTTTTGGGGGCATATTGAGAAAAGCAATCCTTTTTGATAATTTATTTTGGCACATTTAGCTGGACTATGCTTAATGAAACATCACCATATACTGTTTCTCACATTGGGTGAGAATAGCTATTAAAGTCCCACTATAACAAGTAGAAACACTCCATAATGAACATCTAATGTGAAGTAAGCTATTCAATATTTATCATAGTTTGTTATATAAATTCTAGTAGTTTGTAGGTCATCTATAATTAACCACAATCTAGTGATCTCCCTATATGTATGTTTGAAAAGTGAATTACCCAATTTTTTGTTGCACATTTAAAATAGTTGTTTAGTGATTTAATTTGATATATTTTTAGGGCTAAAAAATAGACATAACATATACATGTACATGTACACACATATCAAATATAAATGACTAGATACACATGTCCATAAATATAAAAATAAATATATGTACATGTATATATATGTATCTATCTAGATCTACATACATATATGTAAATTTGTAATACATAATTAGGTACCTATACATGTATATACAAAACATTACATATACATGTATGTCATATCTATTTTTTAATCTTAAAATGTCAATTGTAACCCAAAACAACTATTTTGAAACCTTGAAAAAAGATATATACATGTATACATACATACATACATACATACATATAGATACATACACACACATGCATATATACAACATGTGTGTGTATCTATATGTATATATGTATGTATGTAGGTATGTGTATGTATGTATGTACGTATGTATATATATGTATGTACTATATATATATACACACACGGATACATATATACATGTATATACATACATATGTATATATGTATATCTGTTCACATATATATATACACACACATTTATGTATGTATGCATGTATGTATGTACATGTATACATACATACATGTTCATGTACACATATATACATACATATACATACGCATATAAATATAAATATACACACATGTATATATACATGGATACATACATGTGTACATATATAGTTGTTTAGGGAACTTGAATTTGACATTTTAGGACCAGGGATAACTTTAAGAAACCCCCCCCTCAACAAAGGTGTAAAATCTTGGCGAATCTATGCACATTATTTTAAAAAATTGTAAAATCCTAGCGAATCTTAATGAATAATTGATAAAAACAATAATCATAGTGGCAAATCCTAGCAAATAATCACTAAAAAGATTAATTAGAATGGTGAATCTCTCCTTTAAAAATTTGCATAGTTGGTCGGCATAGCTCCCCCATTTTTTTTTGTTTTTTTGTAATATTGAAGTAGGGGCCTGGGGATGGCAGCCATCGGCGGGGTCAAGGGGCAACACCCCTTGTGAGGGTCAACGGGGCAAAGCCCCCTTGTGGCGGTTGAGGGGGTAATGCCCCCTCGCGGGGTCCGAGGATAGTGGCCCCAACGTGCTCCTATCACGATACAGGCAAGGTCAAGGGGAAAAGCCCCTCACCACCAAGCATAAATTCACTATCGAAAATGCATTGGAGCACACACAGATTAAGTTTTTTTTTTAAATCTCACTTTAAAATTAAGACTAAATGAAAAGTGAAAATGTTACCATCGATTAGCTTTCTAATTGGATGGCTGTAGGTTAATTCCATGACCTAATACACATGTTCCTTTTAAAAGGCTTGTTGAGGCTTGAAATTTGTTTTGGCCCACACGATTAGATTTAATCATGTGGCCCAAAAAAAATTGGGCCTCAACAAGCCTTTTAAAAGGCACATCTGTATTGGGTCGCGAAATCAACCTATAGTCATCCAATTAAAAAGCTAATTGATGGCAATAAATAAAAGCCCAAAAATTAAATGGTAATTTATTATTAGTGGCAATATTGCCCCAAAATTAATGGTAGGAATATAATATTATTAGAAAATATAATTAGTATTTTTAATTACAGTATAAACTATTGGGGAATCAGTTCCAAAGATGCGTCATTTAAATAGGCAAATTAATCGGGACAAATTTTTTTTTGTAAAAACCTGGCAATTCAGCATCCTTTTTAGCTTGTACTATTTGCCATTTTTGGAGGTCCCAATTTCAGTTATTCGCCAATTGGAAAAGATTCACCACTAAAGTTTTCCCCATTTAGGACTTCAAAAATATGATGTTACATATATGCATATATTGTATGTATGTATCTAGATACATGTACATACATACATATATATTATATATAAATGTTCATAAATGTCCATAAGCATAAATATAAATGTTCATACACATATCCATAAACATAAATATAAATGTCTATTTTTAGCCCTAAAATTTCAAATTGAAGTTCCCTAAATAATTATTTGGAAACCAAAAATGTTCAATTGAAACCCTAAACAACTATTTTGAAACCCTAATAAGATATATACATGTACATAAATGCATATATATGTATACATACATACATACATACATACATACATACATACATACATACATACATACATACATGCATGTACATACACACACACACATACATATACATATATTGTGTGCATATATGCATGTATATATGTAAGTATAGTGCATATGTATGTACACATACATGTATGACTTGGGTAGATCCAATATGTATTGTTTGAAACTATTAACCTACATTTTTATATAGAAAAAACCAATGGAGATTCACTCCCTTAAAATATATGGTAGTTGTAGTTGTGATGTATACTAATGGATGTTTGATAATAGATAATTAGGCAGCACGTTCAAGCAAGAAGTGAGTTAAATTCATCAACACAAACTAAAATATGAGGCAAATGCAAGCTAACAAAAGAGGATCACAAGGGAAGTAAAATATTATTTCCTTAATTCATTCTATGATAAAATAATGATTAGGAGAATAAATCATAAGACTTGTCCCTAAGAGTGGTTGAAAGATAATGTAAATAAATAGTAAGGGACCATTCATGGAAACTAGTGATAAACTAGTGAGAAGGATTGAGTTGATTTTATAAGGTTTTAGTTTTATTGGAAGATGGACTTGAAGATTTGGTAATGGTGAGGTTGATATAGTTTTATACATGGTGATAGTGAGGAAGAGAGTTTTGGATTTGATAGGACCTTCAACTAAATGCAACATATTTTGTATTTTTATCTCTATAGCTTGTATTCTTTTATTTCAATTTTTGGCTCATGTTTCTCCATGATCTAGCCCCAAGTAGCAAAGAAGACCCGTGGGGTCATCACCAAAGATTAAATTAGGTGAATGAGGGTGTAACCCTTGAATGCAACTAGGAAGATGTAAAGGCTCATCACTAAGGATTATTTCAATAAATTATGGTATAACCCTAATTTATAATTTAGAAATGTCTATTTGAAACCCTAGTTTCTAGTTTGTAAACCTTAAAATATCAAATTGAAACCCTAAAACTTCTATTTCAAACTAGGTATTTTAGATCTATGGATTTTGATTGATATTCTAAAAATATGTACATCTTACAATAATATCTATTTTTGAACCCTAAAATGTCAAATTGAAACCCTAAACAACTACTATAAACCCTAAAAAGCTAATCAAAATTGAAATGACTAGAAGTCATTTCACTTTCACATTTCATAAGAGCATCAAGTAGTATGTAAATTATAAAGCATAAATGTATGTTTCAAACCCTAGTTTCTAGATTATAAACCCTTTAAAATGTGTATTTGAAACCCTAGTTTATATATTATAAAACCAAAAATGTCTAAATTAGGGTTTAAAATATAGAAGTTAGGGTTTGAAATATACATTTTAGGCTTTACAATCTAGAAACTAAGGTTTGAAATAAACATTTTTAGGGTTTATAATATAGAAAATAGGGTTTGAAATGTACATCTTAGGGTTTATAATCTAGAAACTATGGTTCCAATTAGATATTTGAAGGTCTCAATTTGACATTTTAGTGTTAAAATAGTTGTATCTAGGGTTTCAATTTGACATTTTAGGGTTAAAATTAGTTGCATGGGGTTTCAGTTTGGCATTTTAGGGTTGAAAAATAATTTTATAGAGTTTCAATTGAATATTTTAGGGTTTCAAAATAGCTATTTAGGATTTCAATTTGACATTTTAGGGTTGAAAAATAATTGTATAGAGTTTCAATTAAACATTTGAGGGTTTCAAAATAGCTCTTTAGGTTTCAATCAAACATTTTAAGGTTTCAAAATAGTTGTTTAGGGTTTCAATTTGATTTTTTAGGGTTACAAAATAGTTGTATATGGTTTCAATTGAACATTTGAGGGTTTCAAAATAGTTGTTTAGGATTTAAATTAAACAATTTAGGGTTTCAAAATAGTTTTTTAGGGTTAAATTAAATATTTTAGGGTTTCAAAATAGTTATTTAAGGTTTCAATTGAAGATTTTAAGGTTTCAAAATAGTTGTCTAGGTTTTTAGTTAAATATTTTAGGATTTAAAAATAGTTATTTCTAGGGTTTCAATTTGATGTTTTAGGGTTAAAAAATAACATAGACAAATATTCAAAATAACAATAAAAATCACATATCTAGTATTAAAAAATGCATGTTAAATAACAAATTTTACAAGTGGCCTATGGATTGAAACCCTTTGTTCGAAGCCATGTAGCATAATGCTAAGAAAAATGAGTGCATGAAGACCCAAGTATCTACCTACCATGCATGTCTTGTCAAAGTCGATCCCTAAAAGGGATGGCTAGCTACATTGTTCGATGCTCTTGAGAAATGTGAAATTGAAATGATGTCTTGTAATTTTGATTTTGATTAGTTTTTAACATTAAAATAATACCTTTGTTCAAAGGTCACCTTCAAATGAAAGTATTACTTTATTTTTCTAAACAATAAAATACAACCTTTGAATGAAGGTGTTTATGGAAGGACCTTTGAACAAAGGTACCTTCATTTGAAGGTGTTTGCTAAATTTGAGCACCCCACAAAATGGAATAAGTAATGTCCCAAATTTGGGACTTAGTATTGTTTGATGACCCCAATATAATGGAATCTCTATAGAGTTGGTCTTCCCCCTTTAAGGTGGTAGAATGCCACAAAATTTTTGAGGTGGAAAAATGCCCCTCAAATTAGTGAATACCTTCATAAATCTCCTTGATCCATTTATCTTATATCTTGATGCATATGATTGGATTTTTATGTACACATATTAATGACCTTGTTTAAGAATTTACACTATTGTGAGATGTAATAGAAATGGTATAAAGTGCACCTACAATATTCTCCATTGGTGAACTCATCTAAGCAAAATATTTCTTATTGATTATGCTACAAAAATGGTCCATCAAAATGGGAGCATGAAAGGAAGGAAGTTCTTGTAACTTGTCTATCAATTAGAAAAAAGAGACCGGTTCACTCCATTTCCGGAAGTAATCCAACTTGTTAGGTCAATAATATTGGCATGACTAGGATAGAAAAGAGAACAACTAAAGTTACAACCTGATCACACAGCAACAAAAATTACAACTGGGACTTGTAGTTGTTGTAGTCAATCGCAATAAAATTGGTGCTTGTTATAATCAACATCTTCTTTATGCCCTCTCTTTAGCTAAGAACATAAAATGATGAATTGAAACAAGATGTCAAAGTAAAACTTTAGAATGTTTGTTTCTTGATGCAAAATATGATTAGAAAACATTGCTAAGAATCTACTTTTCCATAAATGCAATAAAAAGCACCGTCTCATACTATCAACAAGTATATTTTTATGAAATCTAATACCAAAAATTGCTTCTTTCCAATATAAGGCATGATAAAAAATAGTAGGGAATTGACCAAATATAATGTTCCTTTCTTTTTTAGCTCTATAACAGTCCCAAAAAATATGTTTTAAGTTTCCACTGCGTTGACAAAAAGGATACTTGGTTGCTTGTATCTTCAAATATTTTAATCTATCCCCTACAGATAGCTTATGATGCAAGATTTTCCACGCCAAGATTTGGGCTTTAGCCTCCGCCTTAGACCTCCAAATTTGAACACTTAGAATTCTCCATTTTTTTTCTTGAAAACTATAATTCCATTTTTTGTTAAGTCCCAAATTCTATTTCATTTTTGGAAGAAGCTTAAAATAGATCTTCTTCAAAGGGAACTATAAGAAAGAGAATTTTTCAAGCCACAACCAGTCCTTGAAGAAGTTGCAATCTAAAGAAGTGCATATTTTCATAAAGAGTTCTATAGGAACCAACGATTTCACAAAAGCCCTAAATCCTTTAGACCAATTGTTTAAATTAAAGGCATTCTTGGAATCTTGCTAGCTGGCCCAATCTAGGGAATTGAAGTCCCAAATGTCACCAAACTGTTTCACTCCTTTATTGTATAGATAATGAGTTTGTTTATGAAAGGTGATGACAAGGGCAACCCATGATATTGAACAAGCTTGTTCCACCAAATAAAAGAAGTGGCAAAGTTGAGACCATGCTTTAAAGAGTCCTTCCTCCAATTTACTAACTTGTAGGCTTGTTGCCAAGCCTTTCATATAGATTGCAACGAGAAAGATGCTTTAACACGAAAAAAGGAGCAAGCAAAACTTTATCCAACCATCCTAGGTTCTACCACTTGTTGTTCATCACAATAAGTGAAATACAATGACTCACCAAATATTTTGATCATTCTTCTCCTGACACGACTGTTATTGTCCATTTAGCAAATAAGCAAATAGCTTGTGTCCTAGGATCCAAAAGGCTCAATCCCCCTATGTCCTTAGGTTGTATACAATGTAGCCAAAAGGAGGCCCTAAAACCCATTTTCCATCCCAATTAGTCCACAAGAATTGTCGAATGAGTTTATTTAAGTCTTCATAACCTTTTTGGAGGGCATATAACACGAAGAATAGTAAATGTGAGAGGCCAAAAATATCTAGTTTATCACTTGTATTTTTCTACTTAATGATAATTATTTATTTCTCCAATTATAGATTTTATTTTTCAATTTGGTGATAAACCAATTCCACATATCATGAAGAAACCCCTAATATAGAAGGTATACCAAGAGACCTTGTAATCTTCCCATGCCTAATTTGTTTCCATTCTTTAAAAATCTATTCTAAACCGGATCAAATTGATCATTATAAATTCAGTTTTATTATGAGTGAATTTACACTATTGTGAGATGTTATAGAAATGATATAAAGTGCACCTTCAGTATTCACCATTGACACACTCGTCTAAGCAAGGTACTTCTTATCAATGAAGCTATAGAAATGGTCCATCAAAATGGGAGCATAGAAGGAAGAAAGTTCTTGCAACTCATCTATCAATAATGAAAGCTTTTGGATTCAACTGTGTATGTTTATTCGATTGACTTTCCTCTTCTTGATGATGGATCACTGAATGTAATCTGAAATGACAATTAAATAAGAATACATAATTGAATCTAAAAGCTCTCATTATGAATTTTTATGAACTGCGAAGAAAAAATTATTCCTAGTAACTCATCTATCGCTCCATGTTCCTCAGTAATCCAAAACTCTCTTTGACAAATAGTGTATATGGTATATTGGCATGACTAGTGCTGTCTTTTAGCACAAAGTGTGAAGAAACTCATGTAGCGAATTCAATTAGCACTTGTCCTTACAAAATGTACTGCAGGTCACCACATCTTCCAAAAGCTACGTTGCAAAGACGCCATGAATAATTAGTTTTCTCCTGAACAGGAATTGTAAATGTTTTTCCATTGCATTAAGCTTTAATGTAAGAAACAGTAAAAGCAAGTTGCAGAAAGAAGAGCTAAAGCTACACCCTGACCACACGGCCGCTGAAATTAGAGCTGGAGCAATCAATCACAGCAAAGAAGATATAAGAAAGTGTATTGTAAATTATCAGTGTGTAAAGATGTGAAGAAATGGTGATCACATTTACGTATAATGAAAAGTATAAACATTGTAATGTGTCACACCAATATCTCTTTATTAGACACATGTAATTCCTACGAACCCACCAGGAATTTCTCTATTAGCAGGGGCTCATAGTACCCATTCACACATGAGCGCATAGTTTTTTAAGCAACTTTGATCTCGTTTTAGCTCTTTTTTATTGAGGGCTACCCGAGTGGCTAATTCTTGCATCACTTGATTGAAAATATAAAAAATTTAGAATTCCAACTCTTTGATGATATTATAGATGTCATACTCTATGTCAAGCTTAAATTGTATTTTTGTTCCTTTTAGGAGGCTTGACAATAGAATCAAGTTTTATAAATGGGCTAAAATAAATTGGGAAAACAAGAATTGATAAATTGAGACAATAAGAGGTTTGGGGAAAGGATATGTTTATGTTTATGTTTATAGAACATGCTCAAGTGGTATTACAATATGGTGCATGGATTGCATTTAGACAAGTTTGTTACCTCTAGGCTTGTAATTTTAGTTTCAAACCCAAAGTTCCTTGTCATTCATGTTATCCCATGTATGAACATAAATTTTGTCATACTTAAATATAGAATTTCAACCATTTTTGAGGGATATTGTGAGCTAACTTGGTTGAGTAATTTTATCCAAACAGAACTTAGACAAGTTTTCTAGCCTAAGAGCTCATCCTATCTGAGTTTATGTGAAAATTGATTTGAATCAACCCCAACTAGAGAATATCAAGTTGATAGCCCTAATTTTAAAATAGAATATTTCATAATTTATCTAAACAAGCCTAATGCATAATTTTTGCCACAGAAAGATAGTTGATTCATGATTATCCCATTAAAAGAGCTAAAATTACTCAATAATATCCATCCTCTCCTCCTTTGTGCCCCTCAGTTCAACCCTCTTCCCAAGACCCTCCTTTTATAAAACTTCCTATGTGCCTTATGTGCAACCTAAAGCTATCCATCTTCTTCTTCCCTTTTTCCCATTTTAGCACTTCTTCATTAGTGGCCCCCACATCCTATAAGGATGTTGTCATGATAGATGGTTGGAATTTGATTAAGAAAAGGAAAGAACCTTCTAGATCCCCTCCCCACTTTACTCAACTTTTTCCCTCACATGACCACTCTGCTTGCTCTTCTCTCTCTTTAGAAGATTCCCTCAAGAGATCTTATAATTATCCACCTCTTAGTTCTTCCCAAAGCTCAAGTTCCCCATCAATTACGACTACACATATAATAGCAATGAGTAGTCCATATTGCTTTCCAATTACTTTGGGTTAGTTTCTTTAGAGGATAAAACCTTCTTACCTTCATCATCAGAAATTTCAATATATTTTTGTAGAATTAAGGGATATCTCTTCCTCCTTTGAAGTATAAAGTTAAAGGGGTTGTTAATAAATGGAAAATTGATAGTTCTTATTTCTTTAAGAAGTCAAATTAAGTGATATTTATCTTGATACTTCTCAGACATAATTTATGGAAATATGTCTTTTCTACATAATACTCACAAAGATGGAAGCAAGGAACTATTCTAGTGAATGTTTTCATGAATCTCTAAATTATCTATTAAAAAAGGGTAAATCACTCACATATATTTTTTTGGGTTCTTAATTTTATCAATTGATCAATAAATAATAGGGTTTCACTCAATTTATGCTCCTATTTTTGCTAAAGAATAAGATGCTCTTTGTAAGGAAGATAAGATAGCAAAACAACTTTCTACACTAATCTTGAGAGGAATGTTATGTAAAAATTTCTCAAATCCTTACAAACAATTACAAAACTAAACATAAATGTCATTCATACCACAACACATTGATTTACGTGAGAAAAACCCTTTTCGGGAGTATCCCCCACTCTAAAATATGTCCAATATATAATTTAGAAATCAACAAGAGTATGATATACTTGCAGAGCAATCTCTCTCAATAGTATCATCAACCAGATTCCTAGAGGTAGCTCAACATCTATAAGAATCTCACACACAAAACTCCATCTCAAGCACCTAATATATAGGAGATACAATACATGAAATTGTCAAATGTTTTTTACAAAACTATGAGCTAAAACCACCCGAAAAGTGGTACCCAACTTATATATACATTCAAATATTCCCTATGATGTGTCAAATACACACCAACACGTGTAACTCCCCCTTACAACTCTTTTATGTGTCCAAAACACTTTCATATATCCCAATTCGGGAGATCCAAATTTAGGAGGTCATAACTTTTGATCTGGGAGTCTAAATGATGAACTGTTGAAAAGTTGGTGAAGTGCTCTATCTAGCTATAAATCTAGTTGTGCCAATTATAACCACTTCCAGGCCTAAAAATGACCTTTAAGGGCCTCAAAATTGGCTTTGAAACTCAAAAATAGAAAATTTAATATCTTTAAATCTAGCCACGATCTTGGGATGAACTTTTAACACCATGTTTATTTAGCCATTTCGTAGCTTTGGGAAAAAATTTGTACAAATTTGTGCTCAAATGTAAACTTACTATAATAGTAAAATTTTGTAGTTGCAAGATTGAGACACATTATTTCCTAACACTCTTTAGGATTGGATGTCTAAGTTTTTCCTAATGTAGAACAATGTAAGATAATACGAATTCTCAGCTTATTATAATTTATTTTATTGGTGCATATTAGATCAAGGAACTTCTTGCTCACTCTTTCTAGATTTTTTCCCTTTTAGAACTTCTCCTAGGTAGCCTCTTGCGTTTTCAATCATTGTCATGTGTTTCCATATGTTTTTAGTTATATTTTATATGTTTTCCTATGTTTTTCTACTACAAATTGAAGTATGGCTACTTTTAGTGATAGATGGGCACATAAATAATTAACTCAATATATTTTGAGGGATAAAAAAGTAGACACTTTTCTTATAGGAGCAATGTAAATACCCACCTTGTTTATAATTCATCAAAGGTGATGATAGAGTTAAATGAAACTAATATATTTTTTGGAGATGATTAGTGCACGAGAGGTTCATTTGAGTGTTGTAATTTAAAGGTGTTGGCATTAGGATTAATGTTGAGTTTTTTCTTGCTGTAGGCTTTTTATCCTTGATTTATGAATCTTTGTAAATCAAAATTGGAACCAAAAGGATAAGATCATACAAACACTTGCATTTCTCTAAAATATATGGTTGAGTGACCTTAGTTTTAGTGCCACCAACAAAAGTGATTTTCATCACATTTTTACTGCAACTCGTTAATTGGCATTGTAGAGTTGAATTCTAAAGCAAGATAGTAGAGATGTAATTTTATTCAAAAAAAATATTGTATGTTGATATTAATATTAAGGTATAACACAAACTTTGATAAATCATAACCTAAATAAGAAGAGTTTCATATCTCTAACATAAAACAATACAAATAACACATTTTAGTCTAAAGTACTAGACAAGTAGAACATAATGAATCTAAAAAATAAAATATTTGTAAGAGAAATTGAAACACTACCAACATAAGCATTTACCGAGAAAACTATGTTTAGGACCATGAATAAAATAGTTGGATTACATGACCTATATGTATCACTCATTGAGTGGTTCATTAGAACACTCCAAGCTTGCATGGTGCAAGAAATGACAAGGTCATAAATCTCATCAATAACATGAATGGGAAGATTTAATTTTTTGCACTACTTGTTTTTAACATCCTTTATATAAACATCTATAAATGACCATAGATGTGTCCCTTCCAATCAAATTTCTTCTATGATAGTGTTGTTATTGAGCATCCTTTAAATAAACATCTATAGATGACTATGGGTGTGCCCATTGTCAAATTTCCACTGTGAAGCAATCCCTATAGAGTTGGTTTTCCCCACTTTAAGAGAGAGAGTCACAAAAGTTGAGGTGGTGGAATGCCCATCAAATTGGTGGATACCTTCGTGAATCTCCTTGACCCCTTTATCTTACAATTCGATGTGTTTGATTGGTCTACATGTATACATACCAACTACAATACAAGTGATAACAAGATCAAACATCCCATCAAGAATGATAAGATTCTATTTTTTGCACTACTTATTTTTAACATCATTTACATAAACATAGATGAGTTCCTTCCTATCAATTTCCTCTATAATAGAGATCCTATAAAACATTATTTAAATAAACATATAAATGATCATGGATCCCTGACGAAATTTCCACTATCATAGAATCCCTATAGAACTAGGTAGTTTTCCCCCTCCGGGAGAGAGTAAGCCACAAAAGTTTTGAGGTGGTGGAATGTCCCTCAAATTGGTAGATACCTTCACGAATTTCCTTGTTCCTGTTATCTTGTATTCGATGCATTTGATTGGTTTCCATATATACGTACTAATAACCTTCTTTAACCATTCACACTATTGTGAGATGTGATAGAAATGGTATAAAGTGCACCTACAATATTCACCATTGACACACTCGTCTAAGCAAGGTATTTCTTATGGATTAAGTTATTCAAAATGGTCCATCAAAGGGGGAGCATAGAAGGAAGAAAGTTCCTAGCAACTCATCTATCAATTATAAAAAATAGAGACGCCAAAAATATTCGATCACACCAGATTTTCGCTAATGATAAGAATTATGAAGATCTAGTTAAACTTACTCGACAATTTCTATGGACTAATTGGGATGGAAAAAGGGGTTTTAGGGCCTCTTCATGGCTGCACTATATTCAACCAAAGAACAAGGGAGGTTTGGGCCTCTTGGATCCCAGGACTCAAGGGGTGTGCTTATCTGCTAAATGGATAGTTAGAGTTATGTCTGGTAATGAACCATGGAAAATTTTGGTAAGACATCGTATTGCTCTTGCTATGGCTAATAGAAGGTGGCAGAATGTGGGATGGCAGGATAAAATTTGCTTGCTCATTTTTTCTGTGTGAAAGCTTCTTTCTCGTTGCAATCCATCTGGAAGGCTTGGCAACAAGTCTATAATTTTTTATATTGGAAAGAAGGTTCTTTGCAGCATGGTTTCAGCTTCGCTAGCTCTTCCATTTGGTGGAATAAGCTTGTGCAATATCATGGACAACCTCTTGCTGTCACCTTCCCTCGGCAATCTCATTATTTGTTTAATAAAGGGGTGCAAAAATTTGGAGACCTTTGGGACTTCTCCTCCCTGGATTGGATCAGTTGGCAAGAGGCCAAGCATGCTTTTAGTTTAACTAACAGGTTTAAAAGTTTCATGGTTTTCTTAAAGTCACTGGTTCCTGTAGAGCTCCTTATGAAAATTTGCACCCCTCTATGTTGTAACTTCTTCAAGGATTGGCTTTGGCTGGGCAAGTAATCCGTCTTTTGTTTCCCTTTGAAGAAAATATACTTTGAACTCCTACCTAGTATGAATTTAAACCCAAGACTTAACAGGAAATGGTAGTGTAAATTTTCAGAAAAGCAATGGAGATTGCTAAGTGCACAAATTTGGAGGTCGAAGGCTGAAGCAAATGCCCAAATTTTGGCCTGGAAAATCCTGCATCACAAACTGCCTGTAGGGGAGAGCATAAAATTTTTAAAGACACAAGCTGCTAGGTGCCCTTTTTGTCAGCATAAAGAAAACTTGAAACATATCTTTTGGGACTGTTATAGAGCAAAAAAGAAATGGAATATTGTTTTTATCCGCTTATCTGCTATTTTTATCATGCTTTACGATGGAAAGAGGCTATGTTTGGAATTAGTCTTCATAAAAATATAATTGCTGATTCTATGAGATAGTGTATTTTGCTTCATCTTTGGAAAAGTAGATGTTCAGCTATGTTTGCCAATCACATTTTGCATCAGCAAACAGACATTCAAAAGTTTTACTCAGAAATGATGTTTCAATTTATTTTTCTATGTTTTCAGCTAAGGAAGGATCGGAAAGGAAATGTTGATTATAGTCAACGTCTAGACATGATCAAATACCAGTTTCTGCAACACCATGAAGGGGACTTCCGTTGTGCCAAGCAGCTGCAATTGTTTTTCAAGTTTAATATGTAATCTGTATGTTGTAATTTATGTTATGTTTCAAGTGAACTGCTGGTTGCTACAGACCTTCGGTTATTATTGGTTGTAATGGTTATATGATTTCATTGTGAGTTGTACTCTTGCCTTTATGGGCTGTTGTGTTCTTTCCTTCGCTGTCCATTTTTTTGGATTGCATTTTTTATCTTTTCATTGTATTTTTACCCGCTTTGTTCAATATAAAAAAATTATAAAAAAAAGAGGCAGGTTCGCTCCATGTTCCTCAGTAATCCAAAACTCTCCGGACAAATAGTGCAAATGGTACATTGACATGACTAGGCTGTCTTTTAGCACCAAGTGTGAGGAAACTCTTCAATTCAATTCTCAATTGTCTTTACAAAATGTACTGAAGGATCACCACATCTTCCTAGAGGTACGTTGCAAAGGCGCCATGAATAATTAGTTTTGTCCTCGACTAGGAATTGTAAATGTTTTTCCATTGCATTAAGCTTTTAATATAAGAAACAGTCAAAGCAGATTGCAGAAAGAAGAGCTAAAGCTACACCCTGATCACACTGCAGCTGACATCAGAGCTGAAGTAATCAATCACAGCAAAGAAGATATAAGAAAGTGTATTGGAATATTAGGTATCGGTGTCTAAAGATGTGAAGAAATGGTGACCACATTTACGTACATTGAAAAGTATAAACAATGTATTGTGTCACACCAATACCTCTTTATTACACACTTTCCTAAGAACCCACCAGGAATTTCTATATTAGCAAGGCTCATAGTACCCATTCACACAGGAATGCATAGTTTTTGAAGCAACTTTGAACAGTTTTAGGTCCTTTTTAATGAGAGCTTCCCGAGTGGCTAATTCTTGCCTCGCTTGATTGAGAAAGTGGTGGATGTTTTGATGACTTTGCATAATTGTTTTTTGTTTTTTGGGGAGGGGGGTGGAGGTATTGAATAAAGTTGTATTATGATATGAAATATGTGTATATTTTTCAGAGAATAAGGAACTTTCTAGAATAGTCAAGATTTTTCAGATTTATTTTTATTGATTATGTGTTTAAATGTAGTTAAAAGTAGTTGTAGGGTGGTTAGGAGAGTCAAGCACCTCTGATTTTTTATATATGAGTATAGACAATGAGAATCGAAGCTTCAAATCACTGAAATGTATGGAGATCTTTAGCAAAAGATAAATTGAAATGGAAATGCTTGAAGCCAAAGCTACTAATCAAAGTGTGGGATTTGACGATGGAACAAATAATGACCTTACCAAGAAAAACCAAAAAAATTCTACCAGCTTGAAGATGAAAAATATAAAACTTTAGAATTCCAACCCCTGATGATATTATAGATTGCATATTGAATGTCAAGCTTAAATTGTAATTTGGTTCATTCTAAGAGGCTTGCAAAAGAATCAAATTTATAAATGGCCTCAAATAAATTGGGAAAACATGAGTTAGGAGATTGAGACAATAAGAAGTTTGGAGAAAGAATATGTTTTATTTATTTTTAAATCTATTGAACATGCTCAAGTTGTATTACAAAGTGACACATGGGTTGCATGTAGACAAGTTTGTTAGCTCTAGGCTTGGAGTTTTAGTTTCCAACCTAAAGGTCCTTCTCATTGATGTTATCACGTGTGTGGATAGAGTTGTATACTTAAATCTAGCATTGCAACCATTTTTTAGAGATATTATGAGCTAACTTGGCTAAGTAATTTGATCCAAGAAAAGCTTATATAAATTTTCTAGCCTAATATTTCATCATAGAGTTTATGCAGAAATTGATTTGAATCAACCTCTACTAGAGAATATCATGTTGATAGCCCTAGTTTTGAAATAGAACAACTAATAATTTATCTAAACAAGCCTAATGCATAATTTTGTCCAAAAAAATATAGTTGATTCATGATTATCCAATTAAGAGAGCTAAAATTACTCAACCTTCTCCATCCTCCCCCCCTTTGTGCTCCTCAATTCAACCCTCTCCCCAAGGCCCTCCCCTTTATAAAACTTCCTATGTGCCTTTGTGAAACCTAAAATTGTTCCATCTTCTTCTTCCCATTTTCCCATTTTAGCACTTCCTCAATAGTGGCTACACATCCTGTAATGATGTTGTCATGATAGATTGTTGGAATTTGATTAAGAAAAGGAAAGACCCTTCTAGTCCCCATCTCCAATTTACTCAACTCTCTCCCTCACATGGCAACTCTCCAAGTTCTCTTCTCCCTCTTTAGAAGGTTCCCCCAAGAGATCTTATAATTATCCATCTCTTAGATCTTCCCAAAGATCAAGTTCCCCATCAATTACTACCCAAAACATAAAAAATGTGGTGCACAACCCTAAATTTAGTGTCCACATTCTAGGGTGTATTCCATCATTTTTAAGATTTCATTAGGATGCAAATCAACAAGATGCATAGATTGACTTTCAACCTCCAAGGTGAGTCAATAAGACTTGGATTTGATCCTTTTGATTCTTAGGAATGATTTAGAAATTATTTGAAATGATTAACCTAATTAGACTAAATGACCTCATATGATAAATGCAATTTCACAAAGATAGATAGACAAAAATAGAACTTTGCAAGTGAATCTAGAAAGCTCAAATTGATGTGTACCTATCATTGAAAGCTAGTTTTGAGTGTTGTAGCAGGACTGGGTTTCCCTTGGGCGATTGGGTCTTTGTTAGGGTGTCTTCCTCAACTTTTGGGGTCCTTTGGTGCCAGATCTAAGCTTTTGTATTCCACTTGTCCCATTATCGGAATGTCATCAATAAATTTTGTAATTAAGTTTTTGTGTCTTGACAAGGTTAATGACAAGAAATGCAACAATGGATAGATCATCTTATCTTCAAGATCTCTTCAATCCTTTCCAAATCTTGCAACTTGCACATTCACAAAGAGAGAAGATGTGCCATATAGTAGCTTGCCTCAGTCAAACCTCATGTAAGTGTTTCCACTTCCACAATGGTGATATGTCAATGATAAATGATAATTGAAATGAAGGAATGATGAATGAACACAATATTGCAATTCACCACCCTTTAGTGGCTTCCTTGAAGGATTGAAGTCATACACATCACCTCAAGGATTTGTATCTTGCTTTGCTTGAATGCTTTGGAGACTTACAAAAAGGTGTTATCCTTGACAAATTAATGACAACATGATAACATAAACTCACAAACACTTTGGCATGATGCTTGGATCTTGAATTGTTGCAATAAATCATTGATATGTTTCTCTTGACTTGCTCTTGACAATAATGCTTGCTCATTAAAATATCCTTCTTGCTCTCTTCTAGTTTCAACTAGTGAAAATACTAGGTATTTATAGGCATTTATTTAATTTCCCAAAAATTATATCCTAATAGCCGACATTTACAAGTTAAATTTTGAATGTTAAATTTCCTCCAAAAACATATTTAAAAATGGGTCCTAGCTAAGAAAGGGGACTCAAGACGCCCTTGGGCAAATGGGTCCTAGCCCAAAGTTCTAGGATACTCATTGTCAGGGGTAACATGTGAAATGAATGCATTTATTCAATGATTGGTGTTTATTGAAAAATGGGACAAATGGGCTCTGAAATACATAATTTTAGGAAATTTTGGGATCAATTAAGCTCAATAATTTAGGGGGGGCAAAAAATAATGTGAAATTGTAAGTGTATACACTTTTTTACACTACACTACCAAAGATCATAATAGTAATGATTAATCCATATCATTTTCCAATTCTTTTTTTTTTAGAGGATAAAACTATATTACCTTCATCATCATGAATTTCAATATATTTTCTTAGAATGTAAGGCACATCTCTTCCTCCTTTAAAGTATAGAATTAAAGAGACTATTAATAAATAGAAACTTGATGAATCTAATTTCTTCAAGAATTCAAATTAAGTGAATCTTATCTTAATGCTTCTCTACATAATATGGGGAAAGATGACTTTTATGCATGCTTCTCACAAATATGGAACTAAGGATCTATTTTAGGGACGTCTTCATGGATCTCTAAATGTTCCATTGACAATGGGGAAGATCCCTTAGATATTTTTGTTTGGGTTCTTACTTTTATCAATTGATAGATAATTGGGTTTTTCTCAAATTATGCTCCTAATATTGCTAAAGAATGGGATGCTCTTAAGGATTGGATGTCTATAAATTTTTCCAACGTATACTAGATTTTAGGAGGATATTTCATTATGATGGAATACCATAATGATTGTATCTAGTATAGTCATATTAAACTTGACCAACATGAAATTTAAAAATTGTATTTACTATCACAATTGCTTTTGCATGGTTGATCCTTTACATGATAGATATTCAACTCATGCTCAGAATTGAGTCATTTGGTCCAATTATAAAATTAGAGTAAATGGGAAACTCAACAAGCTAGATAATATTTTCATATCCCATAATATTCATTTGGTTCATGTTCATTTTGATACCTTTCTACAATTTGATTATTCAACTACCCTATATGATCACTTTCATATCTTTTGCACCATCTCTCTTTCTCATAATAGTCCCACATCCTCTCAACTCCCCTTGAAACCTAATACATCACACTTACAAAATCATAATTATGTTACTACTCTAGTGAGAATTTGTAAATCCATACCCAAGCCACAAAAAGGGGAATAATGGATTGAGTGGTGTCATTCTACCCTTTCCCAATGTACTTAATTACTTCATCCTATTGGAAAAATAATGGCCTAGTAGTATAGATATAAAGAAAAATATCTTTAAAGGAAAATTGAGCATGCTAGAAAATACCTCATAGATCTAATCCTCGCAATATCAAGATTCAATCCTCTATTACTTTTTCTAAAAAACTAGTTGCATACACTCATTAATTATATAAGACTAGAAATTATAAAAATAGGGAGAATTTGGTTGATTAAGGAGGGTAATTATTATGATATTTCTTGGAAATATTTATGGAAGTCAGAAATATAATAGACCATTTTGAGGGGGTCACCTCTAATAATCAGATAATAATATAGGAATTCAATATTTAATGATATGATGATATGGGAGAGAGTTATCTTCCTTAGAGGCTTAACTATGTATGGACATACCCCTTCATCCTAATTAAGAGGAATTACTATATTAACTAATATTTAAGTTAGGTTTAAGCATGCCATAAGTCTTTATCCTTATTATAATATAAAATATATAATATATACTTAGGAATATATCATATTAAGATTTTGTATATTTTGTACTCAATATTTTTTCCATAGTATTAGTAGGAAATAAATGAGAGAGTCCAAAAAATTATTTATTATTAGTGATCGTATCCACATCAAGATTATTTAACTTTGGAAAACCTATAATGAAGTACATTAATATTTCTACCCACTTTTGTATTGAAATGCCTAATATCTATAAGAGGCTTGGAGTCTTCATTATTTTCCTTTTATTTCGTTGGCATATCAAATATTCCACCACAATTTTTTTGGACATTCACTTTAATACCTTCCCAAAAGAAATGTTTATTTATAAGATGATAGGTATGAATAATTATTCTATAGTATCCTTTTAGACCCGAAAATCCTCTCTTTTTAGGGTTCATCTTAACACCTTTAAGTGACACCAAATGTCCTAAGTATTCTACTTATTTCACCCTAAAGACACATTTGGATTTTTTGCATAAATTTTATTATCTTCTAATTCATTAACAATAGGAATATGAAACTTGTCTTTATGAGTGATCTCATTTAGCTTATTGTAATGTGAGAAAATTCTCCATGGATTGTCCTATTTTTAAGTATAAGCATAGGGGATAAATAGGATCTTTTTTTGGGATGAATAATGATTTTTGGTATTAAATCAATGTCATGACGATGGTCTCTAATTATAGATACAACCTTTAATTCTTGAAATACTTGTTGGTGTTGTTGAATAATATCTTGGTTTTTTAGTTGATCTTGAATCATCATATCATGCGCTTCTATAAAATTTAATTGGACCCCTATATTATAGTAACCTTTCTTGAAAAATTTATCCATCCTATGGGAGTTGATTTAATTCCCAAAATTTCATTGTGGTGGTTTAATTCCCAAAAGTTCATACTTTTATCCTGAGAGGAGTGGTACGAAGGATGACCTCTTCCTCTCAGCTCTAAACCACAATCAGGCCTCTGATGGTTCCTAGTAGAAACTCCTGGTGGGGAGAATGTTTCTTCCTATTCCTTCCTTTAACCAAAATATGGGGCAATTCTTTCAAAGCATCATCACTCTCCTTTGGCTCAATATTATCAACCTCCACCCCTCCCACAATTGAAGGGATAGTATCAGTAACCTGAGGAGAAATCATCCCCCTAAAACCTAGATAGTTGAAGGAGATTGCAACATATCATTCACTAAGGCCACTTCCTCTTCCTTCTAGTTCTTTAAGTCTACAACCTCCTCAGAATGAGGAAGGGGCATCTCCTCCAAAGGTTCCTTCAACTGATCATTCCCATCTTTCAAAGCCACCTCCTCATTCACAATGCTATCCCCAAGGACCAAAGGATTTCAGACTTGTGATAGCACAGGCCTAGCCATAGAAGCCTCAATGACAAACTCCTCCTTAGAAACATTCTTGCACTCCTTTTCTCTCCATTGTTTCACCACGGGCTTTTGAACCTTCAAAGGGCATTTCTTCGCCCAATGGCCAACTTTTTTATAGTGAAAGAAAGCGAAAGGAATGGACTCAAATTCTACCGCTTGCTCCCACACCCCAAGTTTAGAATTAATCTTTACAACAAAAGGGAGATTTGCAGACTATTCTACATTGACACAAAAGCAAGCATAGACCAGTTGTTTCTTGGAGGCTGTCATTTGATCAAGAGAAATAAGGGACCCAAAAGTACTAGAAATTACTTTGAAAACTTCTTCATCCCATAATTACATGGGAAGACCAGGCAGTCTACTCCAAATAGGGGCAGTTGAAAAAGAGCAAGAGTTGGGATTAAACCCCATTTCCCACCTCTTAACCAGCAAGGAAGACTTCCCAATGAACCATGTGCCTCCCATTAAACATAAAATGAAATCATCCTCACAGTTGAAAGAGAATGAAAATAACCCCTTCGCCATGGCCACAACATCAACTTGACCCTTGGGTGCCAACAATTCACACATAACTTGCAAACAAGCTCAATGTGGGGACAGGGCCCCATAAACTTGCCCAAAAAATCATTTCCATATGATAAATGCTTTTCTCGACAATACAGTCAGGAATAGAGATAGGAAAATCACCCATAAGAGCATTAGAAACACAAGCCACTAGAGGAGTAATTTTACCTTTTGGATTTGAACCAAAAAGGTTTGACCACTTAAGATTCGACCCCAAGAAGAACCCAACATTACCTATCTTATCAGATAAGACTGAACCAAAGGATTTGGAACTCACACCCACAAATCCACTTGACTGACCACAACCAGCCTTTTCAGTACTGAGATTCCCTAGCTTAGAGAAGGACAAGGGGGAAGGAACCTTCAAAGCTTCTTTCCCACAAAGAGTTGTATTAACGAGAGGAGGGGACCCACACTACTTACCATTAGCATCTAACCTACCTAACATCACCTTACCATCAGCAAATTGACCGCCATTACTGCCAACTCTAGGATCAATGTTTCTCGCCTTCACCAAATTTAAATTCACTCCAATGCCATCATCGCCACCAAAAGAGAGCTCCATACTTCCTTATGGCTTGTTGAAGTGAGTAGAGAGAGGGAAATGCTATAGCAAGGAGATATTTTCAACACAATGTGTTGCCAAATATATAGAGGACTCAACAACAATTAAGGGTAACTATGTACTTGTTGAGGGTAGTGTGAAGGCATTAAAAGGGAAATTTATATTCTTCAATACTATCAAAGGTATAAAGGAAATTACCAAATGACCGTATGAGTGGGAAGAATGAGGTTAACAATTAAATAAGTTATGGTTTCATTATCATTGTTTAAAATAATATCCTAGATCCTTTAGAAACAAGGTCTTCCTAGAGAGATCTTGAGATAGATTCACTTTCCAATTCATTTAATGATGATGCACTTATGATGGTTGATGTTGTGAAATTTTATGACCACAATAGCACAAACTAAAACTAGTAAATTTAAATAAAGGTGTCTAGCCTTCTAAAAATTGCCTAAAATTTTAGATGATTTAATGAAATCAAATGATGAAAGGTCAATCAACCTATTATTTCATTAGTTCCACTTCTCATGAAGTCATAGTGAATCAAAATGACATTAATAGTGGTCTATTTTAGTGGTTTACTAAAGTAATTTCAAGAATAAGTGGACAGAGCTAGAAAGAGTCAATCTTCAAGGGATTACAGTTCTATTGAAAGAAAGGGTCAATGTTGTTTAAATGAATGTGATAGGGATTAAGAGAGGACAATCCAAATGAATTCCTAAGGTCAAATTGTAGTGAATAGTAAAATATCTATGTTAAGGTTGGAAGGAGGCTAATCACTTTCTTCAAGAGAAATGAAATAAATCCTTAGCTTTTCCTAAACCATGTAGCTAAAACCTTATTGACAGTGAAAGGGAGTAAATGTGCCTACATTGAGGAGTGTGATAAATAGTTTACAAGGTTAGAGGCCTATGAATAGTAAGGGTGTAGTGGAGAAAAGATAGCATTACTAAATTGTAACAAAGTATAAGAATGGAGATACAAAGAAACAATAAAGATAATGGTAGTTCTAGCGGTGTCAAGTGTAAGTGACATAACAAAGGGGTTGTTTCTTGAAGTCTCAATGAACAAGTATATTAATGGGATAATTATGAAGAAAGACATCTCATAAATTTTCATAGGAAGCCACCCATAATGAAGACAAATGGAAAAATACAACCCTTGAAGATCTCCCACACACTATTAGGGAATTTAATCAACTCCAAAACATTTTACACATGGCCTATAAATTAGTTTAAGGAAAATTATGAGCAGTTGGAGAGGTTAAGGTTAGTTATATTTTCTTCCCAATATCTAGGGTAGTTTGGTAAGTTGTGTAACAAATTGAGAGAATATTGAGAAGTTTGATCAAGTTTAGGCTTCTCCAAGCATCTAGGAGCAATTCAAGGAGCTTTTGATGGATGGATAAAGTCAAAGTAACAATTTCCTTTATTCAACCACCTAAAATCAACATTTCAAGGGATAAACATTAGTTACAACTTAGTTGGATTCCCAAGAGGTTTGACTCAGAAAATTGTTATCATTGAATTTAGCACACTCAATTCAAAGGATAACCCCTACGAAACTTGTCTATTTTGTAGCCCATGTACTCTAAGCACGTAAAACAAGGCAAATTGCATTGGTCCTCCTGCGTGGTCCCCCATCCTAAAAATTCATTTTGAGCATTAACCTTTGTTAGTTCGTCGAAATTCACATTTTAAACCAAGTTGTGAAAATTCAGTTTTGGGAGTTAGAAATTTTTTTGCACATGTAGGAGTGTTGATTTTTAACGTTTTTACGTATTACATGCAGGAGCTCTATTTTTCACTACTCTTACATATTTCATGCATTATTCATCTTTTGGCACATGTAGGAGCGCTGATTTTTAGCGCTTTAACATATTACATGTAGGAGCTTTGTTTTTCACCACTCTTACATATTTCATGCCTTAGTCATTTTTTGGCACATGTAGGAGCTCTATTTTTTAGCGCTTCTACATCTCAAAAAAAAAGTCACATGTAGGAGCTATGTTTTCACCACTCTTACATATTTCATGCCTTAGTCATTTTCTGGCACATGTAGGAGCTCTATTTTTTTAGCACTTCTACATATCAAAACACAAGTCACATGTAGGAGATCTATTTTTCACCGCTCTTACATATTTCATGCCTTAGTCATTTTCTGGCACATGTAGGAACTTTGTTTTTTAGTGCTTTTACATCTCAAAGCACAAGTCACATGTAGAAGCTCTGTTTTTCACCACTCTTACATATTCCATGCAGAAGCTCTGTTTTTCACTGCTCTTATGTATTTCATGTAGAAGCTCCGTTTTTCACCACTTTTCATGAAACTACCCAAGTCCTTTAATATGTTGAAGCATTGATTTTTAGTGCCAAGAAGAATTTCAAGACAAAGCTTTCTCAATATCTTCAATGAACAAAACAATGGATTTCCAGCTTATTTTAGATTTGAAAGGCATTGAAAAGTCTTCAATCTCATCGGAGGAGCTAATCTCAAGAATCCTCGTCATCTCCAAAGTACACTCCAATGCCAAACAGTGATGAAGTACACACCATCATGAAGTTTTCATGGAGAAAGATGTTGAAGAAGGCCAAATTTTTCCTTAGATTATATTTCCCAGTGTTAGAAAGTTTTATACTTTCATTTACGCATTTTGTGAATAGTTTTCGACATCTTATATGACATTTCAACAAATCTAATTACATGTAAAATCAAAGATGTTTTCTTGTAATGATGGACAACATTTTTGAATAAATATTTTAGGCAGGTGATATTTTCCTAAATTTTCTCACCTACTTTTCCTATATTTTCTCTTCCCTCTCTTTTATAAATATGAGGGAATTCTTTTGTAATAGCTATCTTTTATCTCTTGCAATGAAGTGCTACTCATTTTGAAACAAATGTATGAAACTTTGTGTTCAACTTTGTGAATCCAAATCTGATCAATAAAGAAGAAAGTTGCATATCATACTTTGTGTTGGATCAATCATCTTTTGAATTTGATTAAGATTGGTGGTGATTAGTGTGTGAGATCTAAGGGCTTTGGATAAATCTATGTAGACTTTGTGTTACACTCTTTATTCATATTTGTGTTTATGTTTGGATAACTATTGGTGGATGGTCTACAAGACTCTGTGCTTGTAATCGTTCATGTTGTTTGTGGAATTGTTGTATCTAAGAAGACTTTGTGCTTCTAATATGACAAATGCTACATATCTCAAGGATCCATCAGTGAAAAGCTATGGAATGAATTTGTGCCTTCATGAGCTTTTCTTTCTCTTTTTATTGCTTATTATTATCATACCTAGTATCTCTACTTGATTTTCTTTGAAAAGATAGAGATATTGGAATTACTGCTTTGTTTTTAGTTTAAGGTTGTATTGAATCAGAACTATCAATTGTGAAGCATTGTAAAACATCTTCTCTGAAAAAAGAGAGAAGTATGAATGTGACACACCCCCCATCTCGTAATTGTAGTGTACATTTTGTGAATACTTAATTAGTTTTACTTTAGTTTCAGTTAGTAGCAAGAAGGGCGCCTCCACTTTCTGAGAGGAGAGATTATATCTCACATAGTTGTGGTTGAAATCAGGTTGTGTAATCTATTGAAAAGGGATTACATAATTTTCACCCAACAGTTTTTTGGCAACTCCGTCGGGGACATGATACACATTCGAAAGCCTCACACTTTCGTTTGATGTATACATGTGTCCTTTTTTATTTTAATTTAATTTATTGTAAGTTTTTCAAGCTTTCACCAAGGACATGTAAATGGATGCTCAAGGTCCTTGAGGAAATGCTTTTGGTTTGTTGAGTCTAGCTCTACCCCTACATGCTCTTCCTGAAGGCTCACGAAAGAACTTTCCCAAGTTCTTTGGTGATGTACTACAACATCCTAACAAGCATGTTGTTTCTTTCTACAACACCTATGGAGCTCATGTTGTTGAACACGAAGATGTATTTGTAAGGTTGTTTGTGGAGACTCTCCAAGGTGTTGTTGCAATTTGGTTTTATCATCTAGTGCCACGTACCATCACAAATTAGGCAACTCTCATAGCCAAGTTTGAAGAAAGGTTCAAATCTCCTAAAGACGCTCATGCTTTGTTCACTCAACTCACCCAATTGAAGAAGGAATCTCACATGCCTATGTGCGAGTTCATTACTCACTTCAACAAGTTGACACGAAGAATTCCAACTGTTGCTCAGCCTACGACTGAGAATTTGAAATGTTTCTTTGTAAATGCTCAAGTGCTCAACATTGTTTTCCTATTGAGAAGAGCAGCCCCAGCTACTCTTGTAGTTGTGCAGACCTTGGCGAAAGAAATTGAAGACGATCTCATTCTTATTGGGAAAATAAGAATTGAATCAAATGAATCTAAAGAAAGCCCTTCTTTGGAGTTATTTTCTTCCATCACAAGGAAAAATCCTATGGTGTAAAGGTTGGAAAATGAGCTCCTTGTCCTCAAAAAGAAGCTAGCTCAAGGTGTGGTTTTTGTGCCTCACAAGGACACACTAGGGAGGTCACTTTCAAATATTGCTTATAATTTTGTTGTTGGAAATCAACACAAGTTATCTTCACCTTTGAAGAGGCTTGCTCTTGAGGCACCATTAGTAAAAGTAGTAGCGAAGCATCCTGACTCCAATCCAAGTGATCTCATTATTCTCTTCTAGGAAAAGGAAGTAGATATAGCTGGTGACTCCCAATTCTGGTTTATGCAGTCTCTGAAAGCCATTGATGAAAAGCAGAAGGATGAAAGACATTTTGTTGAAGTTCAAGTGAATGAAGAAAATATTGTCTTGAGATTTGAAAAGATGGACATGCACGAAGGTCTCAGTCAAGTTGAGAAGAATGCATATGTGTTTTGAGGTCATGAACTTGAACACGTTTTGCATAAAATAACTTCCCAAAGGCATGTGAGGACCTTCTTATAAATAATTCATATTTTCCCAAGTCTGAAGATGGTAAACAACATATTGAGGTATGTAGTGCAGTCATATCCTCATTTGAATCACATGAAGGAGATCATTCTGATCAACATGAGGTTGAAATGGTTGATGAATTAGTTGTTCAAGTAGCAACTGGTAAGAAGCATTCAATCTTTGACTAATCAAGGGGATGTCCCACAAGACATCTTGCTTGGTTAGAGGCCAATGGGAAGACAAAGGTTCCACTTGTACCTAAGCATGAAGATAAACTTGAGGATGCAACTAAAGATGTATTTGTAGATGCATAGGAGCAGTCTAAATTCAATTATTCATTTTGGAGCAGTAGTATATCTGATATATTTTCAAAGGTAGTTGAACCTATTCATCTCTTTCAAGAAGCAGTGCCTCAACTTCATTTACATGTAGTTGTTAATGATCATGGAAGGCATTGCAAGTTGTTGAAGAAAGGAAGCTATTTTTTTGAACTTGTGAATGATTTCATTTGAGAAGGTTTCATAGATGGATAGTTTTAATTAAGTAGGTTTTTACCTTTTCAATAAGTGCATTTGCATAGGTTTGTGTCTTGTTTTCATAGATTTTCTTTGTGTCATTCATGCTCAACTTTGTTGCCCAATGGATGGATAAAGGCACTTGGAGTCTGGAGTTCTTCTCACTTCATTCATTTCAAAGAACGATTGAAGGAAGCTCCCTAGTTGGAGCTAGCTATTATCCTTGAATTCAGCGCGCTCAATTCAAGGGATAACCCCTACGAAACTTGTATATTTTGTAGCCCACGTACTCTAAGCACATAAAATGAGGAAAATTGCATTGATCCTCGTGTGTGTTCCCCCATCCTAAAAAAATCATTATGAGCATTAACCTTTGTTAGTTCGTCGAAATTCGCATTTTAAACTAAGTTGTGAAAATTCAGTTTTGAGAGTTAGAAAGTTTTCTGCACATGTAGGAGCATTGATTTTTAGCGCTTTTACATATTACATGTAGGAGCTTTTTTTTTCACCACTCTTACATATTTCATGCCTTAGTCATTTTCTTGCACATGCAAGAGCGCTAATTTTTAGCGCTTTTACATATTACATGTAGGAGCTTCATTTTTCACCACTCTTACATATTTCATGCCTTATTCATTTTCTGGCACATGTAGGAGCTCTATTTTTTAGTGCTTCTACATATCAAAACAAAATTCACATGTAGGAGCTATGTTTTTCACCGCTCTTACATATTTCATGCCTTAGTCATTTTTTGGCACATGTAGGAGCTCTATTTTTTTAGAGCTTCTACATCTCAAAACACAAGTCACATGTAGGAGCTTTATTTTTCACCACTCTTACATATTTCATGCCTTAGTCATTTTTTGGCACATGGAGGAGCTTTTTTTTAGCGCTTCTACATCTCAAAGCACAAGTCACATGTAGAAGCTCTATTTTTCACCACTCTTACATATTTCATGCAGAAGCTCTATTTTTCACCGCTCTTAGGTATTTCATGTAGAAGCTTTATTTTTCACTGCTTTCATGAAACTACCCAAGTCCTTTAATATGTTGAAGCGTTGATTTTTAGTGCCAAGAAGAATTTGAAGAAAAAGATTTCTCAATAGCTTCAATGAACAAAACAATGGATTTCTAGCTTATTTTAGATTTGAAAGGCATTGAAAAGTCTTCAATATTATCGGAGGAGCTAATCTCAAGAATCCTCGTCATCTCTAAAGTACACTCTAATGCCAGACAGTGATGAAGTGCACACCATCATTAAGTTTTCATGGAGAAAGATGTTGAAGAAGGCCAAATTTTTCCTTAGATTATATTTCCCAGTGTCAAACAGTTTTATACTTTCATTTACGCATTTTGTGAATAGTTTTTGACATCTTATATGGCATTTCAACAAATGTAATTACATGTAAAATCAAAGATGTTTTCCTATAATGATGGACAACATTTTTGAATAAGTCTTTTAGGTAGGTGATATTTTCCTAAATTTTCTCACCTACTTTTCTTAGATTTTCTCTTCCCTCTTTTTTATAAATATGAAGGAATTCTTTTGTAATAACTATTTTTTTATCTCTTGCAATGAAGTACTGCTCATTTTGAAACAAATGTATGAAACTTTGTGAATCTAAACCTAATCAATAAAGAAGAAAGTTGCATACCAGAATTTGTGTTGGATCTATCATCTTTTGAATTTGATTAAGATTGGTGGTGATTAGTGTGTGAGATCTAAGGGCTTTGGATAAATCTATGTAGACTTTGTGTTACACTCTTTATTCAGATTTGTGTTTAAGTTTGGATAACTATTGGTGGATGATCTACAAGACTTTGTGCTTGTAATTGTTCATGTTGTTCATGGAATTGTTGTATCTAAGAAGGCTTTATGCTTCTAATAGAACAAACATTACATATCTCAAGGATCCATCGGTGCAAAGTTACAAAACAACTTTGTGCCTTCGTGAGCTTATCTTTCTCTTTTTATTGTTTATTATTATCATACCTAATATCTCTAAGCTTTGCTTTGATAAGATAGAGATATTAGAATTACTGCTTTGTTTTTAGTTTAGGGTTATATTGAATCAGAACTATCAACTGTGAAGCACTGTAAGATCATCTTCTTTGAAAAAGAGAGAAGCATGAATGTGACACACCCCCCATCTTATAATTGTAGTGTATATTTTGTGAATACTTAATTAGTTTTACTATAGTTTTAGTTAGTAGTAAGAAGGGTGCCTCCCCTTTCTGAGAGGAGAGATTATATCTCTCACAGTTGTGGTTGAAATTAGGTTGTTTAATATGTTGAAAAGGGATTACATAATTTTCACCCAACACAAACTAAAGCAAACACATGCCATTCATTTACAAAAAAACATGTTCTTGATATCTATCAAGTTGTTGAACATAAAAGGAAGGCCTAGGAACAAATTTCAATTAGTTTTGACTAGTGGCAGCCAAGTATTGTAACTCTTTTTGAGTTCTTTTTGGTTTTTATACTAAGTATTGTAACTAAAACTAATTTTTTCATACTAAGGTTTGCATTGCATTTCACTTTCTCAAGTAATAGTAAGTATTTCCAAACTTGTTCTGCAATGTAAAAATCTTTTCAATCAATAAAGATGGGCATTTTTTCCTTCTCAGAAGCTATTTTTATTGTTTTCAATCAAATGATTGATGTGATTTATGTGATAATCCTTGATATTATGTCTCACTATCAACACTTTAGGTAGTGTATTATTGCAAATTGTAGGTTGTGTAAATGATGCAAACAATCAAAATTTGTGAAGAAATACTACATTTTCCTTCTAAGATTGTGAATATAATAACCTTCCTACGAAATATTGATTCATGTGCATATAAAACCTCTGATTTGTGCATGAACCAACCTTGTTAATGATCAATTACATTTGCAAAGGCAACAGTGTAGGTCTTAAAAAATATTGATGCAACACCTCCTGAGGATCTAGCTTTCTATTCTTTTTCTTTGTAAGCAACAGTAGTATAGGTTTAATTAAGTGAGTACCAAGGGAACCACCATTCTGTAGAGATTTTCTCCAAGCTATGGGCAACCCACAAGCCCTAGAATGTTTCCATATTTTATTAGATTGTTGAGCTAAGTGGTTAGCACATGTGCAAATCCATTTGACAATAGGTCCACTATTCAAGGATGATTCTCCATCTTCCATTGGACACCCAGTATGGGAATCTTCACTTTAAGTTTGTAACTACCATCATTGACCTTATCCTTCCTTTATGAATATAATTATAATATGTCATAGATATTTTTTTATTAAATATTTTTGTTAAATATATCATTAGGCATCCAAGTACAACTTCCAAGGATCATGGAGACACATGAAAATATCTTAGTATTGTAAGGTTAATATTACCTCATCCTAACATAAAATTCACTTCATAGAAAAATGTACAATTTCATGTTGATTGTGGAAATATCAAAATTGATTACCAATAGAATTGGCGATTTCACCATAATTGAGATAAAGCATAAAATATAAAAGGATTAGAATGATTCATAATATTTTTTTGTGGAAAAACATGTTTTGGCATCACTAGATACTTTGAAGGTTTGTAATATAGTATTGTACATCATATATTTAAGGGTTATGTATGTTGGCTCATTTTATGGGTTTTCCACTATAGAGCCTAGGTTTTGTAAGTAGTTATAACTTGTTGAATTCTTGTATTGAGAAACTATCAACCTATTATAATGTATTTTATTGGTGCATATTAGATCAAGGAACTTCTTGCTCACTCTTTCTAGATTTTTCCCTTTTAAAACTTCTCCAAGGTAGCCTCTTTTGTTTTCAATCATTCTCATATGTGTTTCCATATATTTTTAGTTTCACTTTACATATTTTATTATGTTGTTGATACTACAAATTGAAGCATAATTACTTCTAGTGATAGATAAACACATAAATAGTTAACTCAAGATTTTTTGAAGGGATGAAAGAAGTGGACACTTTTATGATGAGCAATGTATGGAATACCAACTTGTTTAAACTTCATCAAAGGTGATGATCATAGTTATGAAACTAACATATTTTTTGTTAATGATTAGTGTGAGAGGTTCATTTGAGTGTTGTAATTTAGAGGTTTTGGCATCAAGATTAATGTTAAAAAGATTTTATCTATTAGAATGTTTAGTTTTTTCCTTCTTGTAGGTTTGTTATCCTTGATTTATGAATCTTTGTAGACCAAATTGGAAACAAAAGGATAAGATCATATAAACACTTGTAGTTCTCAAAAATATATGGTTGATGTGACCTTAGTCTTAGTGCCACAACACAAGTGATTGCCATCACATTTTTATTGTCCCTTGATAATTAACATTATAGAGTTAAATTCTAAGGAAAGATAGTAGAGATGTAATTTCATCAAAAAAATCATTCTATGTTGATATTAATATTAAGGTATAACACAAACTTTGATAATGTGTAACCTAAAGAAGAGGAGTTTCATATCTCTAACATAGAACAATACAAATAACACATTTTAGTCTAAAGTCCCAGACAACTAAGACACAATGAATCTAAAAATAAAATACTTTGTAAGAGAAATCTGAAATTCTACCAACATATGCATTTAGTTAGAAAACTAGGTTGAGGACCATGTATAAAAAAAGTTGGATTATATGAACTTTATTTGTCACTCATTGATTGATCATTAAAACACTCCAAGCTTGCATAGTGCAATAAATGGCAAGGTCATAAGTTCCATCAATAATATGAATGGAAAAATTTAGTTTTTTACACTACTCATTTTTAACATCCTTTAAATAAACATCTATAAATGACGACATATGTGTCCCTTCCAATCAAATTTCTTCTATGATAGTGTTGCTATTGAACATCCTTTAAATAAACATCTATAGATGACTATGGATGTGTCCATTGTCAAATTTCCACTATAATGGAGTCCATATAGAGTTGGTTTTCCCCACTTTAGGAGAGAGGGCCACAAAAGTTGAGTTAGTGGAATGCCCCTCAAATTGGTGGATGCCTTCATGAATCTTCTTGACCCCTTTATCTTACAATTTAATGCATTTGATTGGTATACATGTATACATGCCAATCATAGTACAAGCGATAACAAGTTCAAACATCCCACCAATGATATAAATGGTTAGATTTAAGTTTTTGGACTAATTATTTTTAACATCATTTACATAAAGATCTAAAGGTGATCATAGATGAGTTCCTTCCAATCAAATTTATTATAGTTATTGAAGATCATTTCCACTATCATGGAATCCCTTTAGAGCTAGTTTTCCCCCTTTAGGAGAGAGTAAGCCACAAAAGTTTTGAGGTGGTGGAATGTCCCTCAAATTGGCGAATACCTCCATGAATCTCCTTGATCCGTTATCTTACAGTTCGATGTATTTGATTGGTTTCCATATTACTAACTAGCTATGGCACCTTGTGCAATGGGTACGCCAAAGAGGTGTGAAAGGTCAATTAGGAAAATTTTGGTTTATTTTTTGCACACACTTATGTAGTAAATAAGATCAAGTGATAGATCATTTAAAAAATAGTGAAAATGGTACATTGACATGACTAGGCTGTCTTTTAGCACCAAGTGTGAGGAAACTCTTCAACTCAATTCTCAATTGTCTTTACAAAATGTACTGAAGGATCACCACATCTTCCTAAAGGTACGTTGCAAAGACGCCATGAATAATTATTTTTCTGCTGAACAAGGAATTGTAAATGTTTTTCCATTGCATTAAGCTTTAATATAAGAAACAGTCAAAGCAAATTGCAGAAAGAAGAGCTAAAGCTACACCCTGATCGCACGGCAGCAGAAATTAGAGGTGGAGCAATCAATGACAGCAAAGAAGATATAAGAAAGTGTACTGGAATATTATCAGTGTGTAAAGATGTGAAGAAATGGTGATCACATTTACGTAAATTGAAAAGTATAAAAAATGTATTGTGTCACACCAAATACCTCTTTAGTAGACACTTTCCTAAGAACCCACCAGGAATTTCTATATTAGCAAGGCTCATAGTACTCATTCGCACAGGAGTGCATAGTTTTTGAAGCAACTTTGAACAGTTTTAGTTCCTTTTTAATGAGGGCTACCCTAGTGGCTAATTCTTGCCCCGCTTGATTGAGAAAGTGGTAGATGTTTTGATGACTTTGCATAAGGTGCATTGTTTTTTATTTTTTGTTTTTTTCTTGTGGGGTGGGGGTATTGAATAAAGTTGTATTATGATATGAATTATGAGTATATTTTTTAGAGAATAAAGAGCATTCTAGAATAGTCAGAGCACAAGATTTTTCAGTTTTTTTTTTCATTGATATGTTTAAATGTAGTTAAAAGTAGTTGTAGGGAGTCAAATACTCCTGATTTTTTATATATGAGTATAGACAGTGAGAATCGAAGCCTCAAATCATTCAAATGTATGGAGATCTTTACCAAAAGACTAATTGAAATGGAAATACTTGAAGCCAAAGCTACGAATCAAAGTGTGGGATTTGAGGATGGAGTAAAAAATGACCTTACCTAGAAAAACCAAAAAAATTCTACCAATTTGAAGATGAAAAATATAAAACTTTAGAATTCCAACCCCTTGATGATATTATAGATTGCATACTGAATGTCAAGCTTAAATTGTAATTTGGTTCCTTTTAAGAGGCCTGCCAAAGAATCAAATTTTTAAATGGGCTAAAGTAAATTGGGAAAACAAGAGTTAGGAGATTGAGACAATAAGAGGTTTGGAGAAAGGATAAATTTTATTTTTTTAAAAATCTACTGAACATGCTCAAGTTGTATTACAATATGGCACATGGGTTGCATGTAGACAAGTTTGTTAGCTCTAGGCTTGGAATTTTAGTTTCTAGCCTAAAGGTCCTTCTCATTCATGTTATCTCATGTGTGGATAGAGTTGTATACTTAAATCTAACATTTCAACCATTTTTTAGGGATATTATGAGCTAACTTGGCTGAGTAATTTGATTCAAGAAAAACTTAGACAAATTTTCTAGCCTAATATTTCATCCTAGAGTTTATGTAGAAATTGATTTGAATCAACCTCTACTAGAAAATATCAAGTTGATAGCCCTAGTTTTGAAATAGAACAACTAATAATTTATCTAAACAAGCTCAATGCATAATTTTTTCCACAAAAACATAGTTGATTCATGATTATCCCATTAAGAGAGCTAAAATTACTCTACCTTCTCCATCCTCCCCCCCTTTGTGCCCCTCAATTCAACCCTCTCCCCAAGGCCCTCCCCTTTATAAAACTTCCTATGTGCCTTTGTGAAACCTAAAATTGCTCCATCTTCTTCCCCTTTTCCCATTTTAGCACTTCCTCAATAGTGGCCCACTCATCTTGTAATGATGTTGTCATGATAGATTGTTGGAATTTGATTAAGAAAAGCAAATTTTGAACACAATGTAATGCTAAGAGGGGATGGGGGACAGGGGTGAATCAACATATAAATTAAAACTTAAGCATTCCCATTTGTAGATTAATCATCACATCACATAGACTGAGAAAACATGCATCACACAAAGACACCAAGATTTTTACTTAGAAAACCCAATGAGGGAAAATCTACAGTGAGGATTAACTCACAATATGTGAAGCTCATTGCTTACAAAGATTACAATGTTGTTTTACGCTCATTGTTAGTGGACTTGCAGACTAAGGTGTACAACCTTAGGAAAAGATACAAATGACTTGATGAGACTCACTGTCTCAAAGCAGGATACATAAAAATTATAGTAAGAAATAAGAATATGAACTGATATGAAGAAGCATCCAACATATGTTGATGTTGTAGTCCCTTTTTCGCATAATTAACTGATGAGGGCGCAGCCCGAGACTTAGAAAATAACCCACAAACAAGAGAATAATTTTATTATTCAGAAAATGGATCTTCTTACATGTAGAGGATCTCAAATCCCCAAGTTCTACAACACATGCAAGTTATAGAAAGCTACAGAATAACCCTTTCACAATATGCGAGCTTGTCCCCGAAAAGCTATCCAAAAATTAGAAACCCGCCCATAAATAGAGCTCCTCTTTAGTTTAGAGCCAAAACAACATTCAAATTTGAGTTTAGGCGGTTTGGCGCCAAAAAATTACAACTTGAAGTTCAAATTTCAAAAGAACATTTGCAATCGTATCTTCTAGAAAGTGCACCAACTTCCCGAGGCCATAACTTTTGATTCAGGACTCCAATTCGCAAACCGTTTAAACCGTTGGAAAGGTCTCAAAGTTAATAACATGCTTGAAATCCACTACGCTGATTTCGGCAAGTTTCGGGGTCGTTCCGGGAACTCTAAGTGCCTCAAATCTAACTCGGAAGATTTTCAGGTGCAAATCTGGGAAACTAAAACTGCAATATCTTTCAATCTAGGAATAAAAAATAAAAACCGTAAATTGGGAATTTCATTATGACGAAAAGGGTATCCAAAAATGTAAAAACATCTAAAAACCGAGAAACTTGAAATTTAACTATTTTTGGGCGATGCAAGATTGCCCTTACACCACTGGATGCTCCTGCATCATTAACCCTTCACACAAACTTCACGCACTTTATTTTCAACTTACTGCTTAGTTATGATCCTATGTACATCATCACACTCGCAAATGAATTTGATCTTTTATGTATATCCTCTACAACCATACAAAACCTCAATTAGGTCGGCTCTAAGATAACCCTTAGAAGAAACACATGATATCACATTAGTCGGCTTCAAACATATATATTATTACAAGAAAAATAATTGTGGATTAACACACAAAATGATAGGACCATAACACATCATAACACATCCTCCAAAACAAAATTAATTAATCAAGATCAACTATGATGGAGGAAACAAGTTTATCGGCCCAAATAATGACAACACCACCAAAACTGCCATTTGTTCAACTTTACACCCTCAGGGAGAGATCAAAACCATCATGTAGATCAAGATGCAAGCATTGTAACTTATGCACAATATTTCCTCAACCTTCTCTTGAAGAAACTAATCATCACATGCTGGCACAAGAGGAGAAAAATACTAAATATATAGGAACAGAGCATTCCAAACAAATTGTAGCAAACTGTCATTTGAAAATTGATCTTGTGGACCATCAAAACACTAGAGAATTGCAAGGAATAACTCATATAGCTATGTGAACATATCCCCAAGTCCACACGGTCACATTTGTCTCACCAAAGGAATGCAAAGCATTCCAACAAGCCTTCATCATTATATTGCACAGACTGAAACAATGTCAACTATAACTCTTACTGTGGAAGGTGTAAAGACTTGAACTCTTGGAAATAGAACCTTCACAACTCAACTTTCTTGTCTTCGAAACCGCATGACAAAATCTTGCACAGTGGAGGGATGCAGATCAAAATACTTACTTTGCCTCAGAGTAAACATTGTAAATGCCTTAGTAGAAATTTTATAATTTATGTCAATGTGTGGTACACCAAACATGAATGATATCAATGTAAGCATGCATGAAACATATTGGAATAGATGTACCAACCTCCACATCACACATATACAATAGACATATCACCATTCATACATCTAATTGCATTATTGATTATATCTTTGCACTTGCACTATCTCCAAAGAATATACAAACTTCAACATACACATTTGACATCAATGACAACTCATATTGAGTTGGCATCAATGACAACACCTATTGCCTATGGCATCACTTATAATTTATATCATATTTTTACAAACAAATCATTCTTGAATCTCGAAGATTGATGTTGTCCTAGAATGTGCACTTACACTTTAGTGAGGGAATAGCTTTTGTGGGAATCCATTTCCTTGATCCCATTGTAGTACATAGTAGTGCCTTCCTTGAGAACTTCTTTTATGTTGCAATTGGAACGTCCTTCGGCCCCCATACATGTCCACATCAATGGGTGTCTTGGGATCCTCACATCTTATGATGTGTGTCATCCTACATGTCTATTCTAGGTGCAAATACTTGATGCATATATCATATTGCAATAGAAGACCTTACTCCACTACAGCTTGCAGATTTCTTCTTTCTATGCAGTTCTTTTTTTGGACTGCCTATTCTTTTCCTTGTAATTCAGCTTTGTTCAATAAAATAAAAATAAAATTAAAAAATTAAAAAAAAACTACACATGCTCTGGGCTAATCTACTATGCATTTAGAATATGTGGCAAGGTGTTTGCTTGTCGAACTTTACATATTGGTACAACCAATCTACTTGTAATGCCAATGCAACTCAAATTTAACTCTAGGGCAAGATTTTACAAGCTTCTATGCCACCTTGGATTTAATAATTTGTATGAAATTATTTTTATATTTTTTAAATGTGAGATTTGAATTTTAATATGATACCAATTTTTTTGATATACTCATGTTTTGACTTTTAAAATTAAGAGTTTTGAACTTGATAATATTGTATGAAATTGTCATGCATTATTACATTTATGATCAAGATATGAGTATACTTATTCTTGACATAAAGATTATCTGATGTGCATTAATTTTATATTTTTTTATTTAAAAGATATTGAAAAATAATATAATTTTTATATATACTTGTTATTTTTCCTAGCTGAGCATTTTAGCTTTCTTTTGAGGCTTAGTTGACTGTAGCTTTCCTTTTGTTACTGTTGCTGTAGCTGCTTTACAACTGTCTGTTGCAATATTTATTTTCCTTACTTTAATTATAAAAAAAAACACTGGCTCACGTTTAATTATTTTAAGTCTTAGTCAGGTCCTGATAATTACGAATCTTTAGGTGCTGCTGCTTTTATACATTATAAATGATGTTGCCCATTTCTTCGCTTTAGGTCGTCCATGGTACTCCATAGATGTTTCATAATTTATTTTAATGATGTTGATGCTGGGTATGGTAGGTTTACTATTCCGTTTGGATATTCTTTCCTTAATTTATTAATTATTTTTATTATGTAAAATATTTTGAATATGTCATATTAATTACAAAAAAGAGTGTACTTAGAATGTTTCAAAAGGTTTATAATACAATAAAAAGGTAGTTGGTTGGTATTTATAGTTTAAAAAGTATATGATTATTAAATTTTGTTGGAATATTTAATTATGAAAATGTATAGAAACATTTCTTTATATGTAGTAACATTAGGTGGCAGTAGAGGATTATTGTCATAAGAACCGTTTACTAGACATGCTACTCGAACACATTTAGAGTAAGTCACCTATCCTAAAAATTCAATTGGGCATTTATGTGAGGGAAACTAAAAACCCCAAGCTAGGAGGTGGGTTTATCACGCATGGTGGATTAATCATTTGTGACTTCATGGACTGCATGGAGTTGGATGCCTTTTCATGAGGGGAGGCAAACCAACCACACTAAATTAATGATAGGAATGAACAAAATTGTGGGAGTGATTGCAAGTGTGCCTATGAATAGTCAAAAGAGGTTTGGTATGATCAATCTCATTCAAAGGAACTTGGTTGATAGTACACATGGCACTCCCCTAGTGGTTGAGTAAGTCCTATAGGTAATAAAACTTCCATATCCACTTTTTTAGCCCAATCCTAATTTTTAATAATCAAAACTAAAACATATTTACTTTCTTAGTTAGTGATAAACTACAACCAATATCCTCATGAGTAAAATAATATTATTGTTGGATTTCTAGAGATGGAAAAGAATAACAACTTTGGAAAAATTCTAAAATCTATTAGTGAAAGTAGGTTGTGGGGCCATATCTAGGATATAAAAAAATAAATCTCTAGAGAAGATCTCTAGATGAAAGGGAGGAAAAAGGCTATGAAATTATTGAAAAGTGGAGTGGGCTTAGAGGTAGGTTAAAAAAGAATGCTTAAAAGTCTCAATTTTATGATAAGCAAGACATTTGGGTTAGGAATTCCCAAGATGGATTAGTCATTAGCCAAGAGGAAAACCTTCATAATACAAGAACCATTAGAAAATGATCTTAGAATCAAGTCAATCCTACCAATTCTTTTAAAGCTTAAAAATCCAATTGCAAGGGAGAAGAATAAATTCCCTCACATTGTCTAAGATTGAGAAGATTGAGAGAGAACGAGTTGAGAAAATGATAGAGCAATTAGGAGTATAATTTTTGAAAGTCATATCATGGTTTCAATGTCAATGTCCGCACCATGTATGTGAGGGTCAGTGCCTAAGTTTATGAGCCATTATCAAGAGTGACCTCCTAAATTCACTATAAATAAGTTAATTCTAGACTAGCAAACTTATCTTTCTATTGCAAGATGGGCCAAGGGATCCAATCTCTAGAAGATAGAAGATCCCTAATGGTAGGAATACCTTTTCATGAAAAGACACAAGGCTTCAATCCTAGAAGTCTTAGCCCAATTCAACCTAGAATAATTGGTGATACGAGACCACCAAAGACTCTAGTCATTAAAGGATAAGGTAGTCTTGAAACCATAACCAACACATTTAAGAAATTACTTTATGCATTCAAAGGTTTTCCAAATGCTTTAAACAACAAAAGAAACCTTGATCTTGATTGGAGGAAAAATGATTGGAAGGAATTGGAAACCAACACCCTTCCAACATCATTTTTCATAGAGGGAGTCTTCCTTAATACAATGCCTAAGAATATTTTTTCTTAAGATTTAGACCCTTAAATAGCTCTAATGTTAGTACAAAGAGCTTTATTTCACCTATATATGCCAATTTACTCTTTAGTTGGATTCTATAATGTCAAGGAAATATAGAAGTTGCTCAAAAAGTTATATAGGTTAAATATGATACATCTTGGCTATGAATAATTATAGTGACGCAATCTTATGTTGAGTTTGGCTTAAATACCCCAATCCCTATCCATACCTATTTACTCCTCCTTATATATATATATATATAAGCATCATTCAAGATTAAGCTAGCATCACTCAAGATTAAGCCCATGGAACATAGAAGTGAACCCAAAATTTAAATAGTTAAATATAAATTTGAAAGTTCTCACCCCTTTTGTACTAGTCATTATGAGTTGACTTGATATATGTTTGTGAAAAATATTCCTATATTTTAGTATTTAAAAATGTTTAATGTACACCATTGATTCATATGGAATAAAGGATAAATTATTTTTGCACACTTTGATTTAATAAGGGACAATAAATGTTATCTACATATAGGTTACTTTCATGTTGGTGAATGTTATTTATCAATCTTCAATTAAAGACATAAAGTTGGGGTTTGAAAAAGGAGAAATTGACCTTAGTAATCTAATAGATTCCCCAAAGGTGTCTATAGATATTGTAATCCTTACAAACATATCAAAAATTAGAAAATAAGGCAAACATGTTTTAGTAATCAACAATTATTTGATTTAAATCTATACTTCAAAGTTCAAATACTCAACAATTAAGCTCAGACTTGTGATGCTTGAGATTGAACCATAGGATTTTTTGTTTATGTTATGATTTTGAGATAGTCATTATATTAACACCATTAATATTTTGGACATAGTAAACTGATTAAGTGCATCACTAACATCATTCTTCAAACATTGGTTGTGGAGCTAAGACCCTCTATCCACTCATTAAATTAAATTGCACTTAACTTATTTTGATTGTCAAGCTTAACTATATTAAACTAGATTAATTTATGCTTTATTGATTGCATTTATTTAATTATCTTAAAGTGATTTATGTAGATGTATTTTAACCCATGAATTTTATGGTGAATCTAACCTTTTATGACACAACTTAGAATTTCTCCTTCATTACGTTTTTCAAATATGCTATTCTTGATTGCTTGATCATATTTTCAAATTTTCTTAAAGTATTTATTACTTATTCTATTATGATTCATAGTTATAAATGTTTTGATGAAAAGGGGTCCTAAGTCTAAATGCAATCGAATGCTAGGATCAATCCTTTTTCAAGAGAACATTAAGATGCAAATCAACAAGATAAGAAAATTGATTTTTAACCATGAAGTTGAGTCAATAATTCATTTCTTGTACTTAATAAATCAATCTTGTGAAGAAATATTAATTTAAAATTATTATTCACTATCTTGAAAAAAACATATTAACTTTTTGTTATTCTAAATTTGAAATCCTAATGATTCCATAAGTAGAAGATAGTGTTGACAAAAACACAACATATAGAAAAACCATATCATGTATATCAAATGAATCAAGATTTGCCCTTATTTTATAAATACTCATGAAATCCCTATAAGAAACTATAGTATTAATGATTTTTGGAAAATTAGTTGTGAGTTGCTAACTATATCAAAAGATGCTTAAGAAAGAAAAATACATTAAAATTTCATAGATCAAATTTTGAAAAACTATTGCTATGTTAAATATTGTTTGATCTACATATTTAATATGGAATAGTGTGACTTTTTGGACCTCTTTCACTAAAACAAACCATGATGAGATTATAAGAACCCTTACAACCTATATCTTAATTATTATGTTAATTGTTTAATTAATACTTGTATTTCAACTTCTACACATGAGCAAATAATAAGATAAAGGAGTAGGTAGATGAGTATGCATTGTTTAAGGAACTTATTAGCAAAGGGGATATTTTGCATTCTTTGACTTGTTTCAATAATTTACACCATCTTGAGCCATAAAAATTCTTTAGGTTCATTCTTAATTTTGGTCTATTCAAATATTTAGTTTTATATGTGTAATATTGAACAAGTTACACATTTGATAAATGAATCTCCTTTAATGATGATGAAATCTATTGAATATCATGTATTGACAGAGTTATCTTATTTGTGAAGGTAGGATGTCCTAAATAATATCATAGTTCTTATGTAAACACTACATTTATTTCATATGTAGGAACATAACAAATCTATTGCACAAAATTGGATAAATCACGAGCTTCAATTAGTTTCCAACATTTACACTACCACTTGAATTGATTTTTTATTTAAGATCCCAATATCAATAAATATATTCAAACATAGGGCTTCTAAATAATATAGAACTTACATGTTAGGACCAAGATTTGTACAAAATTATATTCTAGATTAGAATTTATTAAACATGTTAGAATCACAACAAATTGTTTACTATGTCGAGAGGTGTAACTATAATGATAGTGAGGGACAAAGTGTAATAATATGAATGTATTAACAAAAAATATAACAAATATTAAAGAGACAACATATAAAAATAATAAAATATAAAACAACTAAAATGTATGACCTACCTAGAAAAGTTTAATAACTCTACATTGTATGCATGGTTATTTTCATTTACCTTATAATGAATAAAATAATAAATAGCTATGTACTTTAATAAATAAATTAGTAGATGTATTAAAACTAATAATAATCTTAAAATAACTATATGGTTAAATATTTAATATAAATAATTTATTTCAAATTTAAATAGAAATAAAAATATCTAAAATTTTAAATTTAGCACAAATAAATAATATCTAAATTTAAAAAATTTAAATATATTTTAGCACATAATATAAACGATTTTGCATTCAAAAATAAAACAATATGTTATATATAATATATAATATTTATTATACTTCAAAAAGACGAAAATAAAATTAAAAGAAAGTATAAAATAGTAAAAATAATAATTAAAGAAATGATTAAGTATAGTAAAATCAATCCTTAAATAATGCTTGGCACATTCTCTTCCCAATATTTTAAATCAAAAGTAAAATAATATCACTCTTAAATAAATAAAATAATAGATATGTTGATGTATGAATCATATAATGATTAGTTAGAAATGAGTTCAATAATATTTAAAATTTCTAAATCTATATATAAAGTCATAAAATGATGAAACAATTTCTAAGTATTCAGGTGTAGTCTAAAACATGATATATCAAAGTCCAAAAATGGTTGTAGTCTAAAACGTGATATATCAAAGTTCAAAAGCTCAAAAATTTAACTTACTTTTGTAATCATTCCTCAACAAAATAGAAACTCAATCATTTGATGAATCTTGATTTAATTAATAATACATTAGTAATAAAATAAATTTAATATATTTATATTAAAACTTTAATATAAATAAATTTAAATAAACTAGCATACTTATTTTTTTTAAAGTAGGTGAAATTCTTGGTTAATAATAATTATCAATAAAATAGTTTTGATTATAAGGGAAAAACAAGTTTTGAAGGGACCCAAAACCCTTTACAACTTTAGGTACAAAATGTTGCTCAAAAGATACTATACTAAAATATCAGCAACAACCTAAAACCCTAAACAACAGAAGTTACAAAATGTTGCTCCAAAGATATAACACTAAACTATCAGTAGCAACCATCAGCAAAAAAATAGCAAAACAACAAGAAAGAAACTGAAACCCAGCAACAAAAATGCAAACAAAAAATAGATAATAGGACACTACTTCATACTTCTTAAGGTGTTGGCCACCTCAAGTTCCTAGTTCCTATGTAGCCCAATCATGTCCAAAAACTCTTTTTTCTTATCTTCAAAGGACTTCTTCTAGTCAACCAGCCCTCTAGCAGAAGGGCTTTTACCATCATCCTTCACTCCTTTTTTCCATTTACCTTTGGCCACTTGTTCCTTCTCGATTAGCTAAGAAAAATACAATTGGTCCTCTCTAAGCTCACTGATCTTGTGAAACAGGACCTCCAAAGAATTCACATTATTCTTCATTGAAATGTGGCAAGCATGGAGAAGTTTCTTGATATCGGCATTGGTGTCCAATGCTTTGGCTTCTAAATCAACTAAGTGTTGCTCACAAAGGGACTTGAAATCAATGAATGAACACTCAAGATCAACAATTTTGTCAATCAGAATATCTGAGGTTGAACCTTTTAGAATATTATGCACATTCTCCTTCAATCCCCTTATTTTGATGTTGACCCTATTGAATTCCTTAAGAGTCCATTTTTCCAATTTGAAAGTGCTAGTAGCCCTCGCCCTCGCCATGTCGAGAAGCTCAAACATAGAGGTGGAGTCATCATTAAGATAGGAGAAGTCCTTTGACAGGGGATTACCTTTAGAGGCTTAGACTTCACTTTCTTCTGCTCAACACCCTCCTCCTCCTGAACCATTTTCTCACCCACAGGTTCCACATTTGGAGAGTTTCAAACAGAGGAATCATCAATTTCCACTGTCTTCTCCTTCAGAGCTCCATGGTATCCTTTACCATATCTTTTGAGGCTTGGTTCTTCATCTTGGCAATGTGCTTAGAATCCCTTCTAGGCTTATCCTTGGCCTCTATAACCACCACATTCTCCTGAAACCCCTCCTCCTTTCCTCCAACCTCGGTATCACCCTTACCAATTTCCACAACTTCATTCTTGGACCTGGAATCCCCAGAGCCCACCTCCGTGTCATTATCATCAAATGGGACTTTGAATCATGCAAAATGAGTCACTTGGCTACTCGTTTTCCTTTAGGGTTACCCTTCTTCCTCTTTTTAGAAGGGGCAACCACAAGGGAAGGGGTCTCATCCTCACCTTCTTCAATCCACTCCTCTTCCTTAGCCACACTAGTATCCAAGCCAAAAGAGCCAAAATCCTCGCTAAGAGTCTTCTCCTTGCCCTTAATTGATGAGGCAAGGATAAGGGCTTTTACATGCTCCATAATTAACAAAATAAGGCCCTCATGTAGGAACAGTTCCCTCCTATTTTTTAAGTGTGCATACACAGAGACCTCCATGGAGGACAAGAGAAAGAAAGAGAAGGAAATAAACAACCCATGCCTAAAATGATTTAAAAGAGTAAAATGATGGGAAAGGATTGTAGTGAACCTGCCTTCGAGAGGCACATACTGCATTATTATTTCTATTATATTCACCCATATCTTCTTGAGAGACTTCCACTCATAGCCCCAAGCCTCTATCTTGATGAGTTTTTTCCATTCGTCATCTTTGAAGAATTGGGCCATTGGCTCCTCATTACTCTTCTTGTCTTTGAAGAATTTACGGCCAACCATAGGTAGCCCAATCATAGTAGCTATAAGCTTCTCATTGATGTCAACAACCATGCCCTTAATCTAGAGTTTGTGATTGTTCCAACAAGAAATAAAATTTGTTGAAGCATTTGGATCGTGTCCATGCAGCCTTTCCAAGAATGGCGTAAAATTCCCATGTTGGAGAATCCTCCAAATTTTCTTCTTTCTCAGGCTCACCAAAGAATGAGGCTCAATTCTACTTCGATCGCCTCCCATATTCACAAGAACTAGCAACATAAAACCCTGGCAAGTAGAGTTCGTCTGAGAGCCAACAATTTGAGTGATACCCACAAAGCGTGTGAGTATAAAGCTAGTACTAATGGTTAAATAACACCACCACATAAACTCATCCAAAACCATCATTTCTCATTAAGATCTTAATTGCCTCGGGAAGGAGAGAGCCTTCCTCCCACACTCTATACTCATTAAGTATGACAACTTCATTGGCAAAAAAACCTGCCAATGAATTTCCTTCTTGATATATGTGAGAAACACAGGTTTCTTCACAAGATCTCAACATAACAATAGCATCCTTAATTAAATGATCAACACTCCAGCTAAGCTTATGGGTTCCATGTAGACAATTGATGATGTTTAATGAGTCTCCTTCCACCCATAATTTAGAGTAACCCCTATCCACAACAAACTTAATACCTATAAACGTAGCATCCGCCTCAGCACAATGATTTGTTCAATTTCCCAACGGTATCAATAAAATAGTTGGTAATGACATAGTTTGATGGTTAAGTCATGGTGTTGTGATTCTTGCCATGAAAGTTCAACCCCCTACGAGGGTGATATTGTTGAGAAGTCAAGTTGGGGATGAGGTTGTTGAAAACACTAGAATACTAAGAGGGGGGTGAATTAGTATGCTTTAAAATTCAATCCCAATTAACTACTATTGATGTTGATTTAAACCAATTAAGCATTCACCTACTTAATCAAAACATGAAAGAAGATGAACATCTGCACAAGAACACAAATGACACCAAATTTACATGGAAAACCCCACAGGGGAAAAACCACGGTGAGAAATGCTGCTAGAAGCTATTGTCCTAATCCAATCTCACAAGTAGAAACAATTTACAATTTGATTCTAGGCTACAAACCAAGGACACAACTATTCCTTGACTTCAATTTAGGGGTTGAAACACAAGGAAGCTACTACTCCTTAATAGAAAGAAAGAATAACTAAAATATGTCTGGTTTATGGTTTCAACCACTAATAGTCAACAATTTTGCACATTAGATCTGTAGTGGACCTTTTCACACTCTGCTCATGCACTCATACATCTTTGCACACTTCCATTATCATCTCCACAACTTTGATATTCAATATATATCATCTGCATGCTTTGCAATTATAAAATTAGTCAACCATAAATAAGAAATATGAAACTTGTAATATGTTGGCCTTCATCTTAATTGGCGATATACAAAAATGATGTAACATTATTTACATTTCTTCCAGATGAGTCAAAATGACTCATACAACATCTACAAACACTAATTGAACTCCGCTCAATCATGAACTTGTGGCGCACAACAATAATATACCTTAGCCTCATCAACTACATAGCATCACAAATTAACTTGAAAAAATTGTGTGGTACTAGAAACGAGAAAGATATGCATGCGCTTCAAACTTGAGATACTCTAAGACATGTAGAAAGTCAACATGAACTCATACAACTAATATGTACAAACTTATGTTGGTGCAAGTACCCAAACTTATGTAGAAGAATAGGCATCTGAAACCAATTGTGACACTCTGTCACTTAAGAACTAAACTTGTAGAGCACCAAAAAACTTGAATCTCTAATATAGCATGCATTGGAAATGATTGAACATGTCCCAAAACATCATGATTAAATCATCACATTTGGAGGAATGTGGAGCATTCCAACAAGCATTCATCATTACTTTGCCAGAGTACAAACCGAAACTCTATCACTTGTAACTTTCATTGTAGAAGGTGTGATGACTTGAAATCTTGTATATAACACCTTCACATCACTATAAAATTATCTTCAAATCCACACAACTAAATCTTGCTCTGTGGGGGGATGAAGACCAAAACACTCTAGCTCTACCTTAAGATATGTACTATGAAATCCTTAGACACATCTTCTGCTACTTGTCTCTAAATGTAGTATGCCAAACTGGAAAGATATCAATGTAGACATATTGGAAACATGTTAGAACATGTGTACCCACCTCTACATCAAACTTAGACATCAGGATGATCACCACTCTTCCATATACTATAATGTTGACTTGTACCAATTGATATCTCTACACATTGACTATCTCCAAAACATATATAATCTTTAGCACACTTTTGACATCAATGACAACCAATCTTCTCAAGATGAAATAGAGGTACCCCATGTAGCCTCACCAAGCTTTGTTCAATATATTTATATTAAGGGGAAGTGCAAAAAGTTGTGACACAATTAAGATGCCACTTTTGTTTTTTACTCAAATTGAACCTTTCGTGAGTGCCAAATGGCTTGAATGACTAAGCCCAAGGTTTGGTCATACCAAGCTTGTTTGGCAAGTGCCAAATGTGAATGATGACTTCTTAGAATGCATTTTATTTCTCTTTCTTTTTTTCTTTGTCTTTGTCTATCTATTTTTCTTATACTTTATGTTAAATTTTATGTATATAGTTTTAGGATGTTTCAGAGTGGTTTTGGATCTATAATGAAAATTCTAGTTTTTGGAAGATCTTATAATTTTTCAAATAGTAAAATTTTAGTAATCAGCATGTCAAATTTTAGTAATCAAGAGGTCAAATTTCAGTAATTAGCAAGTTGTATCATCTTTCTCTCTCTCTCTCTCTCTCTCTCTCTCTCTATCTTGTTCATTGTTTATCTCTTATACTCTAGACCTATCTCTCACTATCTCCATCCCTTTATCTAACTCTCTCTCCCTTGATCTCAAGAACTACCCCCCTCTCTCTCTCTACTTCTCTCTATCTAATCCCTCTCTCTCCCTCCCTCCTTCCCTCTCTAATTTTCTCTATCTCCCCCTCTCTCTCTAACCTATCCCTCTATACCTCTTTCTCTCTCCCTCCCTCCCTCCCTGCTTCCCTCTCCACTTCTCTCTCTATCACATCTCTCTAGCTTCTCCCTCTCTCTCTCTCTACTCTCTATCTCTATTGCACCCCCCTCTCTCTCTCTCTATTTCACTTTGCTCTCCCTCCCTACTTCTCCTTCCCTCCTCCCCCCTCCCTCTCTACTTCTATCTATCTCGCCTCTCTCTCTCTCTCTCCCTCCTCCCTGCTTTCTCACCTTTGTATCTCCCTTCCTTCTTCCCTCAAATTTCCAGGTAAATCCCTAAAGGAAACCACTAAGATTTATGAATTTATGTGCTTATAACTATTTTTAAATTCTTTTATAACAATTTCAAAACCATGGCATTTTTGAAAAAGTGGTCGAGCCCTTCATGGGGCAACTACTTACTATTTTAAGTGTGGATTTAATGCTAATTTGAGTAACCAAATTTAATTTACAACTAGTAATTAATTTCCAATAACATAGTGGAAAGGGTCATGGGTATGAGAAGAAAAAAAGGAGCAATTTTATTGGGAATTATTGGGAGGCACGGCTTAGTAGAACAGAGCAGTGACCAAAGGGAAGTTTGAGCATTATTTTTTAGGCTTTGGTTTTAGGAAGGACTCACTTCCAAAAGGAAAGTAAATAAGGGTCATAGGAGGAGAGTAATGTTGTTCTATCCTTTGATTTTTGGCAAAAGTATTATTGCATAGTTCTTTAGAATTAGTAGTGATTGAGATATCATAGCAAGGAATACTCAATATTGCGTTTGAAATTAGGAAAATAAGACAACAATAAAAATTTTAATTGTTGGCTGAGTAATACTTTTGAACTGAGAATTAATTGGAAGGTATTGAGAAGAGGTTGCACCAACTTCAAGAAAGAAGTGTTCTCTTTTATATTTCTCTGTTTGCATTATTCAAATCTAAATTTGATTCTTTATAGAGAGAAGCTACAAGAAGATTAGGGACAAAAAAGAGAGAGTTATTTGTTGCTTTTATCTTGGAATTTGTTGAAAGTGTTAAACAAATAAAGTCTAAGTATTCTCCAAATATTGCAAGCTAAGTCCTTGGGAAAGCCATTTAAATCACTTGACTATGATTTTAGAAGCTCAAGTGTAGAAGCACAATGAATTTGCATGCATGTTTTCATACTTATTTTTATGTGTAAACTCACAACTTAATTTTATTATTTATTTGGTTTTAAAAGAGAAAGATTATTATTATTTTAAGGAATAATACCAAAAATATTATTTTGATTATCCAAAAGTGATTAGGATTTAGATAATCTTAGTTTTACTTTGTCAGGGATAGTAGGGTTGAAAAGTATTTCTTTGCAATATTAAATAGAAGAGTTTAAATGTTTTTTCTCAGATAGAGAATATTTTCTAGCTTGGATATAAGCTTTTTATTTATATATATGTATATATTTTTCATTTTGGGAAATAAATATAGAAACACACACACACACACATATATACAAGGGATAACTTGTGATAAATCTTTGAAATTTATCAAGAGATTAGTTAGATATTTTCTCAGTTGAGTTATCAGAGTCTGGTCAGTCTAATAAACTAAAATAATGAAGAACATTACTGTTGAACATAGTTTTACATTGAATTAAATTAGATGATATTTGATACTATGAATAACTAGGTTTGTTAAGGCATTCTTGAAGAATGGAACCATAAGGTATAACAACAAAAAGTCTAAAACATTATTAAAGAAGTGATATTCAATTATGTTAATATTAGATTATTATAACTGATTTGACATGTATTCAATACTTTAAATATGACACCAAGTGTGTCTAGTCTATTACATTGTGTCATCATTTTTAACCAATGTGCATAAAAAGAGGAGAGTAGTTACTCTCATGGTTCAAACTAGGGACTTGAACAAGTGGTAGTTTCCAAGTCTCAAGTTGTTATGAGAACGTAACATGGGTGTTGAAGGTCAGAAAAGTACAATGAACTTAGTCATTTACCAACTTAGTGAGTAAGGACTTGAACAAGTGGTAGTTTCCAAGTCCCAGAATATGGGTGTTCAAGGTTAGAAAAGTATAACTAACCTAGTCATTTACTATTAGGGTTAGAAGGAAGATATCTAACAGTTAAATGTAGATTTGATCAATAAAACAGATAGAAAATTATAGCACAAACAAGACAACATAGAGAATTTAACGTAGTTCACCCATTCTGGGCTACATCCACAAAACTGTAGCCATCTAATGATTTTATTATCCAGTGTAAAACATATTACAATCTTGTTAATAATTCCCTACTACAACCCCCATCCAAACTGCTTATAACAAGCTTTTTAGAAGCTTCCAGAATTAGGGTTCTATAAAGGTGGTTTGCTTTTTGTCGATGACAAAGCAAAAATACATGAAAAAATAGGATACGTGAAGAGCATACAGTATAGCATGATCAATCAGCACATGCCAACAATATCCCACTTAGAGACTGATCAGGCTCCACACCAAAAAATCTACCACTTGATGATTGATCTTGGACGACATTGCTACACTTACAACTCCCACTGGAAATAAGCACCTTGCACCCTGCTGCTCTATTATACTTGAATTCAACCTTGAAGGTCAACCGAAGTTGAAGAGGAGCTTAGCTTCTCCCTTATCATCTTCTTCGTAAACATATCCGTTGGATTGACATCTATATGTATCTTTTCTAGCTTTACCTCTCCATCCTCCAACACTAACTGAATGAAATGATATCTCAATTGTATGTGTGTGGTTTTAGAGTGCAAGGCAGAATTCTTTGCAAGATGCATAACACTCTAGTTGTTTGTAAACAAGTAATTTTCAACTTATTGTTTTCCCAACTCTTCCATGAAAAGTTGTAGTCATATCATCTCCTTTGTCACCTCTATTGTAGCAACATACTTTGCCTCCGTGGTGGATAAAGCAACCACCTTTTGCAACGGAGAAATTCAACTCACTATTGTCCCACCAACTGTAAATACATAACCCATGGTACTCCTCCTGGTATCAATATCCCATGCCAAATCTAAGTCAACATAGCCTTTTAAATTAGTATTAGAGCCCCCAAAACATAGACATTTATTGGATGTACCTCTCAAATACTCGAGAATCCATTTTATCGCATTCTAATGCTCAACTTTGGGATGACTCATATACCTACTAACAACTCCTACAACATGTGTAATATTCAGTCTTGTGCATACCATGGCGTACATTAAACTACCTATAGCTAAAACATATAGTACCTTGGAAATTTTTTCTTAAACCACTTGTGTTTTCAAACAAATATCCTTAGTCAATTTAACATGACTAGGCAAAGGTGTGTTGAAAATTTTTGCATTCTCCATATGAAATCTCCACAATACCTTTTTAACATAATCAGCCTGAGATAAAAACAATTTTCTGTTTTTCCTATCTCTTGTAATCTTCATGCCAAGGATTTTCTTTACTGCCCCCAAATCCTTCATAGCAAATGCATTTGCTAACTGTTGTTTTAACCCCTTTATGTGATCCATGTTAGACCTCACTACAAGCATATCATCAACATATAAACATAAAATAATGTAGCTATCATCATCCAACCTCTTAAAATAAACACAATGGTCTGAGTTACATCGGTTGTAGCCATGCTCAACCATAAAACTATCAAATTTAATACACCATTATCAAGGTGCATGCTTCAAACCATATAAACTTTTCTTCAATCTGCACACCAATTTCTTCTGACCTTTTACCTCAAATCCTTGTGGCTATTCCATGTATATTTCCTCTTCCAAATCACCATGGAAAAAGGTTGTTGTAACATCGAGCTATTCTAAATGCAAATTTTTAGCAGCCACAATACTTAAAACAATACGAATAGAAGTCATTTTAACAACTGGAGAAAAGATTTCATTAAAATCAATACCCTTTTTCTGTGCAAATCCCTTTACAACTAATATGGCTTTAAATCTTTTCTTACCTCCATCCTCCTCTTTCAACCTATAAACCCATTTGTTTGGTAAAGCCTTTTTACTTGCAGGCAATTTACATAATTTTCAAGTATGATTTTTCAGCAAGGAGTCCATTTATTCTTCCATTCCATGCTCCCACTGAACCTTGGTATCTACCTGCATAACTTCATCATAACATTTCGGTTCACTAGCATCAGTTAATAAAATAGAATACAAAGAGGGATAAAATCTTTATGGAGATCTACTTATCCTTGAAGATCGTCAAACACTCACTGGAGCTTGTGGTATTTGTTGTTGCTGTTGTTCCGGAGCATGAGGAACCACTGGAACATCATTGTTTGGTATATGATCCAACACTACATAATCATTTCCTTTCTTCTCATGCTGCTGCAACTGATCTTTGTAAAACACTTTCTCATTGAATATGACATCCTTGCTTCTCACAATTTTCTGATTTTCAAAATCCCAAAGCCTATAACCAAATTCATCAATGCCATATCCAACAAATATATATTTATTTGATTTTTCATCAAGCTTGGTTCTATTTTCAGAATCTACATGTCCAAATGCTTCACAATCGAAGGTCTTGAGAAAATAATAACTCACCTTCTTACCTGTCCGTGCTTCCTCTAGAATACCACAACCCAAAGGATTTGAGGGACCTCTATTGATTAAATAAACAACAATGTTTACAGCCTCTTCCCACATGTGTAAAGGTAGTCCAACATGCAATTTCATAGTCTGTGCACACTCCACTATTGTTCTGTTCATGTGCTTAGCCACTCTATTTTCTTGTGGATTCCTTGGAACCATTTTCTGCCTACGAATACCATTAGAGGAACAATAGTATTCAAACTCTTTGTTGCAATACTCACCACCATTATTAGATCTGAGACATTTTAACTTTTTACTTGTCTCGTTCTCAACCAAGCTTCTCCATTTCTTAAAAGTTTCAAATACATCAGATTTCTATCTAAGGAAGTAAATTCATACCTTCCTAGTTGCATAATCAATAAAAGTGACATAATACCGAGAGCCACCAAGAGAAGATACTTGAGTTGGTCCCCATACATTCAGATGCACAAGCTCCAATTTCTCATCTTTCTTTTGCTTCCCATCCTTGAGAAAAATAACTCTTTTATTTTCCATACACACAACTTTCACAGAAATCCATATTAACACATTTCAAACCTAGTAAAACATTCTTTGAATGAATTAATTTCATACATTTTGCACTCATATGCCCAAGTCTATTATGCCATAGTGTTGATTCAGAATCCATAACAACTGTCTGATTTTTTGCATGCTGAATTACAACAATTGTTCCTAAACATTGATTTTTATCTACAATAACTAAAGTAGAAGGAATAGTATGACCTGTACAAAGATATAAGGTGCCTACTTTCACACCTTTTGCTATCACTAAGGCACATTTTGTAACCTTCCAACTTTTATCACTAAATGTAACAACACAACCTTCATCATCTAGTTGCCCTACTGAAATTAAATTTCTTTTTAACTTTGGAACATGCCTTACCTCATGTAGTAGCCAATGATTCTCATTCTGCAACTTAATCTTGATTCTTCCCTTTCCAACAATCTGACAGGGTTCATTATCTCCCAAATAAACTAGCCCAAAATCCCCTTTGACATTGTGATAGGTCGAATGTGAGCATTAGAAAATGAGCAGCAAGTAAAAGAGTGCAAATAAACACCAAAACAACCTACACCTCAAGATTAGCCTAAGTTGAAAACAATACAAGATAAAAAGCAACGAAATAGAACTTTATATCTTGCGTTGAATCGATCCTTTGGTTGGCCCCTCGATCTTTGATGTGTATGCTCCTTAGATGGCACAAGATGCAAGCTAAGTGATGATGTGAGGATGAGTGGATGAAAACAAGAAAATGGCTAAGTGTAGATTGAGAAACAAAACTGCAAGAGTTTGGCTAGCAAAATGATCTCCCCCAAAATGAGAGAAAAGAGGGGGTATTTATAGGATTTTTGAGAATTCCTAGGGGAAATGGAGGCTCAAGATTGAGCCACCAAATATCAAGATGTAGGGCTAAGGTGAGTTGAGAACTCACAAGCCCTCACATCTTGACATGTGGCATGTGAGATAACCCTAAAAGGCGAAGTGGACATGAGGTGGAAGGAGAAGTACATGACATGGAGGGGGGTACAAAGTACCTTGGGATTGGACAAGATCTCCTGATAAAGGAGGTCCTTGTCCCCATGTGGGTGAGAGGACATGTGAGGAATTAAAAATTCCTCAAATATTCTCATGGGGAGATGGGAAAGAATAAAGAATAAGTGAAGGACATGTGGGGAGAAGTGAAGGAATTAAAAATTCCTTTTGGGTGCCTTGGGGGATTAAAAGGTGAATTAAAAATTCACATGGGGAAGTGGAGTGCCTTGTCCAAAAGGAGAAAGCCTTTAATGAGGTTGACTCAAGGACATATGCCATAAATGGGAGGAGGATTAGGTTAGGCTAACCAAATGATTAAGGTTGTGCAAGTACTCAGTTAGATGGACTAACGACTCATTAGAAGCAAGTGGGAGATTATGGAGGATGTGACCTTAATGGTGATTAAGAGTGTGCACATGCTAACCCCTGTTAATTAGAAGAAGATGAAGTAATTAAGATGGATTAGGGGACCAACTTGTAAAAGTTGGAGGATGTGACCATGAGAGAGAAAAGAGGAATTAAAAATGAATTTTAATTTAAAAGGGGGATATGACTAAATTAAATAAAAGGGTATATTTATTTAATTTAGAGGAGGAAGAGGGGTAAAGTATTAGATTAAATACTTTAGGACCCTTATGCAAGATGCATGGTATTAATTAACAAATGGTTTAATTAATATTGACAGAGGGGATGAGCAGTCAGATAAATAAGAAGACGCGTTTGATCATATGGAAGTGATCAAATTGGATGTCTACAGACATAATCAAGAAAATAACTTCTATGGGGCGTAGCATGAAATGAAGCCCTTGAATTTAACACCCAAGAACCATCAACATTATCAAGGGAAAGAATTAAAGCATCCTCATCGGATTTATTACTTATCACATTTGCCTCTTTATTACCTTCCTTTTTGTCTCCTTTATTTTTTTGAGACCAACAATCTTTCTTTAAATGACCCGGCTTACCACAATACCAACAATCCCTCTTGTCTCTAGATTAGGACCTTTTGTCCTTTGATTTTCCTTGTGACTTCCCATGACTTCTAGAATTTTTTCCTCTCTCCTTTGTTCTACCCTTGCTTTCTGTATTCCAAACACTACCTAATATGGACGTTCCACCTAAGCTTTTCCTACAAATTTCTTTGCTCAAAATAACACCAACAACATCATTAAATTTCAATGTATTCAAACTAGAAACAAAATTGCTAACAACCATTACCAAACTATTCCAACTTTTAGGCAAAGAACACAAAATCAAAAGAGCCCTAACTTCATCAAAGTTTACATTTACAAAAGTTAATTGAATGGTAACCGTATTAAACTCATTTAAATGATTAGCAACTAACCCACCTTCTACCATTTTCATATTAAATAAATGCTTCATAAGAAATACCTTATTTGAAGTGGAAGGCTTTTCATATAACTTTGTCAGGGTTTCCATCAACTCTTGAGTTGTCTTTGTTGTTGTAATATTGAATGCCACCAATTGTGCCAAGCATAAAAGAATGGCTCCTAGTGTCTTTTTGTCCAGAAGATTCCAATCCTCATTACTTATTGTTGCCAGCTTCTTGGCTATTCCTTCCAATGACCTCCATAAATCCTTCTGATAGAGATAATCCTCCATCTGCATCTTCCATAATTGATAGTTTTTCCCATTGAATTTATCTACCTTCAATTTACCCTCGTCCACCATTGCTTCCACTTAACCATGAGACTCCCACTCAATCGTGAGACTTTCCTGCAAACGATAATTGAATACAACCCACTCTAATACCACTTGTTAGGGTTAGAAGGAAGATATCTAATAGTTAAATGTAGATTTAATCAATAAAACAGAGAAATAAAACACAAAAAATTATAGCAAAAACAAGACAACACAGAGAATTTAACGTGGTTCACCCAATCCAGGCTACATCCACAAAACTACAGCCATCCAATGATTTTATTATCTAGTGTAAAACATATTACAATCTCGTTAATAATTCCCTACTACAACCCACATCCAAACCGCTTATAACAAGCTTTTTAGAAGCTTCCAGAATTAGGTTTCTACAAAGGCAATTTTTTCTTTTGTCAATGACAAAGCGAAAAAATGGGAAAAAAAAATTTCTCGGGGGCTGCCACCCCCGAACCCTCACTCGGGGCCCAACCTAACCCCAAACCTTGGTGAGGATACATGAAGAGTGTACAGTATAGCATGATTAGTCACCACATACCAACATTTACAGTCTTAGCGAGTCATCACATTATGAATGATAATTGATTAAGAAGTCAAACCAGTTGGTCAAATAGTCAGTTTGAGTTAAACCTTAGGTCATGAAGGTTTCCAAGTCGAGTTAGAGGTGGGTGAACATATGAATCCACTTTTTAAGGAAGTGGTTGAAATATTTTCAAACTTTTTCCAGTCATACAAAAATATCTACTTGCATTAGCCAATTCATTATGATCTAGATTACATAACTAGTCAGTTGGGTCTTACTTAGTTAAAGAAGTCTATAGTTGTATGACCAAATTGGTTATGCAGGACACACCAATAGAGACTTAGATGGAATATTAGGGGTTCCTTAGTTTATACTCTTCGTAAAGGGTAGGGCCACTTCCAATTGGAAGGTGTGTGGGGGATCGTCATTCTGTGATTGGAGGTAGAGTGCTTGGGTGATGCTCTCCATCTTGCAGATGACAACATCAAAGCTTGCAAAATAAAAAAAAATTGTCCAGATATGGAAGACTTGGCCTTAAAATTGTTTTATAATTTATAAATTTGAATACTTGATTGTTTATCATGTATGAATTATAATTTGGAAAGTTCTATTTTATTTTCAAGTTGAAATGTAATATTAATTCAGGTTTAAAAGATGTTCTTTTATACTTCGCATTTGAAATGTGCAATAAATCATGTTTGAAAAATAAAATTACATCCCTATTTTTAAGGAAATGCATTTATTTAATTTTATAGTAAAAACCAATGTAATTATTGTGTTGTATGAGTTAGTTATTACAAGGGAGTGAGGGAGAGGTAAAGAGGGATATGTGAGATAGATAAAATAGAGAGAGAGAGAGAGTGGTGAGATAGAGAGAATGATGAGATAGAGAAAAGTATAGAGGAAAGGAGAGAGAGAGAGAGAGAAAGAGGGGGGAGAGAGAAAAGGACAGAGGGAGAGGTAGGGAGAGAGAGGTGAGATGGAGAGTAGAGAGATATATATAGAGATAGAAGGAGAGGGAGAGGGGAGATAGAGAGATGTAGATAAGGGAGGAGCAAGGGAGGGAGGGAGATAGAGAGTAGAGAGAGAGAGTCAAATAAAGTGATGGAGATAATGAGGGAGAGAGGTCTAGAGCACAAGGGATAAACAACAAGTGAGATAGAGAGAGAGAGAGAGAGAGAGAGAGAGAGAGAGAGAGAGAGAGAGATGATACAACTTGTTGACTATTGAAATTTGACTAAGTTTAAAAAATTATAAGATCTTCCAAAAACTAGAATTTGCATTATAACTCTAAGAGATCCTAAATCACTCTCAAACATCCTAAGACTATATACATGGAATATAACTTAAAGTATCAGAAAAAATACATAGAAAGACAAAGACAAAGACAAAGAAAAAAAGAAAGAGAAAGAAAATGCATTCTAAAAAGTCATCTTTCACATTTGGTGAGATAGAGAGAGAGAGAGAGTTCAAGATGATACAACTTACTAATTACTAAAATTTGACCTCTTGATTACTGAAATTTGACATGTTGATTACTAAAATTTTACTGTCTAAAAAATTATAAGATCTTCTAAAAACTAGAATTTTCATTATAACTCCAAGAGATTTGAAACCACTCTCAAACATCCTAAACTTTATACATGAAATATAAATTAAATTATAAGAAAGTAAATTTCCATATGTAAATTCCAACTTATACTTAAATGTTTATTTCATGTATCTAGGGTTGAGGTGTAGGGTTTAGGGTATTCAATTTACAGTTGAGGGTATTAGTGTAGAGGCATCATTCACATTTGGCGAGCATTCTAAATGTGTATTTTCATTTGGCTAGCACCAAATTTTGTGCTCGCCAAATGATTTGCATTGGAAAATACCAACCCTTTAGGTTGGACTTGCCTTGGATATCCAACTAGGGTTGGATAACCATTTCATGCCAAAGACGTATTTTTTTGAAAAGGTAAAAAAAATCACACATTTGTAGTCGTGCTCTCCATCAAGTTTGCATGTGTTTCAACAAAAAATTATAAAAATACCAAACAATGACGTTAATCTCTCTCTAGCTATCTAACCATATAATTTTCTCATGTTTTGATTATATGTTAAGGTTTTCATCTTTAATTTATTTTGTTAGTGTATCTGTTTCTTGTCAAAAACCAACATGTGGTATTTTGGGTATAGTTTTTTACTTGTTGATCAAATTTTGAAACAAATTACACTTTTAGAAACTAGATTCCATTTTACACGTATCATAAAAACCAAATAGATTTTTGATTAGTTTTGAAAATTTTTAGGGGGAGCACACTCAAATTTCTATTTTTCAGGATATGTCCACTTCAAAAATTTGTAAAAAATTATATATTCATTAAAAAATTAACTGAAAAATCCAGCATAAACTAAATGGTGTTAGCTAATTTCTCACTAGAGTGATTTTTTAAATTGTAAAAAAAAGTTAACATTTTAGGGGGAGAACATCAGATGCTATGTTATGTTTTTTGAAAAAATAGGACCACTTTGTGTGCTCCCCCTTCTTGAAACCCTTAATCTTCACCATTTTAAAAAAATAGTTGTTTAGAAAGTAGATTCAGAGCACTACAACTCTTGTTCTTGTTGCATCTTCAAATTTTGAGCATAACTATCTTCATTTTCTCGTCGAATATCAGACTTTGTTGATTTAAAAAAAGTGGCATCTTAAGACCCCCTTTTTGTATCACATCTTGGTGCGCTTACTCATGTGTGGTACCTTTGTGTGTGTTTTTTATGTGTTTGTTTGCATGTGATGTGATCTCATGTGATGTGTTGCTTCACATGGTTTTTGTTAGTTTTATTTGGATGACCCTTGTTGTTCTCGTTGGTACAAGGATACAAAGAAAACAAATTTGTTGTGACATTCATCTATTTGTATCTCCATTCATCTTTATGTTGTGAACATTTTTATCTTGTGTTTCCTTTAAGGAACAATGCAAGGCATTGAGACATATAGGTCCCTTCTTTGTTGACCCAAAATCTTGTTTATTGGACACTTCATGTATCATTCCTCCATTGTGTTCATAGTTCGACAAGTATCTGTGAATTATGTCAATACCGAGCATAATCATATTGTATATTATCTATGGTTTATACTAGCCCCATACCCATGGATCCCTTACGTGATATCTTTTTGTTATGTGGCTTTGTCTTGGGGGGAAACCCCTTGTCACGAGTCATCCTTATTGGGAACATATCATTGGTATAGGGTTTTCCAATAAGCTTTCATGACCTTGTCATTTTGCATATACTATTTTTCTCTACCTTAAAGGAAATTGCTCACAATTGGTTTTAGCAATTTCTTTAAGGTGGGGGCATGCATTCCATTTTGTGCTTCACTTTGTTCACAGGCGTTGAGCTTGGTGATGCATTTTTAGCATATTGATTATTTTGTAGCACTTTATTAGAATTATTAAGATTATTATTCTTGGTATGATTCACATGAGAACACACCTAGTGAATATCGAACTTCGCTAGTCCTTGTGTGTTCTTCATTTGCTATTTTGTAGAAACTCACCTAGTGAATATCAAACTTCACTAGCCTGTGTTGTTTCTTGTCAAAGCTCACCTAGTGAGTATCGAACTTCACTAACTTGTGATGCTTTGGTTCATGGTTCACCTAGCAAGTATCATACTTTGTTAGCTTGTGACTCATGAGCGCCTTGGGTATGGATCATAGAAATATTTTTGTGGAGCTTGCTAGTCTGTGATTGTCATACCCCCTTGCATGTTTACATTGTGTTTGTATTGTGTTTGCACCATACATAGTGTTTTCATTTTGTGTTTATTCTCATATTATGTTAGTTTTGTGTCTCATCATGTATGCTTTGTGTTTGTCATGCTACATTTCAATTCATATGTGTGTTCTTTTGTCCTTATATTGTCTTACCATAGGATCTTGAATCTAGAGGCTAGTGCATCCCCTATATTCAATGTTGTCCTATCTCTTCAATGTTTGGATAATTAAACCCTTCTTGGCTTTTTGTACTTTAGTGTGATTCTGAGCTTAAGTTCATACTCTCACTAAAGTGGAGGTTAAATGTATCATCGAAAATTGTCACCCTTGACAATTTCACAGCAGGTTTAGTTTTCCCCTATGTGCTTGGACCTAATTATGCATTTAATTTGCCAATTTTATAAACATTTTTAGAAAATTAAAAGATGGGATTGAAAATAAACATTTAATACTTTCCCTCAATGTTTAAGGCCCCAACAAGGATGGGTCTAGACTAGGGTGTCTAATGCCCTTGTCTAGCCTATTTTGGCTAAAATTTAAATATATCAGTGTCGACATTTTATTATTTAAAAACCCAATTTTATTTGTTTGCTATTAGTATTTGATTTTCGAGAAATGAGAAGAATTGCACATATAAATACAAATCATTTTCACCATTTTATTCCTAGCATTTTTTATTGAGAAAATTGAGCATCTTAAAATCAACCAAGACAAATCAAGAGCAAAATTAGTAGAATTATAGCAACATTTATTTTAGTCAAGCATCATGTTAGCCACACATCATGTTTCTATGTAAGTTTGTTCATATTTTATGTTCATTTTTTTTGTAAGTAGTTTAACACTTGTAGGACTTCAAATCAAGCATCAATTTCTCCTTGAAGGTGATGAGTACATGACTTCGGTCCAACAAGGAATCCAAATCTGAGTGGTGAGTTGTAACAATAGTCAATTTATCACTTGTTTATCATTTAGCCTCCACCTGACTGAAGGTAAACTCTCTTTTTACATCATCATAGCCATTGTGGAGGTAGAAATACTAAAACGGGGTTTGACTTAGGCAAGCCTCTATATGACACAACCATTCCCTCTCTTTCATGTGTGCGGGTAACAAATATAAAGTGAATTGGAGGAAGATTAAGATCTAATTGCTCATTCATGCATTCAAGCCCTACAAGTTGTCAAATCAAGGAAAATGGATTTTATTAATGATAGGTGAAGTTTTGACAATGACCCTAGAAGAGAAGAACTTGTAGATCAGGAGCAACAAAAGTGTGAAGTCAAATCTTGAGTAGCATTCACCTAGTCTAGGGCACCCAATGCCCCTGTCCATCTATTTCAAGCCCAAATTTATATGCCAGGTTCTTCTGTATCTGCTTTCTACTTTTTTGAAATCTGTTTTTGTTTATCTATTCCATATTTTCCAAAAATCTCAACAGTTTGCTGTATTTTCATAAATAACTTAGGAATATCATTGCATCATAAAATAAAGTTAATTAACAACACATCATTCCAGCCCCCAAACAAAAGGATTAAAACCTTGATGGACACCATTCTAGCTCTTCCATTAAAGTTTGTAGTCAAGTGGGTATTGAGAGCATTTTTAATCCTTTTCATGTTTCATATTGGAAGAAGTGTGATTTAAGACATAGATCCCTTTTTCCAATACAACACAAGTCTTATGCAAGAAGAATGTGGTGGTCATGAACCAACTTTAGTAAATTAAGGAACAATCTTTGAAGTTTCAGCTCAATTACAAGCTTAGTTAATGTAAAATTGTTATACAACTTATGTAATTTTTTGTATCTCCCCTAGAGCCCTTGGGGTTGTGGTATAATTAGTTGTATAGTTCTTCATTTCAACTACCTATTGGTAGATTTCATTCTTGTAATTGTTTTATTCAATAAAAAAAGAAAAGACAAAATAATTTAAACTAATATTTATTGACGATTTTTAGATAGATATATTTAAGATATATAAACTACTTTAATTCTAATAAATCTGAAACATGCTAGAATTTTAACTAGAATACAATTTTTTAATTTTATTTTTTTCTACTGCTTTACAATAACAAATATTTCACCGATTTCTATTCCATAAACAATACATTTTACATCATATTTTATACAATTAAAAATTTAACTACAAAAAATTATCTCTATTTTTTTTTAACTGTAATCAAAACAGTATTTATTTATAAGTTGTTATTTCCGGATTCAACTGTGTAAATTTATTTGCATCAATCTTTCGGATCACACTTCATGATCCATCATCAGGATGAACAAAGAGCTGAAAGAGAGTATGGAGTGTGATCTGGAACGTTGATGCAAATAAATTTACACAATTGAATCCAGAAATAACAACTTATCAATATGAACTATGGAAATCTGATATCTTTAATTAATTTTTATTTATCTATTATTGAGATTGTAATCAGAACAATTATGAGAGTGTCCGTCGAACCTGTATGGGTCTGCTAGTAATAGCCCACTCACAACTTAAAAAAACCTTGCCCAGACTTCTAGAGTAGACTACTGTAGCAGATTAACTTATGGAAAAGCCAAAGCGTAATACAACTTGTTAATCTGCTACAGTAGACTACCCTTTTGGCCTCGTTTCGTGCTAGTTTCAAGTGGACCCACAAGTGTTATCCATTGGCTAGATCTTTTTTTTTAGTGATTGAATGAATGAATGAATGGTTTTTAATGACGTCCACGAGACCATCAGTCTATGGGACCAAGCACCGAAACTTTAACCATTTTCAAGTTCTGTAGAAGACTGGTCTTCTGTCATTTTAGTGATTGATTTGAAAGGGCATCGAGGTGGAAATGTTCTGTAGAAGACTGGTCTTCTGTCATTATGGTCCGGGTTAGACGTACATTGCTATGCTTTTCCCCTTGCGAAGAAGTTTCGCCCAAGCAAAATTTCCACACTCGTTCCTACCTTGTTTGACTAGTGCACCACGCCCCTGGCTTCGGCCATACATACAGAGCATTCGTTCATTCACACCATCAAGCGAAGAAAGAAAGGAAGGAGAGAAAGCCATTGTTTTTGAGTATTGCAGTGCTAATCCGATTTCTCAATCTCATGGCTTCCATGTTTGCCAGGTTAATAGAATTATGACCATTTCATTTCATGTGTTGATGTTGTGCAACCCTGTATTAAAGTTTTCGGGTCATAGATATTTCAATTGTGGTTTTTGTGGATTTGGCTTAATTAACAAATTTATGTGAAATTTTGATCGGTAACGTTCTAAACAAGTAAACCCACTTTCCGTTCAGGGGGCTTCTGAGTCTTGTTATATCTCATATGAGTACTGGTTGCACCATTTGTTCTTGTTTGTGTTGAATTTGTTCTTGTTGGTGTTGAGTGCAGGTTTGCAACACCAGAAAATATCCAAGCAAGTTTGAGGGCAAGCTATGCTGCTTACAACAGTGCTAATGGATATGATGGGCAAGATATTGGAAATAATACAGTTTGCGTGGCCTTTTCTGGTTCTCTAGAACCCACTGCCTTTTCTCGAACAGACACCAAATTTGGTCAGTGCAAAATCAATGAGCGTAATGATTATTTTGAGCCGTTGGTGGATGGGACTACAAGAAAGGATTCACGGGA